>CAWUFW010002315.1:1200000-1942500 GCA_963921515.1 Calotriton arnoldi | reverse complement strand
ATCCCCCCCATTAGTATATGATGAATTGTACATGCCATTGGATAGCATGGTGTCTACTGTTTCCTCCATGCATATGCACGGTTTATGGTTCTAATTTTGATGAGGTCTCAGTCCTCGAGGGGTTAAATGTGGAATTGGCCTTATGGCCTACCCCACTATGCAGGGATTTCAATATACATTTGGGTGGTAGGGAATTACGACCTGGCATACAAAGTTACAAAGGTAGGAAGCCTAAGGTTTTTAAGGCATTACATCACTTACTGACAGATCATGGTTTGATCGACGTATGGGCAACACTGCAGGAGTCGGACCCGGGATACACGTTCTACTCCCATCCGCATAAGAAATTAGTGAGACTTGTTTACTTCTTTGTGTCACCAGAATGCTTACAGGAGCTAAGATACAAGTCTTTCCTAGGATCACCTCCGACCATGGGCCAGTAGTGTTGGATATTCCTGCACTAGGTAGTCATATGGTACAGAGAGTTTTTACGTTTGACAGGAAGTTCCTACTGGACACTACGTTCATCGACCATATGAAAGGTTGGATCAAGGACTTTTTTGAGAACAACCGCTATTCTACCTCATGTGGGTTTGTCTGGGATGCCCTGAAGGCTGGTTTTAGGGGGGAAGTCTTGAGCTTTGGATTGTACAAACAGAGGCAAGCAAAGCTGGCAATTCAGGAACTATATCTCAATCTCAAACCTGCTGAAGAAAATTTAGTCCAGGGGATCTTGGCAGATGGAGACATCAGAGAACTGCAAACCAATGTTGCTAGATGTAAAGCCAGAGTTAACTTACACTAGAGCAAGGATAAAGCTATTAAATATCAGTTATATAAGGAGGACTGCTATGAATACGGGGAGGCCACGGGGCGCTGTCTAGCGCAAAGAATCCGCTCAAAAGAAGCTTCGCAAAGAATCGATGGTATGAAAAACTCACAGGGTAATTTAGTACATAATCCCCAGGAGATCTTAAAAATCTTTCATACTTTCTATGAAGAGCTATACTCAGAAAAGAAGGTAGGGGGACAGACTTTGGAGATAGGGCTACAGAATCTAGTATTTGAGCGGTTGGGGCAGAAGGAGGTAAGGCTCTTAGATAGACCAATCACTGTAGAGGAATTAGAAGAGGCCATAGACTGTATGACTAGTGGCCAGGCGGCGGGACCCGATAGGCTACCCTCGGAGGTCTATAAGACTTTCTTTCAGGACCTGGAATTTGATATGCTGGCGTTATTTCTAGCAGCACAAAGTGGGTCAGCTCCGGGATCCTGGGATCAGGCGAATATAGTTGTATTTGAAAGAAAGATGACCCACCGGATCTCCCAGGGTCTTATTGACCAATATCCCTAGTCAATTGCGAAGGGAAAATATACGCCAACATTTTAGCAAATCGGTTGGCCAAAGTTATTGCCCTGCTAGTTTCTCAAAGACAACATGGATTCATACCTAACAGGGGGACCATTAATCATATCAATAGGGTCGTGACCCTACTTGATATGGCAAAGGTTCACGGTAGGGATTTTGGATTGATTCTTTTAGACGCCGAAAAGGCCTTCGATCGTGTTGCGTGGGAGTTTCTAGGGGGGGTTTTACTATCGATGGGGTTTGGCCCTGGGTTCATTAAAGCTATTCAGGTTCTGTACCGATCTCCTGTGGCCAAGATAGGTACGATGGGGCTTGAATCAGATCCGGTGCGTATCTCCAGAGGGACGAGACAGGGATGTCCCTGTTCTCCACTTTTATTTGCCCTACATATTAACCCCTTTATAAATATGCTGGAAAGAAGTACTGAGATTAAACCTGTGAGTGTAGGGCAAGATTGCTTTTTTGCTCTCGCATATGCTGACGACATGGTGATAGTAACACCAAATCCGGTCGCAGCTATGCCAGAAATAGAACATCTAGCATATATGTTTGGCTCCATCTCAGGGTATAAACTGAAAGTTGCCAAAACCCAGATTATCTACACGAATCAAACAGCGGCCAACCATCCCAGAATAGTTAAAGAGGCAACATATTTGGGATTCAAGATCAGGGTGTGTTTGAATTGGTTGAGGTCAATTGGGGGGCCATTATGTCTAACGTGAGGCAACTTTTGGAGTGGTGGGAATGCCTACATCTTACACTAGTTGGAAGATGTAATGTTCTCAAAATGAATATATTACCCAAGGTTCTGTACTACTTGAGGTCAGTTCCACTGGAACTGTCTCGAGAGCAGTTACAACAATTGCAGTCAATGTGTGCCAGATTCTTATTGGCCCCGGGGAAACCACGCAGAGCAATGCGTTTTATGACTCTCCTTTGGGAGAAAGGAGGGTGGTCAGTCCCAGATATCACATTTTATTATTATGCCTGCATACTACAGAACATGCGAATACTCTTAACAGGAGAAGAAGTGGGCAACACTGCAGAGGCCCCATCTATATATCAGATGGTCCTGGGGACTGAAGTTAAGAACTGTCTGTTTAAAATGCTGGAAGGCAGCTACTACAAAAAAAAACATTTTAAGATTATGGTTACGGCCTTTAAGGTATGGAAGCTAGTATAGAAAAGCCTCCAGATTGAAGGGGTGTTGTATTATACGCCAACCTCAGCTACAACAATATTGGCGGTGATTTTTTGGGATCAGATGGTGGATAACTGGAGATTAAAAGGCTTTACGCAAATTTGGGGATTTTTATGATGAAGGCGGTCTGTGCTACTCCTTCTCAATATTGGCAGATAAGTTTCACTTGCCTAAGAATCAATTTTTTAAGTTTTTACAAATTCGTGATTTCCTGGGCAAACGGCAAATCATGATCAAGCCGCATAAATTAGTGGAAGCTATTCGGCACCATGGTAAGATAGGGGCACTGTATAATCTGTTGTTAGAGACTAGAAGGGGTGATCTTGATAGGCATAACCTCAAATGGGAAAATCGATCGGGAGAGCTGGGGGTGTCTGTGGAGCAATCGATCGACACAGCAGGGAAAATATTAACTTCAGCTAATATAAAAGCACAGAATTTTAAGACAGTGTTCAATCTGTACCATACCCCAGCAAAGATGCTGAAGTAGGGTGGAGTCAATGACGGGAAATGCTTTCGCTGTGGAGCAGACAATGCTAATATCGTACATATTTTTTATTCATGTGAAAAACTGATACATCTTGTTAGACATATTGAAGGGTTTCTGTCTGTAATACCAGGGGCTGGGATAAATATTTCTACTTCCATGATGCTTTTAGGAATTGGGGAAGATTGGCGGCAAGGGCTACCTGTGTATAAATTTCGTTATTTAATTTTTATAGCCACGGCGGTGGCTCGGCTGCGCATATCGTCTATGTGGTTACAGCAAGAAGCACCATCCTTTGAGATGTGGAGGGCTAGGTTTTATAGTAAGGTCAATCTGGAGTATAGCTTCTACTCTGTCAAAGGGGTGAGAAGGCGTAAACTTGGTAAATATATTTGGGGGCCCATGATTGATCATATGAAAGATTGAAATCAGTTTAAATGAATTATGAATTGTTTTTTTTTTGTCCCTCTATTTATTCCATGATCTGATGTGACACAGGATGTTTATCTGTTTATTCATGTTGCTGTGGATTGAATAAAAACATTAAAAAAAAAAAAACTTCAATCTCCCTATTTTGACAACAGAATCTAAAAGGTAAAAACCAAGACTCATGTACTTACCCTTCCCCCAACGCGTCATATCTGCCCACTTCATAGTATTGTAGACAGCAGTGGAAGTGGAATGTCGAAATAGGCAGAGTAATGAACCCGTGGATTATCCAATCCGCGGAAGGCGGTTCAGAAACAGTGAAAGGTAACTTCTCTAACTTCTCTATGTGTAACCAAGTGTATGTCGTATCTTTGCGTGCCTTGAGTATTTGCTGTTTCGTAAGGTGGTATGGTGAAAGCAGGCTTGTGGCATTAATATGTCGCCATGGTATGCGACCAGAAAGAAGTGTCTGAAGTGTCCAACTCAATAGCATGATCGATCTATGACTGCCCATGTTGTAGTGCGGACATATCATGATGTATATTGCAGATGATACTATGTTACCAAGAGAGTAAATCCTGGAAGATAAGGTGGTCATACAGTTATCAATCACTGCTAGAGCATTTTCTACATTAGCCCTGTCAATCTTGCACAGTCTTTCAGCAGCTTCCTGCTGAGAATCTTTCCACACCACATTGTATATTGCATACAATAATCATTTTTGACGTGGTTTTAAAGGACCTAACAAGAAGTCCCATAGTTCCATGTCATCAGAAAGAAGGGACAGGTGTTTTTTTCACCTGTGACAGTGTTGAGGTTTTTAGCCAATCAAGGCACAACGTCCCAACACTGTAGTTGTTACCACTCATGAGTGTTCTGTCTGCACGTAACACAGGTAACACTTGCTGATCTTGAAACCCTCGGTGTTACTCAGGAATCGTGCCTGACATCCATTAGTGTCTAACGTCCACACTAACCATCCCTCCCCATTAGTATACGATGAATTATACATGCCATTGCATAGCATGGTGTCTACTGTTTCCTCTATGCATATGTGGGAATATTTGGTGTGTTCAAATCCTTGATTTTATGCAGCCCAAAGCATGCTGTTTGCTGCACAGTTTTGTTCAGAAAATCATCTGTCGTGGTATTTGTCGTATAAGGGTATATCAAAATATGAATGAAGCAAATCAACACAGGAATATAATAACGACAGTGTCCAGTACTGTTATAAGATAACATAATATTAAATAAACATCATGACAAACAAAGGAAAAAGTGGGATAGTGTCTACAGTATTAAGGGAAGGGAAAAACTGAAAGAAAGGGAAAAAACGCAGGCATAAGAAAAACAAAATAACGTGGCCACGATATAATCAAATAATTAGGCCAAACAACATATTGGGAGCACCATCGCACATATACAGAAATACTTAATATACAATATTTTGTGTCAGGGTGCTAAAGTCGACGGCGTTTCAATCCCGCAGCAAATAAGGGGATCATTATCAGGACTAAAAGAATGTCTAGCCTGAGAAAAACATTATTTGGTGGAATGTGCCTGCTTACTGGCAATAACAGACCCGAGGGGGTCAACGAACGTCTAAGAATGATTGGAATGACCTGGACTCCGGATGCGAGAAGCCAATAAACTGGATGCCGGTATGACAATGCCACCGGGAAAGGAGAGGCATGGCTCGAATTCGGCAGCCATTGCCTCTCCCGGAATTAACCGCACACCGAACCACGGTTCCGGGAACAATGCTATCACTGCTACGAACCTAAACAGGTATCGACCGTCGGGTTCCTCCACTCCATTACTTAGCCTCTGCTCCAGGACTTCTATATTGGGGCCGAATTCGAGCCGTGCCTCTCCTTTCCCTAGGTTCAACCAACTGTGCAGTGCAGTCATTAAGTAACTGTGCATAAGCCTTTTCAGAATAGAATTCTCCCTCCTGCATGCGCCTGTTAAAAATGGGGGGCTCTAGTTGGCCATGGTTTGCACCTTTGTCCAAGTAGGGACCCTTGCTTCTAGTCAGGATAAGGGACTTACGCCCTTAGACAACCTCTGCTCACCCCCTTGGTAGCTTGGCACGAGCAGACAGGCTTATCCTAGAGGCAGTGTGTAAAGCATACATGCACACATACAGTAATATAGTGAATAAACTACGAATGGACACCACACCAGTTTAGAAAAATAAGTGATGTTTATCTAAACCAAACAAGTCCAAAACAACAAAAATCCAACATACAGTTATCAAGATATGGCTTTTAAAAGGTAAAAACAGTTCTGTCCACAGCAAACTATAGATGCGACACTTTCAACACCAAGTACAGTGGAAGTGTCAAAATCAAAAACAGCCACAGGGAAGGTGATGCATCAGTTCCTTATGCACAGGGAAGGTGATAAGTCGGTTGCTGGCTCCAGGGGAGGTGATGCGTTGGTTCTTTACTGCCACGCAGGGGAGGTGATGCATCAGTTCACTACTGAAAAGGAGGTGATGCGTCAGTTTCTTACTATGCGGGGAGGTGATGTGTTGGTTTGTTACTGTGGCCCCAGCGTTGCTGTTGACTTGGCGCCCCGATGTGAGGCATGGGGATTCGGGAGGCATCAAATCTTGATGCGGCGGCAGCAACGGTGCTGCGTCGATCTCTTCAGCCACAGTCCTACGATGTGTTGGTTCCTGGCTCGCACAGCAGGGCCTGCGTTGGAGTAGGTACAGTAATCTCGGACCTCAGAGATCAGTGCACGAGACTCAGCATTCAGCAGTTTCTCCAGCTGCGTGCAGGCACTGCGTCGGTTTCTTCAGCAGCACATGGCGATGCATGGGAATTCTTCCTGCACGGCAGTGTTGCATCGGAAACAGGTGTGGATGCATCGTGATTTTTCAGTTGCTTCAAGTTTTCTCAGCTCCCAGCAGCAGGAACAACCTCCAGAACCCCAAGACGGGAACAGGCACCTCTTGGCAGGTCAGAACTCCCAGCAATGGAGTTCAGGGGAGCTGGTGGCAGGGCAGTACTGGGAACTGAAAGTAGCCATGGCAAGTTTTTCCAGACCAGCCCCCGTCCGGGGCTTAGCCAGCGAGCGCAGCGAGCGAGCCGGACCACTTCTCGGGGGGATTGTGGGGGTCCTCCCCCCAAGAAAATTTTGAAAAAAGACAGACCAAAATGGTGAATTTTACAGCACATTTTTCATTACATATTCAATTTTATCAACTTTCAAAGCACAGTAAATAGTAGATGATGACCTTAAAGAGCACCAGGTTACCCACCCAGTCATATGTACCCATAGACATTCTTTCAGCGAGCACCAAAAATAGACACGAGTAGTGAATCAGAGAGAACAAAGTAAAAGTGAGACCAGCCCCCATATGGTGTGTAGCGAGCAAGCGCAGTGCGCAACCACTACTAGGGGGAGTTTGGGGGGCTTCTCTCCCCAAGAAAATTTTGGAGACAGAAAGGCCAAAACAAAGCATTTTTCAACACATTTTTCATTACATATTAGATTGAGAAAGAGAGAGAGGGAGAGAAATACAGGGATATAAAAGAGAGAGAGGGAGGGATAGAGAGAGAGAGGGAGAGGAGAGAGAGAGAAAAGGATAGAGAGAGAGAGGGATAGAGAGTGAGAGAGGAAGTGAGAGAGAGATATGGGGATAGAGAGAGAGAGAGGGAGAGAGAGAGAGGGGGGATAGCGGGAGGGAGAGAGAGGGGGAGAGAGTGAGAGAGCAAGAGAGGGATAGGTATAGAGAGAGATTGAGAGGGAGAGAGGGATAAATAGAGAGCAATTGAGAGGGAGCGAGAGAGAGAGGGATAGAGAAATAGAAAGAGAGAGGGATAGAGAGAGAGAGAGAGTGAGGGAGCAAGAGAGGGAGAGAGAGAGAGAGGGAGGGAGGGAGCAAGAGAGGGAGAGAGAGAGAAAGGGAGAGGGAGAGAGAGGGGGTGAGAGAAAGAAAGAGAGAGGGAGGGAGAGAGAGGGGGAGAGAGAGAAGGAGGGGGAGAGAGAGGGGGCACGAGAGAAAGAGACAGAGGGAGAGAGAGTGGGAGAGCAAGAGAGGGCTAGAGAAAGAGAGAGGGATAGAGAGAGGAAGAGAGAGGGATACAGAGAGAGAGGGGGGAGAGATGGAAGGAGAGAGAGAGGGAGAGAGAGAAGGAGAGAGAGAGAAGGAGAGAGAGAGAGAGAAAGGGGAGAGAGGGAAGGAGAGAGAGGAGAGAGAGAGAGAGAAGGAGAGAGAGGTATATATATATAGAGAGAGAGAGAGAAAGGGGAGAGATGGAAGGAGAGAGAGAGGGGGAGAGAGAGAAGGAGAGAGAGGTATAGAGAGAGAGAGAGAGAAGGAGAGAGAGAGAAAGAGAGAGAAAGGGGAGAGACAGAAGGAGAGAGAGAGAGAGAAGGAGAGAGAGAAGGAGAGAGAGGTATAGAGAGAGAGAGAAAGGGGAGAGAGAGAGAGAGATTTCCATCATTTCACTACAGAACGTACCACTAATTTACTTATAATTTTGCCCTCACTACACCAAAGCGCCATCGTTGTTCCACATAATGCAATATTGTTTCACTACAGAATAAGGGAATAGTTGAACTAGATAATATAGATCTTATTGTATAACAAAACGGGTATCAACGTACTGAATAGCATGTCATTACTGTACGGCAGTATATGCCCATTAATGTAGTACAGAATGTCCCCTTGACTGTACTTCCGAATGTAGCCATCTTTGTACCGAATATGACCATCTCTGTACTTCTGTACTACAAAATATGCAATGATTGTAGTACAGAATATGCAATAAGTGTATTATAGAATGTCATTGGTACCCTACCGAATGAGGCTATTGTACTACAGAATATGTCATAATTTCACTAAAGAATAAGGCTATTATTGCACTGTAGAATGGGCATTAATGTAATGATGATTCGTACTATGGTATATGTTCATTATTGTACTACAGAATGGTCCCTTGACTGTACTACAGAATATGCTATAATTGTATTACTAATGCAATCACTCTCCTACAGGAATGAGGCCACAACTGTACTAGAGACTATGTCATCATTTCACTACAGAGAATGGCTATTATTGCCCTACAGAATAGCCATTAATGCACAGCAAAACATGCTGTTATCCTACTGTAGTAAATGTGCATTATTGTACCACAGAATGTTCCCAAGGCTGTACTGAAGAATGTGGCCTTAGCTGTATAGAACATGAGTATCGGCTAATACTATCAATCAAATATTCTTTATCTATACTATCATCCCACTCAAATGTCCTTAAACAATCAGAGACTGCAGCACCAGACAGATACACAAAAATAACCACACGCGCAGAAAGGCAAACAAGAGGCAATCAGACATTTAATTACACATGGAAACTCTGTCAGACAAGCATTTAGACACTGAAACAGAGGCAGACACAGTCATGGTGCCACTTTAGCACACAATGTAGCTAAACACAAAGATCCAGACGGATGCAATCACACAAAGACAGACAGTGTACACACTGTGACAGACACACATACACGTCACAGCCAGAAAAACAGTGATACAGCTATATCCCAAGAAATATATTAATATGTAAGTAAGTAAAATGTTAGCTATCCAAGAGAACTACTCTCCTCATGGATATTAAGTAGTTTGAAAACTACTGCAATTGTCTTTTTTGTATCCCTGTTTTTATATTAATGACGTAGTAAAATTTATTTTTATTTTTGTATAGTAATTTTGAAATTAATGATGCTGTAAAATGTTTCTTTTAGATTTGTATTTTTACGAGTATGTTTTTACTTGGTGATGTAAATGATCATAAATTGATCGAATAAATTACTTACTATTAATATGTATAAATAACACACACGATGGCACAGTGGTATACAAGTCAAACACATGCTGTCAATAAGACGTACATACAGCACGGAAACAAAGTGACACACAGCAAAGACACAGTGTCACACAATACATACACAATGACATAAAACACGAACACTGTAACGCTGCAGCATACAGCACAGATACAGTGAAACACAGATCAAAAGCACAATGACACATAGCACAGAAAACAGTAACACAACACACAGTACAGGCTCATAGTGATACAAAGCACATAAGTCATGACGCGCAGCACGGACAGTGATGGACACCACACAGCACGGGGATGCAGCAGAGACCACATCACAGCAAAACACACATCTGTGGCATGCACACACCTGTTGCTGCTGAAGACACCACTGTCACAACATCTAACACACCCAGACTTAACATAGCCAGACACACACAGACTCATATACCAGACACAAGGCACAGTCACAACAACGACTAACACAACTGCATTTGCTATATCAAGCAACACACGTACCACAGCCACAACTTTACCACCACAGCCAAGCCAAGAAAGGACCATGAGCCAAACTCAGAAGAGACTGTAGAGGTGGAGGTAAGGAATGTCCCCAAAGTTACCTCGAAACTGTAGAACTGGTCCCAGAGAAGAACATCTCCCCACAGCCCTGGCCTGGTCCTGTCTGTGGAGATGATTCATCCCGGTTCTGCGCTGCGCAGTGGAGTCAGAGAGAGTGAGTCTCTTGGGACGAGACCGACCGCACCAGAGCCTCCAGTTCATGAGTGAGAGGCTGGGGGGCCGCCCATGCCC
This sequence comes from Calotriton arnoldi, assembly GCA_963921515.1. Taxonomy (NCBI): domain Eukaryota; kingdom Metazoa; phylum Chordata; class Amphibia; order Caudata; family Salamandridae; genus Calotriton; species Calotriton arnoldi. The sequence goes on along the minus strand of CAWUFW010002315.1, from coordinate 1,932,374 downwards.
CAAATAATGTTTGCTCCATTTTCTTTTTGCACATACCATCAGATTAGGCCCCAATCTGATGGTATGTGCAAAAAAATTCATTGGGCCTGTATTGCTTTCGTTGGCCGCCCCATGCAGCCCCTGAGAGGCCTAGCAATCACAGTAGGCCGCGATTAAAGTAGGAGAACGAACGAAGCAGCCAGCCTGCATTAGCTTCATTCTCCTACTTTAATCGCGGCCCGGCTGCCCGCACCATGCGCACCAAATCAAAATTTTTAATCATAATGATGATTGTTTGTCACGGTCCCTGACGGTGACAATCATCATGGATTCATCATGATTACAAATTTTGATTTATTGCCTGCAGCCACGGCCCGCGACTGTCCTGTGACGAGCGTGCAACTCAGGCCACCTCGCTCCGCGCTGCTTCCGCCCTGCTCACAACAACAATTAAATCCACCACTGCGCGCTACGCCCGCCCAGTGCCACCACTGCCCACCATGAATGATCATTCATTGCCGACGACTGGAGTGGACGGAAAAACTCACCTGCTGCTGGCGGCAGACAGGGGGGCTAGAAATAATTAAATTATGGCCGCACGGTTAGGCCTGCACACCCACGGTGCCTCTGCCTCTCTGTCTCAGTCATCTGGGATGCAGGCAGTCACGCGCACTTTTAATTGCGCGAGGCCCAATGCGCATGCGGCATGACAATTGGTCACCCATCAGCCCCACCCTAAGGGTAAACTGAAGAGTGGCGCGCAGACGCGGCGGAGGAGGAGACAATGCATCTGTGCGCTGCGCACAGGCACCTCCTCCTCCTCCTGAATATTAAATCCACCTAGCAGCAGGCTGCCTGCACGGTCTGCACCGGGTCAATGTAGTTGTGCTTTTTTCCCTGCAGGCTGCACCGCGGAGCGGAGACACGGATGGAGAGGAGTAATAGTCTCAGTCTGTCAGACAGACAGTCAGACTACTGTGACTCTCTCTGACTCTAGTGACGTCACGGACCGAAAACCGGCCCCAGCCACAAAACCGGCCCCCTGTCAGAAAACCGGCTCCCACCCCATCCAGCCTACCGGGGGATTGCCCGGTGCCCGGAATTACCAGTCCGGCCCAGGCTGGTGGTCAAGTTTATGTGTCCCTGAGACTTCAGAACAAGAGGCAAGCTCTACTTTAAGCCCTAGGAGATCTTCTTCAAGCAGGATACACAGCACACAGCAAAGTCTTTGTCCTCTCCTTGGCGGAAACAGCCACTGCAGGCCCACCTGAGACAGCACACAGCAAAGGAGCAGTAGTTCTCCTTCAGCTTTCCCAGCTCTTTGAATTGGCAGAGGTTCCTCTTGAGTCCAGAATATTCTAAATTCCTGGGGTCTGAGCCCTAATATTTAGATTTCTCTGTGTTCTCTTGTGGCAAAGAGTCTCTGTGCTCAGTCCAAACCAGTTCTGTCCTCCCTGGCCCAGCTTCCTGGCAGGAGGTGGAGACAGCATTGTCCAAGACAGACCAGAGCCAATTCAGGTGCAGGGAAGTCTCCTCCAACCACTCTAGATGCAGCCCAGGTCTATTCAGCACAGCCCTGACTCATCCAGGAAAGCCATGACACACCTCAACCCCCCCATTGGCTGTCTGAAGAGAATGCACATCCCCAGACCCTGTCACTCCAAAGCCAGACAGTCAATCCACAAACCAGCAGAGGCATATAGGATGGCTAAGCAAAAAAATACCCACTTTATAAAAGTGGTACTTTCAAACACACAGTATAAAAGCCATCTTTACTAAAAGATGCATTTTTATGTTCTGAGTTCAGGTATGCTAAACTCCATCTTTCTACCTTGTCCCAGTGGGAAGTTGTACTAATTTGGAGTTTTTTTTGTTTTTATATAGCGCAAACTAGACACGAGACATCGGGTATCAGGGTGCTTTACATGAGCACCAGTTTCGTTACAGATGGACACATTCATTTTTGTTAGGCACGGGGAGATAAGTGATTTGCCCAGAATCACAGGCTGATCGTTGTTGCCGAGACCCAAACCCGGTTCCCCAGCTTCGAGGTCGACCGCTCTAACCGTAAGGCTACATCCTCTCCCCCAGAGATATAAATAAACTCCCATTCTATCCTATGGGACAGATGGCCCTTTCCATAGTGAAAAATGAAATACACTGTATTTCACTTTCAGGACATGTCAGGACACACCAGTACCTGTCCTACCTTTCACATACATTGCACCCTGCCCACAGGGATACCTTGGGCCTACCTTAGGGGTGACTCACATGTGATAAAAGGGAAGGTTAGGGCCTGGCAAGTGGGTGCACTTGAAAGGTCAACTTGGCAGTAGAGACTGCGCACAGAAACTGCAGTGGCAGGTTTGAGACCCTTTTGAAAGGCTGCTTGTGTGAGTGGCACAATCAGTGCTGCAGGCCCACTAGCAGCATTTGACTTACAGGCCCTGGGCACACACAGTGCACTGTACTAGGGACTTAATAGTAAGTCAAACAAGCCAATCATGGAAACATCAATCCATATGCACAATTTACATAGGGAGCACTTGCACCTTGGCACTGATCAGCAGTGGAAAAGTGCCCAAAGCATCTAGACCAGCAAAAGCGAAATCCAGCACACAGCTAAAATACAGGAGGCAGAGGCAGAAAGACATGGGAAGCCATGCCAAGGATGCCAGGTTAACAGCGCCCCTTTACGAAAGCGCATGTTGCTGAATATTGGTGCTTTGCCCCTATGGCAGACTGGGCAGAACCATTAGCATATATGATGTAATTGTACTGATCTAAAGGCATGACTTTGTTAGGCAGAGGATATTCACGTTCCTATTGCAGAAAGGCTTGTGATTGTAGTGTAGAGTCAAATCTGTAGTCTTCACCTGTAGCGGTGAGTCAGTTAGGCTTTTGTATCCATATTGGATGTAATGCTTTTGCATTCGGAATGCTTGCTCTTGTGGCGGCTTCTAAGATCGGCACCCGGGTCACTATAATTCTTTGTTTACCCTGAGCCAGTGCTCTCTCCCTTACCACAGCAGTCTGTACCAAAGTTAGTATGTTTTCTGTTGGAGTAAAACACTTTTCAGCATTAGAGTATAGATGCGATTTATATGCAATTGGTACAGTGTTACCTTCATTTAATGTATTGTTGATATACCCTGATGCCCCCGCAATTACACGGACCACCAGGTTCATTGTGTTTACACGAGTGTGCAAGTGTTTTGATACAAGCATGTCAGCTTATCATGAATGGTAAGTTTTTGTGTGTTCCAGTGTCCAATGTGTGCTTGAAAAGTCTGGATGTATGAGGTAATAGAACAGTTTAACCCATTCTGTGTAATCTCGAATGTAAGTTCTGCCAAAACTTAGGAATCCCAATATGGATTGTAACCTCTTCAAGTTAGTTGGTACCGTCTAAAAGCGTGCAGTTCTCTAAGAAATGTGTCACAAGGATTTTGCCTCCACTTCACAGTTCGTATCCGAGAAACAGGACATTGAGGTTAGCAATCTTTGATTTCCTAATATAAATTTGCAGCCCATGTGAGCCTAACCCAGCCACGAGATAATCCTTGTTATCCAAACAAATACTTGTTACAATAATGTGGAACCTGACATCCTTGGCATGGTTTTCCTCCAACATTTTGCCTTCAATCCTCCTGTTTTTGCTGACTTTGTTTGCGCTGGCCTTATGATTCTGCACACTTTAACATGCTAACCAGTGCTTAAGTGCCTGTGCTCTCTCCCTAAAACATGGTAAGATTGGCTTACACCCAAGGCAGCTAAATCAAATGCTACTAGTGGGTCTGCAGCACTCATTGAGCCACCCACTTTAGTAGGCTTCTAAACATGTCTTAGGCCTGCCATTGCAGCTTGTGAATGCAGTTTTAAATGACCATATTGACCTGGCAAAATAAACCTTTCCCAGGTCTAAACCTTCATTTTTAATACATATGCCACCCTTATGGTGGGCCATAAACAACCCATAGGGTAGGGTGAGGTGTCTTTAAAACATTGGACATGATCATTTAAGGTTTACATGTCTTGGTAGTGAAAAACTCTTAAAATTGTTTTTCTTTACTGCAAGGCCAACCTCTTCTATAGGATAGTGTTGGGTTACCTTATCAAGTCCAATGGAAAGAGTTTAGTTTGTGGTGGAGAAGGAGGCCTTCGGGGCGAAGAGCAGATGGATCATCGTGGACAGTTGTTGCTGTAGCAAGTCATCACTGGAACCTCACGTTTGTTGATCATTGCAGGTGGTAGCTGTTGGCACAAAGTCTAGGTCTTGTGTTGCCTCTCGTAGCAGGCAGTTGCTGTCAGCACAAAGAGCAGGTCTCACTGGAACTTCATGTTAGTGATTGTCACAGGTGGCAGAGTTGTTCCACAAACTGGCCTATTCACAGTCACAAAGAGACCAAACTTCATATTTTTTACCTTTTTCTTGTGGAAGAGCTCTCACTGATGCCAACCAAGGGGCCAGGACCTGGTGTCACCTCTTGGGGATCAGGACTCACTCTAACAGAGGCCAGCAGTAGGGCGCAGGCAAGTACAGTTGGTGCTCATCAGCTGAGCAGTTATAGAGAGGCCCCTGGAAGCTTATAGTGCCCCTGTAGCTCACAGAAGGCCAGACAACTGACCGTTGGAGTCACTCTAGGTTGCTGGGAATCAAGGTGAACAGTTTGAATCTTCATTCTTCAGATATTAAGGCAGTCTGTCCTACAGCAGGCCAGATCTTCTGTCATCAGATTAATCCTTCTTCTGAATCTTCCACATGTCCAGGAGTATTCTGATGAGTAGTTCTGTGGGTCCTATTATACCTGGTGCCAGCCTCTTTATGAGGGAAGTCCCTGACCTACCATCACAGCTGGTTCTGCTAAATTCTTCCCCTTCCCCAGGTCCTGGCTCCAAACTGTCTAGGAGGAAAAAAGGCAAGGGCAGGCCTGTTGTCTGGTTCCTTTGTGTGGGCTGCAGTAAGGTCTTTTGAATTGTAATCAGGCCAGGGTACAGCTCCCCCCCCAGCCATCCTGCCAGGAAGACCCTCTCCCAGCTTCACTCAGGTCCCATTGTTCACTGCCTGGGCCCAATACACATTTCAGAGGGGGGACAATTTACATGCCCAGGCAGCTGGACACTCCTAGACAGGTCCCAGAATCTTTAGGTGAGAAAATACCAACTTTCAAAAAGTGCCATTTTTAAAATTGCAATAGAAAATCCGACAATCGAAAAACCAACATTAAAGAGGATTTTAAATTACACTTCATTTGAGGGTAGACAGTACTTCTTCACATCTGCTCCCATTCTGACATTAGCACTTATTAATTGAAATAAGGTAACCCAGTGTTAGTGTATGGAAAAGATAGGCCTTACAACAGTGAAAACGACTTGAGAGTTTTACCATGCACCCAGACCTGATAGCCTTTAGGGTCTAACTTAGGGGTGACTTAGAGGTATTAAAAAGGAAAGTTTAGGACTAGCAAATGGTTTATTTTTCCAGGTTGAAATTGCAGTTTAAAGTTGCACTACAGCCGGCAGTGGCAGGCTTGAGACATGTTTTATAGTACATTTTAGTGAGTTGCACAATGTGTTCTGCTGTCCACTAGTAGCATTTAATTTACATGCCCTGGGAACAGATACTGCCATTTACTACAGATTTGCAAGTGAGGTGTAGCCGGAAAAATGAGCAGCTCCCTCCTCTGTGGTCACTCAAAACTGTTTCTGGGGGTAGCTCCCCTCCCACGGAGTCTGGTGCCACCCTGGCTGGGGGAACAAAGGTTTGCCTTCTCAAGGGCTCATCTTATTCTTGCTTATGAAATGGCAGGCACCTTTACAAGTTAAAGACGTTCCTGGGACCACCCTAACTGGTCTTCCTGCAAGGGGAAGAAAAGCATCTCCCCACACCCAGGACATTACTTCTGCTCTGAGAACAGTTTTTACACCTCAATAATGTTAAGGACTGACTGGGCTTTTGCTGTAGAACATATGCAAATTTTTCTCCATGATCCTCTGCCAGGAAAAAGGTAACCTCCCAAAGTCACTTTTCTTCATTTTTTAAAAACTGTGAATTGGGCTTTTCATAAATATTAAAAATAGTGGTTGAGCTATTTGTCAATCTGGTTCCAAGCCTGAGGTAGCAGAAGACATATTTCAACTGTACTCCTTATAGGACTGTCATACCCTTTCACTGTGAAAATAGCTTTTGGAACCTTGTCACTGTTGAGACTTGTTAATATTGCATTTCTACAGGTTCCACTTTTAAATATCAGGCACCCTGCCTCGTGGGTTACAACCGTGGCCTAACTAAGGGTGACATAGTAATATTTTCAATGGGAGTTTTTCCCTGTCAATAGAGATAGGTTGACAGATGGTTGGGCTGTAGCAGTCAGGCTACATTGGTAGGCACAAAGTCATGTTTTCCTTATTACATTAGTAGATTGCATATTAGCTGCTGCAATACAAAGGTAACATCTAACTTTCTGTGCCGTGGTTTGGTTTCTACACCATTTATGGTGGCTTTGGGTATATGTATAAATCAGGTTTTAGCCTATTTGTACATGTTTTAGAGGTCAGAGCTCATACACTGGGCACTGGACAGTAGTGCCCTAATGTACAAAGTCTAAAAAAACAGCAATAGAATCCAGCAGAAGAATGGGGGTGACCAAATTAAAGGGTAATTTTCTCACACGAGTTATAATGGTCCGGTATTCACATATTCCTGGAGTACCAGCACCTGGGCTATCGGTACATCCTGATGAAGGTTTACTGATGTGGATGTCACATGAAGATAATAATGAATGTCTAATTGTCTCAAAGCCCAAATATGTCAATTGTAATCATTTGTCTTTTTTGTTAATTGATCATATATGTCCAAGTTGAATTTGGGTCCTCATTCTTGCAAAATGTGCTTTATATAAATTGCTATTGTCTTTGTGGGGGCAGCCTAGCTATTACCTTGGGTGCAATTGTTGGAGCAATTTCACCCTCATTGTTCAGCCAATCTTAATTTTCCTACAGTATTCTGACCTGTCCGCAATGAAGTGTCTGTTACTTACATTGAGTGGATGGGCAATATTATCTGTGTGTTTATGTTGTTCTTACTGCAGGATAGGAGGAAAAAGCAGAAGGTGTGATTATATGGGAGCAATCTTGGTCATGTCCCCTCAATGGAACTTGTAATACATGTATATGTCCTATTTCCACTTTTATGTATTGTTTAAAGAAATGTGGTCAAACTTAATTGTAAGCAGAGAACAAGATCATTATCTCCTCCCAGCTCACCAATAAAGTTTAGAAAATGCATTTACGCTTTTAAGTCCTTGTAGTTGCAAACTATTCCTCTCACCTTCAACACTTACACTCTATTTGGGGAATATGTGGTGGAAAATGTGATGACCAACTGATTTTGCTGGAAATAAAAGGAGGCTTGCCAAGAAATCAATGAAACACCCTCAATTTCATGAAAAGCTGACATTTTTGCATTTTTTATTTTAACAGGATGAACACCATTTACTTGAGAGGTGTATAAGTGTTTGTAATAATTAGGTTAGCATAGTGAGGCTTCAGTTAAAGACAAGGCTGCAGTCAACTTGCATGCACATCTGTTCAGAAAAAATTGCCACTTTTATTTTAAAATTAACAATTCTTTTCACATGCATGTTGCTATGTGCTTTTCTATTTTAGAAAAGTAAACAAAATAGACAATTTCTTCACAGTGTTTTTGAAAAGATAATATACAAATGTAATAATATGCCTGGGATCTTCTTGACTTTATAACAATTTCAAGGTCTTTTGTTTGAGGCTCTTGCATAAGCCATTCATTTGTTTAAATGTCTTATTGTATTAATTTGTTATGAAATGCACAGTCATCTCTTGTTATTTTTATTCATATTTTGTTACACGGATTCTACTGGTAAAGAAGAACTGTGTGTTAGGGTGACAGGACATCAGAATGTAGGGAGTGAGTCTCTCTACAACATCAGTAACTGTCGGCCCAATCATGGCTAGCTCACAGTGCCTCACCTGAACTCCTAACCTTCCCAGAGTAGCAGGTGATTTCAGCAACCTCAAACATGACCCTTTAAACCCCAAGGGATCTGTGGAAACAGATCCACCCCTTTCGTTACTGACTCACTCATGCATGCCTGTAGTGAATGTAAGAAAGACATGAAGAAAGCTTACAATACATTTATTGAAACTATCGTAGTCTATTATGAAACAAATGTGCTGCGATCATTAGGCAGGTGCAACTAAAAGAAGTCATTAGCATTACTAACAGGGTGTATAGGACAAATATCCTAACCATGGCAAATTATATATCTGTCTAGGCCTACCCCTACTGTGTGAGCAGATGGATATATTTGTGATCTCTGGTATTGTCCGAAGACCTTATACCTTGTGTATGTAGTTAGGTGGTCCGCATTATTAGTGTAAACTTAGTTTACGCAGTGCTACATGTCAGGCACTGCTGTCTTTCCAGAACAGTCCTCTCTGCTGCAATTCTCCTCTCTGGCCCCCAAGGGGACTGAACACAGTTTAGATTATTAAAATTATTGTGCTGGAGATGCAGCTGCGAGTCCGTGTTATATCTAAAATGTTAGAAGCTGCTCCTGAACAAGCAATGTTGTTATGTATTCCAAGCAACCTTGTACAAGGTGTGTATAATAAATCCCAAGATGTGTCCCTGAAAAACAAACAACATGTACAGCGCATTCCCAGAATAATGTGGCAAAATCAAATGTGCAATATGAGGCTATCAGAGAGAGCAGAGGCAGCCTAAACCGGCTAATGCACACAACTAATGGAGAACCAAAGTTGGCCCAGAAGGGAAATCACAAACTATGTTTATTAGTATTCTGTAAAGTAGGTGTTCCTAAATGTTTCTTACTTCATTTATCATGTGAATTTGAATAGTGATTGATTTCTTTGATATGTATCTTTGTTAATCCAGCGGTATTATGTCATTTCACACCATTGTCCAGTGTGTGGTTTTTCTGCCTGAGACCCTATAAAACATGCTGCATTTTGACAACGTGACAGGAATTCTCTGCCTTTAAAACTGAGCAGACACTATTCTGGTCTGTTTAAGCAGTTTGTACTTTGATGTGTTTGCACTTACTTACATAGAAGACTCTACACCATTCTGTATTTTGATTTCTACTTAAACTTTCTTTACCCTTTTAAATTGTGCAGGCACTGTGCTAGTCTGTGATTTGAATTATACTTAGGTTTCCTTATACTTTCTATCTGAGGCAGACTCTATGTCAGTCCTCTTGCTGAACTACTATTTGGTTCTGGCTGTTTGCTTACTTTGGAAGTAGACCTTATGTTGATCCTCTTGCATTATTTGATTTTGACTTAGTATCTTCATTTTCAAATAAACCTTTATGGTTTTTACTTTTAATTCTTGTCTTGTGAAGGTGTTATTAATTAGTACTAGACCTGAGTCTTACAAAGATTCAGACAGTCCCAATTCTGCATATCAACCTTCTAATTCTTTAATTAGATCATGGGTACAAGCATGCCACTTGTTATTGAATTATAATGCAGCTTTTTCTTACTTAAGAGGCTGATTCTATACACTGTAACCTCCCAGCTGCTCCTCCCTCCCACATCCCCTCATATGGAGGCCGCGCAGCGGTGAAAGGAGCGACCTCTGACCCTGCTCGCAGGCAGGTCGCTCCCCACGCTGCTGCACGGCTCTGCCTGCATTGTTTTTGCCTAATCCTGTACTTTTCCCCTGTGCCTAACTTGCTTTCTTGCCCAGACTTGTTTTTATCCCCCGGTGCCTAACTTGCTTTCTTGCCCAGACTTGTTTTTATTCCCCTGTGCCTAACTTGCTTTCTTGCCCAGACTTGTTTTTATTCCTCTGTGCGTGTACTTGTTTTCTTGCCTAAACTTGTTTTTCCTTCCCGCGCCCAGTTCTCCCGCGGCCCCCGCCCGTTTTTCCTGCCACTGCATCCCTGCGGCCCCGCCCCCCTGCAATCCCATTCACCGCCCCGCTCCCGCCTCCCAGCTGCTCCTCCCTCCCACATCCCCTCATATGGAGGCCGCGCAGCGGGCGCGCCAAAGATGCGCCTAAGGCAAGCCCGTCTGCGCCCGTCCGCGCCTGGACCGCGCCCAGCGCCAGGACCCCTGGACCCAGCGAATGCCACTACGCCCGACACCGCTATGATCCCAGATCCCTCCACGCACTCAACACCGGACAATCACACACCTGCTTCCTGGCCGCCCCGAAGCGCACCCACAGAGCTTTCACCTGCCGGAACTGCAGCTTCACAAGCATCCGCCCCACCATGCCGCCGACCAGGAAAGAACCCAACCACCTCAGATGCATCCTTCTCAACACCCGCTCCGCCCGCAAACACGCCGTTGAACTCTGGGACCTACTCGACTCAACCTCCCCAGACGTCGCCTTCCTGACGGAGACCTGGCTGAACCCCACCTCGGCACCCGACATAGCCATAGCCGTCCCGGAAGGCTACAAGATCACCCGCAGGGACCGCACCAATGGAGCAGGAGGAGGAATCGCCATCATCCACAGGAACACTCTCAGAGTCTCGACCAACACCGACGACACCCTCAGCACCGCCGAACACCTGCACTTCCAGATCCACACCGATCCCAACACCACCCTCAGAGGAACCCTCGTCTACAGACGCCCCGGACCCCGACCACAGTTCAGCGACTCCATCGCCGACTTCGTCAGCACACACGCCCTCGCCTCCACGGACTACATCCTCCTCGGGGACCTGAACTTCCACCTCGAGAACAACAACGACACCAACACCACCACCTTGATCAACAACCTAGCCAACCTCGGACTCAGACAACTCGTCACAACACCCACCCACTCCGCCGGTCACACGCTTGACCTCATCTTCTCCGCAAGCCCCCACGTCTCCTTCAACCACACCACCGAACTCCACTGGACCGACCATCGCTGCATCCACTTCACCTTCAAGAAACCCACCACGCACCACCACACCCAACAGATGCCCTGCCGCTGCTGGAGCAAAGTCACCGAAGACCAGCTAACCACCACCCTCGCCCAGAGCCCACCCACCGACCCCACCGACCCCGACACCGCCGCCCGCAACCTCAGACAGTGGATCAACGACTGCGCCAACACCCTCGCCCCGATCAAGAAACCCTCCAACAGTCACACCAACAAGAAAGCCAGCTGGTTCACTGAAGACCTCCGGGCCTCCGAGCAAACCTGCCGAAAGCTGGAGAAGATCTGGCTCCGTGAACGAACACCGGACAGCCACGCAGCCCACAAGAACGCCACCCGCAGACACCATCACCTCATCAGATCCGCCAAAAGGGCCTCCTTCAAAGACCGCCTAGACAACAACGCGCACAACAACAAAGAGCTCTTCAACATCGTGAAGGAACTCTCCAACCGAAGCTCCAACACCAACGACGTCCCACCCTCGCAAGACCTGTGCGACTCGCTGGCCACCTTCTTCCACCGCAAGATCGCAGACATCCACAACAGCTTCAACGCCACGACCGCCCCGACAACCACTGAGACCTCCACCCCCATGACCACCATCCGCACCAACCACCTGCTCTCCTGGACCAACATCAACGACGACGACACCATCAAGATCATGAACACCATCCACTCCGGATCTCCGTCAGACCCATGCCCACACCACATCTTCAACAAAGCCAGCACAGCCATCGCACCCCATCTCCGGAAAGTCATCAACACCTCCTTCGAGACAGCAACCTACCCGGAGAGCTTACTCAAGAAACCCAAGGCGGACCCCAAGGACCTCAAGAACTTCCGGCCCATCTCCCTGCTCCCGTTCCCAGCAAAGGTCATCGAGAAGACCGTCAACAAACAACTGACCCGCTACCTCGAGGAGAACAACATCCTGGACCCTTCCCAGTCCGGGTTCCGCAGCAACCACAGCACCGAGACTGCCCTCATCGCCGCCACCAATGATATCAAGTCCCTGCTGGACAGCGGAGAAACGGCGGCCTTCATCCTCCTGGACCTGTCAGCCGCCTTCGACACGGTCTGCCAACACACACTACGAACACGCCTCCACAACGCCGGGATCTAAGAGAAGGCCCTGGACTGGACCACCTCCTTCCTCTCCGGCAGAACACAGAGCGTCCGCCTTCCCCCCTTCCGCTCCAAAGCCTCCGAGATTATCTGCGGCGTACCCCAGGGCTCTTCCCTCAGCCCAACTCTGTTTAACATCTACATGGCACCGCTCGCCCACGTCGCCCGTCGGCACGACCTCAACATCATCTCCTACGCCGATGACACCCAGCTGATCCTCTCCCTCACCAAGGACCCCCACACCGCCAAAACCAACCTTCACAAAGGAATGAAGGCCGTCGCTGAATGGATGAGGAACAGCCGACTGAAGCTGAACTCGGACAAGACGGAGGTCTTCATCCTCGGATCCACCCCTTCGGCCTGGGACTACTCCTGGTGGCCGACCGCACTGGGAACCGCCCCAACACCCACCGACCACGCACGCAACCTAGGGGTCATCCTCGACTCCACCCTCTCCTCCATGACTAAACAGGTCAACACCGTCTCCTCCGCCTGCTTCAACACCCTCCGCATGCTCCGCAGGATCTACAAGTGGATCCCCACTGAAACGAGAAGAACGGTCACCCAGGCCCTCGTCAGCAGCAGGTTGGACTACGGAAACGCCCTCTACACAGGAGCCTAGGCCAAACTCCTGAGACGGCTCCAAAGCATCCAGAACGCCTCAGCACGCCTGACCCTCGACATCCCTCGCCGCAGCCACATCACACCCCACCTGAGAGACCTGCACTGGCTCCCGGTCAACAAGAGGATAACCTTCAAACTCCTCACCCACGCACACAAGGCACTCCACAACACCGGACCAACGTACCTCAACAGACAACTCAGCTTCTACACCCCCACCCGCCAGCTCCGCTCCGCCGACCTCGCCCTCGCCACTGTCCCCCGCTTCCGAAGAGCGACCTCCGGTGGCAGATCGTTCTCCCACCTCGCCGCCAAGACCTGGAACACCCTCCCCATCCACCTACGGCAGACCCAAGACCTGCTGACCTTCAGAAAACTCCTCAAGACCTGCCTTTTCGAGCAGTAGCAGCATTCCCCACCCCAGCGCCTTGAGACCCTCACGGGTGAGTAATGCGCTTTACAAATGATATGATTGATTGATTGATTGATTATGTCAAAGACCACTGAAAGTATTACAAGCTTTACAAATGAAATTTATCACTTTAATAACCTGGTACATTGCTACTTAGTGCTGAATTGCCATTAAGCTATGTTTTTGCAAGATATAAGGTCTTAGAAAAGCATAATGATATAAATATTCTGTTAGAATAAAATATTTTAAAATTATGCAGACCTATATATGGTTTAAATTTCATGTAACTTACTTTGGGTGTCGAATGTCAGGCAGAGATCTGTCCAGAGGAAGGTTATTGCTCACAAAAATATTAAAGCCATTTTCTCGATATGCAGTGTCGTCCTGCTCTTCCTCACTGAGAGGGTATGGTTTGCCATGTTCACCTTTGCCTGAAATACAAGGTTAAATGTTAATCACAGGAAGCAACATAAAGCAGATGTATTAACAGTTTCCATTTGTTAACAAAAAATGTATTTTTATAGTTAGAAATTATGCATGAAAAGATTTTACAATCGTATTTCTCTTTGAAATTCTTTAATCTTAGGGACACCAATATGTACAATGCAGAAAGTGAAAAGCACTGGGAAAAGGTATTACTGCTCCGTGGTTTTGTACTCTGCACAATTTCGAAATTGTAGGTGGAGCATACAACTTGATACATCACCTTAAGTAGAAAGTTTTAAAGTAGCCACACCAAGCTCAACAGCAGTTACACAGATGTCAATATGGTCAAGCAGACATTTTTCACATTTACCAGGCCTCATCCCCGCCAGGCTGAAGTTGTGTGGTTACATGCCTCTATTGTTGAAAGGGGCAGTAGAGTTGCACTGGGGAGATGACTCCTGCAGTCAAATCCATGTTGGTTGAGGTAATACATCAAGATGCCCTCAGCTGACTAGAATTTCTGAGTTAAATATGTTGGCATTCCTGTGCACACCGGTGAAAAGCACAGTAGGAAAAGGAAGAGCTATTTTTTAGTGACTGTAATCCTGTGTACAGCAATTATTTATTCTCTGCAGGGTCATTTTAGGAAATATGCCTTCTCTGTGTGATTACGCTAAATTTTTCACCTTTTGTTAGCGCTATATGTTTTACTGGCTTTAGAACCACGTTTTACCCTGGCTAACCAGTAGTAAAGTGCCTATGCTCCCCCTCTCAACACGTTTGAATTGGCATATTCCTAATTGGTATATTTCACTTACTTATAAGTCCCTAGTATATGGTACCATATGTACCCAGAGCCTGGAAGTTAAATTCTACCAGTGGACTGCAGCGCCTATAGTATAATCCACTGCAGTGCAAAGGACTGCCATTGTTGTCTGACTGTGGCAGTTTAAAAACTGCAATTCAACCTGTTAAAATAAACAAAGGATTCCAAAACAATTCTTGTGCATCCACTGTTTGGTTACTCTGCTTTTGTTCAACCAGACTTCTGTCTCTAGGCTTATTGGGAGTACTGTGGCAGCTTCAATCTGGATTTTAGTGTTAGATGTAGAAGGACACTGGATTATCAGACTACACTCCTCAGACACATCCTCCAGCCCTCAGAGCTAAAGTTTAGTTTGACTGAAGATGTTTACCATCTTGAAAATGCTCGCAGTGGGTAAGGTTCACCCTGGTAACTGTTATTCCATTGATTAGGGTTTGCTGAGGCCTCATTCCCACTCACAAACCCGTGCTGGACATAATGTGGCACCTCCAGGTACCCCTTGCAGTACACTCTTGGACCTGATAAAGATCAAAAGAGGACTGCATCTGCTGTTTGTGACCTGAGAAGAGCCCTAGGGACTGGACTTGCTCTCTCTTGTACCCAGGACCAAGAGGTTGACTCCAAGGGTCATAAGGCTAACCTCGTGTTCAAGCTACAGAGATATAACAACTTACAATATGCCTTTCCTGCAACTGACCAGTGGCAGCAAGACCTGGATTTGACCCTGCAGTTGGCCTCAACCTGAGATCCTGTGAGTCTCAAGGTGCCTCCCCTGAGGTCAGACAGGCTTTAGATGTGTGCTCCTGTAATGGATTGTGACTTAAAGGACTAATATCAGAAGGTAAAATCATTGACCAGGACAAACATGGTTGGTGTATCCAACCCATGCTCTATTGCAGACATCGTTAAATTGCATCTAATTCCAGTGTACCGCAACCATTGACTATTATTGGCCCTCTATGCTTCTTGGCGCTATTCCAACTTAAACATTTTACAATTCATTTCTATGGTTCTCCTTATTGGATTTTTGTCATTTTGTTTATTACATTTTACTCAATTGTTCCAATTTGGTTTGGTATTTTTATTATTTTGCATTTTAACCTAATTACTATTTTGGTACTGCATAAATACTTCACACATTAACCTAAGCTAAGCTTGTCTTCTCTGTACCACAGGTATCAGGGGATTGTGCTTGGGTTAATTTAGTGACTGTGAGGGTTCACCTTGACAAGGGCTGTGATTATTCCTTGAGGTGGGAAGTCATGCCCACCCTCTCCAATAATAATCCAATTTCTTACAATCATGCCAGTCCAGGAAAGGCTTCATGAGCAGCAGGACCTCCCACCAGATCTAGAACGCATTCTCCAAGAATATAAGGCACAAGAGTGACTAAAACACTTTTGTGAACACGAGAAGAGATACCTTTTACACCACGGCACACACGAGTGTAGGTGCATGAATACGGTGGCAAATTCAAGCAGAAGGGCCTCTGAAGCCAGTTTAGGGACTCCCCAAGAAATGACACTACCCACCAACAGTAGGGAATGCAGTACAGTCCTGCGCTCACTCGAAAGGAGTGCAATGCTTCAAAGGTGCAGGCATCACACAACTTACTGCCTCTTTGTGCCTCCGCCATGATTTATGCACAGAGGAAGCCAGCGATCTAGACCAGGAGGGAATGCTATCTGGTCTGCATATCTCCAGGACTTTCTCAACTCATGCTTCAAACAACTATGAACCCTTGCAGGGTAGAAATTCAGCAAGTCAGCCTTGGCAGCCCTCAGAACACCAGAAACAGGAAACCAAGCACTTTAGAGAAAACATACCGAGGAGCACATAGACTAGTCCATCAAAGCCAGACCTAAGAAATGTTTAGCAGCTCCATAACTCTCACAAGCATCTGTCACAAAGTAGCCACTCAATGGTAACTTCACTGGTTGCTGTACTAGCTGATGTTCAAATGCAAAGTCCTCTGTATGCTGCTTAACATATTTTATGGCACATACTGGTTATGTTCACGTGACCAGTTCTCTAGATATATTCATCACCAGTCCTTGCAATCTGGCCCTTTCATCCAGTCAATGACCATCAGATCAATCAATTTGGCAGGGGAGGACAGTCTCTTGCCTATTCAGTACCCAAAGCTTGAACTGACCTGCTGCTATATCTTTGCTGCATCCAAAAGGTCTTATTAGGTAAACGTTTTTTGTTTTGCTATTATTCTTTTAGACCTATCTCTTATTGCTACTTATTGTTCTTACTATTCTTTAGTACTAATGTACCAGTGGGGACATGAACGCCCACCCACATATTGAGCCTTTACCCCTAGACTCTCTTGAATCCCTGAGGAGCCCCCAAACTGGTGAATCGTTCTCCTCATGGTCACTTTTTAGGTCCAGCCTGAGTCAGCATGCATGCGCTGCTCAGCGAGACTGCTGTAGTGGAGTATGGAAGAGAAGGCCCGCCCACTCTCCGCCGATATTTTTTATTGGCTTGTGTCTTTGTCCTTCATAAATGCTAGCTTCTGATTGCTTAATAGGCTTGTTAGTCCCTCTTTAGTACCGCCTTGTCTTCTTTTGTAACCTCCCATGGCGACTGGCCCCTTTACTTCGGTTGTTACACGGTACATGTTATTTAGTATTGTTTGCAATGCAATAAGTCTTACATTGTGGAGAGGTGTGGTGCAGCGGCCAGGGCAGCTGACTTCGGAGCACAGGGTTCACAGTTCGATCCCCGGCTCTGGCGGCAGCTCAGCTCAGCACCATGTGACTCTGGGCAATAGCTCACTTAATTTCCACTACGGCCCCCAGCGCCTTGAGACCCGTAAGGGTGAGTAGCTGCGCTATATAAAAACGTACTTACATTTTTTTTTTTTACTTACTTACATTCCTTCCTGCACTATTTTATTTGTGGGCTGACTGAGGCTTGTGTATCAGCACGGCGCCTGCTTCAGGGATGCCGAGCTTGCATTTCCCAAGGTATATTTTTCATATAATCAGCATGACTAACGTGCACAGAGTTGTGCTTTTGTTTTATTAGCCATTGTTATATCCTTATGTTTGCTCTGTTTCTGTATGTATTCCTATGTTGCATCTTTCAGTTCTACTGGTTTCCTAGCACACTGGAATGTTAGTCTCTTGGAAGCTCCAGATGAGCAGTTTGTTACTGGTGGCTGATGATGGGAGTTGCTTTGTGAGGGTCCTTGGTGCTGATCTCCTAATTCTGGAATAAACCTACCTTTCCACCCCTCAACCTGCGTGGACTTCATCATTTAAGGATACAACATAAATTGGCGACGAGTGGACAGAGTCAGCACCTGTGAACCCATTTCTACGTGCTGCAGCTGATCTACCTTTGGCTCTTCTCAGCTCACCTCCCAGATCCCTACAAATTTCAGATACCTCCCACTTCTCTCTACTTTCAGCCATCTGCTACGATTTAACAACTTCTCTGCCTCATAAATTTAAAGACTTGGCTCTTACTTCTTCCTACAAAGACTGAACGTGACCTACTCTGCCGACACGCCCTACGATTCAGCGTGATATGTTCTCTATGCACATCTGTAAAAATTATTGCTCTTGTTCTGACTTGGCACAAGGCTGATTTCGCCTATCTCTACTTAAGGATCCCTGGACTTTGCCAACTCTGATCCTCATTTGTGCCAACTACGTTTCTGCAAGCTCTGCATGCTTTTGAGGAATTCTACTGTCTTCTACATTGCCTGCATTTATTGATAAGTGTTTACTCTATGCCATGCCGTGTTTGCCTGCTTCGACTTGAACTGTCAAACTTATCGACTTTGATTTATGCTGCATTTTGCTTCGGTTTTCGGAGACCTTGGCAAGTATTCGGCCGGCATTGTTTGAATCGGCCTTCACATTCCAAACCAGATCTTACTGTGTTTCTGGTGGAATTTCCTCAGCCAAAGCTCCAGCCGCAGCATTCTCCATCTCAGCATTCTCCTGCACAGCGCTTCCTCCAGCGCTCCTCCGTGACGTCGTACGTCCTCTACGAGTCACACGTCACGTTCTCAATGCACAGCGTCCTCCGTCACTTAGCAACGCATCGGAAGTCCTCCGAGATCTCTTCAGGACGCATCTTCAATTTTTGTCTGGGTTTTCAGCGCGGTGACACGCACACCATCTACACTTATTAATCAGTCCTAAAGCTGACTCATTATAACCCAGACTGGCCAGATAGTTGACATTTGTCTTCATTAGTAAGTACTTTTAGCGCGGTGACATGCACACCCTTAATATTGCATTTTTTTTTCTTCTTCCTTTCAGTTTTAACATTCAAGCGCGGTGATGCGCACACCTCTTTCTATCTACAAGACTTTATTTATTTCAGCACAACGCAGTGATGCGCACACTCTTTAAATAACTCACAGTGACCATACTTTCTCCTTAACTTATCTTAATGCAACTCTTTCATTCATTTTAGTCTGGCTAGATCTTTCGATTATTGTATTTTGCTTGTTTTACACCTATTTTCTTTCAGATATGGCTCTTCAAACAGCAATTATTCCTTCTCCTTTTCTCGCTGAGCCTGGAACACCCAAAGTCAAATGGAGTCAGTGGTATAAGTCCTTTAATAGTTACCTAATAGCTATTGATGGTGTAAAATTTTCTGCTGTAATGCTATGCTATACAATTGTTTGACATCCGAGGGTCAAAGAATTTTTGATCATCAAACTCCCATTGTTCGTCCTCCTTTTGATGATTGGGATGAGTTTGCTGAAGCAATCACCAGATTAGAAAAACATTTTAAGGATGAACCCAGTGCCATTGTAGAGAGACATAAATTTTACACATGCAAACAACATGAACATGAAAACATTGACAACTTTTTAGCTGAACTAAGAGTATTAGTTTCCTCATGTGAATTTGTGGGCCCTATTGAACAATACTTAAGAGATCAAATTGTTGTAAATTGTCATGATTCCAGGGTTTAGGAAAGAATTTTGTGTTGTAGAAACCCATCATTAGCAGAAACTTTAGAAATCGCCAGAGGGATTGAACGTTCCGTTTTTGCTTCTAAAAAGCTAGGCAAGGGTAAGGGTATTACCACTGAGGCTATGAACAAAATTTTACAAAAATCTACTTTTAATTCTTCTCAGAACAACAAATCATCTTCCAACAAGTCTGAATTAAAGAAATCAGATAAAAATACTCAGTGCTTCAGATGTGGTTCAAAATCCCATCTAGCTAATGCACCCACTTGTCCAGCTGTTGGTAAAATATGTTCCAATTGCAAAAAGTCTGGGCATTTTGCTAAAGTGTGCAGAAATGTTACCAAAGTAAAGGGCTTAGATACTCAGGACTTCCAGGTTTCATCTGTGGTACATAATGACAATATTTAGAATAATAAAATTATTTTGTCTATTGACATGATACATTCTCCGACACAATCTGAGAGGGGTGATCCAGTTTGTGATATTAAGATTGGAAATGTCATTACCAGAGTTACTGTAGATTCTGGCTCTCCAATTACTATCATTTCAGACAATTTTTTCCTAAAAGAGTGGGAGGGCGTTAATTTGCTTCCTCCTGACATTCGCACAGTAGCATTTGGAGGTCAGGAGATTGACATGTTGGGTTATTTTACTCAAGACCTGACATTCAAAGACAGTCTCATCCATTCAAAGGTCTGCGTAGCCAAGAAGGGTTACAATATTCTTGGTTGGAGAGACCAAGGAAACTTTGGTATGATTTTGAGACCTGGTACAGAATTTCCTATTTTTCTGGTAGAGGCTGTGCATGTTGATGTCAATTCATTAGATCAAGTCATTTCTAATCACCAATCTGTGTTTGAGGATAACCTAGGTGCAGTCAAAGGGTTTGAACATAAAATTATTCTTAAGCCTGATGCCATTCCAGTAGTACACAAAGTGAGACATGTTCCCCTGAGTATCAGAGAAAGACTGAAAGAACATCTTCAAAAATTATGCTCAGATGGGGTCATTGAGCCCATAGACTCATCATTATGGATTTCTCCCATTGTGGTAGCTTTGAAAAAGAATTGTGATGAACTCAGGTTATGCATTGACTTGAGGTCATTGAATAAGAACATTCAAGTTGATTGTTTTCCACTACCACGAATCCAAGACATGTTAGCTCAACTAAATGGTACGAAAGTTTTTTCTAACATTGATTTGAGGGCGGCGTACCATCAAATAGAGCTGAACAAAGATTCTTGAGATCTCACTGCGTTTAACACGTCCTTTGGTGCTTTTCGTTTTCTCAGAATGCCATTCGGACTTGCGTCCGCGGCATCAGTCTTTCAAAAACTTATCTTTCAACTTCTGGGTAATGTCAAAGATGTACTTACTTATCAAGATGACATTTTAATTTCTTCCAACAATGTTCAAGAACATGTTGTTAAATTGGACCAGGTTCTTGGCATTTTAGAAAAGCATGGGTTGACAGTTAAGAAAGAAAAGTGCAAATTTTGAATACTTAGGACATGTGATTTCTTCAAGTGGCATTAGACCTAAACAAGATCTATTGAAAGCGATTCGTGATTGTGCTCAACCCTCTGATAAAGATCAATTGAGGTCTTTTTTGGGTCTAAGTGAATACTACTCTCGCTTTGTACAAAATTTTGCACTCGTAAGTGAACCCTTGAGGAAACTGGTCAGAAGTAATGTCAAGTTCATCTGGGGGGATGAACAACTGGAATCCTTCAAAAATGTAAAAGATTTGATTATAAATGCACCTGCTCTTAAACCCTATACAGACAATGTCATGTCTTACATTACAGTTGACGCTAGCAATTTAGGTCTCAGTGCTATTCTTAGTCAAATGGTCGACAGTGTTGAGAACACTGTTGCATTTGCCTCGCGAAGACTTTCTACAGCTGAGAAGAATTACAGCACTATTGAGAAGGAGGCACTTGCTTGCGTGTGGGGTGTCCATCATTGTGCAACCTATCTGTGTGGGAGAGAGTGTGTTGTAGTTACAGACCATAAACCATTGGTCTTTATTTGGAATGAGAAAGGGTTAAGAAATGCTAGTCCAAGGTTGATACGCCTGTTTTCCAAGTTGTATGATTACAATTTCACTATGAGGCACATTCCAGGAGAGAAAAATTTCAAAGCAGATTTTCTGTACAGATGCCCTTCTAATTCCAGTAGTGATGAAGTGATTGTAGAAGACAAGGAGGTTGTTGTGGGCTTACTGGATGGGTTTGTTTTAGCCAAAGATGTCATTTCTTGTCAAGAGTGGGAACAAGTATCTGCATAAGATAGATGTCAAGCAATTCTAAAGAGGTTCATTTATAGTGGATGGCCCAGAGAAGGTCAAGTTGGGGATGAGTTCATTTCTTACTTTAAAGTCAAAGATGAGTTAAGTGTGGAAGGTGTTTTTATCATGAGAGGCTCTTCACTCATTCCCCCTGCTGATTTAAGGAACAAATTGATTGCTTTGGCTCACAAGGGGCATGTAGGTATCACTGGAACCAAGAAGAGGTTACGTCTATATTACTGGTGGCCTGGAATGGACAATTTGGTTGAGACCATTTTGAGCAGCTGTAGAGACTGTGGACATGCAGAGAAGGCTCTTCGTACTCATAACTCTCTTTTGTGTCCTGTCAGTCTCCCTCAGAGACCTTGGGAAAAATTAGGGCTAGATTTTGTCGGTCCCATTGGTGGTTTGAATGGTGGGTACAGAAGCATTTTGACTGTGGTAGACTATTTTTTCAAGTGGGTCTCATTTAAATTTTTGAGAGAACCTAATACTGACAATGTGATCGATTTTTTAAGACAGTTGTTTCGATCAGAAGGTATTCCCGCATTTCTGGTCTCAGATAATGGGGTCCAATTTGTTTCAAACAACATGAGAAGTTTCTTAACCAATATTGGGGTTAAGCATCTCACCACTGCTCTCTATAGTCCACAAGGTAATGGTTTGGTGGAGTGGGTAAATAGTATTTCGAAGGACTCCATACAACTTGCTGTTTCTTCTGGGCACCAGTAACAAACTACTCAACTGGAGCTTCCAAGAAACTAACATTCCAGTGTGCTAG
Source organism: Calotriton arnoldi (assembly GCA_963921515.1). Classification (NCBI taxonomy): domain Eukaryota; kingdom Metazoa; phylum Chordata; class Amphibia; order Caudata; family Salamandridae; genus Calotriton; species Calotriton arnoldi. The sequence continues at coordinate 1,910,021 of CAWUFW010002315.1, read as the reverse complement.
GCAACCAGTAGAACTGAAAGATGCAACATAGGAAAACATACAGAAACAGAGCAAACATAAGGATATAACAGCCATCCTCTCCCTGATCGCTGTTTTCCCCTTTGTGTCGGAGTCCATCGACCACTTCCCGCTCGTCTTTCTGTTTCAAAGCTTCCTTTTTGTCTAAACTTTGACCCTTACACAGGGAAGCACTTTGGAAGATTGTTGCCAATCGTAGCAGAAATGATTTACAATTACAAAACCTCACTGTCACGTCAAGAAGCATCTTGAATTTCCGTTCCTTTGGCCCCTCTCGCTTACAGGCATGCAAATCACCACCCAAGCCCCCCTCCCCCTCTACTGAAGAACATGTGCTTACTCTGTGCAAAGTGGCAGTGCTGTGCACTTAATCACTTTCCATTACCAGCAGCTGGTCTCCTACAAATTAAATTCATAGCTTGATCGGTTCTTTTCCCAAAAATGGCTGTTATGTTTTACAAACTTGTCTTTCTTTACTATGGCTCCGGACGCCGCACTTCATGTTTGTTGTAAATCACCTCATCATCCCATGCCATCCCCCAGCATTTCCTGTGTCTCCAGGTATCAGTTTGTCCAAAAGCAAACATAAAACAGGGACGAGCAAAGGGGGAAAGGGGGGGGGGGGGGAAGAAAAAGATGCAAGTGCGGGTGGAGAGAGATGGGACGGGTGGGTGGGGTGGGGTGGGGAATAAGATGAGGGGAGAGATGTAATGGATGGGGAGGAAAAGGAATCAACTAAGCTGCATTTTTAAAATGAGTTCTGTTATCTGATGGTGCACGAGCAGCCATTTTAAATGATTTCCATCAGATATGCAGATTGCCTTTTCGACAGAATTTTAAGTACCCGCCAATAACGTCATAATTGTGCTGTGTAACATCATCAAGATGATCACTAAGTTCTTAGGACCCTCCAGTTTTACATTTAGGACCCCTGGAAATGAAAGTATTACATTGAAATGCAACATTGCATATAACAGTACGGAATTTGAGTTTCACGTTTTAACTTGGATGTATTCAGTGCGGACATTGCCAAAAGCTTCAGAGCACGTAACAAAGAGTAATAAAAAAACTCAACGATGTGCAAAGCCAGTAGTTCTAGATGTATACCCAAAGCTACATCTTCGACGAGTCTGTGGGTAGATGCATGTATGCTTTCATCCAGACACTCAATTACTTCTCATAAATTGACTCGATCACTCATCTTTACAATCATTCATCTACCGTTTGAATTCTTCTTGCATTCACCCACGATACACACACACACACACACACACGCACACACACACACACACACACACACAACCTCCTCTCTCAATGAAGAAACAATTTCACTTCTTAGCCAGACTTACTGGCTTAAAGGTGATTATTTATATTTAAAGTTATCTCTAATATAGGGAATGACAGCTAAGGACTTCCCCAGTTGGCTACTAAAAATATGAAAAATATACATATCTTCCACAACTTTGCTGTTGTGCCTCACTCGCCATTTTACAACCATAGATCTGGTCACAGCTTATGAGGAGGCTGGTTGTTTCTCAGATACACCCTGGAAAATCATTAGGCATACCCAGGGCTGCACGTGCAAGGGTCTGAAGTAACTTTGTTGTCTGGCATGTCTTTATTGACTTGCATCATGAAAAAGATGTTGGAGATGGGCCAATAGCTAACGAGGTTAACAATGATTTCTTATAATATATGTGAGGGTGGAAGTAACATCATTTGGTGAGAACCGTTATTACAGCTGAGTCTGGTGGCTCAGTGGGCTAATGCATCCACTACAAGAATTTGTATTTGATGTCAAGATCACAGATTTGAATCCCGGTAGGTCCATTCAGCCTTCCATCCTTCTGAGGTCGATAAAATGAGTGTTATTGAGTTGGAAGGAGTTTATTCACAATCACACACATTAGCACCACTTTACAGACTTTGCCAGAGTGCCACTTTACCGTCTTTATTAGTGAAGTGCTACTTTCATTTTCTCGTAATTCTTTGAACAACATTTATTTCCACAGGTGGGGAAGTGCACCATTCCTGGAGGTACTACAATACCTGGTAATGCATAGAATGGAAAACGTTTGATGGAATCCTTATCAGCTGTTTTCCTTATTTTAATTTATAATATGTGTACAGGGATGTGGTCTTTTTAAACCATACTGCTTACGTTTTGTGCAATAATGTGCTGCATTGCTAAATACTTATAAGGTCCCAAAGGCGAGACCGATTGCATTGCAAATGCTTGTTTTTATGGTAACTGAGAGGGTAGCCCATCCTTCCGCCCCTACCTCAAACCATAATTGGGTATAGCATAATATGTAGTTTTAAGGGTGGTTAGGCCACGATTGGGTTTAGCAACGAGCCCTGATTTAGAGACTGAATTAAGTTTACCGAATTTCATTTCCCAATACTACATTTCATTTGAGATTCATGTTTTTATTTCAGGTTACTGGTTTCGTACAGGATTACCATTTTCATTGAAAATGGTCGGTTTCCTTGTGTGATTATTGTATTAAGTCTGGTACTGTGTTTTCCATTGTGTTTTTATTGTGTTGCGTGTATTTCTGCTATTTTTAGTATTTATATATGGTTTATACATTATGAGTTATTATTAAAGTGTTGTGCTGTCACACAACTCTGGATGGACATAAATCCTTATTTCTGCTGTGTTGCAATGCAGTTAAGAACTTTATTTCAACTATGATAAGTGTGAGACACTGAGACTAGGCTTGGCCACATACCACCCTTTGAGTGAAGCCTCAGCTGAAACGCAGACTCTGGAATGGAGCAGAGCTGTCTGTGTATGAATGCCTATGAACAGGGAATCTTTAGAGTGGGAAATCAATCAGATAATAGCCCGTCCTCCTCTAGTCAAATTAACTTGGAGACATCCCACCTCTTGTGCTATATCTAGAATGCTTTTCTAATCAAATTGCAAAAAATAGAGACATTCCTAAAATGAGTGAAAATTGTCGAAGTGTGACTCTTTAGTTAAACCTTTTCGGAAGCTGTGTCTTAAGCTTGCAGTCAACGCTCCTCACATGGGAGAGATCAGTTTTGGTTTGGCTGTTTTATTACTCATACTCTGAAGTCACAAGAGGCGAAACTCAGAACATGCTACATTAGAACCAAGCTGCACCCTGACCATTACGGGCCGCCAATGCTGCTGATTGTTCTTCTAACTACACCAGTCCATGGGATTTCTGCACCTACTGACGTCTGCCCCTGGCGCAGATTCCTGCAAACTCTAGAAATGTTGCTGAATTGAAAAAAACGACGTAAAAGTGCGTTCAGTCGGAGAAATAAATCTCCGTCCAACATTCTCGTTTTAACCTTCTCGTTTGTTTAGTGCATAAGGCACGCAGGGTGCATCTTTCTAATATTTGCACCATAAATTCTGTCTATGAGATAAAAAATGTTGATTTTGGCGAGACCAATGGAGCTAGAATGAATAAAAAAAAAAAAATGTGATGAACATGGCTGCGTGATGAATTGAACTATTGTTTGATGTCTGATCTTGTGGGACCTGTGAGATAGGAATGAGCGCGGAATTTATGTTCCACACTCTACGGAGGAGCGGAGATACGAGGGGAAGGTCATTCGAGCGCATCTCGTGCTGTAAACAGAAAGACTCAACAGGCTGCAGGGGTCTGCCGCAACATGAGCGTTAACGCATTTGATTCAGTTGTGAAACCCACACGTCCTGAAGAAGGTCACGGGAAGCGTGCAGCACGAGCCTGCCAGACGTCCCGCTCCTCATAAGTCTGCTCCATGACACACCGGCTCATTAAGTGGAAATAATGACCTGTCCTTTTAGAAATGGCGTGACACCAGACGAAGATGACTACAGCAGGTGGAGTGCTCTTAAATAATCGCATCTCGCTCGGAGAGAAAGGGGTTCGCAATCAATTAAATGGTCACACTATCTGCTTCTTTTATGACACATGCACTGACCAAGTTGGTAAAAGTATGCGTGTAACACAAATTTGCAGCATTTCCATAATTTAGAAAAAACACACACACACAAGTAGTGTTCCTTTGGAACGTGTGTGTACATGTATGTATACCGGATTCTTGGGAGGGAGAAGAGTGTCACACTGAGGGGTACCAGGGGCCCGACTTTCATACAAGACGACAGTGGCGTAAGGCAAAATGATGAGGCACCCCTGCAGAAGGTGATGAGGGACCCCGGCGTCTCCCAGATTGCACAGATATTCATTGATCTTGGGCTCAACGAGGGCAAAAGCAGAGTGGCTTTCCCGAGCGTTTAACGATTTCTTATTCCATGCCATGCACGCATTCTGCAAGGCATGCAAGGGCATGGTTTAGAGGGCGATAGTTAATAGGATCATCATGGTGGGGTAAAATAAGTAGGTTAGAAAGTCAGGTTCACATTTTAAACTTTGTAATTCAATGCTTGAACTATTCATTAGCCCATCAATCTGCAAAAAAATTAGTTATATGTAGCAGGGATTTTTCTATATGTGGAAACGTTTTGCAAGAATACTTGAAACTACATAAGCAATTTATTTGTTCATTTATGCAAGAGTTCATGATGTGATCAGGAAGCAAAGGTTTTAACATGCATTCAGCATTTTCTTATTCAAGCTTCTTTTTCATGCAGCATTGCTTTTAGCCATTATTGAGGCTTAGTACGAGTAAATAAACATTTTATAGTTTTATGCATTCTAAATGCGTTTTTTCATCAAACTTTGCAAATGTATTCTGTGCATTAATTCTGAACCAGCTTTATTTGCTTGTTAGTTTTAAATCTGCTCTTCCAAGGGAGAGGGGGGCCCCCTCCATAACAAGAAACCCTGGAGCCCCCCACGTTGCGGGAGCTGCGCGGGCCTCCTTTTCACCTTTGTAAGTGGCTCTCTGGCTCCTATTGCTTAGACGGAGTTTCTTCATTGGGCTGTATACAAAATATTGCTTTAGAAGTCAAACCTGTTTGAAGGGTAGGCCAAATCATATAACTGGGTCTAACGGTCAGCTGTAGGCCTAGCGACCCAAAGAGAGGTGGTCATCTGAAGCAGGTGTATGGATGGCTCATTGGGAACACTCAGGGCCATTTTATCAAGAACGGCGATAACATTATCGCCGCTTTAGCGGCAGGAAACTGCCGCTAAAGCTGCGATAAGGGGCTTGATAATATGCCCTATAGAATTCCAATAGAAGCCCAGGTTCTGGTGTGAAGGACATCAAACCTGGGCTTCTATTGGAATTCTATAGGGCATATTATCAAGCCACTTATCGCCGCTTTAGCAGCAGTTTCCTGCCGCTAAAGCGGCGATAATGTTATCGCCGTTCTTGATAATATGGCCCACTATTTTTATATGTCATGATTTCGTATTTAGGACCACCTTAAGGACAAGAGTCCTCTTGGCCCTATTAACTCCCATTAATTGTATACATGTTTACATTAAGATGCATTGTATGGGTTAATGAAGTGAACGATAATCTGGCCAGTAGATATCATATAGAATATGCTATTCAAAAATATTATTGTAGAAAAGTCAGTGCATACATTTATACAGTTGTTTTTGCATTGCTTTATTTTTATTGACAGACGTAAATACAAACTGTGCATCGGGTATGGCTTCTCTCTTCATTCCATAGTAAGACCCTCTATTAACCAGTAGATGTAATCACAAACATATGTGTTGATTTCCAACAACTGTGCACGTTTTCCTTTAAAAGACCTTTAAAACTCACCATCTCCGTCTTTCCCAGATACACTCTTTCTAAAATGACTGGCTCAAAAAAAGTGTAACCATGTGTCGCAGCTGCCTTTTCCTTTTTTCTCTTATCGGTTTCAGTTTGTTAATTTTTTTATACTATCTGGGCAAGTATTGGCTTCGCTTATCCATGCAGTGCAGCAAGTGATTGAACAAACTCGCTAAGCCCCACAATGGTAAGATAAGTGGTATTTGTCAGTATCCTGTTAGAAGGCCGAGTTGTAAGTAATGGTCCACTGCATGACTGTTCTGTCGTTAAATGGAAAAGTATTCCAGTGGGTAGTGGCATTTGGTGATAAGTAGCTGGGCCTAATGGAAGATATACGATGCGAACCTTGACTGCAAATGTTCTGATTAGCTTTGGGCCTGCAGCATGCAAAGCTGAGCACAAACTACTTGGGGAAGCATGATAGTGGGGCATACACCTATAGCAGTATTTAATTCTTACCGTAACCTACACATTAAAGTCAATTGTTACCATAACACCGTTTAGCAACACATTAAAAAATGACAGCTTTATCTTGCACTACGATACGAGTACAGACCTTCCAGCTACAAAAAAGTAACCTGTGCTCCAATGTATTTAGCCCTAAATGGTTGTTTTCAAATTATTTAATCCAAAAGGCTGTAAAGTTGTACCCTAACGAAACACACTGCTTTGATGGATGACGCCCATGCCTCGTTCCTGTTTCTGGGTATGGGAAAAATATTTGTGTTTTTGGATTTTAGTAGGTTTTTTGAAGTTACAGATTGATGCAAGTGATCTCCCGGCCTATAAAAAAAATGAGGAGTTGGCTAAAATGCGGCAAGCTATTAAGTGCCTCTGCACTTTGGAGCTGTTCACTTTACTTCATTATCACAAATGCAGGGAAGTTTTCAGAGTTCTTAGATCATTTTCATCTGGAATAAAGCATGGATTTAGGTAGAAAGTAAAAATACCCCAGGGTACACAATAGGGGTTTCCTTTATTCCTGGGCACCCTGGATATGGTAAACAAATTATTTTCAATAGATTTGGATATCTGATGAAATGCAATGATTCATCTATCCACTTATTTTTCCCAACATGTTTCGACTGGCATCTGGCCCATATGGGTCAACAATCTTCTTCTGGGCCTCAAAGCTCCCTTTACTGTAGATACCAGACTCCTCTGTCTCAGTCAATGATAGAAATGGTTCATGGTGTGTAACTTCACACACCACTGGGTCTCCCTTTACCACATCAAGCAAACGTTGATATGCACAGCAAAAAAAAGGAATTTTATAAAATAAAGAAGTGTGGCCTGTGCACTCTGCCCATGCACCTGCTCTCTCTCTTACCTTTGGGTCTCAGTTTTGTAACTTAAGTTCTCATTAATACTTCTCTTACTCTGACAGAATCATTTACATTCTCCATACTTTCAGTGCTGTCTTTTCTTCTGCATATATCGAGGCTATGATGGGTAATCTGCTATTGTGACGACACTCCAGGGTGGCACCAATGTGTTGCTTCTGTTGACAAATGAACACATTCCTCTTGTTTGCACTTCTTCAATAAGCATTAATTTTTTATGAAAAACATGGTGTGGCTATTTTGTAGATCAGGCATTGCATCAATAACTATCAGTGTTTCCATAATTCACCCTAGTAACGCCCTCATGTTGCTGAGTGGCACAAAGCATTTTTGTGCTGAATTGTATTTAACATGCACCATTTTATGCTGCATTGCATTATTTCATAGTGCTAGTGCTGGTTCAAAGTTTTAGTAAACCTTTGCCTGTGTGTAGTAATGGCAAGACAGTAAGTAACGAATCAGTTTTACTAGTGGTATACTTTCTGAACATAACACACATGATGATGATGGTGGGATTAGCAATCGCTTCGCTGGTGCTACTTTGTACCAGTTTTGGGCACAGGTATGCCTCTGGAACATGATAAACACATGGCTGCTGTATTTAATTAATCCATGCACTGAGGAAAACATTGTTTTTTTTTTACCTATTACACAACCTCAGACACAGCCTCTTCTTATATCAGTGTCATCTCAAATGCAAACACTGGCACAGTCTCTACATTTATGTATGATGCAACTGAGCTGTAGTTGAGGAAGAAGTGCTTTAAGCTGGTGTCCTACCAGTTTTAATAGCCTAAAATAATTGCCTGCTGGAATTGTTTCCACCTAATTACGCTGTGTGCTAACTGATTTGTTACTGGTTTCATATGGAAGTTGTGTGAATATAATTTTCGCACATGTAGCTAAAAGTGTTACTTGTCTTTTCAGTCTTCTGCAACTGCTGGACAGTGCCTTACCCCACCTGTCACAATCAATGCATGACTGCCACTGGCATTTGTTATGATTCTCTCAAAAGCATCCAGCGCTACTTGAGTTAGCCTCTGTAGAACTAGCATCCTATTTACATGTGGAAATTTGGGATTATTCAAAACTAAAATCTCTCATGTTAAACCTGAACTAATTATTTCGTGAGGTATATGAGGGTGTCATGATACAGGTGCAGGCCAAGAAAAGACAAATCTAACTCCTATCTGGCCCCGGGGCCTTGGGGTAATGGAAAATGTCCACTACGGCAGGAGCCAAGTAGAGACAGAGGCAAATTCAAAATGAAATTTAGCCTATGCACAAGTTTCCATATAGGTAAAGGACAATCACAAGCCTAAAACCTCACTGTTAGAAATAGGGTCTCTAGTTGGCAGTGGTTTGCACCCTGTCCAAGTAGGGACCCTCACTCTAGCCAAGGTAAGGGATTCACAAAGCTAAGATAATCCCTGCTCACCCCCTTGGTAGCCTGGCACGAGCAATCAGGCTTATCTCTGAGACAATGTGTAAAGCAGTTGTACATACACACACAGTATCACAGTGAAAACACTACAAAGAGAGTCTGCACCAGTTTAGAGAAATAGCCAATATTTATCTGAATAAAACAAGACCAAAACAACAAAAATCCAACATACACAAGTCAAGATATCATTTTTCAAAGATTAAGCAAGTTTAGTCCATAGAAATCAATGGAAGAGTTGCTTTTAGCTAACCCTGGGCGAAGTGCTACGCTACGCTCGCGTAGTTTGCGAAGTTTGCGCTACTTCGCACAACGCGAATTGCACGTAGCACAGTGCAAACACGCGTAGCGTAGTGCCGCGGTCATTTTTTGCTTGCTCGCGGTCCTCAACGTCAAGTTGGCGACCGTGAGCAAGCAAATGACATCCCGGCGAGACTTTTCCTCGTTCGCGATCAGCAACATCAAGTTGCCGATCGCGAGCGTGGAAAATAAACCTCCCGGCGAGATTCTCAACGCGGGGAGGTCAGGTTTCTCATTGCGAGTGGTCGCGTATGCTCGCGACCGCTCGCGATGAGAAACTACCAGTCCGCGTTGAGAAGCTGCCGCTCGAGTAAAAATCTACTCGAGCGGCAGTAAAGACAGCTCGCACTGTGCAAGTTGCCGTTTTCAATGATTGCACAGTGCGGACAAGCATCCGGCACTGTGCAATCATTGCGAACAGTGCGCTACGCAGTTCGCGTAGTGCTACGCGAAGCTTGCGTAGTGCGAACTGCACTTTGCGTAGCTTCGCGAAGCATTACTTCGCGAACTACGCCCAGCCTTACTTTTAGCACAGAGTACCTTGGATGTGTCAAAAATCAAAGATGAAGCAGGCGCAGGAAAGGTGAAGCACTGGAAAAGCAAAGTAATGTGTTGAGTCCTTACTCCACAGGGGAGGTGATGCTTCAGTTTCTAACTGCTAGGCAGGGGAGGTGATGCGTTGGTTCCTTACTGTCAGTGGAGGTGATGCATCTATCTACTGGACACGTGGCCTTGGTTCCTTACTGCAGTGCAGCATCGATGAAGTATCAGCGTCAAGAGACGATACGTCAAAATCCAGATGCACTACTTTGATGCGACAGTGGCGATGCAGGTGCTGCATTGATTTCAAACCACGAAGCAGGTGCTGAGTCGATTCTTCAGCGGAGAAGCAAGTGCTGCGTCAGAGTCGGATTGGGTGCCACAGATGCCGGTGACATGGTGCTCGGGACTCACCCTGCGGAAATTTGTCAGCCGCAAAGCAGGTGCTGCATTGAGAAAACTGGAGCTGAGAGTCGATGCGTGGATTTTCTACCCAGGTTACACTTCCAAGGGCCGAGGAACTTGATTTGATTTGGCACCACTTGGCAAGCCAAGGCTCTCAGCAGAGGAGCCCAGGCACTGGTAGGTGAAGTCTTTGATTGCCCAGAGACTTCTTAACAGGAGGCAAGCACGCACAAGCCCTTGGAGAACATTGAAAGCAAGATGTACAAAGCAAAGTCCAGTCCTTTCACTCCCAGGACAAAAGAAGCATGCAACTGGCTAGCACAACAAAGCAACAGGCAGAGTGGCAGTTCCTCCTACAGCATCCAGCTCTTCTTCCTGGCAGAATGTCCTAATTCCAGAAGAGTTCTTATTTTGGGATGTCAGAGGTCCAATACTTATACCCTTGCCTGCCTTCGAAGTCGGCAAACTTCAAAGGAAAGTCTTTGGAGTGCACACGTCCCTGCCTCTCCCTTACCTGGCTCCAGATACACTACAGGGAGGTGCTTTGTGTGAAGACAGGCAAAGCCCTATTAGGTGTCAGAGACAATTCCTCTCACCACTCTAGCTCAGGAAGGCCATCAACCTGATGATGGCCCATCAGGAAATGCAAGGCACACCTAAACTCCCTTTGTGTGACTGTCTAGAGTCAATGCACAAGAACTCAACTGTCAGCCAACTCAGATGTGTATTCTACAGACAGGCAGAGGCACAGAATGTTTAAGCAAGAACATGCCCACTTTCTAAAACTGGCATTTCCAAATGCGCAATTTAAAAATTAACTTCACCAAAAGATGCATTTTTAAATTGTGAGTTCAGAGACCCCAAACTCAAAATTCCTAACTGCTCCCAATGGAAATTACACTTAAAAGATATTTCCAGGCAATCCCCATGTTACCCTGTGGGAGAGATAGTCCTTGCAATAGTGAAAAACGAAATTAACAGTATTTCACTATTAGGACATGTAAAACACACCAGTACTTGTCCTATCTTTTCAATACACTGCACACTGCCCATGGGGCTGCCTTGGCCTATCCTAAGGGGGCATAACAAGTAGTAAAAGGGAAGGTTTGGGCCTGGCAAGTGGGTGCACTTGCCAGGTTGAAATGGCAGTTTAAAACTGCACACACAGACACTGTTGTAGCAGGTCTGAGACATGTTTGCAGGGCTACTCATGTGGGTGTCACAATCAGTTCTGAAGTCCCACTAGTAGCATTTGATTTACAGGCCCTGGGCACACCTGGTACACTTTACTAGGGACTTACTAGTAAATCAAATATGCTAATCACCAATACAGTTTGCACAGGAAGCACTTGTACTTAAGCACTGTTCAGCAGTGGTAAAGTGCCCAGAGTTCTATATTTCTAAAACCAGCAAAAACGAAATACAGTACACAGTAAAAAAACGGGAGGTTATAAGCAAAAAGACAGGGGAAAAGTGCATAAGGGAAAATATGCCAGGACTAACACGTGTCCTCCCAGCTGAAAGTGGGGAGAATTACTCAACTTCATGGGAGTTCTCTTCTCTAAGGTGGAAGAACCTGGACAGACCATCAGCCTTGGCATGCTCTGTTCCAAGGCAGTGAACCACCGTAAAGTCCATTCCCTTTAGAGAGACGGACCACCGCAACAGTTTTGGGTTTTCACTGCTCATTTGCATTAACTATCTGAGGGGCCTGTGGTCCCAAACAAGTAGGGTCTTAGCTTTCTTCAGCACCCAGACTACAACAAATGCTTCCCTTTAAATCGTGTTCCGCCTCTGTTCCCGGGGACGTAACCTCCTACTAATGAAGGCTACGGATTGATGTTTGCCCTCTTTGTTCAGCTGTGGAAGCACGGCTTCCACACCATGCTCTGAGGCATCAGTCTGCACCACAAACTCCTTGGAGAAGTCAGGAGCACCATGCACATGGCCTCCTTCAGGGTGTCAAAAGCGGTCTGGCATGCCGCAGTCCAGATCACCTGACGGGGCTGCTTCTTTGACGTCACCTCTGTCAAGGGGGCAACAATGGTACGATACCCCTACACAAATCTGTGATAGTACCTGGTGAGGCCTAAGAAGGCTCTCACCTGTACCTTGGACTTGGAGGTGAGGGGGACCCAGAATGGTATCAATCTTGGGTTGTAGGGGCACCACCTGGCCGCTTCCTACCTGGTGTCCCAAGTACACCACAGACCCCTGCCCTATATGGCACTTACTGGCCTTGATGGTGCGGTCAGCAGTGGTAAAGTGACCAAAGTCCTTAAAACAGCAAAAGGACAGGGGAAATCATGCCCAAAGATGTCAGGTCTAACTCTTACATTAAAGAATACTGACTGAACTACAACTTCATTACATGTAGAATCAATTTATGCTACTAGATATATATATTTTCTGTATATGATATTTGGATTTAGAATCAAATTGAACTGTAGGATCGGGAATCACCGCATTTTAATGCTGAATTTCCCTATGTTGGCATCCCCTTACTGTACTCAGTCAGTGGTGTCCCTCCACTATGTTATACAGGAAGAGACACATCAGAAGAGGAGGCTGCACTGACCAAGAGAGGTGAAGGAAGATGACATGTGGGCAAAGAGTTTCACAACATAGCATAACTGCAGAGAGGGATGCAGGGCAAGGGGGATCAGAGCAAAGCCAGGTCATGGTCTATCTGTGGAGCATTTGAGAGAGACAACCTAAGATATAGCATATGTTAAAGGATCCACTTTGTTCACTTTTGCTTAATAATGGAATAACTACAATTGAAATTAAGATAATCAGTGAAAACTTTTTCTTGACATTTTGTAAGTCAATGTTAAAAAAGTGGGCCGTTTTTAATCTGATAATTCAAACCACACTCACTATCTCAGTACTCAAAGCAATAAGCCTTAAGCATACTCAAATGAATTTACACAATTTCAGTGCTACATATAAAATCGATAAAATAGATACCTAAATGATGGCATGACCACAGCTTTGGCTAGCAGGAACATTCTCTGGGCATGCTGAGGCTGCCTAGCAAGTTGCCTGCAGAAATCACTGTGCAGATGGCTTTCTTACACATTCCCTATCCTTGCAAAAATATCACTTCAAGTCAATCATGAGATATGCTTGAGATGATGCCGACATCCCATTCCATTCTGAAGACTGTCTTACGGGTCTGAAAAGCTACATGATGATTGACTCGAACGAGTGCAAACTTAGTCAACTGAGAGTCTTGTACCAAAGTTAGAATCATGTCACTTGCTGATATCAGTTATAATGTTTTGTAGCTTGCAGTTCACATGAGGAGTAGGGTCAGTATTGATTTGAATAAGGTGGCCTCTGTCTATAGTGTCATGGTGGACAAAGATTAATTGACTGCTAAGGAGTCTTGAATGATTGCTAGTGACTGAGATTAATTCACACATTCCATCTATCATATTGCTGTTTATTGCATGTAGATTTGCAGAGCAGGCTTCCCCTTTTTGACAGTATCTGAGTGAGTACTTGTGTGCATGAGAATGTTTTCTAATCCAAGCTTTAAAATACTTCAAGAAGATCAATGTCCTTTTTTCCTTCTGGAGAAGAGAGGATTTTCAAATTTGCTGTGATTTCTGTGATCCAAAAGGTTGTTGGGATGGGTAAATACGATGTCAATGAATGTCATGATATGTGCAGGCCTGAAAATGGCAATATTAGTAAATGCAATGAGAATGTATGCCACAGCCTGTGCCCACATAACCGTGTCAATGCAATGTCAATGTAAACTGTAACTTGTGCCCGCACAGTACCTTCATCAGCAATAATGATACCAATGTATGTCATAATCCATGCTTGTGCGATAATATTATTGTTGCCAATAAGAACAATGTCAATGTACGTTCAGACCAAAGCAAACATACCTTTGGCAACATCAGTAAGAACGATGTCAATGTGCAAGATGACAACTGTATGCACAATGTTGGTAATGTTGATAAAAATTATACCAATGGCTGCCATATTATTCTTGGGAGTTCCAATAAACTTACATCATTGCTGTCAGGTTCACCCAAGGTGACCTCCCCATCAACCCTGAGTCTGAGAAACATGGTCAGGCAGGTCCTGCACCCATGCCCACGCTTCTCGAGTAACATATCACAGGTGGGGTCCCCATAAATTATAGGCAAACACGCACCCAGGGAAAACCCTAAATGATTCCACAGATGCACAGTTGCACCACAAACAAGTCCGAGGTAATAGGCCCCAATTAAACCTATTTGGACGAAGGTTCGCGTTCCCCAGAAATACTACAAAGCTAGATACCACGTGTAGATAGGTACACTAAACCAATCAGGACACGACATGCACACCACACACAGGATCACACGCTCCTCACACTGGACATCTGGACACATACATACTCGCACACATTAGCTCTCCCCAAGGTCGAGAGCCATCTGTGTCCTTATCAGATGCACACATGTGATTGATTTAGGACTAAGATGCTCTTTTGTAATGTAGAGAACATTTTATAGTACCTCATGAACTGCATAAATTGACGGCCAAAAATTGTACATCGAGAGATTTTGGGCAGAGGCATTCTGTCCAGGCTCTCCGGGCTGAAGCGTTTAATTAAACCAATTTGTTCCTGTTTTGACAGATTCTTCTTGTCTTTTCATTTATTTAAGGGAAATTCATATCCAAGCAACAAGGTTAAGGGCTATGTTTAGAATGCCAGCCTCCTACCCAAACAAAAACAGTGACACTATAATAGCCTGTCAGAACAATGTGCAATATGGAGTTCCTTAAAATAGATCCTCTTCGCCACAGACAAGCGGATTTGAGACTGAAACGGGGGCATGTTCTGAGACCTGAGGGACAATGACAAACATACTAAAGCTTTTGGAGCTATTGAAGATGGCTGATCAAATATTTTGAGAACAAGCTGTAGAATGCTAGAACAGTCCAAATGAGATGGACTAAGAACTGACCGACCCAGTATTTACATACATCAGTTGAGGCTAATGAAGTTCCTGCTTGAAGATCTTTACTGTAAGAATCATGACTGAAAATACTGTGAATAAGTTCTCACTAACACCTCAACACTCAGCAAAATCAAGACAAATGCTCTTTTTAAAAAATTATTTCCATTACAGAGAGTGTAACATTTACGTTGTATAGAAAGCAAAGTGGGGAAGCTATTTCAAATGTTATTGGCAGATATCTTTATATATGAATTGTTGGTTTATTATGCTGCACTTAACACTATATGAACAACTGTCAATGTTAGTGACACAATGTGTAAAAACATCTTCCGTAGATCACTGCCAATACTGGTCATAGGAGCCTCCATAACAGATGCTACATCAGGACTTGCCTATGGTTGCAACCTGGCTGTCCTTTAGATATTTGCTTAATTTACCCAAAACAATTTGAGAGGCTGTAGGAAAAAGCCTCTTTTTGCATTGTCACCCCCATTTTTCTGGACTGATGCTGCTGGTTTTTTGACACTATGCACTGGGACTCTACTACCCACGTCCCAGAGCGTATGCTTTGCCCCTAAAAGATGTAAAATTGGCCATTTTCCTAATTGGCACATTTAACTTACCTATAAATAACTAGTATATGGTACAAATGTACCCAGGGCTGTAAGTTAAATGTCACTAGTGGACTGCAGTACCCATTGTGTCACACACTAGAGTGAAAGTACAAACATGACTGCAGGCCTATCATTATAGCCTGGCTGTGGAAATTTAAAATGCTTAAACTTTTCTATTAAATATTAATAATTCACCAATGTGTCTGCCGTATTAGCCCTGTAGAAATGTATTGTTACACATGTTCTTACAGTGAAAAGCCCCCAAAAACTATTTTCACTGTTGCAACGCTGGTTGTTCTAGAGGAAAGCATTGGATTACATTACTACATTTAATAATTCTAATTTCGGTCAGAAAACAGCAAAATCTATAACTCACAGACTCAATCAATCAATCGATCAGGGATTTGTGAAGCGCGCTACTCACCCGTGAGGGTCTCAAGGCACTGGGGGCGGGGGGGCGTGCTGCTCCGAATCAGCCAAAGAGCAAGGTCTTGAGGCTCTTCCTGAAGGTGTGCAGAGTGGGGGAATGTCTGATGTTGAGTGGGAGCTCGTTCCAGGTCTTTGCCGTGATGTAGGAGTAGGCTCTTCCACCCGCTCTGGCTCTGCGGTTGCGTGGGGTTTTGGCGAGGTCGGCGGAGCAGAGGTTTCTCCTGGGTACGTGGCAGGAGACTCTTTCGTTGAGGTATTGGGGTCCGGTGTTGTGGACGGATTTGTAGGCGTGAGTGAGTAGCTTGAAGGTTACTGTCTTCTCGATGGGGAGCCAGTGGAGGTCCCGTAAGTGCTGGGTGATGTGGTCATGTCGTGGGATGTCAAGGACGAGTCTGGCAGCGGTGTTCTGGATGGTCTGGAGTTTTCAGAGCAGGGATTTGTTGATTCCTCATTACTTATTTTAATACTTATTCTATATCTAATTTAAAGGAAAAGTCATATGTTGTATAACCATTAAAGAAAAGGTACTATTAAAACAACTTTTACATGAGCTTTAACTGTCACCCTGTAGCTGAATATCCGTCTTTGATGAGGTGTGAACTTGGTCCCAGCGTTGAAACAAAGGCCTTGGGTGTAGGGTGGTGTTGTTGACCCTTTGACAACCAAATGTAGCTGACACCTGGTCTTACCCTTTCTCTTGTCCATCTAGTCAGGCAGGTGCCAGTCCAAATAAGAGGGGAGCTTCCCCTAAAGGTGGTTAATAGTGACCAAGTAGGAGGCGACTGCTCATTATCATGACCACACATCCGGGTGGGTACACAGGCTGTGAACAGGGTAGGAATAGTTCTGGTATGTTGGATTTAGGTAGAGAAGTGCAGTCTGGGATTGTTTACTGTATAGCAAACAGGAGCTGCTACAAAAGTGGGTAGGGCTTCCCCTGTGAATGATTTCCTGATTGGTCAGGGAGGAACTAGAAGTATTCCCCACTCACAAACTAGTATCAGGTATAAATGTGGCTCCTCTGGGAACCTTCATGAGAATACTACTGGACCTCTGGAAGACAGAAGAAGGACTTCACCTAATGTAGAGGCTTGTAAAGAGACCTGAAAGACTTGATCTGCTCCCATTCGTACCCAGGACAAAGAAGTGGACTCCAAAGGTCAGTTGGGTGACCCCTGTTATGCTACAGGAACAGAACAGTTTCTAGAAGCCATTTCCCATAATAGCCCAGCTGACCAGTTCTAACTGGATCTGCCCAGGACTCTGCTGGTGGCTTCTGCTGGAGTGAGCCTTGATCCCCAAGTGATGTTCCTGAGTTCCTGGGACCCTTGGTTGTTGTCAAAGCATACAGCTCCTAACATTCTGAAAAACCCACGACTTAAAAACTTTTGTGCCCTCAAAGTACTCCAGAAACCAGGAAAAACCTGCCAAGTCAATCTGATGGCCAAAGATTCAGGTTGCCCCTGCTCAAAGCTTTTCTGCTGCAGCAAATCCATTTAAGTGGGATGTCGAGGATAGTGTGTTTAGTCACCTGGAGCCCTGTTGGCTACAGCTTGTTGCCTTGACCTGCTGAAGGAATCTGAGCTCCAAAAAAGTGACTAAGCCCAAACGTAGAAATCTTTAGCGGGTGAAGGAGTCCAAAGTATCCGGCTGGTGAGAGACCTTCATTGGGCAAAAATTTTTAATTTCTCTCGCTATGAGCTTTCCTGACAAAATTCAACAGCTTTATCAGGACCTCATCCAACAGCTATCCGGCCTTATGGAGCCTTTCTCTGCCACAGCCTGCTGCCTTGCCCTGCTGAGGATTTTTAAAATCCATTTAGAGATTAAGGGCCTCATTTATATCCTGGGGGGTGTCCGTTGCCCCGCCTGGGCGACAGAGTAAATTACCCCTTCGCCGTGGAGGAGGTACCACCTGCCAGCTTTATAAATTACTACCAAACTGGCGGTCATTTATACAGCATTGGCAGGAGCCACCTTGACAGACGTGTGTGTCAATGCTTTTCACTGTTTTGTGCAGGGCGCCGGCAACATGACGGAGCCCTGCCCCAAACAGTTTTCTTTTTTACTTTCAAAAAGAAAATCCTGAATTTGGATTTTCTTTTGAAAATAAAAAAGAAAGTGTCCCCCTCACCATGGGGGTTGTCTCCCATAACGAGGGGGTCAGATTTTCTTTTTTACTGTCCCTTACCACCAAGGTTTGCCTACCGGAGATGGCCAGTAAAAAAACTGCTATAAGTCTGCCAATCTTAATTAGGCAGGACACATATAGCAAATTCTCCAACGGCTCTTACTTCATTGGTCTGTCTGAGAAGTTTGGCCTTGGTGGTGACAGAGTAATCACTGCCATGGCCAAACGAAACTGGGAGGGCGGACCACTGTGCTGGAGGGGAGGGAGCTCAGTTGCTGTTGCGACGGAGTTCCTTCTCCACCAACATATAAATTAGGCCCATAGTCTGAAGGTGAAACATCCAACCTGGATAAACCTGGTTTCTGTATCCGACCCACGTTCCATAGAGGTCAGCCTTAAATGGTGCCTATGTCCAAGTCAAGAGCAACCAGATGACTGTGGTTGGCATTTTACACTTTTTTACACTATTTTAAATTAAAACTTTAACAATTTATATCTCTGCTTCCCCTAATTGGAATTTTGTGATATTGGTATTATTTTGTTAATTAAAGTATTCTCTATTTTTATTAACTGGAGTGGGATTTTTACTGTTTTGTGTTTTTGACTTTACAACTTCTTTGTTACTTCTAAATGCTTTACACATTTTCTTAATTTTAGCCTTTCTGCTCTGTGCCACAGCTCCCAGGGATTGACTGTAGGTTTATTTAGTGAAACTATTACTCGACCTAACAAGAATAGTGGCAATATTAGTTATGGTGGACTATCATCCACCCCAGCAAATAATCCACTTTCTCTCATAGACTGGTTCAGATTTGTGCTGAGAAGGGTTAAGCAAAATGGTTACTATAAATTCTCAATAGTTCATTCAAGTAAATTGCTTTTGCAGGAGGTATCTCAAACAAATTTCTACTGAGTCTCTACTGTGTATGATAAAATATCTAGACCTTTACAATATCAGGATGTGACAAGAGTTCTGGGACATTATCCAGGACTTGGTCGGCTCTCTCAACTTTTTTGATGTCACAGACCTTCTTTACACCCGAATAAATCTTGAAAGTGTACCATTACACACACCCTATCTGTTCCATATAATCTAGGCTGCACCATATATTCAGTGCTGTTCAGAGGACAAGCCTGTTGCAGTGCATCATCTATTGCTGCTTGTGGCATACTGCACTCTCTCACTAAGGTAAATAGGTAATGCGAGTTTTGTATAAGTAATTTAAGTAGCTTACTGTTATGGATACTCTTCTTTATCAGCAAATTGGGATTGCTGTTATTTAAACAAAAGTTAGCCCCTTCCTTCCAGAACTGAAAACATCATCAAACTGAATTCCTAAACAAGACTATTCTAAGCCACACTTCTAAAGGACCTGGTTATCTATATCAACTGTATGATTCAAATTACTTTTTCTTTATGTTGACTCCGAACTTAAACAGTCTCATTTAGGTGTGAAGGACAAAGTCTCACTTGAATTCAGAAATACCTCTATGACGCATATGAAGAATCCTTCTGTGCTTCACCTTATTAACCTTGGGATAGTGATAACTCATGAGAGTTATCCCTTTGCCAACTATCCAGTATCCAGCTACTGAAGTGGGCTTGATAATGCCTAAATATGGGTAGCCAAATGTTGCAGCTTTTGGTATATCAATTCAGATCAGGAACTGTGATGAAAGTTGTTCAAACAGTGAGATGGAGAAGGTAAAGATATTTCCCCTTCCTAACTTAGGGGCCTATTACGATGGCGGGCGGACTGTGTCCGCCCCCCACCGTAACGGTACACAGGACCGACTGCCAGAGATGCGGCGGTCCCGCCAGGCCCATTAGGATGCGACCGCCACCCTGGCAGTCGCATCCTGCATCTTTTACATTGCGGCCGGCGGTGCTGTAAGCAGCACCCGCCGCAATGTAAAAGCTGCATGTTGTGCATTGGCATGCACAACGTGACAGGCACTGCGCGGTGCCTGCCACCTTGTGCTTGGCAATGAAGGGGGTAACAAAGGTACCCCCAAGTGCAGCCACCCACCCCCCACCCTCCCCGGGGCCCGCAACGGGCCCCCAAAGCCATTCACCGCATGCCTTTCCATGGCGGATTCTCCGCCATGGAAAAGCATTTAACCGCAGGCATCATAATATGGATGGCGGTGCCTGCAAGGCACCGCCACCATATTGTGTGCCTTTTCCGCCCGGCCGGCAATCCGACCGGCGGAAAAGCGGCAGACGGTCTTTCCGTCCGCCGCGGTGTCCCTCGCCATACTAATATGGCGGGGGGTGTCACAGGGGCATTTGGCGGGCGGATCGCCACCGCCGACCCGGCGGTGGCGATCCGCCCGTGATCATAATAGGCCCCTTAGTAATGAAAATTGTGCAAGATAATAATTGCTTATTAAGTTATGATTCTTTCGTGATGGGATGAATTTATAAATCAACCACATATTCATTTTGAGATTTTAGGTGTAGATTTATAGGTTTAAACTGGCCAAGACTATATTCTGCTCTGATGCGCTAACTCAATAAATTACTATGAAGTATATTTAGAGTCAGTTCTGGAATCTTCATTTTCAATATACAAGAAGACAGTTTGGATTTTAATATGGTCCATAGTCACCAAGTAATTTTATACCTTGTCTTTTGTTGGGATTCCAAGGTCCATCATCCCCTTTGCACCATGGCACTCCTATAAATAGGTGTGGCAGGCACAGACAAGGGCAGTGCACCCTATCATAGTTAGTGTAATGTCCCAAGAGCAGTTGCAAATTTGTTTCTGCCATGGGGCAGTACATTATTGAAAAGCGCACTTGCTGTTTGAGTCCATAGGTTAGCTTTTCACTGTGTAGGTGGCAGCCCAGCCTGCATTTCAAAGTGAGGCAGGAATTCCCCTGCCATCGGGGGCAGAGGTCAACTACACCCTCCTGCAGGTTTATGTCTATGAGGGTGCATGGGACTCCCTTTCATCTATTTCAAGGGGTGCTTTCGGTGGGCACACTGTTAGTGCACCCCAACAGCTACTTTGCCACTGTAATACATCACAAGTCCACACCCCTATACAAATGAAGCACAATTCTCTTGGGGCAGGTTCCTGTGCAATATATATTACAGAAGGGGCTGCACAAGCCCATGAAGGCCCCTTCTCTAATACCAAAGTGCCCTGGGACCAATAAAGCCAAGACACACAAACACATACCAGTTGCACAGCTGAGGTACTCAGTGTATTGAGCACCGGGTGGCACCCGTTTAGGGATAATCAATTTAGAGGAAACTGTGAGGAGATGTGAAGTTTTGACTCTTTTTTTGTGGCTAAAGAATTTCTTCATCTTTTTGGTGCAAATGACACACCGCATCTCATGCCCTGGCAAACACATTTGGCATTACTGATTAGATCCATGTGGTGCATGTGGTTCAGATTGTGGTCAGGAAATTGGGATGTTTCTGGGAAAACCTGGGTGGAGAACTATAAAAGGCCCACTAAAACATGCAGAAGTCCCAGAACAAGGAGAGTAATCAGAGATCAAACCCCTCACTGTGTAGTGGTCTGTCTCCTTGTCAAAAGAGAAACCAAAGCAGATGCTTAAAACAGGGGATGCCTTTCAGATGTGTGCTGCATGACACTTCCTCTGACCTCTCTGAAAAAGTCAGGAGGATGTGTCGTGTACATGAGTTACAGTGGAGAGCACTGTCTGCCGACCACCACACAAACTTTTAGCATGTACCCAGTGGCGTAGCTAGATGTAGTACCACCCGGAGAGGCCCATAAGTTTACTCCCAGCAGGTAAGAGCGGGAGGGGTCGGGCAATGGACGACTTGTTCCAAGGGGTATGTGGGGGGGGGGGGCGGTGTGACCCAATGACTTGTTCCTGGGGTGGGGAGGGAGGCGGTGGTAGTCGACAGACACGACTCCCGCCCCCCCAAAAACAGTGCCGCCCAGGGCGGACAGTCCCCCTCACCCCCCCCCCCCAGCTACGCCACTGCATGCCCCACACAAACTGGCAGGGCACCCCATGCCTAGTGCACAGTACTCCCCATTAAAGTAAGCGTAAATATCTAGAAGTACTTTTTCTGATAAACGTAATGTCATTTGTCCCTTGAGTAAATACTACGTATAAAGGGCCCTGGGTGGTCTAATATGTGAAAGTATAAGAAACCGACGACCAGCAGTCAATAGCGTAGAAGAGTAGCTATGGACTCTGGTGCAAGCAAGGAACATGGCTCTTTTACTGCTGTTGGAGTAATGAGTACAGCAATTATCTGGGTTTAATGGGCCCCTCAGGGCTGTGGGCCCCAGTGCTACTGCAACTGCTGCACCAATGGTAGCTAGACCCCGCAACCAGAGCAAAATTTAGATCTAAAGTTTACAAAAAGTAGCTTCATACAGAAGCTTTGATTTAATTTCATCATTTTGAATCAGCATTAAAGAATTACTTTGTTTTGATCTCTGTCTTTCCATATGTGGCCTTTATGAATTCAGAACGTACTAAAATGCGTCCAGCACAAACCTTTCACGAGAATAAGGCAGGCAGACTAAAGATGAAACATTAAAGATGATCAAAGTGTATGCAAGTCTCTTTTGTTCTCCTGATTGTAAAGAACACTTTATAATAATTGAAAACGTTTTTGCTGAACTGCGCCTTATGCATCGGATAAATATAGAGAGAGTCTTCGCGCTCTACTGCATTAGTTCTGGCCACGTCCATCAATCTTGCTGCATTTATCCACTTACAGTCGTTCCTGGCACATTTTAAATGCTGACAAATCCAGCATCTCGGGCAGCCGGAGGCAGGTGAACAACACAGCCTGACCTGTGTTTTCTTTAATCTTTTTTACTATTTCTAATGGATGGCGCAGGAATAATAGTGAAGTCGAGCGCAGCTATCATTAGTGCATCGGATGCAGTGGTACCAGCACCCGGGGGTGTAAGGAGAATGCACAGCGAGGAAAAGGTACCATGGCCTATTTTCCCTGCTTGCATTAGGGCACATGAGACCCTTGCTACGCCAGTACTGACAGGCAATAGGACTGATGAATAGTTCATTTAATAAAAACCCAACGGACATTTTTAATTAATGGGGGAACACTTTATGTATCATATGTTTTATTCACAAATGTTCTAATTGAGCGTTGAATATTCCTAGAATATCATGGAAAGGAACAAACAATGAATAAATGAAACATTAATAGAGCATCCGCACCCCACATTGTTTATGGCTGAAGTTATGTAAAACAACCATTGGCAGAGCCCTTAGGCTTTGTCAGCGGTTATGGTGTTGGATGACAGCTCTGTAGCTTTGCCAGTAGTTGTTGTGTCAACGTTATTACTGAAGAGGTGGTTGGGCCCTAATTATTCTAAAAACAAAAACCAACATTGGCTAAAAACAAAAATATTTTTTGGTCTCAAAATGCTCACATTGCCACAGTAGTCCTTGGCATTTAAGGGAACAACTTTGTGTGTGAATGTGCTCCTTGTGAAATGACAGAATGCTGTCACTCACAGGTAAGTTGGCAAATGGCTGAAGTGGGCTGACAAACTGCTCCATAACATATGCTTTAAAGGGTGTTTGAAAATGTAAATGTCAATAACAGATCAATGACAGACAAGGACTAGCTGAAATCCCCTGTATGGAAAATACATCAAAATTTAGTAAAATCTAATCCTAAAAAGGAGAGCATTGTGCACAGGCAACTAGAAACCAGATGGGAGGAAGGCAAAATTCCCAAATCCACTACAGATATCCATTTCATGGATGTATTTTGATCCCAAAGAACGGTAAGAACTAATAATTTGAATAAAGAACAGAGAAGTTTCACAGAATACAAAGTTTCCATGATGCTACAGAGCCTGAAACAACTTTTCTCATACAAAAACAACTTAATCATCTCAGGTCTTTTTTATTTTAATTGACAATATTGTAAGTCCACTAGGCAGTTTATCTCCTGCAGCAACTTGACAAAAATCGATTAAATATAGATATCACATTCATCAAAAAAGTACAGTAGGGTGAAATTGGGACAACGAGATAACGCCCTACCAGAAATATGCTGGACATCTTTGAATTAGAAAAATGTATATGTCAAACAAAGTTTGAACTAGGTGATGTCTTGAGGAGCATCAGAATTAAGGAGAGCTCTTAGTGCACAGTTATAGCATGAACTCAGGTTATATTAGACCCTTTGCGTTTCTCTGATTCATACACAGGAACACGAGTAGGATGCCTCTGTACAACTATGGTCTTCAGAAAACTGGGGTTTTCCTTTCATGTCTGTGTGCCAAAATATGAGAAATCTTATGTTCTCTGCTTTCACCATTTATTGCTGAAAGTCTGGACCCTGTTTCTGGACCTTGAAATGTCAGTTTTTTCGACTAGTTTGACAGTGCTGCACTCTGGTGTTAGATGGTTCTTAAGGGTACCTGTAATAAATCAGTTTTCAATTAATCAATTGACAACACTAGTATTGTCACAACCCAGCTGCAACCTATAAATCCTGGATACTCCAAGCTAGATATGGCTGCAGGGTATTCAGGCATCTAACCTATCTGGTGGCAAGTCACAGTCTAGAAGTTAATTGTGGCTGCACCTTCACTTAAAATAACCAATAAAAATAAGCAAGAATAAGCAAGATTCACTCCGGGTAATATCTTACCTCATATTTAGTAGTTTAACTTGAGCAATAAGGCACTTCCACAGGCTGACACTGATTTACACTATTACATCTAATAAGTGCTAAAGTCAGTTTGGAAGTAGCTAGAAAGTTAGATCAAGGACTCAGTTTAACAGCAATTTAAACTCCAATTTAATGGTAGATTCAAATTTTATATTACTGTGAAGGTAGAGATCGTTTTAGAAAATAATCTGTTTTCTGCCCAAAACCAAAAGGCTTTTCTGCCAGTGTCCAGTTGTCACCTGATCTCTGATGGCTTCGTCGGAATGTGAAGTTGATTGCCCTAGACAGGGGACAAATGGCTTTGGGTGTGGGAGGTGTCTTTTTTTCCATGAGCAGGATGACCTGGGGGCTATGCCCAGCCTATTCCTGAACTTCAAAGGATGCCAGGTGGCATATGTAGCTCACACCTGGGCCTGCCTTCCTTTTTGTGGGACCTACCTGCCAGGTGATCCACTGAGGGTGAGTCACCGGTGGATTGGTCTCCCCACAGCTCCCACCACATTCTTCACTTTGGCTAACGTTAAAGCCTGACAACATCAGACCCTTCAAAGGCTCCAGCTCAGAGCCTTGCATGGGTAAGTAAACCGCAAGCTACAGAGAAGCATCAAAGACTGACGAAAGATGGCTTCACCAGAACCTATACTGACCGACAGCTGATTGATATCACTACCAGCTTTGTCATGAATCATGAACCTCTCCTACTCTGAGTCTTCCCACCTTTGTCGACAACAGTATCGGGATCCATCCTCTTGCAACCCATCACCAGTGGCGGCTCGCAGAAGGAGTGCTGCGGGCGGTGGAGCAGGGTGGGGGAGGGGCTGGGTGGGGGGAAGTGGAGTCAGACATACGACGGGCAGGAGTAAGGTAAGTAAATAAATAAATAAAACTATTTACCTTACGCTCGCTGCATCGCCGAGTTGGCGATGCAGGGAGCACAAGGTAAATAGTTTTATTTATTTATTTAGTTACCTTACTCCTGCCCGTTGTATGTTCGACGCCACTACCCCCCCATCCAGTCCCTCCCCCACCCCGCCCCACTGCCCTGCAGCACTCCCTCTGCGAGCCGCCAGTGCCATTGAGCCCCGCTTTGGCTATAGCCTGCTGCCTTCGACGCCGATGAACCCATCGACAACCAGTGGACATCCAGAACTGTTTGTCAGAAAAGAAGCTATTCAACCAGCGATCGATCATGGTTAGCATTAACGTTTGACTTTACCCCAGTGTAGTGCAAACAGTTACCTGTGATTGGTGCTTTTTGGTGCTATTTTAATCTACTGGTTCCCCTTACTGGATTTTTTTTGTTTTGCTGTCATTTTGTTCATTAAAATATTCTTCTTTTTATCTAAATGGAAGTAGAATTTTTATTGTGTTGTGTTTTCAACATTCTAAATATTTTGCTATTTTTACATTTTTTTACACATTTTCTTAAATTAAGCCTGACTGCTCTGTGCCAAAGCTATCAGGAGTTGAGCTCAGGTTAACATTACTGAAAACTTTACTGGACTTAACAAGAATAGTGACATTTTTACTTGTGGTGACTACCATCAAACCCAACTAATGTTCCACTTCCTCACAGAATACAAATGTTCACAATACACATAAATATATATTTATCATACTAGCAATGTTAAAAAAATTATTAAACGGCATCCGTTACAAGATGTGGCTGGCTACAATAGGTTACATTTAAAACAAAAATGTCTGAAGCATGATATCAACCGTCTTTTGAAATGATACTGATATGAATAAAAGTGACAAAGTAGTACAAAAATAATTTGCTGTAATATCTTTTATAAAAAAATATTCCCTAAGGAACAGCTGTGAGAAAGGACATCTCCTATTAAACACGAGTCCACGGGCAGGCTAGAACAGATAAAGTGAAGTCTATTTCATCAGTAAATGTACAATGATGTTGCAAGCTTTCCACATTGTTTTCCTCTAAAATGTTCAAGACCAGTTCTTGCAAATCAATAAAGGTGTCAAACAAATTCCATGCACTGCAAACTAATCTGCAAATTCCTCACATTGGGAATTATAAATGAATGGGCTGATCTCAATGGCATAGTACCACCAGAACAGGGGGGTTTTAAGGAACGGCACTCGACAATTGACCACTGTTTTTCGCTTTGGTCTATTGCATGTAAGTCTGTGGGGCAGAGGGGGAGTTTATTTTGCTGCTTTGTAGACTTCCATGCAGCTTTTGATCTGGTAGATAGAAACCGCCTATGGGAGGTATTGGAAAAAGTAGACATCCCAAAACACCTCTTAAGGCTAATTCAGGAATTACATAGAAGTAACTGGGCCCAGGACATTATGGACACTGTGGGACTCTAACACAAAAAATATTAGTAACTAATAGGTTGAGACTGGGGTGTGTATTAGCCCCTTTACTCTTCTCCTTATTTGTCACCTGTCTACCAGTGACCTTAGCTGCTGCAAACAGATTTAGGGGCACATGCATCAAAGTTTCATTTTGCGATTACCAATTAGCGATTTATAAGAAATCGCTATTTGGTAATAGCAAAATGCAATGCAACAAAACAAACAGCAAATAGCAATTCTCTAATTGCGATTCCTTAAGAATCGCAAGCGCAATTAGTGAATCGCTATATGGAATTGCGACTCCATTCTTTCCTATGGGCCTCAAGGCCCGTAGGTGAGAATGGTCTTGAATTGCCTAAATTGAGATTAGCTAATTGGTAAATCGCAAATTAGGTAATGCAAAGGCAAGGGTGCCCAGGGACCTGAGGCCCCCCTGAGGAGTCCCTAACAAAAAAAGATGCACATGTAAGGCACACACATGCCCTAGGGGCAGTTTTGTGCATTTTTCAAAGTATGCACATGGTTAACATCAACTTCAAGTTAATGTTAATTAGCATTTCCTAAATGCACAGTATGCATTTAGGAAAAGCTTCTTCCATGTGCATAAGGAATCGCAAATTGCGATTCCCTATTTGCATTCGCAATTTAGGGAATCGCAAAAAATTGCAGTTACCTAAATTGCGAATGTAAAAAATCTTACATGCATTGGAAAAGGCCATTTTGCGATCACAAACGGCCGATTTTTACGGATCGCACTGTTTGCGATCGCAAAATTGCTTGATGCATGTGCCCCTAAGTCCTAAAATGAATGGTAAACATGTGACATGCCTTCTCGTGATTTTAGAACAGACAGAAATAGGTCTACAAATAAAATTAGAAACATTTGAGAATTATTGTAGGTGGAAAAAACTAGTGGTAAATACGAGTAAAACTAGGGTGCTTTGCTTCGGTAAGACTAAAAGTAAATTTAATTGGCACCTAGGCTCGAAGAGACTTGAATTAGTTAACAAATATAAGTATCTTGGAGTCTGGTTGGAGTGGTCTTTGAAATGGAAAATTCACCTAGAGTCACCAGGGCTATTGCCTCAGTGAGTGGGTTGAAAAAATTCAATAAGGCCTTTGGAGCAATGTCATACAGACCAGCCCTAAAAGCTTACGTAGCAATGATCCCCCCGCAACTGCAAAACGAAGCCAAATTGTTATACATTAGTGATGAAAATAGGTGGGATGCCGAGGAGGGGAAGTGTTTGAAGTATTTACTGTCACTCCCCAGTTCTGCCATGATCCGAGCAATAAGATTAGAAACTGACATGATTTCATGGAATATATTGGCTGCAAAAGCCTTAATAAGATTCTGGGGAAAATTGAGTGGGGTGGTTGGACAGAAAGTTTCTCAGTGGTGCAAGAATTTAATTGTGCAAAGTGAATTAAAATGGGCAAAAAGTGTTAGGACCAAACTGGATGCCGTTTGTAAAGATAGGAAAGTAATGTTGCTCCCACAGAACCTACAAATAGGAATCTCCAAGAGTGAGCTAAAAGCTCTAGGCAAAGAACTGTCCAACGTATGCGACTATCAATACTTAAGTGGGAAAAATCTGTACATTTTAGCTTAAATTCATGGCGGAATAAAGTGAGTTACCCGTATGTGGATACCTTACCAAACCAGCTGCTACGAGACAAAGTGTTAAGAGTAAGAATTGGACACAACCCTTGTAAGTCAAGTGATATGGTAAAAGCAAAAATGATTTATACATGAGGAAAATGCACTTGTGGGTTAAATACTAAATGTGATATGTTGCATATTCTGTTGGACTGCTTAAAAACTAAACAACAGTGGAGACAGTGGTTACGCCCAATATTACTGAAATATGAGATTATGACCCGTGGGCATGCTGCAGAATTATTAACTGACATGCGCTTTTTAGACATAGCATGTGCCATTGGGAGATTTATGAGGGCAGTCAGTGCAGTGCTTATTGAGTTTTAGTATCTATGACGGTTGATGTATTTTATGGGACTATCTGTAGATTTTATTTGAATACATATTTTAAATGGGTAGATTTTTATGGTTTTATTAGATTAAATTGACCGTTATATTTGTATTTGCTCTTTCCTTTAAGCTAATGTTTTATAAGGTATTTATATAGTTAAATCAATTTAAATGTTGTGTTGTTTAAAGGCCAATGGTCTAAATAAACATAGCTTTGATTGATAAAAAATTCTTCACATCAATCCAGACAACTGGAATTCTGCCATAAAAGATTTAGGCTTCCTCTGTTACTTATCGACTTCTAGACACATATTAAAAAGTTTCTCAATACATTTAAGCAGTCCGTTAGCCCCCCTGACTCCCATAATGAAAAGTGTCCTTGCAATAATAAATTACTAAACAAGCTATCTTTTCAGCCAATCATCAAGTAGTTCTGGCAAAAGATTTAATAGTGTTTTTGGAGAAATGTCTGATAGACCGGTATTAAAGGCCTATTTAGCAATGGTCTCTGTAGCAGAGGTACTCTATTTAAGTGGAAAAAAGGGATGGGACAAAGAAGAGGGAAATATCCTTAAATGTTTGTTCTCGCTGCCTAGATCGTCCATGGTACAAGCAGTAAGATTAGAATTCGGAATCACCTCATGGGGTATAACCGCTTGCATGGCTTTATTGCGTTTCTGGCAGCGGTTAGGATCAGGTGAGGACCAAAAAATCTCACAGTGGTGTAAAAATGAAATTGCCAATAGTGAGTTGACCTGGGCAAGAGAGACCAGAGCCTCAATTATTCAAGCATATGGTGTTTTAAAGCTAAAGTTGTGTCCTCAGTATTTAGACCTAAAGATAGACAAGAAAGAACTTAGGCCATTGGGAATAGAAGCGTCCCAAACCCATGATCAAGAATACCTCTTACGGAAAAGTTCAGTTGCTTTTATGGCCTCAGCATGGAAAAATGATTTACATTACCCCTATATCGACAGGTTACCTAGCTGCCTGTTAAGGCGCGAAGTGTTAAGATTGAGAATTGGGCTAAATGCCTGTTATGCGAACAATGGGGTAAAAATCTTAATGATAAATAGCAATGGAAAATGCACCTGCACTTTAGGTACTACCTGCGATATTTTACATATATTATTAGACTGTTTTAAGATTTTAGATATACGAAGAGAGATTTTAGGCCCGATTTTTAAAAAATTAGAAATTAAAAACAGGTTGCAAGCTGTAAACCTTTTAGTGGAAATGAAGAACCTAGATATAGCCTGTGCTATTGGGAAATATATAAACAAAGTGAAAGAGTTTCTTAAATGTAAAGAGCACTGATGAAATATAGATCCTTTAAGCTACAGGGAGAATGGGTTATTAATGGATAGAAGCATTGTGTGAGACATACTAGAAGGTTTGTGTCCCTCAATAATGGAATAGTTGATTTTATTAATTTTAAGATGATTTTTATCTTGTATTTTTATGGTTGTGAATTATAGGTTACAGAAATGTATTGTATATTGTATGATTCTGACTGGCTTATTTTATGGAATGTTATGCTGCTAGTGTATACTTTTATGGTTGTAAAAACCGAATAAAGTTTTATTGACTGACTGACATAGCATGTGCCATTGGGAGATTTATGAGGGCAGTCAGTGCAGTGCTTAATGAGTTTTAGTATCTATGACGGTTGATGTATTTTATGGGACTATCTGTAGATTTTATTTGAATACATATTTTAAATGGGTAGATTTTTATGGTTTTATTAGATTAAATTGACCGTTATATTTGTATTTGCTCTTTCCTTTAAACTAATGTTTTATAAGGTATTTATATAGTTAAATCAATTTAAATGTTGTGTTGTTTAAAGGCCAATGGTCTAAATAAACATAGCTTTGATTGATAATTCTTCACATCAATCCAGACAACTGGAATTCTGCCATAAAAGATTTAGGCTTCCTCTGTTACTTATCGACTTCTAGACACATATTAAAAAGTTTCTCAATACATTTAAGCAGTCCGTTAGCCCCCCTGACTCCCATAATGAAAAGTGTCCTTGCAATAATAAATTACTAAACAAGCTTTCTTTTCAGCCAATCATCAAGTAGTTCTGGCATTTTACCCTCTCCCTCCAAACACTGATGTATTTAGGAGGCACAGTTGTACGCAGGGAAGCAGCTGTCTGCAAATCACAGACACCCCTCTGTCACTGGAGGTCCATGAAGAAAATGTCTTTCACAGGTCTTGGAACAAGCAGGAACGCATGGCACATGTTGGAACAACTCTTAGTTTTCCTCTAACAGGCATCCCCTTTGTCATTTGGGAGATGTGATATTTGACTTAAGTACTGGAAAGGGATTTGAGTAAACACCGCACCCTTAAGGATGAATGCAGATCCTGAAGAATGAACAGAGCGGCCTCAAGTGGATCCCAGCGGCGGCTGGTGGTGCAGGATAAAGCTGTGAGGGTGGGCCCTCTGGAGCACACACTGGATGGCAACTAACCTTGGAGTGAGGTGTCTGTGGATACTCATTGACGGGTCCCAAACTTTTTGCCACATTGGTACTCGACAATTAATACTTAGTACTAGTTCTTGTGTGGACCCCGGAATTGAGACATACCTCTTTTTCCCTTTATACGCTGGACTAATATCACTGCTTTTAGGATCTAAAGTCTGACTTTATTGGGATATCAACTTCTTATTTTTAATGTATGACCTTGAAGGGGACTCCTAACCCTACCTTATACTGGTTTCCTCTGTTTCCACAACCACTTTCACAACAGTGAGGATTAAGTTAAATCCTGTGAGATTTGCTTTAGAGTATCTAAAATTTGACAGAGACTGTTTAGAAACAAACCAGAAGAACGGAGGACTACTCCAGCCAATAAGAACTCTAGGCAAGAGCTGACACTTCCCTTTGTAATCCATTACCATAAACGACTAAAATGTAATTCCCATCCAAGACATGCATTTCTGCATTTTGCTTATTATGTCGTTCTTGATATTTGTAATTTGATTTGGAAATTGTATTGCATTGTATTCTTAACTTTAATATTGTCTGGTCCTGCTTGCCAGGCATTGTTGTGGGGAATAACTACTACGTGTGCCATAGCTAAGAGGGGTTGAACACAGCCTCTGTGGGAACCCTGTAGCAACGTAACTAGACAGTTTTTTATGAAGTGGTTAGGTTCATCCTCTCCTAAATTAATAACCCACGTTGACCGTTCTCACAAAGGTCAAATGAAAAATGATGCCTAACAGATGTGAGAAATGCTTTCTAAGTGGGCTGGGTACAAAATCCAGTGTGGCCTAGTTTGCCCTTCAGAGGGTGAGATGCCTTTCC
The DNA here is from genome assembly GCA_963921515.1 of Calotriton arnoldi. NCBI lineage: Eukaryota > Metazoa > Chordata > Amphibia > Caudata > Salamandridae > Calotriton > Calotriton arnoldi. The sequence continues at coordinate 1,877,819 of CAWUFW010002315.1, read as the reverse complement.
TTTGCATTAGACCTTTACTTTCTGCGCACCACTGATGCATGGTTCACGTGTATATCTCAGGGAATGGTCCAGGCACCAACGCACTGTGGCTGTAGAAGCAGCAGCATGGTGAGATGAAAGCCATGCATAAGCACCAGCACAGCCACAGTGTACAAACATCCTTTCAGACTGTGGGTCTGATGTGAAAGTCCGTCTCCATCGCACATCTGTGTGTTTGGCATCCGTCTCCTATTATAGCTCATCCCTGATGACTGTGCCCGTGGCTGCCCACACATGGACAAGCGCCATGATACGCTTCCGAATATTGTAATTGGGATCACATTAATCTCATGTTTTTTCGCAGTTCTACTATTATTATTATTAAATCGTTGGCTAGAAACACGACGCTATCATTGCAATTTCTCAACTATGATTCATGAGCAGTTTGGGCCAGAAAGGGGCCCTTCAGAAATGTAATTTATGTACAGCAGTTTTTTCTTTAGTGCACAATTGTCACTGGCTATTTCCAAACAATAAGAAAGGTAAGGGAGACTCTTAATGGCGCCCAGCAAATCGATGCCGCCTCAAATAGAAACCCTGCCTATTGTCTCGTCAAAAGCTCGGTACAGGAGATGAAGTGATACAAAGAACAAACACTAATGGCTGTACACAGGCAGCAACAAAGGCCGCTTTAGAACGGAAGATTAGCTTTGTTGACAAGAGTCAAGAACAGACACCCCTCTCCGAGATGAAAAAGCTCACTTCACAATCCTTCCACTCAGATGGAAAGAAGAACTGTATGACTCATGGTGTTGCTTGCATCCTGAACTCCTAACTCTTTACAAAGTAAATCCATAGGTGTGTGTATCTAGATGCATTTTCATCGCTGATATGAATCGTGCACCGGTCTCCTCAGGCCTCTTAATCTGTCCGAAGGTGCTGCCACGTTCAGTGCTGCCCCACATTCAACATGAGAGCGCAGGCTGGTGGTATAAGGCAACAGACTGACGCTAACAATGGTTTGTAGTTTGTTTCATACGACCCTGCAGCCACCAGGTGGTGCTATTGGAAGAAGTTAATCTCTAGCGGGTATTTAAGGATTTCACTTTATTTTTCAGGCAGTGACGTCAAACATCCACACCAGACATGGACTTACTTAAAACGGGAGCAGAAGGGAATATGATTCCTCATGTTACCGGGAGGTTTGTCTTGGTCTATCAGATGTTTTTCATATCTAATTCGAATGACGGATGGTTTTGTAATCTACTGTGTGCGCAGTCTGGTGCGCGGGTGAATTGTGCAGTATGAATTACCATCCCTGGCACCGGGAGCCCTCGCGCTGGTACAGCGGCGCCAGGTTCTCTCTGTTGTGCCTCGTTGCTCAGTGCAAATAGCAGCATCGCTGTCTGTGTTTTGCTGAGTCACCCCATCTGCTGAGTTTGAAGTCGTGCCATATTTCATTAAAATTTGACATCTTCATCCAAAGCAGACAAAGCAGTAATAACATTTTTAGTATACGTAAATGTACACATTTGCATAAAGAATGTTCCGAAGGCCCATATTTCTCAAGAAACATCCAGTATGAGTATATTATATTTTGCATAACGAACTTTACATTTAATGATGTATCATTTTAAGTTTTAGGGACTGAATCACAAAAAAACGAATATTACATGTACTGCTTTATTAGCACACAGAGAGACAGTTCTACATTTTACTCTGTTCACATACATTCCCAGAGGCATGCCTGGGACATATGATGGGATTATCCGACAGAGCAGAGCTCTTGTTTTAAGTGCCAGAAGGGTGAAAAGAGAATTCATTTAATCCGTATTTCTCCGAGTTAGTGCTTTATTTTCAGAAAACAGAGCTCAGGACCAGAAAGGGGCAAACCTACGATGATCTGAATGACTCTCTGCGCCCTATGATCAGGATGGGTCACTCGTACTCATTATGCAGAAGCAGGGTAGGTTAGTAGAGGCTAACCAAAGCTCAGGATTGCAGAGAAATGTAAATAGCTCATGTGAATGAGTGAACTTCTAAGCTGCTGTGGCTTATAACAGCTAACTTCCACATGCCTTCAGGGTCTGGGGAACTGCAGGTTCCCATGTCATGGCCCCACTCCAGTTGGGCTGTTTTTGTAGGGTACTATGCTGTACCCACCTAGAAAGCTCCCAGGGTAGAAAATGGAAGTTTTTAAGAATGGAATGACTATTAATTACCGTGTGAAGCCAATGACACCAAATTCCACTCTATCATGTCCATTAACAGACACTCTTGTCATCGAGCGGGAATCCTAATGGCTTGTGGCCAAAAGGGGATCATTATCCTTTCTTAATCCACATCCATGTCAGCATGGCTGTCATTATTCCTCTCACCATTTTTAAACTGTTTTCAACCGTCTCTTGCACAAAAAATGAACACAATGGGCTCCATTTTAAAAGAGGCCATTGAGCTTTACTTACATAGGGTACTAGCAGGCATCTCCACTGTGGCCACTGAGGGCATCTGCTGCAACCCACACTAAAGGTAGGCTATCGCCAGTCAGGTCATGGATTAGAAAGACATGAAGAGTGGACCCTCAAACATATGGGTGGGATCCCATTGTTCAGAATGCCCTGTTCTAGGTGACACCAGATGTGTCCGCGGATTCTTTCCTTACTGTTGACCTGTTTGGAGTGGGAATAGTAGATGTAACCCCTCTGAAATCCTATGCTTTCACTACTGTTGCATAAACTGGAGTGGGAATAGAGCATCTATTATTCCCAGACTAACACTTTTCGTAATAATGTCTAAATATATCTATTATTATTTGTTCAATTTTATATTATTTGTATATATACATATATATATGCAGGGCCGGACTGGCTACCGGGCGTTTTGCTGTGCTGCCGAGCTGGGGGCTAAGTTCGTTGATGGGGACCTGCGTGTGCTTAAAAACATTTGTTTTGAAATGTTTATTTAAAAGCACACGCAGGTCCCCATCAACGAAATCAGCCCCCACCGCAGCGAAATCAGCCCCCAGCTTGGCTGCACAGCAAAACGCCCGGTAGCCAGTCCGGCCCTGTATATATGTCTGTCTCTCTCTCTCTCTCTCTCTCTCTCTCTCTCTCTCTCTCTCTCTCTCTCTCTCTCTCTCTCTCTCTCTATATATATATATATATATATATATATATATAGATATATATATATATATATCCCAAAACAAAAGTCCAATGAAGTACGCTCTCAGGATAAGAAGCAGGACACAAATGTAGTTAATCCATGTTTATTCCACAACGCGTTTCGGCTGTAAACAGCCTTGATCACGTGAAAAGAACACACAGACTACGGTAGCTGATAAAGTTTTCACGAGTACAAACACTAGAAATCAAAAGAGGACATGTCAGAGGACAGAAACTTGGCGGCCATGATGTAACAGTAAAATAATACAATACCATCTCCTTTGCATATCACCAAATAAAGAATATAGCCGCATACAAAAAATTATACATTTATAATCAAAACAAAATATGCGCACATATTCATGCAAAGTCACAATTCTAGTTAGAATACGCGTCTATACTCTGGCTCCAGCCCATAGTCACGCTGATGAAAACGACAAATTCGAAGGGGCTATGCCGCTTACCAATTATCCTCAATCTACCTACATGATCGACATATTAGTTTAATATAGTTTTTTAGTCGAACCAAATGAGCTAAAGGGCAAGTGCCCTGGCATAATACAGTGGCTCTTAATAAATCACGTGATGTAATGACGAAGCCACTAAATTCAACATCCATAGGTAGCAAAACAAACTCGTGCATCTGATATTCATCAACTACCGTAACATCTCAAATTTACAAAAGTGAAAAGTGACAAGGGAAGTATTCAGTGAAAAAGGAGGAGAATGAAAAGGGTAGGTTGCCCGTGTAGGTCTGTACCAGTGAATGGGCCCCTTCCTTTCCGCCTGCAACAAAAACAAAAGAAAATTATATAGGTTAAAACCAAGTAACATAATGTTAAACAAACATTATCACATAACAAATATGAAGATCCATTAAAAACATACTTCTGATGCACACTTTGCAAGGAGGAAGCGGCAAAAAATGGCAAGAATCCTCTTATCAACAAAGCCTATACGGAACAGAGTACACTCATACAACTCAGCAAATCAGACACAAGGGAGAACTCAGCAGCTTTCCCTAAGATGTATAGATAATTCCTCGTCCATATTCAACCCTCCAGGGGTTTTAGTGTGAAAATCAATAATATACCTAGATTCACGTTGTCTGAGTGTAAGCACTCTGTCTCCTCCTCTAGGATTTTTAGGAATTTGTTCGAGAATTAGATAACTTAACTCTGCTATGTTAGAAAAATGTTTTTCATAAAAATGACGTGCCACAGGATATTTAGGATCATTATTAGTAATTGCCCTCAGATGCTCGAGGACCCTTTTCTTTGCTGTACATGTGGTGCTCCCAATATACCATAGCTTACAACTGCACTCAATAGCATAGATGACAAAGCTAGTGCTACAGGTTAGAAATTGGGTGATTTTCTTGGTAACACCCCTATACTCTAATGTTCCCCTGAATTTACTATGTCTACACGCTTTGCAATGGCCACACGGGAAAAACCCTATGAGGCCATGGCTAGCGGTAGTGGGGTAGTGGGTGATATCATTCTTAACCACCAAATCACGGATATTTCTATCCCGTCTGTATGTCACGTTAGGTCTGTCTGTCATGGTATTGCCTATGATCCCATCACTTTTCAAAATGTCCCAGTTTTTTGCTAAAATACGTTTGACTTCCTGAGAGTCAGAATTGTAGGTAATTTGTTCATGGGCTACTGGGAGGAGGAAGTCTTTGCCAGCCTCACCCTCAAAGAGGACCTCCGGAAAGTCATCATGTGGTTACGTTACATTGATGACCTTTTCATCATCTGGAGGGGCTCTAGGGGTGAGGCTGAGGTTTTCATCAACAAACTGAATATTAACAAGTATAACATCTTCCTCGCTGGGAACATCGATGCCACTAAAGCAGAATATCTTGATGTTTGCCTTGAAATAAAAGAAGGGAAAGTATGTACTTCTCTGTTTCGGAAGGCAACGGCAGGTAACAGTATCCTACATGCCCTCAGCAGTCACCCTGAGGCACTAAAATGGAGTATACCATATGGAGAACTGCTGAGGGCGAAAAGGAATTGTAACAATGCTGTAGCCTATGCTGAGGAGAGCAAGATCATCATCAGCAGGTTCAGAACCAGGGGTTATCCAAACTGGGTCCTGAATAAAGCTAGGGAGAGGGTGGCCGGGGTAGAGAGATCTCATACTCTGCGAGATAAACCAGTGGTTGAAGGGGAACAGGAGATGGACAGTACACGTATGATTCTTACCTACAATTCTGACTCTCAGGAAGTCAAACGTATTTTAGCAAAAAACTGGGACATTTTGAAAAGTGATGGGATCATAGGCAATACCATGACAGACAGACCTAAAGTGACATACAGACGGGATAGAAATATCCGTGATTTGGTGGTTAAGAATGATATCACCCACTACCCCACTACCGCTAGCCATGGCCTCATAGGGTTTTTCCCGTGTGGCCATTGCAAAGCGTGTAGACATAGTAAATTCAGGGGAACATTAGAGTATAGGGGTGTTACCAAGAAAATCACCCAATTTCTAACCTGTAGCACTAGCTTTGTCATCTATGCTATTGAGTGCAGTTGTAAGCTATGGTATATTGGGAGCACCACATGTACAGCAAAGAAAAGGGTCCTCGAGCATCTGAGGGCAATTACTAATAATGATCCTAAATATCCTGTGGCACGTCATTTTTATGAAAAACATTTTTCTAACATAGCAGAGTTAAGTTATCTAATTCTCGAACAAATTCCTAAAAATCCTAGAGGAGGAGACAGAGTGCTTACACTCAGACAACGTGAATCTAGGTATATTATTGATTTTCACACTAAAACCCCTGGAGGGTTGAATATGGACGAGGAATTATCTATACATCTTAGGGAAAGCTGCTGAGTTCTCCCTTGTGTCTGATTTGCTGAGTTGTATGAGTGTACTCTGTTCCGTATAGGCTTTGTTGACAAGAGGATTCTTGCAATTTTTTGCCGCTTCCTCCTTGCAAAGTGTGCATCAGAAGTATGTTTTTAATGGATCTTCATATTTGTTATGTGATAATGTTTGTTTAACATTATGTTACTTGGTTTTAACCTATATAATTTTCTTTTGTTTTTGTTGCAGGCGGAAAGGAAGGGGCCCATTCACTGGTACAGACCTACACGGGCAACCTACCCTTTTCATTCTCCTCCTTTTTCACTGAATACTTCCCTTGTCACTTTTCACTTTTGTAAATTTGAGATGTTACGGTAGTTGATGAATATCAGATGCACGAGTTTGTTTTGCTACCTATGGATGTTGAATTTAGTGGCTTCGTCATTACATCACGTGATTTATTAAGAGCCACTGTATTATGCCAGGGCACTTGCCCTTTAGCTCATTTGGTTCGACTAAAAACTATATTAAACTAATATGTCGATCATGTAGGTAGATTGAGGATAATTGGTAAGCGGCATAGCCCTTCGAATTTGTCGTTTTCATCAGCGTGACTATGGGCTGGAGCCAGAGTATAGACGCGTATTCTAACTAGAATTGTGACTTTGCATGAATATGTGCGCATATTTTGTTTTGATTATAAATGTATAATTTTTTGTATGCGGCTATATTCTTTATTTGGTGATATGCAAAGGAGATGGTATTGTATTATTTTACTGTTCCATCATGGCCGCCAAGTTTCTGTCCTCTGACATGTCCTCTTTTGATTTCTAGTGTTTGTACTCGTGAAAACTTTATCAGCTACCGTAGTCTGTGTGTTCTTTTCACGTGATCAAGGCTGTTTACAGCCGAAACGCGTTGTGGAATAAACTTGGATTAACTACATTTGTGTCCTGCTTCTTATCCTGAGAGCGTACTTCATTGGACTTTTGTTTTGGGATATTATTGCCGGTACGCTCTGCCGGCGTGTACGCCACCTTCCTTGGGTCCCTGCACTCCAGAAGGAGCTTTGTGCGTTTTTGGATATATATATATATATATATATATATATATATATATATATATATCCACAGTCAAAGTTGCCCTTTATGAGAAAGCCCTCACGAATAGGTAATCCCTTACAGTGTGGTCAACAGCAGGCACATGCTATTGATAAAAACAGAAGAAAATCATCGGCTCGACGCGTTTCGGAAGTTACTCCTTCATCCAGAGCCTTTAGACAGTGAGACAGAGACAACCTGATTCAGAACACCTGCTTTTAATTTGAACAGAGTCCCGTCCTACTCAGCGGGTTCTCCCGCCTCCTAGGCGTATGCCGCAAAGCCGACTGGTAATAGCAGTCCGAATCTTAATTAAACCCCCAGTGGGTGCTGTCTTTGAAAACTGTGCAAAAAATATAACAACTCAGGTGAGTTACTGTCTTTAAGAGTGCAAAGCCCGCTGTTTGTAAACACAACTCACAATGTCGAGCCTTGTTCGTCCTTAAAGAGAGCCGGGTCCTCCCAGCTTCTCGGGTCCGCGCTGATGCGGCGGGGCGTTTCTCGCGACTTGGGCCCAGCCGCAAACACATCCACAGTCAAAGTTGCCCTTTATGAGAAAGCCCTCACGAATAGGTAATCCCTTACAGTGTGGTCAACAGCAGGCACATGCTATTGATAAAAACAGAAGAAAATCATCGGCTCGACGCGTTTCGGAAGTTACTCCTTCATCCAGAGCCTTTAGAGGCAATGTGGCACACGCCCACTGGGGCGGGACTCTATAAATCTTAGTTCCCGAATGGCAGCAGTGACTTTATTTTCTGCCAGTGATCAAGGAAACAGTGCTTTCCGAAACGCGTTTGGCGATGTTATGTAGCTGGGAAAAGGGGAGCTGTTGTTGCTGCAGCCTACAAATAAACGGAGCAAACCTCTCCAGTGTGTGGCATTTTCATCAGGGCAACTTGTTGAGTGGATTTGTAGCGACTAGCCTAACCGCGAAGACGCCCCGCTGCTTGTGTGCGGCCCTGCAGCGCTGGAAACCCGGCAAGCTGTGAGGATGGAGAGTGCATTATTGTGGGACTAAAGTATTGCAGCGCAATCAGTGTTTTCCCATTTCCGAGCAACCCACATGGGTAAGAGACTTCATTATTGTAAGCACGGCATGCACCCACTGTGGATTATAATGGGGAACTTCGAGTACCAAGAGGCAATGTGGCACACGCCCACTGGGGCGGGACTCTATAAATCTTTGTTCCCGAATGGCAGCCGTGACTTTATTTTCTGCCAGTGATCAAGGAAACAGTGCTTTCCGAAACGCGTTTGGCGATGTTATGTAGCTGGGAAAAGGGGAGCTGTTGTTGCTGCAGCCTACAAATAAACGGAGCAAACCTCTCCAGTGTGTGGCGTTTTCATCAGGGCAACTTGTTGAGTGGATATATATATATATATATATATATATATATCTCTATGTCTATGTTTATGTAGGGGTATTTATAAAGTGCAACTGCTACTCCAAGGAGTGTTCTGGCGCTGAATGCCGAAAGGTAGCATTGGGGCAACATTTCCCGTTAAATAAATAAAAAGCAATGAACATGCATGGTAGATATTCTATGCCTTACTTCATTGAACAATAATAAGGCACATTTTAAAATAGCTGTTGTGCTAATACACTTCTGTAAATCCAGCAGATCTCATGATACCATGGTGGTAAGGTAATTTAGGTGGTCAATTTTTTGCAGCAGACCTACAACATTTACTGGTCACAGACAATAATCATAAACAAGCACAGAGGTTTAATGCGTCTGCTACACTTGGGAGTCTGTAAGCAAAGGTTCAAAGGTTCATAATTTAGTACAATTTTCGCGGGATCATTTATTTAAGCAGTGATCATTGTGTAACTTGCAGGACACCAGTTCCAGGCCATGTACAGTAACTCAATAGGTTATGTACTTGCTGTAAATATTTGAATGCCCCCCCATGACAACCATTTAAATCTTTGCATGTTTTAATTCAACTTTTCTTCTAAAGTTGACAAAGTTAGCACCACTGAGTTTAGTACCAATTAACACATAATATCAAGTCAAATAAAGTTCAGTTTATAGGGTGTGTTATAAATAATGTTTTTTTTATCATTCGTCACATACACCTACATATGGTAATGGAATAAAAATGTGTTGTGAAAAGCAATCTTATTTTTACGTCTATTTTAAGCACAGTAAATACAAAATATGTTTCTGTCTCTTTGGTTTACCAGTATCACTGCAACATTTTCTTACTTGTAGACCATACGAAAGTAAAGAAATTTCATATCTCAATTTGAGTCTTGACAGATTAAGAAGGGACATTTGAGTATCTCTATCAGGTGTCCACAAATATGCTGCTGAGTCTGGCAAAGAGATTTGGCCTTAGCCGTATGCGCTCCATTTGACTTCCAACACCTGCTCGCTACCAGGACATTCTCACAAAGCAATTTCTCATGTCCTTGAAGTGTGGCATCTTACAATGCAGGCCTACATGATAATAGGAAAAGAGTCTCCTATTCTTCACGTGCCTACACCCGACAGACCACAGCTCAGCATGCACAGAATTTGCACACAGCTGATCGTGGTAAAGAGCATTCTGCACCAGAGTACTGGACGCGGCTGTGGGAGTGGATCCAAACCATTCCTCCTACCCTCAACAAAAAACTCGATTCCTGTCAGAGGGTTACTATGGGAAGGTAATTCCTATGAATCAACATCCTTGTAATTCAAAATTAAAAACTGCAAGCACCATTCCAATTGATGTCATTGGCTGATAACCAGGACTGGATGACAGACATCCACATGACATAGGCCCAGGTAAAACTCCATTACAAAGCATGACTTATCACAGGGTAGTTGACTGCTATGCCATGTCACTGGTAAGAAAAAAAATGTCAGCCCTTTTTCATTGTTGTAAGGTGTTGTAGTCTAATTGGTTCAACAGAACTGAATAACTGTTGTAAGACCAAGAATGCAAATATTTACTAAATAAATACACATGTATCTAAGCATGATACAGGATTTACCGGTGACACGAAGTCATCTCATGACCTTAAGCTTGCCAAACAAATCCTGCTAGTTCTACAAGACACATATGGGGCTGAAATATAAAAAAAGTTGAATATGTATTGGAAAGAACACACTTTCAGCTTCCGTGGTTCCAAGCCAAATTTTCCACTTATACACAGTGAAATTAAATGGTTTTGTTTAGTAATGTTATTTCAGCTCTTTAGCTCTTCTGTTCTTTAGCTCTTTCAGAGCTAATAAGGTCATTTGGAATATCTCAAATGTAAGTTCATTGCATTAATGAGAGACCTTTTAGGGTGAAATGCAGCTCTAAAATTGGGGGCAAAAAACACTTCAGTAGAGAATAATTAAAATCAATGCCAGCTGCACCCTGGACTTATGCCACAAGGGTAAGCAAAGCCAGTCCTGGTCTGTTTAGTCAATACTCTGAAGGTTCATTTGCCCCATTATAAGTAAGGGCTACATCTATTTGTGTAAGTATTAACAGGCTTAGTACTTTTCCCTCAAAACAAGGAATTGGCTAAAGACACCTTCCTAAAACGGCACAGAAGAAAGCTATGTTAGGATTAACCTTCACAACATACATTTTAATTACAAAATGTCTGCCAAATTTTGCGTGGATTCATCAAACCGTGCCACATTTGATGGCAGATTAACACTTCATGAACTCCCTCCCCCTTGAAGTCTCACCCCTTTGATGGATGTCCATGAATTGAGAAAACTATGAGTAGGCTAAGCATGCTAACTCTGCCAAATTTCATCTTCATCTATCAAACAGTTACAAAATTATTAGTAAATCAAAATTGTTTTGACCCCACTTAACGCCACTTAACGCCCCTCTCCAGTAGGACCTGTATGAAATCTGAAGAATCTGCACTGGGTTTAACTTGCTAACTGCCTGCCACATTTGATGCAGATTTGGATTGGTGCAAAACCTGTCCTACCAATACAACAGCAATCCTTTCAAAGATGGTGAATGTTGATCAGATTTGTCACATATGCCTTTGTTATCAGCAAAAACAGACACTTCTTGGCCCCCTCTTTGTGACTTGCCCATCCCTCCATTGATCACCTGCACGTATTTAAGAATACCAAGAGAACTTAGCCCCTCTTAATCGATCTTCACAAAAGCTGAAATATCTTCGCTGGGAATTACTTTCTAACTGCTCACCACATTTAATTCAGATTCATCAAACATCGCCACAGTTATAACCAAATTAAATGTTAGTTGACCCCCTTCTCTTACTTTAACTTTGTTCCCATTTGACGGACAAGCAAAAAGCTTCACATATCATTAGGAAACCCTGGATTGTGAACTCCTTCAAAGCCTCTGCCAACTGTCATGCAGAATTGCCACACAGTGCCAAACCTATTTGCAAATGAGCTCTTTTGGCCCCACTTTATAACTGGACCCTTAACCTTGATAGGTCTGTATGAATTTGAGGATACCAAGATGCTAGACCTGTCAGCCTTAGTGTGATCTTCTGCAATACTTTTTGCCTTACTCCTCCATTTTTTGCTGGCTTGGTTTCGTTGGCATTAGGACTCTGTGCACTTTACTACTGTTAACCAGTGCTAACATGCGTCTGCTCTCTCATTTAAACATTTTGAAATTGGAATACACCCAATTAGAAAATGTAATCAACTTGTAAGTCCTTAGTACATTGGTACTGCATGTATCCAGGGCCTGTAAATTAAATGCTTCTGTTAGGCCTGTACCATTGATTGTGCAACCCATTTAAGTAGCTCTTTTAAACTTGTCTCAGGCCTCCCATTGCAGCCTGTATGTGCAGTTTTAAACTGCAATTTCCACCTGGCAAAGTAAACCTTTTTGCTAGTTCTAATCCCTCCTTTTTAATACATACAGGTAGGCCCTAAACAGCCCATAGGGCATGGAGCAGTGTATTTAAAAAGTTGGGCATGTACTTTCAACGTTTATATGTCCTGGTAGTAAAATACTCCTATATTCGTTTTTCACTACTGCAAGGCCTACCCCTACCATAGACTAACATTGGGCTACCCTATTGCAGTTAATAAGTGCTAACTTTCAAGTGGGAGCTGGTATGAATGTCGAGTTTGGTGTTTAAACAATTTTAATTTAAATCCCTCTTTAACTGTAAAGTCTGATTTTAAGCCACAATTCTGTAAATGGCACTTTTGGAAAGTTGGCATTTTCTTGTCCTAACAATTTGGTGCCTGCAGCCTGTATCCTGGGCCACATGACTAGATGTAGCTGGCAGTTGGTCTTTGTGCATTGCTTCCTGACAGTGAGACAAAGGGGGAATAGGTGTTGGCAGGATGGGCCATCTCTGATTGATGAGGGGGAGGTGCTGTAACCTATCACACTTGCATGTCACAAAGGCTCTGCTCAGCACATTCACAAAGGGTTTTGACACTAGTCTTTTGTGACCCCAGACAAGCTGGGGCCAGGGCAGGGTAGCAGGAAATGTCAAACACCTCTGGGGGTGGAAACCTCCAGAACCTTCTCCTACTTCAAAATGGGCACCAGGTATAAATAATGGACCCTTAGATCCAACTGCTCAGTAAACCTCAGGACCTGTAGAAGATTCAGAAGGACTGCGGTGCTATGCTGCTTTGCAAGAAGGAGTGCTAATTCTCTGCTCTGCCGCCTAAGTGAAAAGGACTGGACCTCCATCTTGACCCCATGACCAGAGTGACCCCAAGGGCTAGTTGACTGCCTCCTTCTCAGAGCCTCAGAGACAGAAAAGGTTCCAACTACCTGGAACCCAACAGTTGGACTCTGTCTGCTTTAAGTCCTACCCCCCAAGTGGTGCCACCCCTGTTCTGAACCCTTAGAAGTGAGCCTGGAGGTGCTGTGCCATCCCAGCTGTAGTCCTGTGAGCAGAACTAATGCAGTGTGATGCTTCTCCTCACAGCTGCATTGGAACTGCCACAGTGTGATGCACCCTCAACACAGGCATTTGCATCGCAAACCCCTCGTCGACGGCATCCTTGACGACGATGCAGGACTCCACATTGCAGCTTCTTTGGAACTTCCGGTGCACAATGCATGTTCAACACAGTACTTCGCGTCCCAAGCCCCTCATCAACAGCAACTTTAACGACGATGTAGGACTACACAACTCTGCCCCTCAGCTCCTCGGAACCAGCACTGTGTCACGCATCCCCAAATGCGGGATCTCAATTCACTCTGCAATGCAGTAGTCAAGATCCTTTGTTCAATGGGCCTAACTAGGCTCCTGAACTTGGCCCGCGCTCCATTGCGATCTGCCTGAACTTGTGACTTTGCCCCTGTCTAGCTTGACCCAATAGCCACAGTTAGCGCTTTGTGCTTTTAGGCACTATTTTCACACAGATCTTTAAAATTCCATATCTCAATCAATCAATCATTCAATCAATCAGGGTTCTTATAGAGCGCTGCTAATCACCTCTTAGGGTCTCAAGGTGCTGGGGGGGAATTCAGCAGTTCAGTTGAAGAGCCAGGTCTTGAGGTCCTTCCTGAATTGAGGCAGTAAAGGTGATTGCCTGAGATGTAAAGGTAGAAAGTTCCAGGTCTTTGCAGCAAGGTAGGAGAAGGATCTTCCACCAGCTGAGGTCTTGCGGATACGTGGGATATCTCCCATTCTACTGATTAAATTTTTGTAATTTTGGAGTCAAATAATTTATTAAATATAACTCTATATTTCTAAATTGGTGTTGGATTTTTCTTCTGTTGTGTTTTCACTTTATTTTGATGGTTTGAAGTAAATACTTTACACATTGCCTCTAAGTTAAGTCTGACTGTTTTTGTACCAAACTACCACAGGGTTAAGCACAGAAAACTTTGGGGTTTTGCTTGCGATTTCACCCTGACAGAAATTGTAGTTGCTCACTGAGCAGGGGTTCACCCCCCTCAACCCTTAGCCCCATTTCCAACACAAGAGAAATCTCAACATACGGACTGCCAAATTCCATGCATATTTGTCAACAGGTGTCAAAGTCAGATACAAATCAACAAATGGCTGTTCAACTCGCACTATAAAAAAGTGTTGATACGTTCTAGTCCACACAGCAGTCTTTTTTCTAATGTTTATATCTCAAACACTAATGAACTAATTTACATCAACCAACAAAATCACACTTTTTGAGTAGAGTTCTACTTTATGCTAAGTCTCCTGTAAATCTGTTTAGTGATTTTGGATAAAGGTGTGAGCAAAATTTGTTATGGCAGCAAGCGTTTTTTCCAAAAATAGAACTACATGAAATTTGGGGTGCTGGACAATGGTTGCCTAGGCTAAGAGTCTGCCAAATTTGATGCAGATCCTTTTTTGGGGGCTAGTTATAGGTAAATCAAAATGCCTTTTCAATGGAAAGTGTGGATGAATCATAACTAAACATATGTATGACTTTAATATCGGAAACGTAGCACACAATGTGGATTTTACATTCGGTATTGCAGAAGGATGAGTCAATGGAGACACAGATTTAAAGACTGTGATATTCATTGGAGAGAAAAAAAGGGGCCAATGTGAGGCTCAGTGTGTGTGTCGGGGAGTGGCAGTGATACAGGTGAAGAGGGGATGTGATGGCAATGGATAGGAGCGTGTGGTCCAGCATCCAGGTGGCTACATTGTGGTAAATCACTGCTTGGGGAGATGTGTTTTCTGCACACTCAGAGCCTCATGATCAATTTCTCGCAATCTGAGATAGATATGCGCCAGTAAATTCCAATACTGCAGGATGTGATGTTTACGGAAGCACATTTTGTACATCTTAGTTTTTGACATGTGTATATGGGAATAGCCCATTAGTAGTATGTTTTTCCTCATGATGAAATACCCAGACTAGAAATGTACATAATTTGCCAGTATGATTGGTGGCAGAATACGCCTAGCAGAAACTGATCAGACAAACACTCATGGGATGTGCAAAGACGTCACCACAGTTATAATCGCGATCAAGACACAAATGCGCCCAAATTAGCCATGCAACTAGTAATGACGATTTTAGTGTATTGTTCAGAAGGTCTAGATACTTGTATTGTTATTTTTTTCCTGTAGTGCAAAGCATTTGCTGTTGAAGGCAACTAGAAATGTGCGCTGCAAACCAACATTTACATTTACCATTTTAAAGCACTGAAAAACACATACTGTTTGTGTGCTATATTTAGCCTGATTATGCTGCTTTTTGAAGCACATCATTTAAGCAATCAGTAAAAAAATGATTAATATGACATTTAATTAATATGTTTCATTTGACTTGATTTTGATTACTTTATTGCACAACTGCTGACAATTTAAATAATTTCAGTTTAAATGCGCAGAGCTTTGAGTATCACATATTCTGATAGAATTACACAGCTCTTGACTCACCTAGTAATGCTTATTACCCTGATTAAGGTTACTTTTTGCTGTTGTCCCATTTACCAACTAAAGCAGACAAATTCCAAAAGACTTTCAGTCATTAACTTATCCCCTTCTCCTAGAGCGTGAGCAGATATTAAAATGCAGGATGAACAGGGAGGTGTACTTGAGAACCACGACTTCCTCCATGGCATGCATGATGATGATGATGATGATGAGAATGTGGCTGAGAGTTCTGATGCTGTATGATCACTCATAAATGGGCCAGGGTCTGCAAAATGTGCAGTTGCTGGATAGGAACCACTGAAGCCATGTCCCAGACTCTGGTAAACTACTCATGATATATTAACATAATGAAAATGAATATATTCTTGGAAATTCAAAAATCAAAAAACAGAAAACAATTTCAATGAGGTCATTGCTTGCCTGTGTCCGAAATTCACACAGGAACACATGATAATGATATATTGCAAGGGAGTGTCTCTGTTGCAGGGTATGCACATTTGCCTATCCACTTGAATAAAGGTGATACATGTGTTTTTTTCTTTTAGTGATAAATAGGAAGTGCCAAATTGATACAGGGTAATTAGTAAGCCTGGGCAGAGTTCGCGGAGTTCCGCCATGCGAAACTCCGCAAAGTGCAAAAAAAACCCTGCAGTACTACGCAAAGCTCCGCGAGCGGCGGAGTGCGTTAGTTAAATGCAGTTCCCAATGATTTGCAGTGCCAGATGCTTGTCCGCACTGTGCAAACATCGCGAACGGCTCCATGCACAGCGCAAGTGGGCGCTGCTTCCTTTTCTGCCGCTCGAGTATATTTTTACTTGAGCAGCAGATTTCTCAACACGAACGGACAGTTTCTCAATGCGAGCGGTTGCGAGCATACGCGACCACTCACAATGAGAAATCTGACTGCCCGCATTGAGAAATTTCGCCGGGAGGTTGATTTTCCACGCTCGCGATCGCCAACTTGATGTTGACGATCGCGAACGAGGAAAAATCTCGCCGGGAGGTGGATTTTCCCCACTCTCGCTCGTCAACTTGACGTTGACGAACGCGTGCAAGGAAAAAAACTCCGCTCCGCAAAGCGGAGTTTTTTGGAACTCCGCGAGCTCTGCGTAACGCGGAGTGCGGAAAACTCCGCGAGCGGAGCGGAGTTCACCGCCCAGACCTAGTAATTAGTTGTGTATAGCCTCCGTGAAGGGAAGTTACACTACCTGGCTGCTCTTATCACACTGAAAATCCATTGTAAGTGAGATCCCATCTGCTAATTAGTTACTTTACATACTGCTTGCACTGGTGTGACACACACAGCAATTTAGGGGGAACAGTGGAAGAGATTGTGCGAACCGCTGACATTATATTCTCCTAGATGATATTCAAATTGGCAGAGAAAAATAACAGCACATGCAAGTGGATTGCTTTTTTTAAGTTAGAGCGGTGGGCCCTGTGTCAGGGGGAGTAAAAAGCTGGTGTGGTGTGTGGTTGAATTATCAAAAATAAATTCTCTTGGAGAACACTATGCATTCATATAGTCTCATAAATCATGCAATCCTCTAAACCAGTCATTAAAGGGACCAACACGACAATTAATAATCATCACATTTATCACAATTTAATATTAACCATATCGAATAATACATACATATTTAAAAAACATCAATTAAAATCAGTTAAAAACAAATAAAAAAGCTTTTATCACGAATAAGGGAAAACACACAAAAGACATATACATTTGTCATTGGCAAGAGTTAATTTGTAGGAATCCACAAAAAGTGAGTAGTTTTGAGAATGTCTTCAGCATACAGCACTATGTTCCTCAAATTTAACAGCAATAGGCGTTGACGCGTTTCGGTGGGCTACAAAGTTACAACCACCTTCTTCAGGACAGGTAAAAACATATAATCCCTCTTAATGATTAATACAGAAATATTCTGCATAATTTATCCTAATGCATAATAAGGTGAGGTTCTGTGCAAACTGTTCTTAAAGATATTAAAACAGGTTACGATCCTTTGAACCTGCAGCTATGGCATCAATGATAATCCTGATCAAGTGCTCGTAGGTAGAAATATTGATAGAAAAATCTCTGCTGGTCACTCAGAGCTTATTAGAGAGATCAAAATCTCCAGATCGGGTTATGCGGTACTAATATATAATTCTAGGACGGTGGTCGGGGGGCTAAAAAGCCTTCCACCCACAATAACTCTGTACCAACACCACCATCCAGTTGTCTGCCGGTGTTTTTCGGCGTCGTATGATCACCGTGTCCATCCTGTCTTCATTCAGTTCGAAACAGGTTGACCTGCTTTGACCTCCAGTGGCAGGTGGTCTTCCACCAACCAAGGGTACCAAGATGCATCCTACAAGCCTTGTGGTGCTGTAGAGCAGTTGCTCGTATTGAATATAAGGTTTGGGCGGATTATGCGCATTGAGGCAAGCAGTGCCCAGAGATTCTGCCTTACCTTCTGGGCTCCTGGTGTACAGAGCAAAGCCATGCACTGGGTCTCCACCCCTCTGCTCCCTCAGAAATGGATAGACACATTGAGGACTGGAGTGTTGACACTCCCTTAGAGTATTGGAAATTAGCATAGTAAGGCTGATGCACTGTACAGTCAGACAGCTGAAGTCAACCTCCCTCCAAAACTACAAAACAATCATAGCCATGTACCATTCTTCCTCGAATTAGACAACCAACATTTTGGAAAGTGTCGAGGCCCAATAAGCCATTTGTATAGACGTAGTGTGGATTCAGAAAGATCCCAAGAACAGCCAAAGTTGAGAGTTTGTTGTGGCATGATGACAAGCTATACTCTCCATCAAGAAATCTACATCAAGAGTGTTTGCATTATTGCTCTGGTGCTACTGTGTCAGGTCATGCAAGAACAACTGAGATTTTGTAAAACAATATTTTTGGTAGCCTAAGATAAAGCAAGATGTGAAGGATTATGTTGTGAAATGTATCATATGTTTATGCAAAAGCCGTTCTTAGCAAACAAGTAGGATTACTACAACCCCTATTCATGCCAAAGAAACTCTGGACCCGCCTCTGTATGGGTGTTGGAAAGTTTATTATTGGTAGGGGCAAATGTAGGTCTTCCACTGGCAATAAGGCCAGTAGCCATTGGTAGGACTCAGCATAGGTCTTAGAAAATTATTCCTAGGCTCAACCCTTAAGCGAGCAGACAGGCTTAACTTCAAAGACAGGTATGTAAAGCATTTAAAAACACCAATTCAGTAAATAATTAAGACACAACACATAATAAAAATACAACACCAATTGATAAAAATAGGAAATATTTTTATCTTTAAAATGACACCAAAACGACAAAAATCAAATGTAGGGAACCGGAGATATGAATTTTCAACGATTTAGCAAAATATAGCACTTAGAAACTTATAGCACCATATTGGGATACAGGCTCGCGATAGACCGACCCAAAGTCAAAGTTTCAGGCTGACCGCGATGGAGCCCTGAGCGGATACCCCACGCGGAAGGTCCCGGTCACAGTTTTTACCTTTGGACTTAGAAACTTTTCTGGAGCTTTTCTCCCCGAGGTCCCTCAGCCAGTCCGGATTCGGTGAGGGTTCACCGGCTTGCCTTGCGATGAGCTCCCGGTCACCTTCCTACGTTCGGACTTAGAAACTTTTGCGGTTTGACCTCTGGAGCGTTCCAGCGGGGCAAACCCAGGATCCAGGCCGACACGCGGTTAAAGGCAGGCGGCTTGGCTTTCGCGGTTGCTCCCGGTCACCTTTTGTACGAGCGGACTTAGAAACCTTTCTGCAGCTTTTTCTCGCAGGGTCCCTCGATGCTCTTCACCAGGCCGGATTCGGTGCGGGTTCGCCGGCCTCGGATTTCTTCTACTCCCGGTCAAACTCTGGAAGTTGGACCAACGGAGCTTTTAGCGGGATGAACCTGGATGGCTTGGCCGGCTCGCGGTTGAAGGCAGGCGGCTTGGCTGACCAGGTTGAGTCGGTCCCTCTATGGAGCTTTTTTTCAAAGTTCCTCCAAAGTTCTCCAAACTTCTTGAACTTCTTCCTGAAGTTCCTCAAAGGGTCCCAAAGTGTCTCAAACTCACTCCAAGGGTCTGGAAGCTCCAAGATGGTCCTTGAAAGTTGAGGACTTCAGTTCCCACAATCCACTTGGACGTCACCCTTACAAATCCACTGGTAGTTCCCCAGGTTGATGATCCTTGGTGGTGATGGTCCAGGTGAGCTCTGTTAACCTGTAGCTTGCAGGGACCACTCTTTACTTCTTTTTCAGCAAGGTAGTCCACAGGGCTGTAGTTTCTGATGGTGCAGGCTTCAGAGGTCAGGCCTTAGAATTTGTACAGCAAAACTTCTCAGCTTGGCACAATGTCTTGCTTTCTTCAGTTTCAAGGAGCAGATCTGGAGGGCTCTGCCCCTCTCAGATACTTATTCCAAGTTCTCTGGGTCAAGCAGGAGGTCACTTCCTGACCAATGGGAGCAGGGTAACTCCTCAAAGATATGACCACATCCTGTAGAGTGTGGCATTATTTTGTCCCAGAGTGCATCAAATCTTCCAAATCCATAATGGCTGACTTTCCAGCAAGGAGGTAAGAGCTGGCTAAACACACCCCTAGGATGGCTAATTTACTTAGACTCTCCCCCCTGCATCTGCTCATACTTTCCTTAATCCTACCATCTGCCTAAGGTGGAAAGTTCAGAGTTGTAAATTACACTGTTCTCTGCTCTCCTCTTTGAAGAACATAGTTTACGACTCCTCCCCCTGGCCTGGCATTCCTATGGAACAGCACACTGCCCTGCCAGCAGAGCTATTTGACCCCAGGGGCTCTTTATCACCTCTTCAAGGCAGCCTGGCTAATCCACTTAACTCTGACCAATCAGGGCAGACCACTGGAAGGCTGAATCTGGACTTACAAACAAGAAAGTCTTATAACTTCTTGTATATACACTTTAGGAGAAATTCAACAATAACATATTGTTGAATTTATTAATACCATTCGGGGCAGTTTTTGAATGGCACTTCTAGCCCTCTCCTATCAAGAGTTATTAGTTAATAACTTCCTACCATGTTAACCTATGTAACAGGGGATTTGCAATGGGAAAAATGACTTGGGCCATTTTTCCAGCACCAGGACTTACAAAAACATATTTTATAAGTACTTTGCTTATATCTACAGGACCCCCACCCCATGGGACAACTAGGGGAGACTTTAGGGGTTCTGAATCTGTAGAAATATTGCAGATCCTCACTTCACAGTGCTCCTAGCATCAAAGTCGAATTTGGGCAGCACTTTACCACAATGTGGGGAGTGAAATGTGAAATTTAACTTAACCCAGGGCATATAAAACTCATTTTATAAGGGTCTACCTTATAGATACCTGACCCCCCCACCCCTGGGACACCTAGGGGAGACCCTAGGGGTCCCTAATATGCCATAACATTGTAGGTTATCCATTTTTAAGTGCCCCAAACACCAAAGTCGAGTTTGGGCACAATTTACTTTTTAAAAGCAGTCCTGGCACCCAGGGCTGCTTTTAAAACTGACCAGAGGCCTCAGCAGTGCACACATGCAAGTGCAGAAAGCTTCTGGCCTCTAAACTGCCATGCCCTACTATATACTAAGGACTGATAGGTAGCTTCAATTCCCCTGCCCTATTATATACTAGGGGCTTATAGGGTAGGTCATGCCAATCACAGGGGTACCCCAACCCATAGTGTACCCTAGTGCATGTAGGTGTTTTCACTGTATTCTAAGTGTTTTCAGCATAGCACTGGCCCTGGGCCTGGTTAGGCAAAGCCCAGGGTCAGTCAGAGTCAGTCACCACCAGTACCATTCAGCAAAAAGTTGGGGGGTGCCCAGGGTACAGGATGACTTTGCAACATAGCCCCCCCCCCAAAAAAAAAGAAAGGTGATGGGTTACTAACCTACACCCTGGTAGTCCTCATCAGCTAAGTGGAAAAACCTGGAAAGTCCATCCGCATTTGCATGGGCAACCCCAGGTCTGTGTTGCACTGTAAAGTCCATTCCCTGTAGGGAAATGGACCACCTTAACAGGTTGGGATTCTCCCCTCTCATCTGCATGAGCCATCTGAGAGACCTGTGGTCAGTTTGAACACGAAAGTGAGTCCCAAACAAATATGGTCTCAACTTTTACAGGGACCAAACCACAGCAAAAGCCTCTCTCTCAATGGCACTCCACCTCTGCTCTCTGGGAAGAAGTCTCCTGCTAATAAAGGCAACTGGCTGATCAAGGCCCTCTTCATTTAGCTGTGACAACACTGCCCCAATTCCTTGCTCTGAAGCATCTCTCTGAACCACAAATTCTTTTGTGTAGTCAGGGGCTAGTAGCACTGGTGCTGAACACATAGCAGCTTTCAGAGTGTCAAAAGCCTTCTGACACTCTGGGGTCCAATACACCTTCTTTGGCCTCTTTTTAGAAGTGAGTTCTGTTAGGGGCCCCACAATGGTCCCATCATTTTGAACAAACCTTCTAAAGTACCCTATCAGTCCAAGGAATGCCCTGACCTGAGTCTGGGTAACAGGAGCTGTCCAATCCAAAATAGTTTGGATTTTAGCTTGGAGAGGCTGTACATGACCCCCACCTACCAAGTGGCCCAGGTACACCACAGAGCTCTGCCCTATTTGGCACTTGCTTGCCTTAATAGTCAGGCCTGCCTGCTGCATGGCCTGAAGCACTTCCCTTAGGTGGCTTAAGTGATCCCCCCAGGTAGAACTGTATACAGCTATATCATCCAGGTAAGCTGCACTGAACTGTTCCAACCCAGACAAGACCCTGTTCACCAACCTTTGGAAGGTGACAGGTGCATTCTTTAAGCCAAAGGGCATTACCTTAAACTGATAATGTCCATCTGGTGTGGAGAATGCTGACCTCTCCTTTGCTCCATCAGTGAGGGCAATCTGCCAGTAACCTGAAGTCAAATCAATAGTACTCAGGTACTTAGCAGCCCCTAACCTGTCAATGAGCTCATCAGCTCTAGGTATAGGGCGAGCATCAGTCTTTGTGACTGCATTCAATCCTCTGTAGGCCACACAGAACCTTAACTCCTTGGTCCCCCCTGAGGATTAGGTTTAGGTACCAGCACCACTGGACTGGCCCATGGACTCTCAGACGGTTCAATTACCCCCAGTTCCAGCATCTTAGCAACCTCAGCTTTAATGCTGGCTCTGACATGGTCAGACAACCTGTACAGTTTATTTTTGACAGGTAGGCTGTCACCAGTGTCAATGTGGTGCACACACCACTCAGTGATGCCTGGGGTCAAAGAGAACAGGCCAGCAAACTGCTCCAGCACTTGCTTACAGTCTCTGTGCTGCTGGTCTGTCAACTTGGGAGAGAGTATCACCCCCTCCACTGACCCATCTTGCACATTAGTGGAGAGGAGGTCGGGCACAGGCTCAGTTTCCTCCTCCACACCCTCATCAGTGACCAGTAACATGGTTATGTCTGCCCTGTCATGGTGGGGTTTCAATCTATTCACATGCAGGACCCTATGAGGGTTCCTGGGGGTGCCAATGTTAACCAAATAGGTAATCTCACCCTTTTTTTCTAAGATTGGATAGGGCCCACTCCACTTGTCATGGAGGTCCCTGGGAGCCACAGGCTCCAACACCCACACCAATTGTCCTGGAGTATACTCAGGCATAGTAGCATTTTGATCATACCAGTGCTTCATGAGCTCCTGGCTGGCCTCCAGTTTCCTGTTTGCCTTGTACATGTACTCTGCCATTCTAGATCTCAGGCCTAGCACATAGTCAAGAACATTGTCCTTTGCTTCTTTAAGAGGCTTCTCTAAAGACTCTCTCAGCAGGCTCAATGGCCCCCTCACAGGGTGTCCAAACAACAACTCAAAGGGACTGAAACCAGCCCCTTTCTGTGGCACCTCCCTGTAGGCAAACAGTAAGCATGGGAGGAGAACATCCCATCTCCTCCTGAGTTTCTCTGACAACCCATTTATCATGCCCTTCAGGGTTTTGTTGAATCTCTCAACAAGACCATTTGCTTGTGGGTGATAGGGGGTGGTGAACTTGTAGTTGACACCACAATCATCCCACATAGCAGTCAGATAGCTGGACAGGAAATTTGTGCCCCTATCTGACACCACCTCTTTGGAAAACCGACTCTGGTGAACACACCAAGCAGTGCTCTAGCCACTGCAGGAGCATCAATGGTTCTAAGAGGGATTGCTTCAGGGTACCTAGTGGCATGTCCCACTACCACTAAGATATACCTATTCCCTGATGCAGTAGGTGGGTCTAGGGGACCAACAATGTCCATCCCCACCCTTTCAAAAGGAACCCCAACCACTGGCAGTGGTATTAGGGGAGCCTTTGACTTGCCCCCTGCCTTGCCACTGGCCTGACAGGTGACACAGGAGCTGCAAAACTCCTTTACCTTTTCAGACATATGGGGCCAGTAGAAATGGTTCACCAACCGGTTCCATGTCTTTGTCTGTCCCAAATGTCCTGCCAAGGGGATATCATGACCCAAAGTCAGGATGAACTCTCTGTACCTCTGGGGCACCACCAACCTCCTGGTGGCCCCCTCCTTGAGGTTTCTGGCCTCAGTATAAAGCAGTCCATCTTCCCAGTAGAGTTTGTGAAACCCACTGTCATCCCCTTCCTCTTGCTTAGAAGCAATCCGCCTCAAGCTCTCACGGGTGGGGCAGTCACGCTGTCCCTTACTGAACTCCTCTCTGGAGGGTACACCTGCTCCTGTCAGTTCTGCCAAATCTGACAGCTCTGGCAGGGATGGAGTCCCTCCCTCAGAGGCCAGATCCTCCCCATTAGGGTTAGATTCTTCCTGCACCTCTGGAGTTCCCTGGGCTGGCTCACCAGGCCCAGTGTCCTTGTCCTTGGATGCTTGGCCCTTTGTTCCAGGGTCCAAGTGTCCAGCCCCTCCCTTCTGGCTAGTCTGTGACCTAGTCACAGCACATACCCACTCAGGGAGCTCCAATATTTTCATATGGAGTCCTCTCTCCACCTCTGACCACACAGAGGCTTCAAGATCGTTGCCCAGTAAACACTGGACTGGGAGCACCTTTGACACAGCTACCTTCATAGGGCCTGTCACACCTCCCCATTCCAAATCCACCACAGCCATAGGATGGAGTTTGGTAGTGCTGTCTGCATAAGTCACCTGGTGAAACTCACCAGGTAACAACCTTTCTGGAGGCACCAGCTCATCCAGGACCATAGTTACACTAGCCCCAGTGTCTCTGATAGCCTCAACCTCAGTCCCATTCACTTTAGGCCTCTGCCTGTACTTGTCCATGTTTGGAGGTAAGGCAGCAAGAGTTGCAATATTCACCCCACCCAGGGACACTAAGGTTGCTTCCACCACCTGACTACTCCTCACTGGGGCACCACTCGCCACCCCTACACTGACCATCCCTGTGGATGGCCCCTTAGGGGGAGCTTCTTGGCGCAGACAGCATCTCCTTGTTTGTGCCCTGGCTGGTTACAGTCAAAGCACTTACCCACTTTTGAGGGATCAAAGAACCTACCATTCTTTCCCTGATTCCACCTCCCTTTGGATTTGGGTTGGTTTGGGGCCCCCCCTCCTTGTGCATTTTTTTGTGGGTCTTTGGAGGACTCCTGGTTTTGACCTT
Organism: Calotriton arnoldi; assembly: GCA_963921515.1. NCBI lineage: Eukaryota > Metazoa > Chordata > Amphibia > Caudata > Salamandridae > Calotriton > Calotriton arnoldi. The sequence continues at coordinate 1,852,817 of CAWUFW010002315.1, read as the reverse complement.
CTTTCCGTTGGGCTTTCCCCTGGGGAGGGACCTGTCCTCCTTTCTTCTGGTCACCCCCCTGGTGCTGAATGGAAACCCGGGTTCTCACCCACTCATCAGCTGCTTCACCCAGCTCTCTGGGGTCTGTCAGCTTAGAGTCCACTAGATACTGGCGTAACTTCTCTTCTGCACAATGAGTCAAAATATGTTCTTTCAAAAAAAATTATACAATCCCTCATATGTGTCAACTTTGTTACCAACAATCCAGCCTTCTAGTGCCTTCACTGAAACGTCCACAAAGTCTACCCAAGACTTTGAACTCAATTTCTGGGTGCCTCTAAACTTCACCCTGTACTGCTCTGGAGTCAGACCAAACCTCTTGACTAAGCATGCCTTCATCTGCTGGTATGATTCTGCATCCTCTCCCTTCAGGGTCAGGAGCCTATCCCTCCCAGCTACTGGAATCAACTCCCACAACCCAATACCTAGAGTGGACCCTACTCATTCTAAGGGCCCTCTCAAAAGCTGCTAGCCACTTGTCAATGTCATCCCCCTCAGTGTACTTGGGTACTATACCCTTGGGATGTTTGTGATCAAATGCACCACCCCTGGACATTTCAAAATCTTCATCATTTTCACTGCCACCATTTCTTTTCAATGCCTCCTCCCTCTCCCACCTCTTCTCAGCCAATTCCAGTTTCCTCTGCTCCAAAGCTATCAAAGTTAATTGAGCCTTAAGCTGTCTCTCTGCAAGGGACGGTGGTGGTCCCTGAGTAAGGGACCCTTCCCCACTCCCTCCATCTGGAATCATATGGATAACACTAGATAAAATGGAAGAGGCATCATCCTCAACCTCCTCTTGGATGAGGTTGGGGGGACACCCTCTATCCCCCCTTGACTCGCCTCAGCTGCCCCAGCCAAGGCCATTAGGGACTCAAGCAACCCTGCCTTCTTAAGCTTCCTGAAAGCAGGCAGCCCCCTAAGCCTACACTGTTCCCTAAGATCAGCCATCTTAAACTTGGACAGTTTAACCAGGTCCAGCTCCATGGTTCCCTAGTTTTGGGTCACAAAAATTAGGCACAACAAACTTAGAACAATTTGGAAAAATCAAAACAATGGATTAAAAACAGTTTAGTCCAAATTCCAAACGTCAAACTCTAAAGTTTTGTTCTAAGGCAATTTAGAGGATTTTTATAATCTTAATTCACTTTACTGAAAGGTGTACTTTTAAACACAAGTCCTCATCCACACCGCTGAGCACCAAATGTTGGAAAGTGGATTATTGGTAGGGGCAAATGTAGGTCTGCCACTGGCAATAAGGCCACTAGCCATTGGTAGGACTCAGCATAGGTCTTAGAAAATTGTTCCTATGCTCAACCCTTGGTAACGTGGCTGCGAGCAGACAGGCTTAACTTCAAAGACAGGTATGTAAAGCATTTAAAAACACCAATTCAATAAATAATTAAGACACAACACATAATTAAAATCCAACACCAATTTATAGAAATAGGAAATATTTTTATCTTTAAAATGACACCAAAACGACAAACATCCAATGTAGGGAACCGGAGATATGAATTTTCAACGATTTAGCAAAATATAGCACTTAGAAACTTATAGCACCATATTGGGATACAGGCTCGCGATAGACCGACCCAAAGTCAAAGTTTCAGGTCGACCGCGATGGAGCCCTGAGCGGATACCCCACGCGGAAGGTCCCGGTCACAGTTTTTACCTTCGGACTTAGAAACTTTTCTGGAGCTTTTCTCCTCGAGGTCCCTCGAAGCTCTCAGCCAGTCCGGATTCGGTGAGGGTTCACCGGCTTGCCTTGCGATGAGCTCCCGGTCACCTTCCTACGTTCGGACTTAGAAACTTTTGCGGTTTGACCTCTGGAGCGTTCCAGCGGGGCAAACCCAGGATCCAGGCCGACACGCGGTTGAAGGCAGGCGGCTTGGCTTTCGCGGTTGCTCCCGGTCACCTTTTCTACGAGCGGACTTAGAAACTTTTCTGGAGCCTTTTCTCGCGGGGTCCCTCGATGCTCTTCACCAGGCTGGATTCGGTGAGGGTTCGCCGGCATCGGATTTCTTCTACTCCCGGTCAAACTCTGGAAGTTGGACCGACGGAGCTTTTAGCGGGACGAACCTGGATGGCTTGGCCGGGTCGCGGTTGAAGGCAGGCGGCTTGGCTGACCAGGTTGAGTCGGTCCCTCTATGGAGCTTTTTTTCAAAGTTCCTCCAAAGTTCTCCAAACTTCTTGAACTTCTTCCTGAAGTTCCTCAAAGGGTCCCCAAGTGTCTCAAGCTCACTCCAAGGGTCTGGAAGCTCCAAGATGGTCCTTGAAAGTTGAGGACTTTAGTTCCCACAATCCACTTGGACGTCACCCTTACAAATCCACTAGTAGTTCCCCAGGTTGATGATCCTTGGTGGTGAGGGTCCAGGTGAGCTCTGTTAACCTGTAGCTTGCAGGGAGTCCACTCTTTACTTCTTTTTCAGCAAGGTAGTCTACAGGGCTGTAGTTTCTGATGGTGCAGGCTTCAGAGGTCAGGCCTTAGAATTTGCACAGCAAAACTTCTCAGCTTGGCACAATGTCTTGCTTTCTTCAGTTTCAAGCAGCAGATCTGGAGGGCTCTGTCCCTCTCAGATACTTATTCCAAGTTCTCTGGGTCAAGCAGGAGGTCACTTCCTGACCAATGGGAGCAGGGTAACTCCTCAAAGATATGACCACATCCTGTAGAGTGTGGCATTATTTTGTCCCAGAGTGCATCAAATCTTCCAGATCCATAATGGCAGATTTTACAGCAAGGAGGTAAGAGCTGGCTAAACACACCCCTAGGATGGCTAATTTACTTAGACTCTCCCCCCCTGCATCTGCTCATACCTTCCTTAATCCTACCATCTGCCTAAGGTAGAAAGTTCAGAGTTGTAAATGACACTGTTCTCTGCTCTCCTCTTTGAAGAACATAGTTTACGACTCCTCCCCCTGGCCTGGCATTCCTATGGAACAGCACACTGCCCTGCCAGCAGAGCTGGTTGACCCCAGGGGCTCTTTATCACCTCTTCAAGGCAGCCTGGCTAATCCACTTAACTCTGACCAATCAGGGCAGACCACTGGAAGGCTGAATCTGGACTTACAAACAAGAAAGTCTTATAACTTCTTGTATGTACACTTTAGGAGAAATTCAACAATATCATATTGTTGAATTTATTAATACCATTCGGGGAAGTTTTTGAATGGCACTTCTAGCCCTCTCCTATCAAGAGTTATTAGTTAATAACTTCCTACCATGTTAACCTATGTAATAGGGGATTTGAAATGGGAAAAATGACTACGTCCATTTTTCCAGCACCAGGACTTACAAAAACATATTTTATAAGTACTTTGCTTATATCTACAGGACCCCCACCCCATGGGACAACTAGGGGAGACTTTAGGGGTTCTGAATCTATAGAAATATTGCAGAGCCTCACTTCACAGTGCTCCTGGCATCAAAGCCGAATTTGGGCAGCACTTTACCACAATGTGGGAAGTGAAATGAGAAATTTCACTTAACCCAGGGCTTATAAAACTCATTTTATAAGGGTCTACCTTATAGATACCTGACCCCCCCACCCCAGGGACACCTAGGGGAGACCCTGGGGGTCCCTAATATGCCATAACATTGTAGGTTATCCATTTTTAAGTGCCCCAAACACCAAAGTCGAGTTTGGGCATAATTTACTTTTTAAATGCAGTCCTGGCACCCAGGGCTGCTTTTAAAACTGACCTGAGGCCTCAGCAGCGCACACATGCAAGTGCAGAAAGCTTCTGGCCTCTAAACTGCCATGCCCTAATATATATTAGGGACTGATAGGTAGCTTCAATTCCCCTGCCCTATTATATACTAGGGGCTTATAGGGTAGTTCATGCCAATCACAGTGGTACCCCAACCCATAGTGTACCCTAGTGTATGTAGGTGTTTTCACTGTATTCTAAGTGTTTTCAGCATAGCACTGGCCCTGGGCCTGGTTAGGCAAAGCCCAGGGTCAGTCAGAGTCAGTCACCACCAGTACCATTCAGCAAAAAGTTGGGGGGTGCCCAGGGCACAGGATGACTTTGCAACAATGGGTTTTATTGTAGACCTTCACAAATCCAATTAAACACTACCCTCTTGGTGGTGAACTACCTAAGAAGAGCGCTACCCACTTTATTGCCGTCAGAACCTACATAGTTGTCTTTATGTAGCTAGCGGCTGAGGACGCAACATCTCCAGGCCGTGAGGGAAACTGACGGTTGCGGTTTGTCCCTTTCCTGTTCAAATTGAAGAACCTGGCGCCTAATCCTCATGGGTCCCATACCGCATGATTTCAGCGGTTGACGCGTTTTTTGAGAGAGACCGACAGATGCGGTTATCGTCTCTTGGGCGTAACTTAAGATTGTCTGATTACAGCGCCTCATTTTTGTGGTAGCTACTTGTTAGAAGGGCTCACGCCGCAGGATCATAACGGAATTCTGGGGTGATTCGTCCCCTACATTTCTCAACTTCATTGATTGAATCTTGACCTATTGGATTGATTCCTATCCATCAGACCACGACCGTGGTCGGGTTTCCCCCCCTTTTCCCTGTCCTGAGGAAGACCCGTAGCTGAGGAGTCTACTTACCCTTTGGCATTAGGGTCGAAACGTCGACAAAACCCCCCAGGGGCCTACACTCTACATCTATCCCCACCACCATTGCTTTTTTGAGATTAAGTCTCAATCTGTGAAAGATAAAGTGATATTGTAAATGTAATTAGGGGTAGGCCCACAGCTGTAGGGATACCGGCTTTATATTTTGGTTGGATCCCTCTTTTGGAATATTTTAATTTGTATTTTGCTAATATCCTTTGATGTACTCTTATCCTTTCTTGCTATCCCGCACATGAGCACTTATTTCTCACCCCCTTTTTTCTTTTCCTTTGAAAATAACTGTGCAATATAGCATATCTTGTGTATGTTTTCCAAATTTTGGATATAAAGAATTAATTGATTATTGGTGACTATTGAATTGTTTATTGGATGTGTCTGTACTGAATTTCTTAAATATACTTACTAATTGAAGTATATTCAGGTGTGTTAGGGACCAACTGTTTTCCTTACTGCATCTGTAATACGTCGTGGGCGCAGAGGCAAAGGTATTCCCTCATTTGCATGGGGCCACGCCCCCACAAAAATGAGGGTACGCCCTCTGATGATAGCGCTGACGCTTTATCAGCACAAGCGCTATTGGTATTATTGAAGGGGACGCAGAAGCCTCTGCAGCCCCTTCTGTAATACCAAAGTGCCCCAGGGGTGTGCAAAGCGGGCACAAATGCTCGTTGCACCCCCCTGGGCACTTTGGTAATACAGCCCCTTATCTATATAATATAAGGTCAAAATTAAAATCTGGTTATAATGAAAGAATCTGTCCATCCCTGGCTTACATCCTAAATCCAGCCCCCGAATTGTGGGTCCTTTTGGAATAGTTAAGTTTGTGTAATTTCACTTGTTCTACCACCCAGTGGTGAATTCATCCAGAAATCCACATTTCTGTAGTAAAGTTATTTTAAATGGTGCACCAGAGTATGAGGTTGAAGCCAGTAGCTTAACAAAACTTGAAGGAGCTCACCTGCAAAGTACATGGTGCCCCCCACACTCCAAACCCAGTTAGGAGCTCTGAGGCCAGGGTCCTGCCACCTCTGCCCCTGCCTCTTGGAGCTCGGGCCCCCCACACCGCGGGGGCTATTGTTACGGCACTGGTTGAAGCTATTTTGACTTAAATACCCATAGGGTCAAATACAGTACCTAGTGTTATGGAAAGTGTGTTACACCTCTGATTGCTCATAATAACTTCCTAATTTCATACATGCTCTCTGATTAGTAAAGTTCTTTCACAAGCATTTTCCCATAAACCATAGTTAGTCACACCTGCAAGTGTGGTGGGGTAATTCAGAGGCTACTGTCAACTGTCAGGATCAGCAAGGCTGATTACAGTCCTACACACATGTGAGAACTACTAGACTACATGCTGGTTGCATGTCATATCATAGACTAGCTACATGGCAGCATCATTGGTATTGGAGGTTGGGTCAGCAATTCATTGCAGAAATCGGATTTCAAGTAAAAAAGAAATATAACTTACCTGAATGGCTAAAATTGATTTGTGAGACATTGTCTCTATAGTACTCAAATGTTGTATATACCATGATATATTTCTTTTTTACCTAAAATCTCATTTGAAGTAAAAAAGAACTATCACTTACCTGAATGTCTGAAATTGATTTGAGAGACATTGTCTCTAAACTACTCAAATGTTGCATGTAACATGATGTATTAATGGACATACAAACTGACGTGGACTATTAGGACAGAAGGTATTTGAACATGAGGAGTGCTCCACTAGTTTGTATTTTCTATCAATAACTGGCCTGGGAAGTTCTCTAAGGTTCAGTTTCACACATTATGGCAACAGTTGTGTGATAGTGTCAGAGAGCCCCCGTTGGTATCACCTTAAGGTGCTCCAATTGAGAGGGATGTGCAACTAAGTTATCAATGTTGCCCTTCCACTTTTTTGATGTCTGATTATGTGCTCATATTAACATCTACCAGGCACCTATCCATTCTAACCTGTTCATGCAATATCTTGTGGAAGACGCAGAACTGAGCTTGCTTTGTTCTCTCTTAGCCCTTCACATTTTAACTCCACCCATAGGCTTTTTCTTATTAAGCTGTTATGGTGGTCTTGACTGGGAAGGGGTATGGCTGACAGTTGAGTCCTCTGATGTACTTGACAAATTGAGTATCTGGCACAAGGCCCAGTGCTGAAGCTGGCAAGGTGCTCTCAAAGGTGGATACCTTGTTATTGAGTTCCTATTAAAGCATTTGGCTTTGGTTCCAAGAGCTCTGCATGGGACAAACCTGGATTCTATAGCTATGGAGGTTCTTTTGCAGGTCAGATAAATTTACCTCACTCCATTCCAAGGCTTTCCTTTCAGACTTGGTCACTTTTTTGTTTTTCAAAATCCTCCGGTGGGGCAAGGTTGGAACCTGTAGCTAGACATGGCTCAATGAGGCATAGCTACATTTAATGCAAGGCCAAGCAGAACATGTTTTAGTACAGCAGACCGCTACGTGCCAGACAAACCTGGATTTTTTGCCTGCATTGGGTGCAACCTCCATGGGCTAGCCTCAACACTTTTGTACCAGTCCTTTGGTGCTGGAAAAATGGCTAAGTCTGACTTTTCTCACACCACTAGGAAACATCTTTCTGGCCATCCTTCTACCTACAGGTCCTCAAGAAAGGCTTCAAGGCTCTGGATCTCTCTCCAGCCAGAGTTCCTGCTGGGTCCAGTCTTCTATGGTTAGCAAGACCCTCTTGATGTCAGGAGTTCTGCTTTTTGTGTCCATGGAGCAGGCAAACAAGTCGCCAACCGCACAACCATTTGGATAGCAACTGCTGTGCGTGAGTGCCAGCAACAGTGAAGACACATTTTCTTCCAGCAGAAGTCATGAGTCTTCATTCTTTCATCAGGAGCTTCTTCAGGTGTAGTCTTCCCAGGTCCTGGAATGCTCTGAGAAAGTAGTGGTGAGGTGCCATTCTCATCCTGTGTACTAGAAAGTTACCAGAGAAACTGCCCTACCTACTGAACTCTATACCACTCTACTCTATGCCACTGCATTCTACTCTCCACCACTCTATGCCAATGCACTCTACACCACTCTTCTCAGCATCACTCCCCTGTACGCCACTACACACTACCCTGCACAGCTCCACTCTTCACCACTCCACTCTACGCAAAGTTACTCTGCAACACTACACTCTCCACCACTGAACTCTACACCACTCTACTCTACACCACTGAACTTTATGCCACTGCACTCTACTCTGCACCACTCTACTCTATGCCTTCTACACCAATGCGCTTTACACCACTACATTCTACACCACTCTACTCTGCATCGATTCTCTCTATGCCACTGCACTCTGTCAATCCACTCTAATCTACTTTGCACCACTGCACTCTATGACACTCTACTCTATGCCACTGCACACTATGCCACTTCAATCTACTCTTACACCACTGCAATTTACCCTGCCCCATGCCACTCCACTCTGCACCACTCTACTCTAAGCTGATGCATTCTCCACCACTCTATTCTAAGACGCTGCACTCTATGCCACTTTACTCAAAACCAATGCACTCTATGTCACTGCACTCTAAGGCAATCTACTCTGTACCACTGCACTGTATGCCACTATCCTCTACAACAATCTACTCTAGGCCACAACACTCTAAACCACTCTACTCAACACCATTGCACTCTATGTAACTCTACACCACTGCACACTATGACACTCTACTCTGCAACACTGCACTCTCTATCACTGAGCTCGATGCCACTCTACTCTGCTCCACTGCACTTTATGCCACTGCACCCTACTCTACACCATGCAACTGCACTCTATGCCAATATACTTTACACCACTACACTCTATGCCACTACAGTTGATGCCAATCCATTCTATGCCAATCCACTCTATGCCACTCTAATCTACTGATCACCACTGCACTCTATGACAACTCCACTCTACACCTCTCTGCTCTGCAACACTCCACTTTCCAACACTGAACTCTACGCCACTCTACTCTGCAACACTGAACTCTATGCCATTGCAGTCTACACTGCACCTCTCTACTCTACGCCTTCTACACCAATGCACTGTAAACCACTACATTCTACACCACTCTACTCTGCATCCATCCTCTCTACGCCATTCTACTCTACTCCACTCTATGATAATCTACTCTTCTCTACGTGACTCTACTCTACAACACTCTACTCTACTTTACGGAACACCTTCTACACACCTCCACTCTATGCCACTTCACTCTGACACTCTACTGCACTTTAGACCACTCAAGTCTATGGCACTCTACGCCCCTCCACAGTACGACACTCTACTCCCTCCATGACACTCCACAACACTCTATGCCACTCCACTCTACAGCACTCCATGACACTCCACGACACTCAACTCTACTCTACACCACTCTACCCCACTCCACGCCACTCCAAGACTCTCTACGCCACTCTATAATACTCCATGACACTCCACTTTATGACACGCCAGCCACTATCCTTAACCCAGCTGGTGTACACCATGTCTAAAACATATTGGCAAAGCCAATGGCTCTTTCACAGGCAAGACCTATTGACTTTGCCAATGCTTGTGTTCCTCAATATGGGGCTGAAAAGCAGTACTTACTGCCCACAGGGCATACGTTGAGAAGGGGGTGGACGGTGCTTCACTGTTTCACTACAGTTACTCACACTAAAGGGGAGCCCTGAATGGTACGGTTTAAAATTTGTAGCCAATTCTGTATCCTGGCATCTTGCCTTTCTTGGGTGGGACATCACCCCCCAAAACATAGTCTGAGCAATGGCAGAAAATGAAAGGAGTCACAAGCAGGCTTGTAAAATCAACCAAGCACTCTCAGGTGTTTCATGTCATTTCATGTCCTACAATGTTTAGCCTGAAATTAGAATACCCAGAAAGGAAAGCACTGTCAGCTATACAAAAACAAGAGTGGATGAATGTTAGATTTGGGGGTCTCTAGTTGGCATAGGTAGGTACCTGTGACAAATAGGGACGCTTGCGTCTAGTCAGGGTAAGGGGCTACACTCCTAAAATAACCCCTGCTCACCCCCTTGGTAGCTTGGCACGAGCAGGCAGGCTTATCTCAGAGGCAGTGTGTAAAGCATTTGTGAACACATACAGTAATACAGTGACAACACTACAGATGGACACCACACAGGTTGTATTATAAAAATAGTATTTTTATATAGACTTAACACAAGACCAAACGACAAAAATCCACAATACTGTACTCAAAAATAGACTTTAGAATGTTATAAAATAATTCAGTTCTCTCAAGTTGTAGATGCGACACTTTACTCTCAATGTACCTTGAATGCGTAACGCAAAGAAAACAAAAGGGTCGCAGGGAAGGTGATGCGTCGGTTCCTTACACTCAGGGGAGTGGATGCGTCGGTTCCTTACTGCTGCGCAGGGGAGTTGATGCTCGCTTCCTTACTGTGTGGGGAGGTGATGCGTCGGTTTCTTACTGCTCTCCGGTGCGATGCAACAAGATGGCACCTCGATGCGATACTCTTCTCCGGTGCGATGCGACAAAATGGCGTCTTGGTTGCGATGTGACAACGTTGGTGCGATGCGTGCACGCCCGACGGCCGTGCATCGACTTGATGATCTTTGGAGCCGCGACAGGCCCTGCGACGCGCTTCTCTGGTGATGCGACGATGTCCTCTGTGGGAGCGTCCCGCTTCTCCGGCGATGCGCCGCACTTCGGCAATGCGATGATGACAGCGGCAGCGGCGTCTCGCTTCCTCGGCGATGCGATGACAGCGGCTGCGGCGGCGACACGCTTCTCGTTGTTGCGTCGCGCTTCCAGCTCCCAGCGACACGCAGTCTCTCAGAAGGCCCAGCACAACAGCAGGCACTTCAATTCCCAGCAATGGAATTCAGGGGGGAGCTGGTTGGTGAAGTCTTGTATCCCTGAGACTTCAGGCAGGAGGCAAGCTCTAGTTCAAGCCCTTGGAGATTCTTCTTCAAGTTGATAGAAAGCACACTCAGTCCTTTTCTCCTTTCTTTGGCAATGAAGCAACCACTGCAGGCCAACCCCCAAACACACAGCACAGGGGTAGTCTCCTCCTTCAGCTTCCTGGTTCTTCTCCTCAGCAAAGGGTCGTCTTGATTCCCAGAAGTGATCTAAAATTCTTGGGTCTGGGTCCCAATATTTATACTACTTTTCTCTTTGTTCTCTGAAGGCAGAGAGGCCTTTGCCTAGTCCAAACCAGTTCTGGTCAGTCCTGGAGCACTTTGTTGACAAGACTCCTTCTTTCCTTTCACAGTGGAGGCCAGGGACATCAGACACACCACAGGAGGTGGAGCCAGCATTGTGGAGGAAAGGCACAGCCCTATTCAGGTCCCAGGTGCAACTCCTCCCTCCTATCTGCATGCAGATCTCTCTATTCAGCCCTGTGCTGACCCACCCTGTCTCCTGGAAGCCCCCAGCCCCTGTCACTCAAACTCCAGACAAGGAATACACAACCTAGCAGAGGCAGGCTTGGATAGTTAGGCAAGAAAATACCTACTTTCTAAAAGTGGTATTTTCAAACACAGAATGTTAAAACCAACTTCACTAAAAGATGTATTTTATCATTCTGAGTTCAGGCATACTAAACTCGAATTTCTAGCTAGTTCCCTGAGTCAGTTAGGATTATAAGATGTTATAATCTAACTGCCCATTCTGGCCTATGGGGAACAGGTAGCCTTGCAATAGTGAAAAACGAAAATGGCTGTAATTCACTATTAGGACATGCCACACACACCAGGGCATGTCCTACCTTTACCTACAATGCACCCTGCCCTTGGGCCTACCTTAGGGGTGACTAATATGTATAAAAGGGAAGGTTTAGGGACTGGCAAGTGGGTACACTTGCCCAGTCAACATGGCAGTACCAGACTGCACACAGGCTCTGCAATGGCAGGCCTGAGACACACTTACAAGCTGCTCCGGTGGGTGGCACAACCAGTGCTGCAAGCCCACCAGCAGCATTTGATTTACAAGCCCTGGGCACACGCAGTGCACTGTACTAGGGTCTGACAGTAAGCCAAACAAGCCAATCACGGAGTCACTAATCCATACATCAATTTACCATAGGGAGCACTTGCACTGTGGCACTGAACAGCAGTGGCACAGTGCCCAAAAGCATCTAAAACCAGCAAAAACATAAGAGGCAACAGCAAAAAATGGAAGGGAGACCCACGCCAATGGTGCCAGGTCTAATACATGTCCCCTCCAGCTGAAATGTGGGGAGAACTACCCTACCTCCGGGGAGTTCTCATCACTAAGGCGGAAAAATCTGGACAGACCATCAGCATTGGCGTGTTCTGTACCAGGGCGGTGTTCCACCGTAAAGTCCATCCCCTGTAGGGATATGGACCACCTCAACAGCTTTGGATTCTCACCCCTCATCTGCATCAGCCATCTGAGGGGCCTGTGGTCTGTCTGAACCCGGAAGTGAGTCCCAAACAAGTATGGTCTCAACTTCTTCAGTGCCCAGACCACAGCAAATGCCTCACGCTCAATTGCACTCCACCTCTGTTCCCTTGGAAGTAACCTCCTACTGATGAAGGCTACAGGTTGGTCTAGGCCCTCCTCATTAATCTGTGATAGAACAGCCCCCACACCATGCTCTGAAGCATCTGTTTGCACAATAAACTCTTTTGAGAAGTTGGGTGCCAGGAGCACGGGCGCCGTGCACATAGAAGTCTTCAGGGCATCAAAAGCTCTCTGACAGGCATCAGTCCAAATCACTCTCTTGGGCTGCTTTCTGGAAGTCAGCTCTGTCAAGGGTGCAACAATGCTGCCATACCCCTTGACAAACCTCCTGTAATACCCAGTGAGTCCTCTGTCTGGGTCTTGGGGGGTTCCCAAGTCAGGATGGTCTCAATCTTGGGCTGTAGGGGCGCCACCTGGCCGCTTCCTACCTGGTGCCCCAAGTACACCACGGAACCCTGCCCGATCTGGCACTTACTCGCCTTGATCGTGAGGCCTGCTCTCCGCAGCGCCATCAACACTTCCCAGAGGTGGCGCAGATGTTCTTCCCAACTGGCGCTGAACACTGCAATGTCATCCAGGTAGGCGGCACTGAACTCTTCCAGTCCAGCCAACACCTGGTTGACCAACCTCTGAAAAGTGGCAGGGGCATTCTTCATCCCAAAGGGCATAACCCGGAATTGGTAGTGCCCATCTGGTGTGGAGAATGCTGACCTCTCTCTTGCCCCATCAGTCAAGGCAATCTGCCAGTACCCAGACGTTAAGTCAAACGTGCTGAGGTACCGGGCAGCCCCTAACCGATCAATGAGCTCATCAGCTCTGGGGATGGGGTGCGCGTCAGTCCTGGTGACTGAATTGAGCCCTCGGTAGTCCACACAGAACCGCAGTTCTGGTGAGACACCCGGTGCTGCGGCCTTTGGGACCAAGACCACTGGGCTGGCCCAAGGACTGTTAGAGGACTCAATCACCCCCAACGCAAGCATCTTGGAGACCTCCTCCTTGATGCAAGCTCTCACCCTGTCAGTCACCCTGTAAGTTTTGTGCTTGACAGGAGGACTGTCCCCAGTGTCTACATCATGGACGCACCAATCAGTGACACTGGGAATCAGGGAGAACAGGTCAGAAAACTGTCCCAGCAACTGGTGACAGTCATTCTGCTGCTCAGGGGTCAGGGTGGAAGAGAGGTTCACTCCATCCACTGACCCATCTCGCTCTGTTGCAGACAGGAGGTCAGGAAGAGGCTCAGTCTCCTCCTCCATTCCAGCATCTGTTGCTAGGAGCATGCCCACTTCGGACCTCTCTAAGTGGGGCTTCAGGCGGTTGACATGCAGGACCCGCAAGGGGTTCCTGGGAGACCGCAAGTCCACCAAGTAGGTAACCGGACTTTTGCGCTCCACCACCTCAAATGGTCCGGTCCACTTATCCTGGAGCACACAGGGCTCCACTGGGGCCATGACCCACACTTTCTGACCAGGCTGAAGCTCAACCAGAGTGGCATTCTGGTCGTACCACCGCTTCATCTCCTCCTGGCTGGCTTCCAGATTCGCCTCAGCGAGTTTTCTGAATCGCCTATTTTGGTTCCTAAAGGCCAGCATGTAGCTATATACATCCTGGGGAGGTTTCCTGGGAGATTGCTCCCAGCCTTCTTTGACCAAACTCAAAGGTCCTCTCACTGGGTGTCCATAGAGAAGCTCAAAGGGACTGAACCCTAGAGATTTCTGTGGCACCTCACGGTAAGCAAAGAGAAGGCATGGTAAGAGGATGTCCCACTTACGCCTCATGGGTTCCTCAAGACCCATAATCATGCCTTTGAGGGTCCGGTTGAATCTCTCAACCAGCCCATTACCTTGGGGGTGGTAAGGAGTGGTGAAATTGTAGGTTACACCACACTCCTGCCACAGGGACTTCATATACTTGGAAATGAAGTTGGTACCTCGGTCTGACACCACCTCTCTGGGAAACCCCACGTGGGAGAAAATCCCCATCAGTGCACGTCCCACCACGGGGGCCGTCACTGTCCTGAAGGGATGGCTTCCGGGTACCGGGTGGCATGGTCCACCAAGACCAGGATGAACCTGTTGCCCATGGCTGTCTTGGGATCCAGAGGCCCCACAATGTCAATGCCCACCCTTTCAAAGGGGGTGCTGACCACAGGGAATGGCTGGAGAGAAGCCTTGTGCTTCCTCCCACTTGCCTGGCAAGTCTGACAAGTCCTGCAATGAGTGTCTGAACTCTTGCGCATTTGGGGCCAATAAAAATGGGTGACAAGCCTTTCAAAGTTCTTGTCCTGCCCCAAATGTCCTGCTAAAGGCACACCATGAGCCAGCCCCAGTAGGAAGGCTCTGAAGCGCTGGGGTACCACCAGCACATGGGCTGACCCAGGCTCAGCAACCTTAGGCTCACTATACAGGAGACCATTCTCCCAGTAGATCCAATGTGATCCAGACTGATCACCTGCTGCCTGGTTTGCAGCCTGCTGCCGCAAACCCACAAGAGAAGGGCACTTGTTCTGCTCCTCACAGAACTCTTCCCTGGAGGGACCTCCTTCCTGCTGCCAATGGGTCAGCTCAGGCAGGTCTCCCAGTTCAGCAATCTCTTCCCCGGTAGGCTCCAGGGCATCCCCCTCAGGGTCCGCCTCCTCCTGGGCCGTGGGAATCTCAGGGGCCAGTTTCCCGCGCCCCCTACCTCTTCTCTTTAAGGCAGGCACCTGGGCCATTTTCTCAGGCTCCAGGTCCTCTTGAACACCTTTACTGGCTGCCATAGACCGAGTGGTCATGCAGGCCCACTCAGGCAAACCCAACATCTCTAAATGAGCTCTCAGCTCCACCTTAGCCCAAGGGGAGCTCTCCAAATCGTTACCTAACAGATATTCAACAGGCATGGCTGGCCTCACAGCTACTTGAAGAGTCCCTGAGACCCCCCCCACTCAAAGGAAACCTGTGCCACCTTGCAGTGGCTCTCTGTGTTGTCAGCGGCAACAACTGGGTAAAATGCATTTGGGACTACCTGCTCTTCAGACACCAACCGACAACTGACAGCTGTCACACTGGCTCCGGTGTCTCTAAGAGCTTCCACCCTCTTGCCATTGATGGTCACCCACTGCCTGTATTTTTTAGTGTTATCAGGCAGCTGGGTCCTGGGGACCTCCTCACAGTCTCCTAAAGAGACAAGGGACATCTCTGCGGGACCCCACCCACCTTGGGCACCCATCTCCTCCCCCAGGGCTACACTAGTCAACTGCCGGGGTGGTGCACCAGTGGGTGCTGTCTTCCCATACAAGGGACATCTAGCATCATAAGAACAGTGGCCTACTAGACCACACTTAAAACAGGTCTTGGGCCCCTTGTGAACAGGCTTATCTGTCGGGGCCACTGCCTTCTTCTCAGGGGGAGGCTGGGAAACTTTCCCTTGGTTCCCTTGGGGATTACTTTGGGGCCCTTTCTGGAACTCCCTCTGTTTACCCTTGTCCCCCCCACTCTTCTGCTGGGGACCCTGCCCACCTTTGGCGAAGTCTCCCACATGACCCTTCTGGATCCGGATGCTCACCCAGCGGTCCGCCTCCTCAGCAAGCTTCCTAGGGGAAGTCAGCTTGCTATCAATAAGATGCAGGCGTAGCTCTGGAAAACAGTTATTTGACAAGTGCTCCCATGCAAGCAAATCATAGAGCGCCTCAAAATTATCCACTTTGCTACCCTTCACCCAACCATCCAATGCTCTGCAAAAGAAAGACACATATTCCACCCAAGTGGTAGACTCCAGTTTTCTGCAATTTCTAAACCTTTGTCTATATAGCTCTGGGGTCAAACCAAATCTGGACATTAGGGCTCCCTTCATGTGGGTATAGGACATCTGCTCCTCTGTAGGCAAATCCAACAAAGTGTCCCTCCCATCACTAACAAAGCGGCCCCACAACCCCGCTCCCCAATCCTTCTCAGGGACCCGGTGGGCCAACATTGCAGCTTCATAAGCCCTAAACCACTGACCAATATCCTCATTCTTGTGGAAATCTTTAACTACATCTTTGGGAATGTAGGCTCTTGCTTCTACATGCACTGGCGGTGTGCTGCCACCAGAGGGAGGAACCTCTAACTTCTTGGCCTTGAGTTCCAATTCCCTCAATCCTCTCTCATGCTCAAAATGCATCCTCTTTTCCTCTAAGGCTAACTTCTTCCTTTCTAACTCCATTCCAAGCTCTATTTTCTTGCTCTCTATGTCTTTCTGACCATCCATTTTGAGCCTAGCTAGCTCCAATTTATGCATCCTCTCCCTTGCTCTGTCCTCCAGCTCTCCTGGGGACAACCCTTTGGAAGAAACACTGCTGCCCGCCCCTGAAGGTACTTTCCCTCCAGTTGGGCCCACTGGCCCCTCAAGATGCTCATTTAAATCCTCTGCCTCCACTACTGGCTCCTCAGGATGCTCACTGGCATTCCTAGATTCTACCCAGGCCCTCAGCGCCTTTTGGTATTCCTCTTTCCTGGTGAGGCCTTTCACAGAGATTTTAAATTTCTTGCACAAAGCTTTGAGATAAGGTACAGTGTAGGTATCAATCCTCTCTTCTTCCAAAACAATGTCTACAGATACTATGGATGCTGACTTGCTCATGGTAGCAAAAAGACTGGCAGTTCTCAAGAATCAAAAATGGAAAAGAAAGTTGCAAGGAACAATTCTCAAAAAGTATGTGGTCGCGTTATGGTCTGCACTCACTAGTAGTGTACACCAATCACTGTATATGAATCCCAAATGCAAGTCCAAATCCTCACCGCTGACCACCAATGTTAGATTTGGGGGTCTCTAGTTGGCATAGCTAGGTACCTGTGACAAATAGGGACCCTTGCGTCTAGTCAGGGTAAGGGGCTACACTCCTAAAATAACCCCTGCTCACCCCCTTGGTAGCTTGGCACGAGCAGGCAGGCTTATCTCAGAGGCAGTATGTAAAGCATTTGTGAACACATACAGTAATACAGTGACAACACTACAGATGGACACCACACAGGTTGTATTATAAAAATATTATTTTTATATAGACTTAACACAAGACCAAACGACAAAAATCCACAATACTGTACTCAAAAATAGTCTTTAGAATGTTATAAAATAGTTCAGTTCTCTCAAGTTGTAGATGCGACACTTTACTCTCAATGTACCTTGAATGCGTAACGCAAAGAAAACAAAAGGGTCGCAGGGAAGGTGATGCGTCAGTTCCTTACACTCAGGGGAGTGGATACGTCGGTTCCTTACTGCTGCGCAGGGAGTTGATGCTCGCTTCCTTACTGTGTGGGGAGGTGATGCGTCGGTTTCTTACTGCTCTCCGGTGCGATGCGACAAGATGGCACCTCGATGCGATACTCTTCTCCGGTGCGATGCGACAAAATGGCGTCTTGGTTGCGATGCGACAACGTTGGTGCGATGCGTGCACGCCCGACGGCCATGCGGCGACTCGATGATCTTTGGAGCCGCGACAGGCCCTGCGACGCGCTTTTCCAGTGATGTGACGATGTCCTCTGTGGCAGCGTCCCGCTTCTCCGGCGATGCGCCGCGCTTCGGCGATGCAATGAGGACAGCGGCAGCGGCGTCTCACTTCCTCGGCGATGCGATGACAGCGGCTGCGGCGGCGACACGCTTCTCGTTGTTGCGTCGCGCTTCCAGCTCCCAGCAACACGCAGTCTCTCAGAAGGCCCAGCACAATAGCAGGCACTTCAATTCCCAGCAAGTGAATTCAGGGGGAGCTGGTTGGTGAAGTCTTGTATCCCTGAGACTTCAGGCAGGAGGCAAGCTCTAGTTCAAGCCCTTGGAGATTCTTCTTCAAGTTGATAGAAAAGCACACTCAGTCCTTTTCTCCTTTCTTTGGCAATGAAGCAACCACTGCAGGCCAACCCCCAAACACACAGCACAGGGGTAGTCTCCTCCTTCAGCTTCCTGGTTCTTCTCCTCAGCAAAGGGTCGTCTTGATTCCCAGAAGTGATCTAAAATTCTTGGGTCTGGGTCCCAATATTTATACTACTTTTCTCTTTGTTCTCTGAAAGCAGAGAGGCCTTTGCCTAGTCCAAACCAGTTCTGGTCAGTCCTGGAGCACTTTGTTGACAAGACTCCTTCTTTCCTTTCACAGTGGAGGCCAGGGACATCAGACACACCACAGGAGGTGGAGCCAGCATTGTGGAGGAAAGGCATAGCCCTATTCAGGTCCCAGGTGCAACTCCTCCCTCCTATCTGCATGCAGATCTCTCTATTCAGCCCTGTGCTGACCCACCCTGTCTCCTGGAAGCCCCCAGCCCCTGTCACTCAACCTCCAGACAAGGAATACACAACCTAGCAGAGGCAGGCTTGGATAGTTAGGCAAGAAAATACCTACTTTCTAAAAGTGGTATTTTCAAACACAGAATGTTAAAACCAACTTCACTAAAAGATGTATTTTATCATTCTGAGTTCAGGCATACTAAACTCGAATTTCTACCTAGTTCCCTGAGTCAGTTAGGATTATAAGATGTTATAATCTAACTGCCCATTCTGGCCTATGGGGAACAGGTAGCCTTGCAATAGTGAAAAACGAAAATGGCAGTAATTCACTATTAGGACATGCCACACACACCAGGGCATGTCCTACCTTTTACCTACAATGCACCCTGCCCTTGGGCCTACCTTGGGGGTGACTAATATGTATAAAGGGAAGGTTTAAGGACTGGCAAGTGGGTACACTTGCCCAGTCAACATGGCAGTACCAGACTGCACACAGGCTCTGCAATGGCAGGCCTGAGACACACTTTACAAGCTGCTCCGGTGGGTGGCACAACCAGTGCTGCAAGCCCACCAGCAGCATTTGATTTACAAGCCCTGGGCACACGCAGTGCACTGTACTAGGGTCTGACAGTAAGCCAAACAAGCCAATCATGGAGTCACTAATCCATACATCAATTTACCATAGGGAGCACTTGCACTGTGGCACTGAACAGCAGTGGCACAGTGCCCAAAAGCAACTAAAACCAGCAAAAACATAAGAGGCAACAGCAAAAAATGGAAGGGAGACCCACGCCAATGGTGCCAGGTCTAACAATGAAGATATTACACATGAGAAGAATCCAAATTAGGACAACAGGGTGCTGGGGAAACTTGGATGAAGTTGGGAAGCTTCACCTTTCTTTTTGAAGAAGGGAGTGTTCTGATTTTACAGCCAAAGTTGAATACTTCACACACCACTAATTGCCACCCCATTAGCAATGTCTGAACACCACCTGTGTTTACACATTACCATCACGGCAGTGCTAAAACATTCAGTAAACCAAGTGTTACTCCTACGGTCATATTAACACATTTTAGCAAACATTTTATCATTGTCTCGGAGGTCAGCACCACTCACAGCATGAGTCCTTTAAGTCAGCTACTTGAGCAACATCTGGTTATCGGCCAGGTCTTTGATGAGAACTATTGTTTACCACACATCACCTGGGCCTTGCATAGTTTTGTCCAACCCACTGGATGCAAGTATTGCTTTTTGGGTATTGACTCCCCAAGGTGTAATGTAGCAGTTGGGCAATCGAGTATTACTTGAAGAACCGATTAGGCTGTAGAACTCAAATACATTATGACACAATTTAATACACAATAGAGGTCAATTTTCACCTACATCCGAATCCACATATCTTTCTAATCTTTCTGATCTATTCGGCGTCTGTAGTTGTTGATAACAACTCTATCGAATGGCCTTTTTCCATTGTGTGTGGTGGTGGTGCTTTGGCAACAGGAGAACGCCACTGTATTGTGTTTTTCAAGAGATGAGCCACTTGGCAGGAAGTAGATGTTGTATTGCTCACGTACTCCATTGGGGTTTTATTGGATTCTTTTCCATTGGAATTGAAAGGTGATGCTGACATTGCTATACCAACATTCCTTTTTTCTTCTATTGTACTGTGGCACTTCCTGACTTTTACACGTCCTGCTTCATCCTGCCCGGCACTTCCTACAGATAGATTATCTTGATACATTGTATTTTTCCTATTTAATTTCTAAGTGTGTATTTGGGAGGAGCGTTCAGCAAGCAGCAGCACGTTTGTAAAATGCTAAACTTTCAGTATCACTCTAGTGTCTGGGATTCAAAAATATCTAACTGGAAGAAGTGTACATAGGTCGAACTAAATACCTGTGCAAAAGTCCGCCAGTACTGTAGCCAGACAGTATTATACTGATGTGAAACTGACATTGAGGTATTCAGATGTGACATTGACACATATCAATACTAATTATAGTACAAGTAAGATCTCAGTCATATGGCCAGTCTATAACACAAAATGTCCATTCATATTAAGCAATTAACACCACATCTTCGGATGACATTCAAGTTCTACCCAAACCTTCGGAGCTCCTAGCATTGGGGCTGACAACAACTTGCATACTTAAAACTCTTACTCAGAGACACATACCAAAAAACACACAACATTATTACCCACATATCAACACAAGTGTTGTAGAAGCTCACAAGACCCATTCCCCTAAGCTACTCTTTCTACAAGCAACATATAATCAGACCAAACCATAACCACGCAGTAAAGACTATGCAGTGCAAGACAAAAAAACTGTCCGTAATCACCAATTTCACCAAAATAGTGCCAACAGGCCTACAAAATGCAATTTCGACAAAAACTGCATAACATAGCATTAAACCAACAAAAACTAAAGAATTGTAACAGTAGTAGTGTGATATAAGGCTTTAGAGCAACACTCTTTGTTATCCAAACTTAATGTTATCCAAACTTAATATAGTGCAACCAATCACCATCATAGGGGTAACTCGGCGTTAAAGCGCAGTCCCAAGATTAGAAAGGAAAAGAAGAAATATGGTAAAAAAAAGCCAGGTTTTAAGTAGCTTCTTGAAGCCTGTTCCAATGAAAAGGACCAAAGTAGGCAAAAGATCGACAGCCCTATCTGACTGCGTGAATACGACGTGGGCAGAGCAAGAATTGATCCTTAGATCTCAAATTTCTGTTGGATAGATAGATTGAGAATTTGTTTTGGAGATACGTTGGTCCTTTACCTGAAAGAGATCTGTGTACCAGGCACAGAAGCTTGAAAATCACTTGCCTTCTAATGGGATGCCAGTGCAGTGATTTAAGCGTGGGTACAGAAAGTTTGTGAGGTGGGAGCTTGAGGACAAGATGGGTTGCAGTGTTCTGGACTTCCTGTAGTCTGGACAGAAGAGAATCATTGGCTAATTGCCATGAGGGCATTACTGTAACCTAAGCGGCTGACCACAAGTGCCTGTATGTGAGTCTTTCTTGTATGGAGAGGCAGCCATTGAAATACTCTTCTTAACATGGGCATTATCCCAAAGCAGGTGCCACATGTAGATCTCATGTGCTCTCTCATTGAGAGGCTATCGTCAACTAGAATGCCTAGATTTTTTACCACCTTTTTAGGTTGAGGGGGAGTGCCTAATTCAGGTGGCCACCTATCGTTCATCCAGCAGTATTGGGCCTTGACAAACAGAAATATTTCTGATTTGTCACCATTGATCTTTAGGCAATTGTGGGACATTGAGGAAGCAATTTTCCTCATGCACTCTCTGAACTTCAGTTTAATAGAGTCCAAGTTTGGGCCCATGGAAATGATCAATTTAGTGTCATCAGCATATGAGATGACATCAAATCCACAGGGCCTTATTACTTGAACCAGAGGTGCCACATAGATGTTAAAAAGTACAGGGCTTAGTGAAGAACCCTGAGGGACTTCTCTGTCCAATGACGTGGTCCGAAATTTAAAGGGACCTAAATTGAAATTTGGATACGGTTGCTGAGGAGGCTCTGAAACCAGCCAAAGCTTTGCCACTGACACCAATCTCAGAGAATTCATTGAGAACTTTAAAGAGATCTTTGGTGGAGTTACCGGCATTATCAATTCTATAGAGGAGATGAGACTTATGAGTGGTTCTAATATTTTTGTAATAGTTATTTAGGGCTGACTTGAAGATCATTTTGTCAGAGGGAGCTTTGGATATATGCCATCTCTTTTCGAGTTTCCTACAAGCTGATTTCTCTTACTTAAGTTGCTCTGTGAACCATAAAGCAGAGGGTCTAGTGGACTTGCGGTGATTAGGTCTTAATGGTGCAATTATATCCAAGGTCTGAATAAAAGGCTCCTGAAAAGTTGTGAGCACGCTATTCATTTTTGAGAATTCTTTGCAACGTCAGAATCGCTCAAGGATCATTGTACCTCATATATATTAAAATAAAATGCATGTGAAATGTCTTCTTTACCTAGCATTTTGACCTTTTCAATGGCAATGGATCTTCAGGTTACATTCCAATGAACTCATGTATCAATGCATAATGATAATGACCAATTATAAATGAGCCATCTCACCCTTTGATGCTTGCCAGGAACAGGTAAGCGACACATTCTGCTGAGTCTGCTTAGCGGCAGCAGAGTTTATAAGTCTGATCTTTAGAGGATGAAGAACATCATCAAACAAGAAAATGGCAGACAAGTGAAATCACAGCTAATTTGTTTCAATTGACTCAGACTCAAAATCATTTTTTTCATTTCATCTTTGTAATTGGAATTATGAATGTCAGATGCTTAACGTATGCATAAAATCGTATGCTTCTACCGCATAAACCAATCTGAAATTATAGTGCGAAAGTTAAAAAGCAACGCATCTCTGGGAATTGCAAGGAGAAAACGATGTTTTATGTGATGAATCCCAAACTAGTAAATTATATAATCTAATTTGCGTGCATTTAGGATCCTGGCTATACCTACAGTGAGGTTCAACAAGGGATACAGCTATAAACCACCAAATTACAAATGGTAATTGCTAATTACTATTAAATTGATCTTCCTCTCATTATCTTGAATGAAGCACTTAAAAGAACACATTTACAGGAAGCAGAATGCTGCAATGGGCTCATTTCAGTTGCAAGCCAGGAAATGTTAAATAAAGATGCTAATGTTTTTCTGTAAGCCTAATAATTATGATTAGATCGTGCCTTGGTGAGCCATGCCAACTAAATAGCAATTCCTAACTCTATGAAAACCGCTTGATGTCAACTTCTCTGCAATGAACAGGAATGGGGAATTATAGTGAATGAAAGGATGACATATTTACCTATTTTTGAAAATAGTATATATAGGAAAGATAACATGGTGAGATCTGTCAGCTGGTGATGTAGGCTGGGGCAACAGTTGATCTATATAAGTGGTTTTAAGTAGGAGAAAATATTCGTTTTTTAATTACTATTATGTAATAATAACTAACTCGAATAAAATGAGGTGGTTTTATGAAAATACATAGAAAAAACAACATCACAAGTTTCTAACATTCTATGTACGAAAACGAGTAAGTCACCGATGGTCTTTCTGGCGTTATAAGGCAAACATATTATTAGGCTTAATGGAATGATGCCCTCACTGACCGGAGATCAAATCAAGGACAAGTTGTAAATCCCTGGTAGGTCCCCTAATCCTTTATCAATCATGAGGTAAATTCGTATTTTGGGGTTTGCGAGCTCGGAAACCAGCCAGGTAACATTAGAATTCCTGGTCGAGAGGCGGCACTGGCTGAATGTAAGCCTTCTACACCTGTCCACTGACAGTTTTCCAAGTTCTGCTCATTAAACACCATTTTAAATAGGAGACAAATAGAGAAAGCGTCAAATAATTGTTTTCATATAGGACATATTAAAGTCGTACTACTTTTTATAAGCTGTTTGTATATCCTTGTTTGGAAGGACACCGAACCTGGATCCAAGACGCATGTAAAAAGACATACTTTAACAAAATATAGTCAATATAAGTTATTAACTGCATTTATTGGTTAGAAATTTGAGGGTCGATATGCTGTAATGAAAACAAATTTCTAAAGCGTAGCGATCGTGAAGCTTCTGAACAGGTAAAATATTGCCAGTTAAGAGACGGTAAGCTGGTGCTGTCAACAAAAGCATCAAACTCACAAAAGGTCTTGGGAGGAATCACTCGGAGTAGCATTCCAACCCACCGTTCTTCATGGTGGCATGGGGGGGGGGGGCAAAAGAACAATGGGTTGGGATGCTACTCCGAGTGATTGCCAGTAGTTAGATTTACTGCAAGCATTCATCCTATCACCTTTTGTGTTATGCTCTAAGTGGCAAGGGTTTGCCCATACGTAGATCCCATGCTCACTGTGCCACAAGAGCCAAGCTATGCCTGACTAATGAGCCCCAATCAGGGCGAAACTGGTCTTGAGTTGCTTATGTTCTGGATCAGGGAGGACCCGGCCTAGCACTTTGGGCTGGACTGTTCCTATTGGAGCAGGGCAAAGACTAATTTGCATGTGGCTGGGTCCAAACTGAGGTAGAATGGTGGGCAAAAGAGTGATGGGTTGGAATGCTACCACAAGTCCCTGCATGTGGCTACAAGTATTGTAAACATTCCTCTCATCACCTTTTGTGTGTTTGCTGTGAACTGAAGCACCAACCCTTTACGTTGCTTCTTGTCTGGCCATACACTGACCTGCTTCAAGGGAGCTGTGATGAGTATTGCAAGAAAAATGTAGGTGGAAAGACCAAGCATCACCAAGCATCACTGCAGGTGGGTATTCATTCAAATGTGGGGCAGAGACAAAATGGAGAAAACACTTTGGCTTAGTAGACTCTCAGCCAACAAGTAGTAGTACTTTTTGTTTGCAGGAGTCAAATGATGGGAAATTGGGTGGCTACAGCCGGGGAGTAAAGGATGATAAGGCGCCCGCTCCTCATCAATACAAAGCAGTCTTTCTTGAATTTCATTTAATTCACAGCTCTTCACACTATGTATTAAAAAGTGTTGAAGCAGTGGAGAGTAAAATCTAAGTCTGTAGCATTCATCATTACTATATTACGGAAAAGGAAAGAAAACAATGAATTGTTAAGCCTTCTTCTCCATAATAATATCCATCATAGGAGTAAAGACAGAAATAGAGAAGACTGGCATTAAGTAGGAATATTGAAATAAAAGAAGTGAAAGCATGTTGCAAAGTGACCCCTTTTGAGTGGCCTTCCTCAGTTTTGTGTGTGCTTTTACTCAGCTACCAGTAATCTTGAACTCTTAACACTAGGACAGTGCTATCTAATGGCCATCATATGTGCTCTGAATCATAAAATAAGGTGAAATTGACTTAAAATATGATTGTCACATTTAACGTTGCTATTCGGTCATAGTATAGGGTACACCCATGGAATGTAAAGTTAATTGCCACTCGTGGAATGCAGCAAATATTGTGTCAACATGGCTCCAGTCCTACCCTTTTCAGCCTGACTACTGCAGTGTAAAACCTGCAGTGTGACCTGTCAAAATAATATTTCTGACAGGTAAATGCCATTTTTAAAAGAACATTAGTAAGTCACTCCTAGGGGTAAGAACGCCCCACTCGGGAAACAACCACAATCCTTGTCAGCTTGACCCACAAAAGTTACTAAATGAACCTGTATTTAACTCTCTAGTAGTTTACCACAAAAGCAGTCAGGCTTAACTTAGAGGTAATGTGTAAAGTATTTGAGCAACACACAAACAGTAATAAAGTGTAAACACAATACAAGAAAAATCCCAAAGCAAATTAGACAAATAGAATGCATTGTAATAAATAAAATGATACATGAACAACAAAAATCCAATCAGTAGAACCAAAGATTTTGAATTTTAACATTTTAGGTAAAATTAACACTAAAAGGCATGAAGCACCAACTGTGATTATTTGGTCGGGCTGGAACCGGACAAAGTCACAAATTCAGGCTGGCCACATTGAAGTGCGGGCCAGGCACAGGACTGAGTTTAGCCCGCAGGGAGTTGTACCTTATGTCCTTGGTATGAGGTGTATGAGGCGCTGTTTTGCGAAGCTTCATGTTGAAGTGTGTTGGTTCCAATGATGCTTTCAGCTGTGAGGTGAGGCTTTGCATCGCTCGGCATCTGTTCCGATGAAGTTTTCAGCTGAGTGGAAAAGCTTTACAGGGCTTTGCATAGCTAGCTTAGCATCTCCTCCCATGAAGCTTTTAGCTGTGCAGTGAGGCTATGCTTCGCTCAGTGTCGGTTTCAATGAAACCCTCGGATGTGCTGCGAGGCTTTGCAGGGCCTCAAGTCACTCTTCATACATTCCGATGAAGCTGTCATCTGTGTGGCAAGGCTTTGTAGAGCTTTATATTGCTTTGTGCCAGATTTGATGAAAACTTCATTTAGGCAAGATGGAGTTCTCTCTGATGCCAGACAAAAGTCCAGGACCTGGGGGACACCTCTTGGGGATCAGGCTCACTCCATCAGACGCCAGCAGCAGGAGTCAGGCAGCTCTAGTTGCATGTCCAGGCAGGTTCATTTGCAGCAGGTCAGCTGCGTAATTGCAGGGAGGCCTCTAAAGCTTGCCTACTGTGTACCTGTAGATCACACAGGAGGTCAGACAACTGACCCTTGGAGTCATTCTGTGTGGCCTACAATGAAGGCAAGCAGGTCCAAGCTTCCTTCTCAGACTGCAAGGCAGTCATTAAAGCAGAAGGAAAGTCCTCTTCTTTTGTAACATCGACAGGTCCAGGAGTGTTCTCATGAGTGGCTCTGGAGGCCTAATATTTATACCCTGTACCAGTCTTTGTGTGGGGGAACTCCCTGACCTACAACCACATATAGTTCTGTAAAAGTCTTCCCCTTTCAAGGCTCCAAGGTGTTTGAGGGTAGCAAAAGGCAGGGCAGGCCTAGTGTTAATTTCCTTTGTGTGTGCAAGAGGCAAACCCCTTGAAGATGAAAGGATGCATGATCATCTTATGGTGAACACTAACAATAAACAAATCCAAGAGCATCTGTGGGTCATTGAGGATCACATTTTAGAGGAAGTGAGCAATCCAGGAAAAGCAATTTAACAATCACTGAGTTGGGCAAAGAAAGTTAATGAGGATTGTTTTGATAAAAATGAGGAGTTCTGCTTTATGAAGAGTAGGTCAAGCAAAAGAGAAATGGTGAACAACCAACACTCTGACTCTAAGCTCTTTTGCTATAGGTGCGAGGATCCCTCAGACTTGGTTACATTCAAAAGCTGTCCTGCAATCACAAAGAATGCAGCAACTGTAAACATAAAGGCATTTTGCTAATGTTTATCGGGACTCAAAAACATTTAGCAAAATAAGAAATGAATCTACTTCAATTCCAGTAGCAAACTACAATGATAAAAATGAAAAAAGAATATGGTTCTTATAGTTCAAGATTAAGATATCTTGGATAAAGATCAATCTATCAAATCACCGATATGTATAATACCAATGTATGGAGCAGAATTATCTGTAACGACAGATCCAGGATCACATTTCACAATTATGTCCGAATCTCACTTTGATTCCAAACTAGATGCTACTATAACTGAAGTGCTTGCACTGGATGCTAAAGCGTAACATTTGATGGTCACAGGATTAAATTGCTGTGTTACTTCATTGCGGAGACCATATTCAAAAGAATATCTGCAAAAGTGAATACCTATGTGGAAAACAAAGGAGCAAACATCTTAGGATGTGTGGAATCAGAAATGTCTACTGATCACTCTCAACCCTTGTTCAGCAGACCCAGTTATGGTGGTCAAAGATACAGACATAAAAAAGCAAATAATTGAATCCTTTCTAGAAATGTTCAGTAAAAAATGGGAAAACTACAGAGATTTAAACATTACATAAAGCTAAGGGACAGTTGTTTCTACTAGGCAAAAACTGAGGACATTCAATTGAATTCTTATGCTCATTCAGTGTTCATAAGGATCTATAAAAATTATGGGACAAGCTTCAGAGTAATGATATTATTCAAGAACAGAGTCTTCTGACTGGATGTCTTATACAATCCTGACAAAGATAAGTAATGGGGACCTAAGACTATGTGTGGATCTCAGAGCACCCAATGCCAGTATCACTTTGGATAGACATCCTTTGCCAAAAATAAATGATCTACTGTCGCTATTGGAAGGGGCAACTACATTTTCAACACTGAATCTAAGCAGTGCATGCCACCAGGCAGAACTCTTAATGAATTTCAAACCGCTAACAGCTTTCATCACTCCTTTTGATGTGTTTCAGAACATAAAAGTTCTGTTCATCCTTGCGTCAACAACATCTGTCTTTCAGCTCATTGTGTATCATATTTTCAAAGACATGGAAGACCAAGTAAAGTGTGTTCAGGATGACCCTTTGGTTTTCACTTAAGGGCAGAAAGAACCTTCCAAAATTTTTAAGGAAGTGTGTGAAAGACTTTTTTAACACAGGTCTTGTTTTCTGTGCAGAGAAATTAAAGCTGTTTGAGTCACAACAAGAACAACAAATAGGCTTTGACTATATTAGGACACAAATTATCAATGCACCGGCTCTGCAACCATTTTCCAATGGAAAACCTTGCATACTTTCGGTTGACACACGTGCATTTAATTTTGGTGGTGTTCTTTCCAAAAAATAAGGAAGAGTGGGTAGCAGAGTTTGCATGTAAACCCCTGATTGAAACTGAGTGATGAAACTCAGTCATTGAATACAAATGTCTTGCTTGGTGTTTGGGCTACTAACCATTTTAGACATTTTATTTGCTTTACCATGCACACAGACCACAAGCGGTACAGATTAAGTCACCAGTTAGAGGTATGAGTGTAACTGAACGCATTGGGAGACTGAGTTCAAACACCAAGAACACTGGTTTAACATAGTCTATATACCTGATAGCAGAAATCTAGCAGCAGACTGTTTGTCTAGGCTGTCATGTCCTAGTAATAGGAAGTATGAAGTTGATGATGGGAATGTTGATGTTGTTGCATGCAATTAAGATGTATTTGTATAAGGGACTGAATAAGGAAATTATGGCATTGGAAGATTCCAGAGATTAAGAGCTCAAGCTAGTCAAAAAATCTATATGTAAATGTTGGCCCACTTGTAAGGGGGTTAAAATGCCACTCAATTCCTTTGCTCAGGTAGCTGCAGAACTGAGGTTAGGATGTGATTTTGCTTTTTAAAACGACAATTGTTTTCCACCAGAAGTGAGTCATCAGATTTTTACTGGAAATGTGCCATGGGAATATGTGCTATAAAGAATTTACTAAAAGGCCATTTCTGGTGGCTAGGAATGGATGCAACTGCAGATAATTTAGTAAGTCAGTGTTGTATGTGTGCAATGTACAATAAGAACTGCAAAATATTAACTACTCCCATCCAGCCTGTTCAATAGACTGATTTTGCTTGCAAAAGGTGTCGTTGGATATGGCTGGCCACTTTAAGAATCTTCCTGCAAATATGCTGTTGTTCCCCTCAGATTGCTATTCCAAGTGGCTAGAAATCATGAGGGCAAATACTTTCATAATCCTGGACTTCATTTTGAAAGTTTTCATTCAGTAGCAAAGGTTACCCAGAATATTTGGTCACTGACAATGGTGTGCAGTTTTCTTCTTCAGACATGTCTTAATTCTTACAAATGCATAACATTAGCCAAATCAAGAGTGCATTGTATGAACGACAATTTAATAGTCAGGTGGAATGATTAAACAAATATTTGAGGGAAATTGTCAACCTGGCCATTGTGGAAAGAATAATCATATTGTATTGGCTATCAGAAATAGATCATGGGCTTATAGAATTATACCAAATTCTGTCAACGGAGTTTCACCTTTTGAATTGTTGAAAGGCAGATAACCAACCTGATTAGTCTATCCATGGTGGCTTAAATCTAAATTTCCAAATGCTGAGAAAAGGGGTTCTGGTGTTGTCCGCCAGATAGTGAAGTCCAAGGTTTTGTTCGCCTAAGTCCTATCAAAAAAACTTCATGATTTCTTGCACATGGGGTCAAAACCTGCTATTTGTGTGGGTTAATTTGTTAGAATCCATTTGGCTACAGGTGTGGATAAAAGGCAAAAGTTTGTACTCCAAACCCATCAAGGTGGTCAAAACAAAGGAAGTGCAATAATCAAGGATGGTAATTGTTGGACTTAACTGAGAATATCCAAGACTGTGTCCATTTTTCATGATCGTGAAAAACAAAATGGATTCTGACAGCAATGATGGGTTTTATTCTTGTGTTCCTATTGCTGCATTTGCCACTCCCAGGAGTACTTCTATTGATAGCCAGCCACATGCAGAATTCACTTTACCCCCAAACTAAACAGAGCCTGGTACATCAGATCTCAGATCCCTAAACTATGATACCATTGCTGGACATTTTAAGAATAAGCCAGATTCATGCTCTCATCAAGGAAAATATTTCCTTGATGAGAGCATGAATCTGCTGAAAGACTTTGTTGTTGTTCACACATGTTCTTGCCTTCTCTTTGGTGCGTGAGAAGGGAGATGCATTATTTTCTTGATTACTCCTTGTTTAATTCCATTCCTCACTATATCCCCTCTACTACTTTTCTCTCTCCTTCTCCCCTCTCTTAATGTATTGCTTATTTTTTGACGTAATGTGTAATTGCTGATCTTTTTCTGTTACATTGTTGAACCTTATGTAAAGCGCTCTGATACCTTCGGGTCTAGCCAGCGCTATATAAAACTCTTTAAATAAATAAATAAATAAATCTTCTGTGCATGGACTAGTTTAGAATGTTGACGTATGAGAGTTCTGTGCTAGATGGTTAGTTTGGTTAGTTTCACACCTTACACAGTAGGATGTAGGTTGTTTCTTTGCTCCCAATCACATTTGGAAAGCTGCTGTCCCATAAAGTTCCAATTGCATGTGCTGCAGTTCTGCTGATTTGTCTTTAGAATATTATTCTCGTGCTGATATGCATGAGTATCAGATGCAATAACTATGATACTGCACCCTGTGTCATTTTACCTTGCTTGTATAGTTACTCAAACTTGTAGATCTAAAAAGCACAACAACTGTGTATGTGTTGATAGTGGCTCGCTCCGCACCATGATATGTCTACAACAGTCAAGCCTTCTCCTACTTCATCGCTCCAAAAGCATGGAACGACCTACCACTACACATAAGAGCAGTGCTTCTGAATACTGCAAGAAGCTGAAGACCTGGCTGTTCAAGTAGTCCCATTATGCCCTAGGTTTGGCTAGATTCACATTTGCTCAACACCAGCCAACACTGTCAATCCATAGAAATACTCCTGGAAGCGGCAAATGCAGCAATAGGAACACAAGAATAAAACCCATCATTGCTGTTAGAATCCCTTTTTTGTCACATTCATGAAAAATGGACACACTCTTGGATATTCTCTGTAAAGTCCAGCAATTACCATCCTAGGTTATTGTACTTCCTTTGTTAGTTTTGACCACCTTGATGGGTTTGGAGTACAAACCTTTGCCTCTTGAGTGATAGTGCCTTCCACAAATTTGCATAACATAACAGGATATGAGTCGTGGATGAGGTCATATATTATCTTTTTGGTAGCTCACTATTGCCTTGTTATCTCTTGTATCACCAATTCAAACATTATTATCTTTTGCCTGAACATTTTGTCCTCCCTCAAGCACTTACTTTTACTGCTGTCTCTTCTTGATTAATTACCAAGAGAAGCAATCACATCAAAAAAACTTAAAGTATAGTTGTTTAAAGTGCAGGACAGTGCGGGATATCTTAAATGGATTTCTTCTGAAGGCACACTCCAAAGGGAGAAGAGAGTTTATTATCAATTAGGTCTACATTTTGATTTGTAATTAATGGATGTAAGCAAGTGCAACCATCAGGATTTTAAGGTATTCATGAATGATATATTTTTGGAACACCCATCGTAATTGTCTAATTTTGATTGCCTAAATATTCTCTCACCCTGTGCACTCTAATCGCTTTCCGTTGTACTCAGACACCTTGCATGGGAAACATGGCTTTCATCTTCGTAAAGTCCTTTGTGACAGCATCTAATTTGTACCTATGGGCCTGGATCTTAAACTAGATCCTAGAATCTAGTGCAAAGCACCATAAATACTGGTGGATCAGAATTACAACTTTGAATACAACGCACTTTGGAAATTCTTTCGAAATAACACTTTTTGGACTAATTGCAAAAGACAGCTATCTTCCCAAAGCACTGACTATTCTCAGTGAACTTGTTGCAAAAACATACCTCCTACATGAGAATTTAACCATATTGCGACATTTCATTTTGTAAGTTGATTTCTGTCTTACAAAATACTTGTGTGCTTTCTCAAAGTATGTAATGAGAACAAGTCAAGTTTTAAGTTGTTTACGTGAAATAACTGTATGAAAACTAACAGTAAAAATACAAGGATAGGCATCTTTAATGATCTACTTTTTATCTTGCTGCAGGGCACATAAGTTTACTGTTGAGATTATAGGTATAAATGCCCTCTGGGGAAATGTGCCTGGTAATAATTGTGGTCTGTGATTTTAATACTGTTTCTTAGTAACATAAATCATGCAGCTGAAATGTACAACTCTGATTCAGGACCAAATATTGTTATGAGAAAATCTCTGTGGATTTGTTCACCTTTTCTATTTTTCCATTTTTAAGAAATAACACTACAGTATCAAAGCCACTGATTTGTTTTTATTTTTTAACTAACAAGATACAAATGTGTAAACAATGCTTTTTTATTAATGTGATTCTTTACATTAGCAAATTATTTCTGTTAACCTTGCAGAAGGAAGTCACACATTTCTAAAATGTTCCTTGTACAGACTTGTACTGTAATGCAAACATCAAGGGGTGTAGTAATTATCACTATATCATCACACATACAGCCACCTAAAAGAAATGCCAATGAGGAATAAACTCATAACAACTCATCCAACCCTCTTTCCCGGCCCTACAGGCTAGTAATCGCTTACACTAAATTTAAATAGAAACAAGTGATACATAGTGAACTTTATTACACACACTGGGTGCACTATTTCTGCTCCGATATTGTCTCAAAGAGCCTCTGCCACCCCCTTTAGCTGATATCTACCCGAGTTCTCCATGGCTTCTCCCACTTTGGTTAGCCTTACTACTTTAATATATTTAGGCAACATTATTCCTATATTCTGTTTAGTGCTTGTGACTCTGTATGTCACGGATTATAGAATCAGAAGTTTGGCTATGTCATAGGACTGGGAGGGTACAGTGACGGTTGAGAAGCTGATGAAGACGGTTGGGTCTGCGCTGTTTCCTGGAGGGTTTGATGATGTACCTTGGCCAATAAAGTTCTCACTTTTCATCGCAGACTCTTGAACTTATTACTGGCGACGAGCTGGTGCCATATCATCAAACCTGTAAATAACGAAACGGACCCATAGGTGTAGTTTGCTTACCCTGACTGTGCTGTGAGTCCCTGTACTTCATTTGGCCTTCGTGAGTCGGGGAGGACGTGCAGTTTTCCAGTCCGGAGCAGCTTGGTGTGGCGGAGCACGTTTTTGTAGATCACGGGAGCTCTTGTCTGGGGCGGAGTTGTGTGGCGGAGAGCACATCTGGCGGTCTGTGCAGCTCTTCTCCCTTCCACGGCCACAGCACATTTGATGACATACAAGCACTTCATCTAGAACGTGACTACGTTCCAACTGAGTTCATGACATTACGTCTGTTACGACGTTACGCACGTTGATGGCCATTTTAGGCTATCTCCACATTGGAAGCAGCAAGGTGACGTTCCAGCATTTTCTTCTTAAGCACCATGAAGTTTTCAATTGAATAGTCCAAGGAATGTTTGGGCTGGCGCTTACACTGTGACAGGCACACCTCTCGGAGCTACGCCTGTGCCGCGTGTTATGGTACTTTACCACATCTGTGAATTTAACTGTTATTTTTCCAGCATTGTTATGGTGACAGGCACACCTTGTACTCTGCTTAAGCCTGTACTGGAATTTTGGTGTTGGTTTACAACAGCCAAAGTTACTATTGCGGTGACAGGCACACCTATTACTGTGATCAACGTCACTTACGTGTTACTAGTACTTCGTGGGGGAACGTCTATAATTGACCTACCTTTGAAGATTATTCATTGTTATTACAGTTTATTGTAACTGTGTTATGCTCAGTTTTAAAAAAAATATTTGATCATCACAAGAGTTTTAGCTTAACATGTCTACCACATCTGAACCACCTCATTTTCTTTCGGACTAGGGAGACCCGGTGCTGCCCTGGAAACGTTGGAAATTAATCTTTGACTCTTATCTTATTGCTGCGGGTGGTGAGAAATTTTCTGCTACTCGGAAAAAAGCTATTTTACTACACAATTTAGGCATTGAGGGCAGAAATGTATATGAAAGTCTTGATAAAATTGACATTGGAGATAGAGAGCGTGAACCAAATAATATGTATGATATGTCAGTTATGATGCTGGAAAAACATTTTGGTTCAAAGGTGAATGTTGTCTTAGAGAGGCATAAATCTTTTACTAGGGTACAAGGGAAAATGGAGAAGATTGGTAGTTATGTAGCTTCTTTGAAAACCTTAGCACGTACATGCGAGTTTGACCATTTATCTGACTCCCTTGTGAGAGACCAAATTGTTAGGTGTTCCAATAATCCCAACGTCCAAGATAAGTTACTCTCTAAGAACCCCTCCTTGACAGATGCTATAGCAGTGGTAGAAGCAATGGAGAACACTAGTGTTTGGGTCAGGGAAATAAGGGAAGAGAAGAAAGAGGATAACTCTCATGTTTCTGAGACTCCTGTAAATGAGTTGAAAAGTAATGATAGTTCGACGATAAAAGGTAATATTAAGCCTAAGGAGACTTATGTGAAGAAGAAACCAACTCAAGAGGACTCTGGAATTGTAGAATTGAAATGTTTTTGATGTGGTAGCAATGGACATTTGTCTAACAGTGCAAATTGTTATGCCAGATTTGCAACTTGCAATAAGTGTGGGAAAAAGGGGCCTTATACACAAGTGTGTAAAGGTACTGTTCCCAAGATGAGTGTGAACTCAGTAACTCACGAAATGCAAAGTTATGTTCTTAGTGTGAGGAGTGATGGCATGGTCGATGCGGACCCCATTGAGATGCCTGAGTGTGTAATAGCAGTAAATGGCAAGGATGTACCTGTGCTAGCGGACTTGGGATCCCCTTATACTATGATTGGGGACAAAAATTGGGATATGTTATTTGGTGATAAAGAATTGAGTCTACTGGAACCTGATATAAACCTGGTGGGTTATGGTGGCAAGAAGACTGATGTGTTGGGATACCGTGTAATGAAGATTCAATTTGAGGAAAAAGAGACTGTGGGGAAAGTGTATGTAGCCACAAGGGGTGACAACCTATTAGGGTGGAGACATCAGAGGGACATGGCTATCACTCTCAACCCAAATGCCAAGAATAAAGTGATTGTAATTTAATTGGAAGGCACTCCAGATGGAATTTTTACAGAATTTCCTGATGTATTTTGCAATGAGTTGGGGTTGCTGAAAAACGTTGAGCACAAGATTGTTCTTAAAAGCAATGCTACACCTTTTGTTTCTAAAGTGTGTAGAGTTCCTCATATGATGTTGTTACCATTGGAACAAGAACTCAACAAATTGAAGGATAATGGTGTCATTGAGGAGATTGAGTGTTCCGAGTGGTTGGCTCCAGTGGTTTTGGCACCCAAGAACGGTGGTAGAGAGATTTGCATGTGTGTGGACTTAAGAGGGCTTAATAGATACATCTGGGTTGACAGGCAACCCTTGCCTAATATTTCAGGGAGACCCTGGCTTTAATTAAGGGTGCCAAAAGTTTTTGTGAAATGGATTTATCCTCAGCATACCATCAGATTATGTTGCACCCTGATTCCAGACATCTTACCTCTTTTGTAACCCCGTTGGAGGCCTTCCGTTTAATCCGCATGCCTTTTGGGCTTGCCTCGGCTGCGGCATGTTTCCAGAGTGTTATGAAGAAAGTCCTTTTGGGAATCGAGAAAGTTTTGTTTTTTCAGGATGACATATTGGTTTATGGTGCTGATGAGCAAGAACATGATGTCATTTTACGTAGAGTGATGAGTCGGTTACAAGAAGCAGGTTTGGTGTTGAAAAAGGAGAAATGTAAATTTAAGGTACCAACTGTGACTTATTAAGGTCATACCATCTCGGCAGAAGGAATAAGCCCCAAATTGGACTCAGCGAGCAATATTGTGAAGACTCCTGAGTCTGAGAACAAGGATCAAGTGCGTTCTTTCCTTGGCCTAGCAGAATTTTGTGCTAAGGTCATCCAGAATTTTGCTAGTATTGCTCAACCCCTTAGAGCTCTACTGAAAAAGGTAGTCAGTTTTTGTGGACTAATGATTGTGATCAGGCCTTCAAGGCAATCAAAGGTTGTATTGGTAAATTACCTACATTGGGTCATTTTGATGTCAGGAAGAAAACAATTTTGTCCACAGATTCAAGCATTAAATGGCTTGGGTGCCATTCTGTCTCAGCTGGATGAGGGTGAGTTGAAGATTGTGGTGTTTGTCTCTCGATCCTTGAAGGGGGCAGAGGAACGTTACTCCGTTATTGAGAGAGAGGCATTGGCCGTATATTGGGCTATCTTACATTTCAAATTTTTCCTGTGGGGATTGCCTTTCACTGTGAGATCGGACCATAAACCTCTTAACAGAATTTTCTCTTGCAGAGACTCAGAAAATTTCATGCCCAGGATGAGGAGGTGGACCGAAGGACTATCTAGTTACAATTTTGTAGTAGAGTATGTTCCTGGTTCTAATAATCTTGCAGCTGATTGTTTATCTAGATTGCCGGCCAACACTGAGTTGAGTAAACCTAAGGAGGGACTGGTAAATTGGGTGTGTGAGCCAGCGTTGAGGGACAGTGAGTAGGAAGAAGCAGTGGTGGATGGTGATTTGGAAAATCTTAAAGTTTTTATCGTGGAAGGTTGGCCTGACAAAAATAATTCGCTCTTGGCATTGGAGGGTTTTTTCTCTGTCAAGGATGAATTGTGTGTTATTGATGGAAAAGTATTCAGAGGGGAGAGAGTTGTACCTCCCAGTGCTCTGAGAGGAAAACTTGTAAATTTAGCTCATGAGGGTCACTTGGGCAGAAATAAAACTAAAGCCAGATTGCGTGAGTGGTATTGGTGGCCGAGAATGTATCATGAAGTTGAGGAAGTAGTCAAGGACTGTTGGTAGTGTTCTAAAAATGACAAATCTAAAAAAACTCACACTGCTCCCTTATCACCTGTTGTCATTCCTGATGGACCTTGGACCAAGCTGGCGTTGGATATTACTGGTCCATTTGAGCTGTTAAATCAGAATGAACGATTTGTGTTGGTCCTTGTGGATTATACTTCCAAGTGGGTTGTGACAAAGTGTGTTCCTGTTGTCAACACTAGAACTGTGATTGATTTTCTCAGAGAAGAATTTTCACATGAAGGCATCCCTAAGAGTTTAATCACGGATAACGGGGTGCAATTTGTGTCCCAAGAGATATCTGACTTTTTAAGTCATCTTTCGATTACACATCTCAGAACTGCTCTTTATTCTCCTCAGGCCAATGGTCTTGTTGAGAGCATGAACAAGATTATAAAGATTTGTGCTCAACGTGCCTTGCTGGATAGAATCTCCTTGCAAGAGGCTTTTAGAGTGAACTTGTGGGCTCACTGCACCACGCCCAATGAGGTGACTTCCATCTTGCCTTTCACAATGTTGAGAGGCAGGAAACCTCATTGTAAGCTCAACCCTGCATGGTTGAATTTAAGCACTAAAATGAGTATGAAATGGTCGGATGATTTTGTAAAGCAACAGAGATTGGAGCACCAGTCCAAATATAAGAATTATTTTGATGTCAAGTGTGGGTGGCTGGAAAAAGGGTGACAGAGTGTTTGCAAGGAAAGCTGGTTTTGTCAAGAAAGGCAGATCTAAATTCACGGGTCCCTTTCTTATAAAAGAAGTAAAGAAGAATGTTGTAGTTCTTGATTCTGGTGATGTGTGGAGCTTTTCAAGACTGGTGAAAGCTTGGAGTTCTTCTGATCCGAATGAGGTTATTGACAAGCCTTCTCTGGGTTCGGCGGTTGTTGACTTGCATAACGGTGTCAGTCACAAGAGATATTTGTTCAAGCTTAAGTGGCATGAAGACTATGTCATGCATTAACATGTGTTTGTTTTCTTTCCCTCCTTCTTTCCCTCCTTCCACTATTGTCTTATGTTGATGATTCTTCTTTTTATATAAATGGGAAGATGTGCTATGTTCTGTTTAGTCCTCGTGACTCTGTATGTCACGGATTATAGAATCAGAAGTTTGGCTATGTCATAGGCCTGGGAGGGTACAGTGACGGTTGAGAAGCTGATGAAGATGGTTGGGTCTGCGCTGCTTCCTGGAGGGTTTGATGATGTACCTTGGCCAATAAAGTTCTCACTTTTAATCGCAGGCTCTTGAACTTATTAATTATTTCTTTAATTTCTTGCACTAAGAATGTTATGGAAGAAGACCACACAGCCCTCTAACTGTTCTTCCTTCTGGCCCAGCACTGGGCAGAGTTTTTCCATGGCCAGAAGTTCCCATATCTTGTGAAGCCTGTTCCGGTGATACATGTCTGTGCCCCACAGGGTTGGGATTGCCTGGCTAGCAATCGATAGAGCAGGAAAAATCTAGCCTGAACACTTATTAACAGAAATGATAATTTCCCTTAAATATTAACATAAAAACACACAATAGAGTAACACAGTAACACGTAGGAAAATGTGCCTTTATTAAACCTACAAAAGCTTGGGGGCAGATTAAAGTGACTCATAGAGGATTCGTGCAAAAACACACTAAGCTTTCATTTCCATTGTATTTTGATTGCTAGGCCCAGACTAGGCCTTATTCCTTTTTCTATCTTTCCATATTTTTCTCTCTTTAATAAATAAATGACTTTAAGGGATGCTGAACCATGCACAAAAGTGTTTAATAGATGACCCAAATGTGACTTGCTTAGATTTGTCATTGCTGTAGAATGTGTTGACTTCATAAATGTTTTTCTACTTTCCAAGCTACATGTTCTCATTGTTTTTTGGTAGTTTTAGCTTTCACATATTCATACAATGTTGAATAGTGAACAGTATATAAAAACAATACTGCGTACATAAAGACATGAATCTCATGATCTAGCCAGAACTTTGCAAATAAAATGTTTGTATCTTTAAAGTAGTTCATTGTTACACAGTGGAATACTGAATAGCTAATAGTTGGGCATTTCTGAAGTTTTGGGAACCAAAGACAAATGCCACAAATATATGAATGTCTAACAACTAACTGATACCTTCAAGTAGTACCCTGTCGACATTGTGTGTCTACTGTGGGAACGAAGGAAGACGCTGCAGACCATCAGACGATTTCTATTCA
This sequence comes from Calotriton arnoldi, assembly GCA_963921515.1. Classification (NCBI taxonomy): domain Eukaryota; kingdom Metazoa; phylum Chordata; class Amphibia; order Caudata; family Salamandridae; genus Calotriton; species Calotriton arnoldi. The sequence goes on along the minus strand of CAWUFW010002315.1, from coordinate 1,813,532 downwards.
TTGGTTTGAGAAGATCTAACACTGAAATGGATTGATACGTGTGTTATTGTGTTTTATATTAGTGTGTGTTTCCTTGTTAGAGCAGCGTAGTCTCTTTTGAGCTTCTATGGAGACTTTCCTTTAGGCTTGATCTTTCTACTGAGAGAATTGCTGTAAGCTACTGCTGACTGCCTTTTGTTACATGCCACTTTGGTAGTGACCTTTCCTAATTTACTTCTCTTCTCATGCCTATATGGGTGTAGCTACCACAGCACCTATTGCTCTCATACAGAGGCTCAGCTGAGTCTTCCTGAACTACTCCTTATGGGGAGTCCGACTTCTAAAATGTGCGGCTGATCTCGCTCTTTTCATGAACTCTTCATGGGTTTAGCCTGGATTCTGAACTGATCTATATAGAATAGGGGCTTAATTCCTTTATGCAACACACTTTTCATTTGCTGCATTATTTGGCTTTAACCATGACTTTCTTGATATTTATGTTTAGGATTTATCTGACTTACTAATTGAATAACTTCTAGAAAACAATCTACTTATCTAATAACAAGAAATTAAGATTTTGAACTGATCCTAAACTCTCATCATTGACTGTTATAAACAACTGTAATGATGATGTCTATTAAGATGTTTTCAATTTATGCTCCATTCTAAAATGGGGGCATTCTCCTGAAGAAGAGCATAGTGCGGAGCTCGAGCCTACTTTGTAAGTCACGGTTGACCTGATTAAATTAAATTGACTTGCGCGCTATCATTGTGCACAGTGTAAGTGTAATCTTCTTCCACCTAGGAGATTGTAGCAAATATGTTTGCTTGTTCTGGAGGGAGTCAAACATTGAATTTATGTCAGCTTACACTTCCTGCCAGGATCTTTTTTAGGGCAGAGCAACAGTAGGTGCAGTGATGCACTTGACTCTCCACACCCCTCCAACAATCCCCAGACTTTGAAGGGTTTCAAGTTTATACTTGTGCTTTTTGTGAGGTACCAATATACTGTTGTTTTTAACATAACTTCTCTACTCCATGGCACTCATGCCTGTCCCTCATATTCTGCAAAATATGTGTGCCCATTCAGAGTTTGTAAGTGACCCAGTTCCTCTTCCCACCTCCTTTGTGCTGGGGATTTCTGTTCTTGCTTTGTGTGCATGAGAAACTGGAAGATTTCAGAAAGCAGCCACTGCTCAAATGTTGTTAACGGCCTACTGCCACATGTTCTAAAAGTGCCCTGTGTGACCCAGTGACTAATCTGGAGATATCTTAATCTCTGTTCCTCCTGGATCCAATAGTCAGGCTTAACCTGGTTGAAGGAGCAAAGACCCATGTGAACATATAGGTCCCTATTCTTTGGCATCCTGCCTCTGCCACACAATGTATGTCTTTTATCAAGGCTGGTGAGAACTCTGGGTTACCTATAATGAGTGTTAGTGGTGAGGGAAAGGTAGTGAATTCCTTTGTGGCAGCCATATTCTGCCAGGCGGCATGGGTGTAGTGAATTAATGTTCACTGTTGACACTCACTGTGATTGAATTTGATTCCAGATAAGACTAATACAGCCTTCCATCCTTCTTGAGGGCAGTAAAATGAGTGTCATTAAACAGCCTGATAGGGACTCTTGTTAAACTGAAGTGCTTGGAAGAAATTACAGAAGTGCATTTTGAAGCACTATATAAAACATATCCTTAAGATGATTATTTCATGGATTCCAATAAACTATACTAATAATGCATTATTGTAAATCTTCCCACTTTACTTTTTTGCTAAATCATCCTTCCCTGCAGGCAAAAAGCATTGTATGAAGCTAGTTAGATTACTTCTTTTAGTTTTGTCCTTCTGATGCATCCATTCACTGTAACACTGCGATACCCGACATTCACTCAGTGCATCCACAGCTGCAACTGCCAAGGAAGGTACATTTCAAACTTATATTTTTTCTAGTGAATTTAAACTGAAAAAATACCCATTCCCAGCATCCATAAAATCCTACATTTATGCGCTGCCCAGTGTAAAAATAATAATTCATGAGTCATCTTCATCCCAGACACCTGCAACATTATTTCTGGCCACCACCAGTTGCATCCTTCTGTTCAGGTATGACTTGGGACAGGTTCACTGTAGGCTTTCCTACCCACTTTTCATGAACTCAAGGTGGCGCTGCGCCTCTTCCTTGGCCTCTCTTTCTGGAACCCTTCTTCATGTTTTACTTGCCCCTCAGTTTACTGCTGAATCACTGATTTTTAACAATAACCATTGTTATTTATCGATCTGTTTTATTTATGAGGGATGTCGAAAACCCACATCGTTCTGAGATCATATTCAAGAGTTCTGCAAGATGTGAGATATTAGAGCTGCGCAAGGCCCTTGCATTAGTTTCTATGATTACTTTCATATTAATGCAGAACCAGTTTAAGAACCTCGGAATGAGGCTCTCCCAAGCAGTTGTACTAGACTCTTCCCTAGTGGACATCTGCCTCCGCTAAGTAAGAGAGCGCAGTTTATGCAGTCTTCTTCGCAAAGTCTGCTGTAGTCTACGGGCCATCAATTTTTAAAGGAGAAGCATTATATGAGAAATAGAAGAGCTTTTGACAAATTTCCTCTTGGCTCCAGAACACTTCATTCTTGATTTACCTTCATGCCTTGAACCCTGGTGCAACATAATCTCAGAGAAATTCCTAAGGACTGTTGGTTTTTTCATTTTCTTCCAGGCTTCTCCAATCTCTTATTTTCTATGTGAGGCACTTGGTCACATGATTTACGATCTCTATGACCACTCCAGTCTTCTGTCTCTAACGTCTCTCACCATTCATGGACACACTTTGTTTGGGTCCCATGGCTCTGTTGCACAAGCTCACATTGATCAGCAGGAGATTGAATGCTCACAGGAATAAGTGGCTTCCATCTTTGCTCCAGTGTAATCAAGGGTGGATCAGGATTCTGCCATTTTGATGCAGTCAACATCTCCCAACTGTAGACGTAGGGATATGGCCTCAATCGTGTTTGGTTTCCATTATCCAATCTGCTCAAAACTGAGGCTTCAGAGCCCCTATAGCGGGGGTCAGACTCAGAAAAGGGAATCGTGTCCACTGCTGTATCTTGTGTTTATGTGTAAGAGGCCTCTAGTGGCCCTCAGCAGTCTCCTTACGAGTATTAAGCAATCTGGTGGGTGTGACTGGGTGTGGTTAATAAAGTTTGTGACACAGTGCAGTCAGTTAACGGTTGCATGCTGAAGAATAAAGACGTGCAAACCATATCTATATGTGTGGTGTGATCGGTTACCTGCCCCTGGGCTGGGGAGGACGCTACATCCATTAGGGACATTATCTGGTTCTGTCATATCCTCAATAGTTAGATAATAACATTACTGAGGTGCTTTGTATTAGAAAAATGCTTCGAAAACAAGCACACAAGGCCAGATGCATTTTATGTGCTAGCAAAGATATGAAAAATCTATTTTATAAATGCCTTCGTGCCATTCAACCATTGCTCTAGGGTGATTAAGTGAATGGGTTAACAATCTCATGTTTTTCAACTGAGGCTTGTGACTTATTACGTTGGAAATTGGAAATTACTATCGTCTTGTTTTACCAGGAAGTATTCTGAAAGTCTGAAGTATACTGAAAGTCTGCAAAATTACTTTGTTTTTCTGTAGTACAGTGGATCTGCAGTTAGGGAAGGTGTTGTAAAACAACCACCTTACAGAAGAAGGTGAACGAAGTGCATTTATACTTTAAAACAAAACTAGCGCTCCAACTGAAGTTGAGGCATAAAGATCCGCTTGGGGTCAAGTGATTGAACAAGGTTCTCTATGTTAGCCAGATGAACCTCGCTTTTGTGAATGGATGATATCATCATAATTGGCATAATGGTACTTTCCAAAAATCACAGCGCAAAGAGGCTAATATAAGCTAAGAGGACGCTTGGATCTAGCTGACAGATCATTTATATGTGCCTGCCCTTCAGGTCTTTTAAAAATAGGTTTGTGAGAATCAAAGGCAATTAATTGTCCTGTTCGCATAGAAAGCCATGAGTGGAGATTACCTAATTAGAGTGACACAGGGCACATGGTTTCCCTTTTTTGGAATAATTATGTACAGATTTTTCAAAGGGATGAAGCTGGCTATTCAAACTTACTGGGTGAAAGTGTTCTTTGAATTTAGAGAAACACTAATAAGTTATGTCTGAATTACGACATGGAATCCTTCATTTTGGTTTATCCATAACACTGAGTAGGGACTGATGCTTAATGTGACAGCAATTGATTAAAATGGAGTATTACAGTGATGAATATTCTGTTTTATGCATCAACATCACCATTTCGATTGGCTGGGCACAGAAGCCTTAGTGGTGAGAAGGAAAGTAAATTCATGAGGTCTACTAGATTACACTCTCTACTGTATATGTTCTCTCCTTTCCAGGCAACATACAAATAATTCATCAATATGTATAGGTCAGAACAACACTAGTTGCCTGGTGTACTCCACGCCTAGACCCACAGAAAAAAAAATATATCATGACCATGTGCATTCAATCTCTCTCTTTCACAGGGTTTATCGTAATTAAAAAACAGACGCACAGTACCCCAAAAGCAGCTGCCTGTCCTGTGATGAGGCATGTCTGGTAAGGAAAGGTAAGGAAGTAGTGAAGCGATGTCTCTTAATAGGCTGGCTGAGTGGCCATGATAAATAAGTGTGGATGCTGTGAGAATGTGATGATGCATGGAATGTGGATACAGTTAAGATGTAATACAGAATTATTTTCTAGGAAATGTCGACTTTTTAACGGGTAGAGAATAACGTGTTTATCTTAAAGAGGGATACAAATGTGATACACGTTATTTCTTTGAATGGTGCACATGTTTAGTTTTTATTTCTTTATTTATTCATTGAATTTATTTAGAGTATACAACCTGTAACTGATATAAACAGCAGTTCAGCATAGTAGTACACAGCATGAAGTATAAGAGAATAAATTGTCAGCCAGTATTTGTCAAATGGCATACACAATTCACAATGGCATGACATTAGGTAAAGTACTGATCCAAGAAATCCTACTTGACCGAGCATCATATTATATGCATAGCAGTTTATACATCCTAAAAGGCTCAAGCAGGCTAAGAAAATCTCCAGCATCAAGTTGCATTTTACAATACTGCAGTGATACTGTTATAGATGGGTGTTAGACCTGGCTTTTTCAGCGGGTATACCCACAGACGTTTTGCTTTTTGACTCTGTTTTTGTTGGTATTAGCACTCTGGGCACTTTAACACTGCTAATCAGTGCTAAAGTGCATATGCTCTCTGTGTAAATTGTTAACATAATTGGTTATCCATGATTGCATTATTTGATTTACCGGTAAGCCCCTAGTAAAGTTCACTGAGTGTGCCAGGGCCTGTAAATCAAATACTACTAGTGGGCCTGCAGCACTGATTGTGCCACCCACATAAGTAGCCCTGAAAAGGTATCTCAGACCTGCCACTGCAGTGTCTGTAAGCAGTTTTAAACTGCCATGTTGACCTGACAAGTGCACCCACTTGCTTGGCCCTAACCTTCCCTTTTCGTACATGTAAGGCACCCCTCTGGTAGGCCAGGGTACCATCATGGGCAGGGGGCAGTGTATGTGAAAGGTAGGACATGTACTGGTGTGTGTGACATGTCCTGATAGTGAAATACTGCCAATTTCGTTTTTCACCTTTGAAAAGCTATCTCTACTATAGGATAGCATGGGAGTACCTTGTACCATCTTACAATTATAACTTCCCATTGGGACAAGATAGAGTATAAAGTTTAGGCTCTCTGAACTCGGAACCTCTCCGCGTGGGAGGGTGCAGAGCCCAGGAAGGAGGGCAAGGTGTGGGAGAGCCCACCCCACTCCCTTGTTCACCTCCAGGGTACAGACCCTAGGCTGCTGTACCAGTTGAAGGATAGCACCCCTGAACTGGTGGAGAATTGTGTAGGACACCTGCTGCAGGTGCACTGACAATTCTGGAGTCTGGGGAACCACTCCAGGTGGAAGGGTACAGAGCCCCAGTAAGGAGGACAGGGTGTGAGAGAGCTTCCCCGTCTCCTGTGCAGTCTCAGGGTACAGACCATGGGCTGGTGGGTCAGTGTCAGGCTGTCATCCCTGACCTGACATGGGGGAGAGTGGACAAAGGGTGGCAGGCACCTGGGGCTACCGCCCCCCAGGCCCTGACACCACAGGGGTTAGAGAACCATTAAAAGCCTGGGACTGGCTCTCAGCACTGACAGCTGTCAGTGGCCACTGTGGCTTGCTGTCCTGGCAGACAGAGTGGCCACTGGGGGGGCAGGAGTCACAACCTGGGGTGGACTGGGCCACACCACTGTGTTGGCCCTGTGGATACTATCTGCCTGCGGGGACACACCTGTGAGCAAGCTAAGGTTAGGTGCTGCACAGATGAGGCCCCCAGGTGAGAAAGAGGGTTCCCCATGGGTTAGCTTAGTGGGCCCTGAGAGTATGGACTGAGGGATCCAACTGGGTTCAGCAAGGCTTAGAACCAGAATGTGCCCCCGCTGTTGTGGGCCAGGTCTGAGTTCTAACGCCCCAAACAGGGAAGTCCATCAAGGGATTGATTAGTCTCCACTGGCTTTAGGCTGGAAGGGGGTTCTGCTAGACCTGGCTTTTTCACCAGGTTTACCACACAGACTTTTTGCTTTTTGCCCTCCTGTTTTTGACCCTGGTTTTGTTGGTTTTAAGACTCTGGGCACTTTACCACTACTAATCAGTGCTAAAGTGCATATGCTCTCTGTGTAAATTGTGCATGTAATTGGTTATCCGTGATTGGCATCTTTGATTTACTGGTAAGCCGCTAGTAAAGACCACTGAGTGTGTCAGGGCCTGTAAATCAAATACTACTAGTGGGTCTGTAGCACTGATTGTACCACCCACATGAGTAGTCCGGAAAAGGTATCTCAGACCTGCCACTGTAGTGTCTGCGTGCAGTTTTAAACTGCCATGTTGACCTGGCGAGTGCACCCACTTGCTAGGCTAATCTTCCCTTTTCTTACATGTAAGGCACCCCTCTGTTAGGTCCAAGGTACCCCCATGGGCAGGGTGCAGTGTATGTGAAAGATAGGACATGTACTGATGTGTGTGATATGTCCTGATAGTGAAATACTGTCAATTTTGTTTTTCACTATTGAAAGGCTACCTGTCCCATAGGATAGCATGGGAGGTACTTTGTAACATCTTACAAGTATAACTTCGCATTGGGACAAGATCGAGAAATAAAGGTTAGGCTCTCTGAACTCAGAATTTAATAACATATCTTTTTAGTAAAGATGGTTTTTAAATTGTGTGTTTGAAGATGCTACTTTTAGAAAGTAGGCATTTTCTTGTTTAGCTATTCTGTGTGCCTCTGGCTGTTTGTGGATTGAATGTCTGGTTTTGGAGTGACGGGGCTGGGGATGTGCATTCACTATAGACAGGCACTAGGGAGGGTTGAGGTGTGCCTGGCCCTTCCTGGATGACTCAGAGCTGAGCTGAATAGACCTTGGCTGCATTTAGAGAAGTGGGAGGAGTTTTCCTTGCACCTGAATAGGGCCTGTCTCCCTTGCACAATGCTGCCTCCACCCCCTGTGGTCATACTGCACCAGTGAGGACAGAACTGGTTTGGACTGGGCTCAGAGACCCTTGCACAAAGAAGAACAAAGGCACAATGGAGTATATGTAGTGGACCTTAAACCCCAGAACCTTAGATTACTTCTGGACTCAAGAGGAAGCTCTGCCAAGGAGAAAAGCTGGGAAAGCTGAAGGAGAAGTACTGCCCCTGTGCTGTGTGGGGTTGGCCTGCAGTGGCTGTTTCTGCCAAGGAGAAGTCAAAGACTGAACTGTGCTGTGTATCCTGCTTGTAGAATATCTCCAAGGGCCTGGTGTGAAGCTGGCCTCCTATTCTGAAGTCTCAGGGACACAAAGACTTCACTCCCTCTGTTCTCCTGCATCTGGAACTGCTGTTTCAGCTGCCACAGAGGGAAATAGCAAAACCAAAGCCGGTGAGCGATGCCGCGACCTGCAAAGAAGCTGTGGGCACCGCTCGTGAAGTGCACAACGCCCCACCCCAACTTGCACCGCTGCCTCAATGCCTGCCAACACCGCACTGTATCGACTCTGACACGTCACTGAGGCCGCTGCCTGCACCAGAACCAAGGGCACCGCTCGTGATGCTCATGACGCACCGCCCAACACGCACCGCAACCCAGACCTCACCAAAGATGGTGCTTCATGATCTCGGAGCCGATACATGACGTGGGTGACCTCCCCAATCCATCGACCCCACATCGTCATAAGGAACCGATGCCTTGATGCCACCACGACGTCACCTCCCCGGCAACCGTAAGGAACCGACGCCTCAAGTTACCTGTGGTTGTAAGGAACCAACGCGGCCTGGTGCCAATGAAGCGTCACCTCCCCGACGCCGTGCACGGTCTTCGTTTTCCTTGTTTGCCAAGATACTATTCTTTGGGGTCAGTGTGACTCCGGGCCCGACGCCGCGCACCTCGCAGTGGGCACCGTACTTTGGGATTTTCATCTGTCACGGCGTCATAATAGCCCCATGTGGAGCTATTTGTTGCTACAAGTGTTACTTTTGTGAATAACCTATTTTTGCTGATATCCTGACAATTGTATGGTGGATTTTTGTCGTTTTGGTCTTGTTGTGTTTAGATAAAGATATCCTATTCTTCTAAACTGCTGCGGTGTTCATTTTTGGTGTTTTGACTGTGTTAATGTATGTGTGCACAAATGCTTTACACACTGCCTCTGAGATAAGCCAGTCTGCTTGTGCCTAGCTACCAAGAGGTGAGCAGAGGTTATTTTAGAATTATATCCCCCTTACCCTGACTAGGAAGAAGGGTCCCTAATTGGACAAAGGTGCAATCCATTGCCAATTAGAAGCCCCTATTTCTAACAATGGGCCATCACACAGTGTGTATTTTCAATAGGTAGGATTTCAGAGGATCCCAAAACTCCCGGGGGCGAGAAGCCAGTGGAAGAGTTTCAATGTATGTCCTGGACCAGTCCTCACATAGCGACATATCCATTGACCAATCTCGAAATTTTGGGGCACCCTGACCACCCCACATCATGGCCACCCTATGTTTTACCAATAACAGACCTGTGGCTGTGAATTTGCAGAACTTCTTAGGTACCTCCTTGACATAACTCAACAAAATCATCACAGGAGTCAGCTGAAATACATTAACTGTCATGTCTAACAATGCTGTGGTCACTTGACTCCAAAATGAAGCCACAGCTGGACAGATGCATTTATAGCATTTTGGAAAAAGTGCATGTGTTTATGGTTGTAGAGTGTTGTTGACATAACTTGAAGTATTGCAAAATTGTAGCACATGGGGCTGCAACTTTAAATTTGTAAGGAAGTTTGGCGACAGTTGAAAATACCCTCCTTAAGTTGACTTAAACAAGTAGGTTGTTGACTGAATGTACTATCAATTAGATGTGTAAATTCTGTTAGTGGATTGGGGAGGTGGAATGGAGTGTCTGTCTGTGTGATGTTGTGGAATGGCAAACATGTGCTAATATGTAAAGCTGGGGAAGCAGGTGCCCTGTCATATTGTGTGATCTTGTTGTTTCCAATATAGGCAAAGGGAGGACCTGGTGTTTACTGTGCAAATAAGAGAAGTGCAGTAAGCATATTTTTGGAGGTTGTGAAGGTGGAGAATAGGAGTACCCGGTCACGAACTGTAGTACCCTTTGCAGTTTTGACAAGACGTTGCAGGTTCAACCTGTGTGCCCTCTGGGACCAGTTGTGACACTGTTTTTGAATGGAAGTTTAGATAGCATTCTATTGGAGGGGAAGCACATTGACGAGGGGTGTTTCATGTGTTTTGCTCTCTAAGATCAGCTGTCATTTTGTACAAATGGAAGGATTTCATGAGTGTTGGGTGTGGGAGTGTTGTGCTGCATATCTGTGTGTATCAGAGGGTGATAGAGTGCATTGTTGTTGTGAGCATGTGTGCATTGCTTGTGAAAGATGGATATGGTGTAAGAGTTTGTCCTCTTCCTGGGCCATCGTTGCACTGGTTTGACATTTTTTCCTGTGGAATGTAGTGGCATGCCATGTTTGGTTTATCATGCCTGTAAGAAAAGGGGAATATGCAATCATGAGTTTGTGTATGCAGGGGCTGGGTGGGCATGCTGTAGAATGTTGAGCGAGGATGCTGTGAGAATTTGATGATGCATGGAGTGGGGGTGTCAGTTTACTGGGGAAGATTGAAAGGTTGATTAAAGTAGGAGGAAAAATGGAAGTCTAACAGGACTTATCAGGCTGTGGCTGTAGCCTAAGAGCTTAACATTGCCTCTGTCAGGATTATAGGATTATCAATAGATGCAGTCACCCCGTCAAGGTGTCCCCAAAGGTACATGCATGAAGAGGTTTTGCTAGAGATAAATTGTGCTTCAATTTTGAAACATATCCCATTTTCCTTTAAGGAAAACAGGCTCCATTTAAACAAAATATATAGTTTGCTTTATTAACAAGCATTTGCAAAGCCAATAGGTCTCACCCATGGGCAAGCTATTGTCTTTGGCAATGGGGTGGGGGTGGTCAGCGTGAGGGGGAAGGATTTTGGATAAGGGGATGATTTTAAAAAGCACTATATAGTGGCCAGTGCTGGGTGCTTCATAGGGCGTCTTAGGAGGAAGAACTAATGTAACTGGTGCTCATGTAAAGTGGTCCTATACTTTCCCATTGAATTGGCACTATATAGAGCTGCACAAAAAAAAAATGCATTGCTAAAGGTTTGACAATGCTTTTTTTCTGGTGAGGGGGAGGTGGGAGGTCTGAAAGCAATGACGGGAGGGTTTTTGGGGAATTAAAAGCATTGACAGGAGGGTGGGAGAGGTGAAATGAAAGCAAGGACCCAATGGTGGGGGAGAACTGAAAATAGTGATGGGAGGGTGGGGGATTGAAAACAAGGATGGGAGGGTGGAGTGATTGAAAACAACGATGGGAGGGTGGGAAGGTTTGAAGGCAAGCACACCCAAAAAAATTAATTCTGCCATACACTCGCCAGAAGTGGCGGGTGAGGTGGACCGTGTGCAATGTAACAGGCGCTCATGTAAAGCAGTCCAATACCTTCAGATCGAATTGGCGCTATGTAAAACTGCAAAAAAAAAAAAGCTTTACCAATTTTTTTTCTGGCGAGGTGGGAGGGCTGAAAGCAACGATGAGAGGGTCCAGCAGAATTGAAAGTAACAATGGGAGGGTGGGGAGGATAGAAAACAACCACACCAAAATAAATCTTGAGTTTGCCATAATCTCGCCACAATTGGCGGGTGAGAGGGACCGTGTGCAATGTAACTAGTGTTCATGTAGAGTGGTCCAATACCATTGGATCAAATCGGCTCTATATAAAGCTGCAAACTAAATAAAAATAAATAAAAACATTGGCAAAGCTTTGCCAATGCTTTGTCTTCTGGCGAGGTGGGAGGGAAATGTGGGTGTGCTGAAACCAATGACAAGAGGATTTTGGAGAATTAAATGCAATGACGGGAGGGTGAGGGTGAATTAAAAGCAACGATAAGGGGAATTGGAAGTAGTGACGGGAAGGATTGAAAACAACGATGGGAGGGTGAGGGGGATCAAAAACAAGGGTGACAGGGCTTAAATACAACAATGGGACAGTGGGAAGATTTGAAAGCAACCATACCAAAATAAAACTTAAGTATGCTATACACTCGCCACAAGCGGCGGGTGAGAGAACCGCGTGGAATGTAACTAGTGCTTTTGTAAAGCAGTACAATACCTAAGGAACTAATTGGTGCTATATAAAGCTGCAAAAAAATAAAATGAAAACATTGCCAAAGTTTTACCGTGCAGTAATATGATCATCGGTAACACAGTGTCACACCCCAAATCAGGCAAATCAATAAAACTTCACCACTCTTCAGACTGTAATTCCCAAAATGTGATATACATAATCAAATGCCCTTGTGGTTTTATATACGTTGGCAAGACAGAGAGGAAGGTGACGCTTCGAATGTCAGAACATAAAGGCATGATCAGGAACAGGAATAGAAATTCGAGCCTTGTGGTCCATTGGTTGGACCACAACCACAATATAGCTCAACTCTGTTTTACCATGGAGAAGATCATGGTTAATCCACATACCAATGTTCAAAGAGTCCTCTCCCAGTGGGAAACATTTTGGATTAAGCATTTTGGCAGAATTTCTCCTCATGGTCTTAATGATAAGTTGAAAGTGGCATGTTTTCTTTAAAACCTAGAGATTCACACGTTTTTGCAACAGTTGCCAGCCATATTATGAATTGTCCATCATCATTCTGATATCTATCACGTACACAACGTCTTACACAACTAGTCTTGTCTCTGTAACAGCGGCGGCCAGCACAGGTAAACGCAGCGGGATGGGGTGGGAGGGGGCAAGACGACGAATAGGTATAATTAAATAAATAAATAATACCTATTCCGTCATCTGCCGGCTTCCCCCCTGCCAACCCCACCACCCCACCGCCTCACCACGCTTACCTGTGCCAGCTGCTGCTGCTCTGTATTGAGGTTGGTAGGTCAGTGTAGACCCGTGGTACTCATAGTACTGCCCACGGGCCGCCAGCGGCCCGCCAGCCCTTCCATGGCGGCCCGCTGACCTCTGACCTTTACCATGAAACCCCAGCAGACCTGCTCTGTTTGCAGCAGGCACCCTGAGGCTCTCAGTAAACACAAAAGGGCCGCTGGAGCAAATGCGATAGCAGCTTTTCTGCGCATTCTCCAGCGGCTCTCTTTTGTGTTTACTCATAGCTTCAGCGATATCATGTGTCCGGCACTGGCGGGAAGCAAAGGCCCTCTGAAAGTCCACTGTTGCTCAGTCACAGCTGACTTTTATGGGGCCTTTCCAAGAGCTTCTTGCTGCCTTTGCCGATAATATTGAAGCCTACAGCCTGCTCTTTTCCACGCCGCCCACAGCCTGATCTCGCTGTCATTGAAGATTGCAGCCTGGGGTGTCCTGTGGATCAGGCCAGCCTGCTCCCATCCTCGCCGCCCACAGCCTGATCTTCTCAGAACTCTCCGCCGCCATTGAGGATTGCAGCAGCAGGGGGGGCCTCCTGTGGATTGTGCTAGCCTGCTCCCATCCTCACTGTCCGCAGACCAGCTCCGTTGCCAGCCTGTTCACGCCAGCTTGCCTTCCTCGCAGGTCCTCCTTCAGGTCAGTGATGGACTGTTTTTGGCGTTTTGTGGGCCTATTTTACGGTCTGCTGGGCAAGTTTTACTGTTGATTTCCCGGATATTAAAATAGGCATTTTTTTGCATCAAGCTCAAATGCATGCAGTCTTCCATAACATGCTAAAAATGTATTCAGTATGTCTTTATTAGATTAAAAAAAGTCTCAATTTCCTGACATAGGCCACTTTTTTAGTTTTCTAATTTACTAAAAGCAGACACTTTTATTTGGGTACTGGGGTCTATTTTGTGTCCCAGTTTGACTCTGTCCCTCACGCCCACATTTCACTACACATCTCTTTCTATAGTTTTATAGGTCATTTTATAGTCCTCCCTGTCTCTGTTCACAGGTGACCTACATCCCTCTTATTCATTCATGTCTATTTACAGGTGAATGCTGCACTTGTCTAGTAGTGTTTTGAAAAGGTGATTTTTTTTAAACTCTTGTAGCCCCGCCCACACTGGCCCTGCCCCCACTGACCCCGCCTATTGGTGCGGCCCTCGGCCACAATCCAGACTGTACTTTTGGCCACCGAGAAAAAGTTTGTGAGTACCCATGGTGTAGACAGTTCACATGACTAGGGCACATATTTGCCTCTTCATTTCACATGCAATTCAGCATTATTTTTGTGTTTGCAATATCAGTCATTAGTTTCCATCTAGTTACCAGTAACACATTAGCCATGTGAAAGTTTGCTATTAGATATCGCTATTATGCGCACAGTTTAATCTTGTTTCTACATCATCCATGTGTTGTTTTCACCATTAGTATCATATACAACATGTCCAGGTTTCATTGGTTCAACTTATTTGTATTTTTCGTGCCTCCAATCATGCTACATATCAACTGTCTATTTTAATTCAAACATTCTGTAATTTAATTCACACCCGTTGTAACCTTACCAGGTTTCATCGTGTAGAACATTGTGGGCCATATTATCAAGAACGGGCGATAACATTATTGCCGCTTTAGCGGCAGGAAACTGCCGCTAAAGCGGCGATAAGGGGCTTGATAATATGCCCTATAGAATTCCAATAGAAGCCCAGGTTCTGGTGTGAAGGACATCAAACCTGGGCTTCTATTGGAATTCTATAGGGCATATTATCAAGCCCCTTATCACCGCTTTAGCGGCAGTTTCCTGCCGCTAAAGCGGCGATATGTTATCGCCCGGTCTTGATAATATGGCCCTGTATTTCAAAACCATTGGTTATCATTGGGGTCTGGTTTTTCAAAAACTCATGTTCATCATGTGACATTTCCATTGTCATTACTAGTATTTCCATTGTTGTTTTATCACTTCTATATCATGGTGATTTTTCATGCAACTGTGAGATTGTGCATTTTTCTTACACACACACGTGGGTGTCTGTAATTTATGTCTATCATGAGGGTGTTACAAACAGACGTTTCAGCTGTTCAAAAGGCACACACACCATTCACTTCATTTCCAGTGTTCGCACCAGCACTTCACACTGGGGATTTTGACTTTTCACAGGTAATTGGTTATTCTTTGTTCATGTTTATCTGCATTGTTCACGGGGTGCGCATTGAGTCAGCTTGACATTTATTTTTTGTGCTAGGTTGTTTCTGTGAACCATGGCTGTTATGCAACGGGACTTTGTGGCATATGTGATTTACTCATTGCTCTTTGGGACATACGGGCAACGTTTACTTTACTTTACGACTCGTTCAAGGTATGTTTTTGCGTCTTCAGTAGCACCTGGTGTCAGTCTCTTCACTCGGGCACTACTATTAATCACATACTAGCGTTTTTCCAAAAGCATTGACACCGATTATACTCGTTGCTGAAATTCCGCCGAGGTTTCGTAACACCTTGTTTATCTTGATATTGAAGTGTGTAGGTAAGTGCACTAATCATGTTGTGATACTCACCGTGCATTCTGGGCACTGTAGTTATTTCTTTAGTCTTGGGGACGCATGGGCAATGCTCACTTTCCCGTTTGTGCAAGGCACGATTTTCTGCGTTTAGTAGCATATAGTGCCAGGTTTTCACATGTATAACAAAAACAATGTCTCACCAGGTAATGTTAAGAAGACCGTTACATAAAACATGCACATCAAGTTGCAAAGAAAGAAAAGGGTGACTCAAGGGTTTTGTGGGAGATGCAAGGAGCAATCTGTATTTAGGAAAATGTAGAGGCACGGGAACAGTATCAACACTGTTTACAATAAATGTGGGCGTAAGCCGAAAGTGACAAGTGGCACAGCGAGGAACGGTGCAGAACAAACACACTTAGCAATATATACAAGGTACTTTCTGGTTCATGATTAATTTTAACAAGAATTATTTTACAAGGGATAGACAATTTCATGAACAGTAGATTTGTGCCAAGGATTGCACTGGATTACTCGGACTCACGCCGAGGATATACCCCGCCGGATGAGGATCCCGCCGGACCTCTTGCCCCCAAGTCACCTTCCCAGGATAACTTCCTTTTTCAGCCCCCGGACACCCTCCACCTGATGCCGGGCCGGCGCACCCTCTACCCCTCAGGCATTTGTTGTCACTCCCTATGCTGGAACACAATACTCCCCTCTTAATTCAACACAAGTCGACATTCTTCCAGCAGACTGATCAGCTCGCCGAAGCACTCGGGACGGTGGTGCTCCTTGATTCCTCTCATTGGTCCTTCCTCCCTTGCAGGATCTACTAATTCACTTTCCTGGATCCACATCGAGCTAAGCACGAAAAACTAACAGTAACCTGGTCCAGAAGATGACCTTTACTCATTAAAAGGTCGAAACGCCGTTGACCTTCCAGCGCAATCCTTTTACAAATCTACTGTTAACGAAATTGTCTATCCCTTGTAAAACAATTCTTGTTAAAATTAACAGTAAAGTTACGCTCACATTTATTGTAAACAGTGCTGATACTGATCCTGTGTCTATACTTATTCCTAAATACAGATTTCTCCTTGCATCTCCCACCAAACCCTTGAGTCTCTCTTTTCTTTCTTTGCAACTTAATGTGCATGTTTTATTTAATGGTCTTCTAAACATTATCTGTTGAGACATTGTTTTTGTTATATACAATTATCACCCAGGTCTCAACTGGGTATAAGGGTGATCTCATGTTGGTTGATTTCAAGGTTTTCACATGGGCATTATTATTTATCATGTAACACTGTTTTTTTGTTAGGATTGACACCGATTACTTTCGCTGCTTAAATCCCATTGAGGTTTGGCAAAAATGTGTTCATCTTGAGATTGAAGCGTGAGATGCAAAAGCATGCTTACTTGACCAGCTTATGTGTGATGCATGCTGGGCATTGCAGTCCCTTCTTGTTGTGTGTATGGTGTCAATGTTGCACACGTGGTCACAAATGCGGGCCCACTGTTATCTCATTGTGTTCAGCAGAATAGACTTACGCCATTATGGGCCACCTATGGTTCTCTCTGTGAAACTGAATCTTGTTTCTTACTCCTATGAAGTGGGCAATACTTCTTCAAACTGCCTCATGCACCTCCTTAACATTGAATATTGTGCTTTATAAATAGCAAAATTGTTTCTACTGTATATGTTGTTGATGTTGTTCTCTTTACTTGCAGTTACGCCTGATGAAGGGTGGACACACCAGAAATACATTGGGTCACACCGACAAAATGGCACTAGAGACATCTATCTTTTCTTTGTCATAAATTCATTGTGTATCAAATGTGGATTAACATTTGTGTGATGCATTAATTACAGGAATTGTATCAATGTTATCATCACATTAATAAACTGTGCATGTTAGCACTCCTATAGCATTGTTTAAACATTCTTTACATACTTACCTACAAGATTGGGCTATTGTGATTAAATCTTAGCCCTCAGGCCCTCCGTTGTGTGTTCTGGCTCTATTCAACCTTCTGGTTCTCTGGCTATAGTCAAATTAATCCTTTTGCCAGGTCTAAACCTTCCTTTTTAATACATACAAGACACCCCTAGGGTAGGCTCTAAACTGCCCATAAGGAAGGGTGCATTGTATTTAAAAAGTTGAACATGTACTGTGTAGTTTTACATGTCCTGGTAGTGAAAAACTCCTAAATTATTTTTTGACTACTGCAAGGCCTACCTCTCCCATAGGATAACAGTGGGTTACCTTATTACATTTGATAAGCAATACTTTTGTGTGGGAGACGGTAGGAATGTCAAGTTTGGTGTCTGAGGAAATGTAATTTAAAACCCTCTTTAATGGTAATGTCAGATTTTAAGTCCCACTTCAGAATAAGCAACTTTTAGAAAGCTGGCATATTCTTGTCCTACTCATTTGGTGCCTGCAGCCTGTTCCTGGGTCACATGACTATGTGTAGTTGGTATTTGTGTATTCTTCTCAGGCAGCATCACAATACAGCGTCTGGTTGTTGACAGGATGGGCCATCCTGGCTTAATGGGGTTGGGGAGAGGAGCTGTCATCTACCACACTTGCACTTCAAAGGCACTGGCCCAGCTCACACACAAAGGATTTCACATTAGCCTATTGTTCCCTGAGATAGAACGGGACCAGGTCAGGGAGACAACAAATTCCAGACACCTCTGTAGGGGGAAACTCCAGGTGCTTCTCCCACTTCAAAGTATGCACAAGGTATAACAAGGAGACCCTCAGACCCACTCTTCAGATTACTTCTTGACCTGTGGAAGACTGCACAGAAAGGCAATGGGAGGAATCCACAAGTTACCTGCACATTCATGAAGAGCAGCAGCATGGTGAGCCCTAGTAATATCCTAGAGGAACAGCTGCTATAGCCGTCACTATCTCAGAAGCAAGGGTGTGCTCTAACAAAGGCATGCAAAAGAAAAATGTACAGTGGTTTAGTGTAGGTGAGGCTGGCACTTTTGGCAATATGAAGGGAAAGGTGTGGAGAATTTAGAGTGACTGTTGGTCATCTGTGGACAACAACATGCACATAAAATTGGAGTAGGACCACAGTGTCATACAGATGCTTCAGCCAGCCGATAGTCACCCATGGGTGACATGTACAAATAATGATGGAAAATATCAACCTGCCAATTTACCTTGGCAAAAATACGGCCTACCACAATATCATAAAGGTAAACATGTACAATCAAGTATGAACTTTTATGTACTTTGAAGATCTAAATCGTCAAGGTTCAGATCTGTAGAGCTAGGATTAGTAAATCTACACTTACCTTTATATACACTAAAGGATATTGTGGTCCTCGATTTTTTGACCAAATCTTCATTTGGGCTGGACCTTTAAGTTATTGATTTCTTGACATTATTGCTGTCTTGTGCTGTTGCACAAAATATTTCAAGCATTATCTTCAAATATTTACTTGTTGCTCCAGCAGAGGAACAACAGGTGTCTAGGATCCTTAACAAAAAACCTGCTTGCCCGAGTGGATTTACATTGGGCCACTGCCGGGAAAGCGCATTCAATGTTATCATATTGGATTTACTTCTAACACTGGTATTTGTTTCTCTGTTTGAAATGTTGGCTGACAGATGGCTATGCTGTTGTGCTTTACTGTGTTTGCAATATATTCAAAACTGATGGAAATTCATTCTATGCTGCCTGCAGGAAGTATACAAATGAGAAATTATATTATCATTTGTTTTGGGTTTCTGCTTAAATTTGTTTTATCACACCACTCATTTTGCTCAATTACAAATCCTAAACCCTTCTTCACCAAGACACCAAGAGATGTGGTTCTTTTCAAAATGACACAAACTACAATGTTTCCTTTGGGCATTTTAATTTTAAAAATATATTGAAGTTCTTCAAGCTATGCGAATATATGTACAATTATAATGTACTTTCAAATAAGAGGTTTGCAGAAAATACATACCTTTGGAGATTGGCTAAAAGAGTAGCACAGGCAATAATCTACTATTAACGTGAAAACACGTGCTATTTGATTTAAACAATTTCAGTATATTGTCAAAAACGAAAACCCTTTGATACTGAATTATCTCTTGAGTTTAACAGGTGTAAGTAGAAATAATACTTCTTCTTCGAAGTTTACAAGGATCCTTTAACCTTATTTTGTGTGATTCATTCATTTGCAACTCACAGTTACAACCAGTGAACCATAAAGAGTAAAATGTAGCCATGTATTTATTGTACTTGGCATTTCAGATGGAGGAGCGTAAATTAGGGTGTTATATTAGAAGAAAGAAGTGAAGTTGGGGGGGAAGAGCGTTCATGATGCAAAGGAGACATTTCTGCCTAAAATGGAAAGGTAGTGAAACACAGACCCATCTGGAGACATATCAAGTAACATGTCGAATATAAGGTTTGAAACATTGGTGGAAAGCACGTTCTGGGCATTTTGATTGCAATCCCTTAAGAGAAGGGGATCATGGGAATAAGACCATTGGTATGAGCGTTTATCTGAGTTTGTAAAATGTGTAGACAGGTATCCTGATGCATGATTTTGGGTACTACCCCATAATTAGATTATAGAATATTTTGTAAAACGGCATAGATCCATACTCTGTAGATGCTTGCCTAGAATATTTGGACTTTGACAACTTGTTTGGGGTTTGCAAAAATCTATCTTTTTGTTTCCATAAAGACTCTCTTCATTACACCTCCATGAAATACGAAGATGCCACCAATCCATTCCACCCTGTAACGAAACATTTTAAATGTCTTTTAGAGTAAAATGTTTATGTGCATTGCGAAGATGGAAACAAAGCCTGCAAAATGTTTAGGAAGAACCACTGAATTATGAGTTTGTAGGTGTTCATTCTATTTTCTTTAGCAGCCCAACTTAGTTTCCCCACGATTTCCTTTATACTGCAGTCAGTCCATCACAGTAACAGATAATCTCCATTACTGGGTTCCAGTTGCAGACATGAATGTCTATAAATCAGGATCTCAGAACTTCCACCCTCAGGTGTAATTTAGTATACATTTGGTTCTGCATGCTGCCACAAAAATGTTTGTGATATAGGCTCAGTTTTATTTTTTCTTTAGTGCAACTCAATTGGGGATGCTGAATTAGGGTACAATGAAGGGCAAAAACATTACAATGGCTGAGACAACAGTGGAGGTGCAAAAGATATGCATAACAGAACACAAAGGTAAATATAAACGTGCTTTCCTTGTGGGCCATGTGGTAAGAGAATTGCTTCTATTCAATTGGTCATTTTCTCACCAAATAGAACAACCATACTGATTTAATAATTATGATACTGCCTTGCAGCTTGTTGGATTGTAAAGGAGGAACAATTAAATATGAATGTCTACTGCATACTGAAATAATTATAGACAGGGCCAATGGAATTATGTGATTCTGTGGCCGCTGATTTTGTTTTGCATAATTATGGATTTGCCACATTTGCCACATAATCCATCATCTGCTGCATAATCTGCAGATTTTAACAAAAATTAATTTTGTTTCTAGTTCAAACCATTAAAAAGTTGTTAAAAACTCAACAGAATATGTTGCAGCGCAGTGGAAGTCTCTTTGAAAAGGTTGACTGGTCACCTTTCTGTTGCCTATTACTGTATTTAGGGGTCAAATTGGTACCAATGAGGTGCAATCGGTGCCCAGAGGGTGTTAGCAAGTGTAAAAATGTAAAAAAAATGAAATAGTACAATCACAAATTGAGCTGCATAATTTGGCTTTACTGCAGCATAATTTAGTCAGCCCTGCCGCATAATTTGGCCCTCCTCTGCTGCATAATTCCAGTGGCCCAGTTTATAGAGGATCAAGTATACTGTGTGAGGGGAGTGGATTGGAAGTTGTAGGCAAGAGGCATGCTAGATTTGGGGATGGCATTAGAGCAGAATAATTTAGGGTCTACCCTCTATATGCCATTAATATATGTTTATATACTCCTATATGACATTTATCTTCAACATGTGACTTAACTCCATTAACATGTGATTCACATTTAACAAATCAAGAGTATATTCATTACAAACACCAAAGTTTCTATATGTGTATTAAGTTGATTGATTGACTGCTGTAATCATGTTATGCAATTTACATTTAACATTGATTATTGTTCTCATTTTGCACATACCTAATATTGTAACAAACATCCATTTTGATTTTTAGACAGCTTAACTTGACATGAGGCCTCGGTTGAAAAAACTTTCTTTAAATTGCTAGCGTGTTAACTTTTCCTTCTGCAGGTTGCATTGTCATGTTTAGCTTTAGAGAAAGGCTTATTGTTTGTAATAGGCCACTGACAGTGAGGTCTGCGGGGAGGACGTTGGCAACGAACTCGGAGAAATAATGATGAAAGGAGGCCTTCTGTTTACGGCGTACCAGGAGGATGAGGTGTCCTAGGTTGTCAGCTGCAGACTTAATTTTGAGGAAATAGGAACTTAGGGAGTATGTTGACTTCCATCACATTCAGCAACTTGGTTGGTTCTTGGTAGTGGAAGAAAAATGTAGATGTTTTTGAAGCTACTGTTCCATTTAATTGGTGTTTCCACAGCTAGTTAGGCAGACTTTCTCTTGACTCTGAGAGGGAATAGATCTCTCTGCTGGGCTTTCCCTGAGTGTAAAGCTTCATGCTGAGCATTTCTTTCATTTTCTTGAACTTCTACATCGGTTTTATTCCATGCTGACACCTTTTTTACTCCCTGGATAGAAATCCCTGTTAGCGAATACTGGTTCTTAATCTATGTTTAAAATGAAAAAGGGAAGTTTCTTTATGGAACACCTTATTGCGACAATTTGCATTATTTGCATTGTAGACTAGTCTGTATGTCATTTTATTTAGATTTAACTTACTGACACATTTTAGCCTTCATACTGTATCGCTATATATCTTGAATTTATTTCTACTTTGCATATATACTGGATGGATTAATATGCTACAATAAACCCATTTTAATAGAAATCATTGACTAACAAAGGTCTATACGAATTGGAAAATATATTCAATGATTTTACTAAAAGAATGAGGTGGAGATACCAGCTTGCCATCATTATCTTTGATCGAATGCTCGGTACGCTCAAGCTATATCTCACTAATGAGGCCTAACTAGGCCCAAGCCGGTCTAGGGTTTCTTGTGTTCCTGTTCTGAGAGGATCTGGCCTGGCAATTCATATTGCACTGTTCATGCGGGAGCATGACCACGGCTGATTTTCCTGTGGCTGGTCTCTATCTCAAGCGAGACTGTGAGTGAACATTGAAGAACTGGAGTGTGGCATGAGTGATCACCTGTGGCGAAGATATTCCACCCATTACTTCTGATTTTTTCTATCTCTAGAGATACAAAATAAGTGGTCCATGCCGAAGTCATGCAAATATGTACAGGACCTATGAGCCCAAGAGCTGCACCAAACATCCCTTCAAAGTTGGGTGCCTAACCCTTGGAAGACAAGGCAGATGATGAGGTCCAATTAGGACACAAAGCCAGGATAGTAGACACGTATGAGGACTGCATTGAAAAAGAGCAGGTGACAGAATGTAGGGGGTAGAAAGCAGCAAGGAGATGATAGTGAATAGTCAAGGCTCCTTGGAGTTTTTCCTCGGACACATGGCACTCTAGGTTACAGAGCAGGTGGTCTTATTCACTTTAGATAGCATGCCTGCCACCTGTCTCTCCAGATTGCTTAGCGATTAAGGTCATTTTGGTTCTCTAGTGCCAAATGGACCTAGTCACATGGTCAGAGTAGGGTGATTGAATGGTGTGGCAAATTGTGGTAGACCAAGGTGACCTAGAAGTGATAGGAGCTGGAGAAAAGGAGGACCTGATTTCTCAGTGTGTATGAGAGGTTACTCCACAGTTTTGGATCTCCTACAATATGCACTCCTTTAATTGCTACTAACATCTGTCTTCAGTGCCACACATCCCCCATCATGCCCACCCCCACTAAATCTGCCATTAGAAATATACTGACTAGAACCTACATGGGAATAACCAGAATATCCACACAATATTCAAACCAAATACAAAAATATCAAAAGGACTTCACATCTGGAGCAAGCATGAGAAAAAATATACTGTGATCAATGTTATGATGCCCATGAACTGGAAGACCCATCAGAAATATGGGTTGTTGAGGGTGTTGCTTGAAACCAAGTGAAAGAGCCTGTGCACAACCCTGGTCAATACACCCAATTGGCTTGTCACTCTCTGAGTAAGTTGGCCTCATATTCATGTTCTATTTTTTCAAACCCTGGATTCAAAGATTCCTTCTAAAGCAGCTACCGTCAAATATGTTATTATTGTTCACTTTTAGACCTATTCCCTTCCCTTTAGCAATAGGTACTGCCTCTTCCTTTTTACTTTTTACTGTACACTGATCACCAGTTAAAATGAGTATGAAAATGAAAAACTATGGAGAATCCTTTTAATACATTTTTGGATGGTCATAGCCAACTTCAAACTCATTCCTTGTGCAAAACTGGTATTATCCCCGCTTATTTGCAGAATTAATTTTTTCTAATGGCAGTTTTCATTGGTCATTCACCATACATAGCCCAACACCGAGTGTTAAAAGGCAATTCTGTACATTGCAGATCTGACGATTATCACTGTTTACTCTACGTCAAGAATAAATGCAATTAATTTTATCTGACTCCACCTTTCCCAGTTTCTTAATTCCCTGCATAACACTGCCACATTTTTATTGCTTTCTGCTCTGAAGGTTTTTATTTTGTGAAAAGATAGATATATCGGGGCATATTTATGGCCAAGTCATGCAGTGCAGTGCAGCAAGTCACCTTGCTGCGCTGCACTGCCTAACAGGGAAAGGGCAATAGTGCGCCATATTGAAGGCAATACAGCGTGTTCCTAACTTTCCCCCTGCACTAGCGCCATGGTGCAAGGGTGCCTGCATTATAAGGAAGATTGTTTTTTACTGGGCTGGTACGACCTGATACGACTTTCCTTGATATGCCCTTTGCCTGTCACCCTGCCTGCGTAGAAATTTATAGGGGGCCTGTGGACGGCCAGATGTCCATCTTACCTGTTTGCCCAGGGTCTCCCCTATTGGAACATTGAAGGCAACCTCATGGTGAGTGCATGGGATCCAGGACTAACTTAATTTATCACTACTCTTGCTTGCTGCCACTATGCTTTTTGCATCGCTCACTGATGCCCACCATGGACCATACCAAGTCCACTACAATGTCGACCCTGCCAAATCGTGGAATGTCTCAACATAGTCATTCTGCTGGCTCCACGACTTATACATTGGAGGAGTGTATTCCACACACAAATTTCGACCCCCCTGATAAACTAGACGTCAACCTCCAAGAAATCAGCAACTCCAGGACCGCCATTGAGCACTGTATTGACACATTGGTATGGGATCTTGGCCTCATAAGAGTTGATCACCGCAAACTCTCAGATAAAGTCAAAACTGCTGAGATGACATTGTCAACAGTGGCCCCTTAGCAGACATCGCAGTCCACCACTATTGCTGACCTCCGGCGAACAGCTCATTATCTTACACGACAGAGCGGAAGACGCTGAATTCTGGGCACGCCGCAATAATGTGCACACTATTAGGGTACAGAGGGATTCAATGCCATGTTTATTGAACAATGGTTCAAAATGGTGATTGCACCTCAGGGTCTCTCTGCCTTATTTATAGTGGAAAGGAATCCTAACTTTACTACACCTAAATGCCGTTTGTGAATACCGAAAGTCGTAAAGTTCGGATTTTTCTCAGTTTAGGAGTAGTAAAGGTAGGAATCCTAACTTTACTACTCCTAAATGCCTTTTGTGAATACCGAAAGTCGTAAAGTTAGGATTTTTCTCAGTTTAGGAGTAGTAAAGTTAGGAATCCTAACTTTGCTACTCCTAAATGCCTCTTGTGAATACCGAAAGTCGTAAAGTTCGGATTTTATCTCAGATTACTCTTTGGCTTGATTTATCGATTTAGCCATTGGAAATCCCCTAGTGCGCCCCTTTTTGCAAACTGGTGCAAGGAAGTTTTCCGCTGGGGCACAGCGGAAAGTTATGCCTTGTGCAGGGAGTGGTATCGTGGGCTACACAAACAACCGGTAGCCATGTTGGGGGGTGATCTACTGAAGCAATTTAAATCCCAAGATGAGGATGCTGCCTGATCACTGTCCGCACAGCAGAGATAATGCCTTCATGACTCTGTCACCTGTCATTCCCCTCTGATAATTATGCAAGACAGATGGTAACTCCTTTACTCACCTACTGACACAGGTTGACCTCATCCATTATGATAAAATTTCATCAGAGACGTGGACTCAAGATGGCAGTTGAAACGGGGGTGGGTGGGTGGCGGTTAATGTGTATGTTTTCTGTTTTCATATTCTTTGCATACGAGTGGTTCTTACGTAACCTGAAATGCATATCGCATATTATGTGCCATTTATGTTTATTTGTGCATTTGGATTGGCACTATTATTCATGTCTGGTTGTACCACACTGTATAGCTATAATTTATTTGATTATGTCTTCTGTTCTTGTTGAAAATGCAATAAAATGAGTTATAAAAAAAAAGTGTAAAGTCACTGTAAATCTTAACTGAAGATCAGTTCTAAACCATAACAGGGATATGCAGAATAAAAGAGGCACATATTTTGTCACAAGAATTGCACAATGCATTAAGGCAAGAAAATTCACTTCATAATTAGCTTTTTCTTTCCGAATAATTTCATCAAACAGGGCATGGAGCCATGTTTGGTATAGTCCATGTATGAAGAAACTAACCTCTTAAATTCCTACACTGCTTGTCAACAGAGGTAATTTAGGTAAGTGTTGGGACAGAAAGTCCTTCACATAGTGACGGACATGCTCCCCTGCACGGAGTGCTCCAGCTGTAATGATGTCTGGATCCCTAATGCTGATGTTTGCTGTTATGAGTGAACACAGATCATGTGTGTGTGCCAGGACATAGGCCTGTCTCACAAATTGTGGTATTTTTGCACCAGGAGGGGTGCTCAAAGCACTACCTCTTAGTGGTGAAATGCTTCTGCATTTGCCAGAAGGTAAGCAGTACGAGTGCAGTGGTGTCAGCATACAATGTAGTGATCAGTAAAAGGGAACAGGTCTTTTTTGCCTGTGTCACTCGAGTGTGGCCTAAAGGATCACTCATTAAAAGTTCTGCTGATGTGTGCTTGACCCACCCTTGGCCTGCATCAGTTTTGTGTGTTGTGTTGCATTGTTTGCATTGTTCATGTGTGGTATACATGTACTTGCTGCATGTGTGGGTGTGAATGGTCCAATACAGGGATATTGCAGTACTGTGCAGTGTGTGTGCATAGTATATGCATGTGCTGGGTTTATGTTTGCCTGTGAATGGTTCAGTACATGAAGGATGTAGTGCTGTGTAGTGCATGAATTCTATATGCATGTGCTGGGTGTATGTGTGCCTGTGAAGGGCACAATACATGGGAGACTCTAGGTTCCATTTTAGGGACCCATGGCTGAATGGAGAAACATGAAAGAGGAGGTAGCGCAATCCTCCTCAAACACATCTGTGTATTGCTGCATTCCTATAGACCGGGTGGGACACACTGGGGGAAGGGAGAGCCAGGCTCTCCAGTACACTTCAAAGGGTACTCTTTGATTCGCTTGGAAGTGGCCTGCTCACATTTCAAGAAGGAGATGAGGCTGATAACAGAATTTTAAAGAGTAGGATAGAGGCCTTGGGGTAATCTTTTGGTACACATATCATTATGTCTGACATCCCCAAATATCGTCAACTCTCAAGCAGTCAGTCGGGCTGTGCAAGGAGGGAAAGCTCTGCAAGACTTCTCCCTCTGACCAGGATTGGAGGCCATGAGCTGCTAGCCTCCCAGGTGGGTAAGGGGACATCACCCAAGGAATCCAAGACCACCTATCCTTGAGCACCAGCACCTGCCTGCTTGACAAGACCTGTGTGCCCTGTGAGGAAAAGGAGAGTGTTGGGGAGAGCGAGGCCCAGTGGGGGAATCCTGGAAAGTGGATACCCAAAGCGAGGAGACGGCTGCTGGGCCATTGCCCGTGGACAGGGCAAATTCGGCAACCCCCGTATATCAGGGGAGGGCCATCATGAAGGGAGTTATGACCGTTGCTGCACTGAACTGTTCATAGCCCAAGTGCAGAGTTAAGTTGGTGTCCTCGAATGACAAGTGAGGCTGCTGTGAAGATTGCTTCTATGCCGATTGGACTGTAGCCCGTGTGTGGTAACAAGTTGGCAACCCCGTATGCCAGGTGGGGCTGCTTTGAATATTTCTGCCATGCCAATCGGGCTGTATCTTGTGGCATATGGTATAGCTGACTTGTTACCATAGAAGTTGTGATCAGGCCATAGCACGTTTGTGTGGTAACAAGTCAGCAATCTCGTATGCCACATGGGGCTACAGTGAAGACAGCTGCTGTGCCGATCGGACTGGAGCCCATGTGCAGAGGAGGAATGGTGACCCTGTATGCCAAAGAAACCACAGGGACCAAGCAAGAAATGTTGTCTGGTCAAGACAGTCAACAGAGGAGCAAGGCTGCTGTGGTAACCCTAGAAGGTCTGAGGACCAGTACCAGGATCATAGCATCCCCCCACCTGTCGGAGGAACCGAAGAACTTACCCAGCTTCGGTGGAGCATTGAGACCCCCGGCTGCTGCAGTCAGAGGACCGCATGTGAAGAACTCGAGGACAGTCGACCACATCCTGCCTGGGCCATCTGTGAAGGACTTACTGGAGCTTCGGCACCTGCGAAGGGAGCACGCTCAGAGACATCGGCCACTCCGATCCTGTTAGTACAGGTATGACTGACTTTGGTCCAATCAGCCCTGGAGGAACTGGCTTGTCTGATAGCTATGCAGCGCTGGAACACTTTTCACTTTAATTAAGAGTTGGAGTGGGACTCCTGAAACTGCTAGTGAGGCTGAATGTCGCCTATGGAGAATGCAGAATAACCACTACCACTAGCTTGAGGGGAGTAGGACTCAGCGACTTGCCTTTAAAACACTACAGACCTGACATCGTGGTCATATATAATGAGAATCCTTGGACTGTTCGACCCGTGCTACCAGTGAGAGACCAGCGCTGAAAGGATACTTGGCCCAGTTGCTTAGGACCCATAGTAGGTTGGGCCCCGGGACATCAGAAGTGAAAGGCCTCAAACTAAATGTTTGGGCTAGGTAACTTCTGCCTGCCCCATTTTCCCTCTGAAAGGGGTCCTGACAGCATGTGTATGACATATCCTTTGAAGAGTAACCATTTTAGGATCTGAATTGTAATATCAAAAGAATAAACATGTGGAGCACTAGACAGTTTACATTTGTAAATAGCAACAAGAATCCATAACTTTAAATCGCCCTGGCAACAAGGGTAAGAGACACTTGGTGTGCTTAGATTTCTAAAGCCTCAGGAAATAGCAAGCAAGTAGGCTTTTGGTGTCTTTATCCAAGTTTAGAGAGGTGAGGTCCTACTCACACAAAAATAAGTAGTCACTCAGTTCAGGATGAAAACGGGCAAGCGCCTCCACCTAGTTTTATGGCAGAGTCTCTCATAAGGCCGAGCACAAGGTAAACATGAGTGGAAAAGGAAATGTGAGTGTCTATTAATAATCATTATAATCGGTGTGATGACAGTGTCTGAGGAACCTGTCTTGTCAGTTAAGACGCTTATGCACTACAGAACTTGGGCCCTTATTAACAGGGATTTGACGTAGGGCACCGCAGCAAGTCATCTTGCTGCGCTGCCCAAGGCCAAAGCAAAAGGGCGAAATGTTCCAAATTTAAGCAATACAGTGCATTTCTTTCCTTTCTCCCTGCGCTGCCACCGTTTTGGCTGCCTAGCACCAATGCCAGCACCCTTGCACCTAAGTGCAACGGTGTCTGTGTTGTCAGCAGGATTGTTTTTGTGCAGGAAGGGGCATTTTCCTGCACAGAAAAAGCCTAAGAGGTGTTTTCCTCTTTCTATGTGTGCTGCATAATGCATTATGCAGCACACATAGAAAGAGGAAATAACGAGGAGAAATAAATACCTTTCTCCTCAGTACTCTTCATCCCGGGAGGTGTAAGAATTCAGCACTTACCCAGGTTTATATGCTCTTGAAGATCTGGGATAGCCTCAAAATCCATAGGTGTTGCATGGGAAAACTCACAGCAACGCCCATGGAATGCCTGCCAAGTGCAGAGTAAGGCATCGCAGCAATTTGCGCTGCCTTGCCTTACTCCAAATCTCTGAGGCCAGTCAAAGCCATGCATAGTGGCTTTGCGTGGCCTCATAGATATGATTTTATAATCTGTGCTGCCGGAGCGTCACAAAAAGTGATGCTTCGACAGCGCATAATCTCATAAGTGTCGTGTACATGCTGAATAATTCACCATTCAATCTGTAGTATGCCCTTTATACACTGTGACAGAGAAAACACATGTAAGGTTCTTGGGATCCTGCAGGGTTTCACCTCTTGCTGTTATTGGCAGAAGAAATTATGCTAGCTAAGAATGTAAAGTGATGATCCAACCCCAGTGTGGACTGAAAAAGGAGTGTTGTGTTTCTGTACTTCCCCTATTAAAAATATTCATGCGGGAGCTGCAGCTGTGGTTTTACAAAGATCTCTAGCAAGTGTCAGCACACCTGCCTCTTGATTTTTTTTCTTGGTTTTGATACATTAAATCATGATATTCTCCAGGAGGGCCTGAGGCATGTTGCCAGGTTTTTGAGGATGCTATGAAAGGGTTTATTCTTTTTTGAGTGGGAGGAGATAATGGGTTGAGCTAGCTCCTTTTACTCCAACAGCAGCATCTGTGGAGTTCTCAGCGTGTAGCTGTAAAAGCTGGACTCTGCTTCTGCTTGAGCCCTCGGTAGCAGATCATTAAACCTGTGCCATTTATTTATATCCCTATGCAGATTCTCCAGCTTTATCTCTGCTTTCATGTTGTATGTACTTCAGGTGGTTCATTGTCTGAAATCTTGTCCAAGAGTTTGATGGCTTTGGACGGACTAGTTTAAGCCTGATGCATTAAAAAGGAGAGTACATATTCTGTATAAAATACTGAATATGAAAAGGTATCCGGGTGTCTTGATATCCTTTCTGATAGTTTTTGACTATTATATTTCTGGATGACATTAGAATACTGTGCAACATCACAAAAATAAAATGGTGGATGGAGTGTTGAAAGTTTTCAAACACTCACCCCCAGTCACGGATCTAGGTTTTATCCATCTCATTTTGCTTGCCACATCAACCCAGTTTGGACCCAGCCATATGCAAATCAGTCTTGACCCTGTTCCCCACAGGAGCAATTTAGCCAGAAGTGTCAAGCCATCTCCTCCCTGTACCAGAAACAAGCATCCTGGAATCGATTTCGGAGTATCACCCCTTATCAGCCAGGCTAGCTTGAATTCAATGGCAAGGTGAGCAAGGGACCCACATCTGGTCATACCCTTTACCCCTTAGGCTGTACATAGCAATATCACAAAATAAAATGATGGACGGGGTGTTGAAACTTTTCAAACACTCAGCCCAAGTCCCAGATCTGGGTTTAATCCTTCGTTATTTTGCAAATGGCTGGGTCTAAACAGGGGTGGCATAGTGAGTAAAAGAACAATGGATTAAACCCAGATCTCTTGACTGGGGGTGAGTGGTTGAAAAGTTTAAGCACTCCGTCCATCATCTTGTTGTGTTTGCTATGTTTGCTATAAGTGGCCGAGGGTATGCCCAGACGTGGGCCCCTTGCACGCTGTGCTACTGAATTCAAGCTATCCTGGCTGATGAGGGGTGATACCCCGAAACTGGTCCCTGGATGCCTGTTTCTGGTCCAGAGAGGACCTGGCTTGGCAGTTCAGGCTGGACTGTTCCCACAAGGAGCTGTGTCAAGACTGATTTGCATATGGCTGGCTATAAACTGGGGTGGTATAGTGAGTAAAAGAACAATGTATTAAACCCAGATCTCTTGACTGGGGGTGAGTGGTTGAAACGTTTCAGCACTCCATCCATCATCTTGTTGTGTTTGCATTAGAATACTGTGGCCTTGATTAAGAGAACTCTCCATTAAGTTTGCTGTCAGTTTAGCAATCCTTGATTTTAGGTATGAGATTAAACTTCTGCTTTCCCCAATACAATTTATAATCCACTAGGACAAAGCAGCAGAGATCTCGGGTTTTCACACTTGTAGACTAGAGGCGTGGAAAGGAGAATCATGGTAGTCTTCCAGGAATTAACTAACAGGAATTTTTTTTACAAAGTGCTTATAGGTGATACCCTAATACCTTGGGATAATACTGTAAACACGTCTCTGTGTTCAGGTTAAAATGTTATTTTTTTTAAATTTTTACCATTATTCACAGGGTGGCAGATCAGACCGCAGCCCTGAATAATAGTTTTACAGAATAAGTTATCACAAAATTCAAATCTTGCTTTCATTTTCTGGTATCAAAACGTAAAAGAATGCAACCAAATACATATCAAAATTAAAATATACTACGTGATGTCCTAAATACATCTAATATAGTAAATGTAGTTCTATACAGTGATGGCTGTTCATGTTCTGAGGAGACTGAAGAGTTGAAAAAATGCAAGGAGGAGAGCAAGAAAGGACAATAAAGAGCATAAATGAAGCAGAGGGTTTGGAGGGGAAGTAATAGTTTATGTTGACAAGATAGTGAGCATTTTCTTCCAAGGATAGTGGTTATAGTGTGCACACCGTGTTGAGAAAGTGTCAGGAGAGCAGTGGGTGAGGAGAAAAGAAAATGGTAAATGCAGCACAGAGAACGTGTAAGTAAGATTGTAAAAGGTACATAACTTATATAAAGTAACACAAAAGAAATAAAGTCGTTTTTGATCTATTTAAATGTAAAAATAAGTGAAGATTTATTCTGAGTGAATAAGAGAATGCTCTATTGAGAAGACGTATTTAAACTAACAGAAAATATATTGCAATGATGTCTGGCAAGCGTGAAATAGAGGTATTTAAAGGGAGAAGATTTGAGGAGTTTATTCAAACAATACTCATAGCAAGACAATGAGAATTGTCTGTCAATTTGTATCCTTTTCCAGACTCAAGAACCCATACACCATAATTTACAATTGTGGTTCATCTAACGAGGGAAGCAGTTGTGATAAGTTAAACATGTCTTAAGTGGTAAAAATCTGGTAATGCATGATAGGGAAAAAGTGGGGATGTACTAAAACATTAATGACAATGGGAATTACTAAAATAAGAGATGCAAAAGAGAAGCAATATGCACTTGAGCCCTTAAACTGTAACAAATATAACTCTTATCAAGAATTAGTGGAAGGTAGGTGATAGAAATGGGTTCTCTATTTGGCAGAGGTATGCACCCTGTCCAAGTAGGGATCACCAATCTAGTCAGGGTAAGTTCGATACACCCTAAATTAACTGGTGCTTACCCTCTGGTAGCTTGGCACAGAGCAGTCAGGCTTAACTTAAGAAGCAATGCGTAAAGTATTTGTGCAATGCTTAAAACAGGGAAAACATCACACAAAAACAACCACACCAGGTTAGTAAAATAGAACTTAATTTCTTAAACACAACAAGACCAAAACAACAAAAAGCCAATAAGTAGAACCAGAGTTATTAATTTTGATAGATTAAATTGAAATATAGTGGTTAAAAGCATAAAGCACCAACTGGGGACAGCCGGTCGTGCTGGACCGAGTCAAATCTGAAAAGTCAAGCTCACCACAATAGAGCACGGTTGAATACAGAATCCACACAGGCCCCGCTGAAAACAGTAACTTTCTGGAGGATGTGTCGACGTCGAGAAGCAAATGCATCAGTTCTGAGTCTCGCAGTCTGGTCCCGTGTCATCGTCAAACCCCCTTACAATGAAGGCAGTGGGTCGTCAACGAGCCTCACAGTCGGTTCCAGCATCATCGTTGAACCCCTTATGATGAAGACACTGCATCATCGTCGAGCCTCGGAATCGGGTCCCGCATCGTCGTTGAACCCCTTACGATGAAGGTGCTGTGTCGTCGCTGAGCCGTGCTGTTGACACTGTGGAGTCTCTGAAGAGGCACTGTGTCAGCATCTAAAGCACTGGTTAGGACTGGTGCAAAAAAGGCAAAGCGTGGATTTTGGCAGAAAACAGCTGCAGAACCTCTTCTGAAGGCTCAGGACTGGACTGGCACCTCTTGGCAGGGCGGGACTCACAGTTGGCAGAGTCCAGCAGCTGAAGCAGAGTTGAATGAAATCTTTGATGTCCCTGAGACTTCAGAACAGGAGGCAAGCCCTTGGAGTCCCTTTGTTCTGGGTATGTAGAGATTCAGGTCCAGTCCTTCTCACCACCAGGCAAGGGGCAGCATGCAGCAAGGCAGGCAGAGCAGGAGACCAGCAAATCCAGCAGAGTCCAGCAGAGTGTCAGTCTTTCTTCCTGGCAGAGTGTCCTCAGGTCTAGAGTGTACTGTGTTGGTGGTAACCGAGGTACAGTATTTATACTTTGGACCACTGGTTCTGGAAGGTGGGAGAAGCTTCTAAATAGTGGCTTTGAACTGCAGGCAATCCCCTTCCTCTCCTGCCCTGTCTCCAAGCTGGCTGGAGTGATAATACAGGTACAAGTGAGGCTGTGCTTAGCCCCCCCAATCAAGCCAGTTAATGGCCCATAAAGGCCCATCAAGTCAAAACTAAGCTCCCATTGTTTGTGGCTCTCTAGTGGGGATGCACAAGGCCCAGCTGTCACCCACCCCAGACACGTATTCAGAGACAAGCAAAAGGCACAGAATGGTTACAGAAAGAAAATGACAACTTTCTAAAAGTGGCATTGTCAGACTTGCAACATAAAATCCAACATAAGTTGTCATTTTAAATTGTGAGTCTAGAGACATAAAACTCGAAGTATCTAACATTTCCCAATTGGAAATTACACTTATAAAATGTAATAAGGTAATCACAATGTTACCCTAAGGGAAAGATAGACCTTGCAGTAGGGAAAAATTAATTTAAGAGTTTTTCACTACCTGAACATGTAAAAGCTTAAAAGTACATGTCCAACATTTTAAATACTCTGCACCCTGCCCCTGGGACTGCCTAGGGCCTACCTTAGGGGTGACTTATATAAAGATAGGTTTGAGCCTGGCAGGAGGGTTTAAAACTGCACACACACAGGCTCGGCAATGGCAGGACTGAGACATGTTTAAAGGGCTACTGAAGTGGGTGGCACAATCAGTGCTCAGGCCCACTAACAGCATTTGATTTACAGGCCCTGGGTACATGTGGTACACTTTACTAGTGACCTATAAGTAAATTAAATATACCACTTGTGGACAAACTAATGTCACCATGTTTTAAGTAGAGAGCACATGCACTGGTTTGCAGTGGTAAAGTGCCTAGAGTAGTTAAGCCAACAACCACATCAAATTCAGAAAAAATGTGAGGAGGAAGGCAAAACATTTGGGGGTGACAATGCAGAAATGACCAAGTCCAACAGTAGGGTTGCACCATGCATATGAATACCAACAGAAAATGTGTTTCTATAAAGAAGTGCTTTGAACACATTCAACAGTAATAGACTGTGTTTTTAAAAGGATATTTAACCACTGTCTTCAGATTTGAACTCATAAGAACAACTGATCACTCTCCTATAATGGAGGCATTCACAGGATTGAATGCCCGTCTTTTGATGTGGTGAGACAGAGAACAGAAAAGGAGTCATAGGTTTTAGAGTGTAATGCTCCTCTGCACTCCATCCTACAAATAACCATGCCTATTGTTCCTCTCCATACTATACCACCCACAGAACACCACACCATTGTTTACTTACTTACTCACTCACTCCCTCTTTTATTCCCTGTTCAGGTTCTAAAATGTTCTTGTGCTCCCTTCTCCAGGGATGTCTGCAATGCCCTTCACTCACTAAATGTAACATAACAACATTCTCCCCTGGCAATCCAAGCCCCAGAAACCAGTGCTTTGCACCCTCCCCCTACATACAAACAAAACTACTCAGCAACCCTCTGAATAGCACTTACTCACTCATCCAAGATAGTAGAACACCACAGCATTTCCCACTAGCAGCCAAGGATCCAGAAATGCTAGAGCCATATGGGCAGGGGTCTGCACCCAGCATCAACTCCTTTTTCATAGACACATTACACTACTCACTGCACTGACTGTCTCGCCCAACAGAAGTTAAGACAGCATAACATTATTCTCCCTTAGCAGCAAAAGACACTGAAACCCTTAACCAACACAGGCAGAGAATGATATCCTTCATGCTTCTCCCTCCAAAGACACACTGCACAATTCTTCCCTGCCCACATTTTAACATAGCATCATTCTCTCATAGCAGGCAAAGTCCCTAAAATCCTTAAGTCAAATGAGTATGTACATGTGGTTCTGCACCCTTCTACCCCCACAGGCAAACCTCTTTGCACTCCACTCATTATCACGCTCAACCTCCCATAACATAACATCATTTGCTCATAGCAGTCAGTCCCTGAAATCCTAAAGCAAAAGGGTAGGGGTCTGCACCCTTGTTCTTCCTCCTCCCGAGATGCAATACACCATTCTGCACTGTTCTCTAGTGTGCTCAGTCTATCATCAACAGAGCAACATGTAAATGGGAGAAAGTACATCTGTTTGCATGGTGACCCCCATTTTATGTTTACTGACGCTGCTACCTTTTGACTCTGTGCACTGGGGTACTTCAGTCCAGTCACCAGTACATGTGTTCTGACCCCTAAAACATGGTAAAATTGACGAATCCCCAAATGGCATTTTTATCTTTCTAGTAAGGCCACAGTATATAGTGTAAAAAAATATGCCAATGGCATACAAAGTTCAATGTCACCTGTAGACTGCAGCACCTGATGTGCAGTTTATTAGCCTGAACAGGAAAACATGGCTCCAGGCTTACTTGTATAGCTTGACTCCTACATGTTTTAAATCTGCAGACAGACCTTTCAAATATAGTTTTACTGCAGGAGGGAAACACTCCTTTTAAATATTAAGTATGACACCCCTAAGTAGGCCTTATAATCCACAAAGTAGGGTGCCTTGCATTTAAGAGTGGAACATAGCAGACTTTAATGTTTACATGTTCCTACAATGACTAGCTCCTAAAAGCAATTTTCACTGTTAGGGGTTGTAGCTGGTTCTATGAAGAAAAACATGAAATACAGTTAATATGTTAATTCTGAAAACTGGGTTTTGAATCAGAGACAATTCAATCACTGTTATTAGTATTTACTAAAATCCAATCAATTGATAAAGTTGAATGTTCGATACATTAAAAGGAAAAAGCACTTTTAAAAAGTTATACTTTTCCTGCCTGAAGCACCTGCATGCTAATTAGCATTCAATTTCCTGCAACTGGCCTGTCAGCGCAGCAGGTGGAGGAGCTTTAGAGTGAAGCCCCCCTGACTCCTATAATGCCCCTGCACATTTTTCAATTGAGCAGTGTTCATGAAACCACAACCTTTGTGTTTCTATGAACACTGCTGGTATGCAGGTCAACCCTCTTTGCCTCGTCTCCAGGCTCCTGATGACAGGAGGAGGAGGGGTCTGAGGGGACTGAGCATGATCCAGTTACAGAGTACTATTAAAACAATACTTTATAGGTGAATGTCTGGATTGCTCATGTCTGAAGGGGCGTAGTTTAACTACGATCTTCTCACACAAACAAAATCAATTTTATTTACCAGACATACTGTGCTTGCCACAAGCAGCACAGTATATATTCTAAAATGTGACTGTCAGGGTACAAGTCAGTACATCCCTGAGGCCAATGATAAGTCACACAGAGCAGCAGAGGCAGAATCTTGAGCACTATCCCAGCTTCTTATAGGGCTTTGCTTTTAGTCCTACCTAGAAGCTGGGAGAAGGACTGCGGTCTGTCTTTCCCCTTTCAAGCCTGCACTTGCTGCTCTGCCTGACTCCTCCATGGGAATCATGGCTTACTGATTGTAGTGCCCAGTACCAGATTCCTGCTCTGCTGCTGTGATGAAGTCTCAGAGTTGCCAGCTAAGTGAGCAAAGTAAGCAAAAATAAATAGTATTTCTCTATGCATATGTGTTTGTGAGTGATTGAGTGTGAATGGGATTGAGTGAAAGTGTGTGTGACTGTGTTTGAGAGTGTCAATGAGTGTGAAAGCGAGTGAGAATCTGAGTTGAGAGTGAGTATGAATAAGTGAAAGTGAGTACAAGGGAGTGAGTGGAAGGAGTGTGAGTATGTTAGCACCAGTGATTGATTGGAGGTTGTGAGAGGGAGTGGAAGTCAGTCAGTGGTGTAGCTGTCAATAGTGCAGCAGGTACAGTTGCAATATGGCCCAGAGTCAGTGATTGTGTAGATGTGTTAGTAGGTAAGAATGAAAACCAGTGACTATGAGTATGTTTGTGTGTGAGTGAGCGTGAGAGAGAATGCGTAAATGAGAGAAAGTGAATTAGAGTGAGTGGGGACGAGAATAAATGTGAGGGGGAGTGATTATGAGTGAGGCAAATTCTGAAAACATGGGGTGAATTTCTGGTCGGTATCATGCCCCACAGTTTTCAAAGATCTCCAGCCGCCATTGCAGTGCAACTTTGATGAGGTGTTAAATACTGCTCTCGGAGCACCAACATTGGCTTAGGCTTGGCACAATGGCTCGGGAGAGGAATATGACCCAGCTTAATCCAAGCAGGGCCATTTAGGAGTGATCAGGAACTTAACTAACTTAAAAGTGACGAGGGGAGACCTGTAATTTAGATATAAGGGAAGACTGGAGGAGAAGGGTCTTTTGATCCCAAAATAGACTTTAGCCTCCTGGCTTCCATTTCAATGGAGGAGGGAGCAGGCCCCAGAATCAGTTTATATGGTTTAGTGGGAAGGGACCGCAATTGCATTAAACACTCCAATGGGTGTGCCACAAGCTCCCTCCAGGGGCATAATGATTTTACCATGTTGGATTTTACTTTAAATGGTACACTGTGGGATAACTTGTAGCTAGGAAAACAGGGTGCACCGAAAAATTGGGAAGCTTTTCCTTTGTGTTCTTTTTATACATTGGCTAGGAAATGTCCAGGAGTCACCCCCACTCACTGACTCGTAAATTGAACAAAAGTAGCACTTGACCCCCAGCTCCTAAAAACACTTTCTCAATCTATGGCAGGACAGAAGAGGATTAGACCTACTGTCTGTAACCTGTTCTGAGACCTGAAGGGCTGGACCTGCTCCTACTTGTACCAAGGACAAAGACGTGGAATCCAAGAGTCAGTTGGCTGAGCTGCTGTGTGGCTACATGGACATAAGCTGCAAGAAGCCTTTTCCCTGGAGTGACTAGTGGACTAGTTACGACTGGAGCTGGAATGGACTTTGCAGATGGCCTCTGCTGAAAGGTGTCCTTGTCCCTAAATCCTGTTCCTGAAGTCCTAGGAGCCTTAGAAGTAACCAAGAGGAACTACCCTAGAAAGTCTGAAAAGTTGAAAAAAGTCTTGAATTCCAATACTTTTGAACCTCACTGAAAAGGCATCAGGTTTCGATGCAAGTTCGATGGATAGACTTGTCCCGCTAGAGAATTTTGAGTTCCATAAAAAAGAATAAGTCTGAAGGTATACATTTTGAAAGGGCAACAGCGCGAAAAGTACCTGCCTTACTAGAGGACATTATCGGCTGTGAAATTAGAATTTCTCCTGCTTGGTGCTTTTCGCGCCTAAACAACAGCTACAGTGGAATCTCATCCAGCTGCTATCCGGCTTCAAGATGACTTCAGTGGATCTAGCCTGCAACTTTGGCAATCTAGAGGTTTTTGACTTTCATAAAAAAGTAAGAAGATAAAAACCTTGACTAGAAAAGCTGTTGAAAATGGCCCTTTTTGCATGGTCACCCCCTAACCATTTGCCTTCCTTCTACCCTTTTTTGCTGAATTTGCTTTTGTAGACTTTAGCACTCTGTGCACATTGCCATTGCTAAACATTGCTAAAGTGCTTGTGCTCTCTACTTAAAACATGCTACAATTGACATGTTTGGCAGATTTAATTTACTTGTAAGTCACTTGTATAGTGGTATACCATATACCCAGGGACTGTAAATTAAATGCTAACAGTTGGCCTGCAGCACTTATTGTGCCACCCACTTAAGTAGCCGTCTAAAACATGTCCCAGGCCTTCCATTGCGGCCTGAGTGCAGTGTCACACTGCCATGGTGACATGGCATTTAAACCCCACAGCCAAACCTTAAACTCGCCTTTTAATATATATGTGACACCTAAGGTAGGGCCTAGGTGGTCCAAAGGGCAGGGAACTGTGTAATTAAAAGTTTGGACATGTACTTTTAAATTCTACATGTTCTGGCAGTAAACAAAATCCCAAATAATTGAATTTTTAATAATACTAGTTCGTAAATGTTATTTATTTGAAATCTATGCTAACT
Organism: Calotriton arnoldi; assembly: GCA_963921515.1. Taxonomy (NCBI): domain Eukaryota; kingdom Metazoa; phylum Chordata; class Amphibia; order Caudata; family Salamandridae; genus Calotriton; species Calotriton arnoldi. The sequence continues at coordinate 1,774,113 of CAWUFW010002315.1, read as the reverse complement.
AGTGTATTAATATTTATTACAGTTCATCAGCAATCCCTCCTCCTCCCAGAAGCCAGAGTGGTATAAAATTCATGAGTTGCCTGACGAACTCTGATGAATAAGGCAAAGGCAGTCGCTTCTTAACCCCCATCCCCTTTCCCCCCTTTGGGTTCTCCTGTTCGATCGCCTTGATATAAGTTTGGAGACAAGGGGAAGTCTGGTCAGGGCGTTGGGGTTTTAGTATCCTTATGCTTCTGTGAAAGTTGGGTGATAATCTCTGGGAAAACCTGATGTGCACAATGCAGAACAACAGAAACATTGTTGACATGGTGCTAACAAATCACCTACAATACACAAACATACACTATGGGATGATGGAGATGAAATTAGCATAAAGATAACACTCAACAGCTACACAGCATTGCATCATATCACACTGAACTGCATTGTAATGCTTGTATAATTACATTACTCTTGCCAAGTAAAGAACCACTCCGCCTCAATCAAGAGAAAAACTAAGGGGTCGATTCCGATCTCGGCCGGAAGCGCACCTAACAGTATTCGTCCGGAAAAAAACCAAGCCGAACGCATGTTTCCCAACCGATTCGAACAGTCGTCCGAACGAGCAAGTACGATGCGCATAACAGCACAAATTCCGAGCGAGCCGTACTTACCCATTTCAGCTCCTGTTCCCCACCCGAGCCGGATCCGTAAACGCCGAATCGAGTCGCACGGAACCAAATACACAGCACCTTCCGGCCGGACTAGTACGATGCGCCTTCCGTATGCGCCGAACCCGTCGCTACGTCCGGCACATCAGAGCATCCGGGAGAGCAGTACATAAGCTCCGATTCGCGCCACAAGACGATCCACGGCTACGAGACGAACAAGCCAGCGACGAGTACGAGTCGAAGGAACGAGAAACCCGAACGAGACGAACCAACCATGAATCCCATCGCGCAGGTCCTACCAATACTCTACATCTATTACCGGGACCGGTACGGACGCGTACGGCGCAGACGGTAAGTCAAACACCCACAACACAAACAAACGACACGTACCCGAAATATGTCACACACACATAGGGATGCAGAAATGACGTACACTAGCAACAGCAGAACCATAGGGGCGGGATGGCTATCACCAATGCCATACATACCCATAGGGGGATGGATGCCTACCACTAACACCACCCCTACTCATGGGGGCCTGGATGCCCACCACTACCACCACACCTACTCAGGGGGGCCTGGATGCCTGTCACTACTACCATCCCCACTCATAGGGGGATGGATGCCTACCACTACCACCACCCCTACTCATGGGGGGCTGGATGCCTGCCACTACTACCATCCCCACCCATAGGGGGATGGATGCCTACCACTACCACCACCCCTAATCATGGGGGCCTGGATGCCTGTCACTACTACCATCCCCACTCATAGGGGGATGGATGCCTACCACTACCACCACCCCTACTCATGGGGGGCTGGATGCCTGCCACTACTACCATCCCCTCTCATAGGGGGATGGATGCCTACCACTACCACCACCCCTACTCATGGGGGCCTGGATGCCTGTCACTACTACCATCCCCACTCATAGGGGGATGGATGCCTACCACTACCACCACCCCTACTCAGGGGGGCCTGGATGCCTACCACTACCACCACCCCTACTCATAGGGGGATGGATGCCTACCACCACCCCTACTCATGGGGGACTGGATGCCTGTCACTACTACCATCCCCACTCATAGGGGGATGGATGCCTACCACTACCACCACCCCTACTCAGGGGGGCCTGGATGCCTACCACTACCACCACCCCTACTCATGGGGGGATGGATGCCTGCCACTACTACCATCCCCACTCATAGGGGGATGGATGCCTACCACTACCACCACCCCTACTCATGGGGGCCTGGATGCCTGTCACTACTACCATCCCCACTCATAGGGGGATGGATGCCTACCACTACCACCACCCCTACTCAGGGGGGCCTGGATGCCTACCACTACTACCATCCCCACTCATAGGGGGATGGATGCCTACCACTACCACCACCCCTACTCATGGGGGCCTGGATGCCTGTCACTACTATCATCCCCACTCATAGGGGGATGGATGCCTACCACTACCACCACCCCTACTCAGGGGGGCCTGGATGCCTACCACTACCACCACCCCTACTCATTGGGGGATGGATGCCTACCACTACCACCACCCCTACTCATGGGGGCCTGGATGCCTGTCACTACTACCATCCCCACTCATAGGGGGATGGATGCCTACCACTACCACCACCCCTACTCATGGTGGGCTGGATGCCTGCCACTACTACCATCCCCACTCATAGGGGGATGGATGCCTACCACTACCACCACCCCTACTCAGGGGGGCCTGGATGCCTACCACTACCACCACCCCTACTCATGGGGGGCTGGATGCCTGCCACTACTACCATCCCCACTCATAGGGGGATGGATGCCTACCACTAGCACAACCCCTACTCATGGGGGCCTGGATGCCTGTCACTACTACCATCCCCACTCATAGGGGGATGGATGCCTACCACTACCACCACCCCTACTCAGGGGGGCCTGGATGCCTACCACTACCACCACCCTACTCGTAGGGGGATGGATGCCTACCACTACCACCACCCCTACTCATGGGGGCCTGGATGCCTGTCACTACTACCATCCCCACTCATAGGGGATGGATGCCTACCACTACCACCACCCCTACTCATGGGGGCCTGGATGCCTGTCACTACTACCATCCCCACTCATAGGGGGATGGATGCCTACCACTACCACCACCCCTACTCAGGGGGGCCTGGATGCCTACCACTACCACCACCCCTACTCATAGGGGGATGGATGCCTACCACTACCACCACCCCTACTCATGGGGGCCTGGATGCCTGTCACTACTACCATCCCCACTAATAGGGGGATGGATGCCTACCACTACCACCACCCCTACTCAGGGGGGCCTGAATGCCTACCACTACCACCACCCCTACTCATGGGGGCCTGGATGCCTGCCACTACTACCACCCCTACTCATAGGGGGATGGATGCCTACCACTACCACCACCCCAACTCATGGGGGCCTGGATGCCTGTCACTACTACCATCCCTACTCATAGGGGGATGGATGCCTACGACTACCACCACCCCTACTCATGGGGGGCTGGATGCCTGCCACTACTACCATCCCCACTCATAGGGGGATGGATGCCTACCACTACCACCACCCCTACTCATGGGGGCCTGGATGCCTGTCACCACTACCATCCCCACTCATAGGGGGATGGATGCCCACCACTACCACCACCCCTACTCATGGGTGCTGGATGCCTACCACCCACACCACCCCTACTCCTAGGACGGGTAATGCATGACACAACCAGCATACTCCAACATAAGGAATATCTGAAAAATACATCCCCCCCAAGACCATGACAAGCATGTGTAGTCTGTGTCAAATGCCTACAACACTGAACATGACATTGAACATACAATGTGACCCCCTATCACGTGTCACACATAAATGTGTGTGGCCTCCACAATGCAAGCAGACCATGACCACTGTGGCAATGGGGTCTAACACCCCATCATCACAGTGACCAAAAGGTAAGTGTGGGGTCCATAGCTCAAGCACATTTTGAACATTGTGGCAATGGGGTCTAAACCCCCATCATCACAGTGACCAAAATGTAAGTGTGGGGTCCATACCTGAAGCACATTTTGAACATTGTGGCAATGGGGTCTAAACCCCGATCATCACAGTGACCAAAATGTAAGTGTGGGGTCCATACCTGAAGCACATTTTGAACATTGTGGCAATGGGGTCTAAAACCCCATCATCACAGTGACCAAAAGGTAAGTGTGGGGTCCACTGCACAGCAGGGCTGATTAGTAGGGTGGAGCCAGGGGTCACGGGGGAGCCAGGGGTCACGGGGGAGCCAGGGGTCACGGGGGCATATTAACGCACGCTGGAGCGGACGCGCAGCCACAGAAGAACGCGTCAGCACAGGCAGTGCTTGCCGGTACTCGAGCTCCGTAATTTACTGGTTTACCTGACTTTTAAAACTTCATTTTTAGCATTGTGTGTATTCTTGCTTTTAAACTGAAGCATTACTCACCTGTCCCTCTCCTGATCTGTCCTATTTCTCCTTCCCTGCGCACTCGCACTTGGTCCAGAGACCCGGAGGACGTCAGCTGCTGCACAGCAGGGCTGATTAGTAGGGTGGAGCCAGGGGTCACGGGGGCATATTAACGCACGCTGGAGCGGACGCGCAGCCACAGAAGAACGCGTCAGCACAGGCAGTGCTTGCCGGTACTCGAGCTCCGTAATTGACTGGTTTACCTGACTTTTAAAACTTCATTTTTAGCATTGTGTGTATTCTTGCTTTTAAACTGAAGCATTACTCACCTGTCCCTCTCCTGATCTGTCCTATTTCTCCTTCCCTGCGCACTCGCACTTGGTCCAGAGACCCGGAGGACGTCAGCTGCTGCACAGCAGGACTGATTAGTAGGGTGGAGCCAGGGGTCACGGGGGCATATTAACGCATGCTGGAGCGGACGCGCAGCGGACGCGCGAAGCGGGCGCGCCACTGGCACGCCGAAGGCGCGCCTAAGGCAAGCCCGTCTGCGCCCGTCGGCGCCCAAACGGGTCCAGGGGCCAGGACCCCTGGCCTGTTACAGATCTATACCACCAATGAACTTAGATCCCTTAAAAAACGACCCTGCCCCTTGTCACCCGAGATAGCGAGTGCACTCAGGAGAGAAGGACTCCTGGTCTTACAGAGGGGTGAAACTCCCTGCTCTCACCAGGCTAACACTCCCGGTCATATGACCACTAGCGGAAGTGATAGCCTGAAACTCTCGGTCCTAAACACACGGTCATTACAGAAACACGCCACTGAGATCCTTATGCTCCTACAGGATGAGGCCCCTGACATCCTAGCCCTGACCGAAACCTGGATGGACGATGACTCCGGCCCCACCCTGCGGGCCGCTCTACCCGACAACTATGACGCCTTCTGGCATAACAGGCCGGCGGGAAAAGAGGTGGGGGGTGGCGGTACTGTTTAAAAATCACCTGACCATCGAAAAGGTGTCTGGGGAAACCCTTGAAGATGCAGACACCCTCACTCTCAAGGTCTGTCACCACTCATCCAGCACAATTATCACCATTGTATATCGTCCACCCAAATGCCCCCTCATTTTTTAAACCTCATGACTGAATGTGTTGCCAACCTCCGCTCACGCTTCCAACAACTCCTGGTGGTAGGAGACTTTAACTTCCACTGGGACCAACAACCCAGAGAAGCCCAGGCCCGCCAGTTGGAGGAGACGTTTACCAATCTGGGCCTCACCCAGTTAGTAACTACCTCCACACATGAGCGTGGACATACCCTAGATCTAGTATGGTCGACCACCCTGCTCATTACACTAAAGGACATCACCCCATGTGCATGGTCTGACCACTACTGTATTAATCTGACTCTCTCTCTTACTAAATGCAATCCCCGACCCCCTCCGGACTGGAAATACGTCCGTAGCTGGTCCAAAATTGAGGCCCCTACATTAATTAGCGCCCTCCGAGAATGCCCTCGGAAAATGCCGGATACAACAGATATTGATGGATGGTCTGAAACTGTCTCCAGTCGGCTTCTTTCCGCCATCAATAATATTGCCCCTGAAAGGAAAATAAATACAGGCAACAAAGGCAAAGGTGCTCCATGGTTCACGGAAGAACTCAGAGCCCTGAAACGTACGCTCCGCCGCTACGAACGTCAGTGGCGCAAACACTATGAGCCTCAGGCACTTACAGAGTATAGAGCTAAAATTGCTTCCTATAAAAGGCGCTCCTCAGCAGGAAGGCAGACTATTATGAAAATAGGATCCTAGTAGCAACCAACAAACAAGAAGAAACGTTCAAAATCCTAAAAGAACTCAGTCAAAAACAATCACTGCCGCTTACATCTAATCAAGAACAATGCAATCAATTTTTAACGTATTTTTCCAATAAAATACAGGACATCTTGACTGAGATCGATAACTCCCCATTTAAGCAAATCCCCGTGGTTGAGACAGGCACTCAGAGAAAGCAAGCAGAAATGCTCACTTCCTTCCATAATATCGACTTGGATACCCTCCGACGTTCTGCCTTAAAAATCAAATCAGGCTCACCCGCTGACCCCTGCCCCCCTAGGATTTTTAATTTAGCCCTCCCAGAAATTGAGGAAGAAGTCCTTGCTTTGCTAAACCTCTCACTGGAGACTGGGAAGGTACCAAGCTATTTCAAGGAAGCCAGAATCATTCCCTTGCTTAAAAAGACAGCTGCCGATCCTTCCAATATGAAAAACTTCAGACCCAACTCCCATTTCTTGCCAAAATCCTAGAGCAACATGTCCTGCAAAACTTAGCTAAGTTCACGGAGGATAACAACATCCTGGAGGACAGGCAGGCTGGTTTTCGCGCTCACCATAGCACTGAACTGGTGATGCTATCGGTGCTTGACGATCTCCGAAGATCCGCTGACAATAAAAAGCCCTGTGTCCTAATCCTCCTTGACCTGTCGGCAGCGTTCGACACGGTCAACCATGTCCTCCTCCTAGAAAGACTTAGAGCAATTGGGATCCGGGGTCCTGCCATACAATGGATCACCTCATTTCTGACGAACCGTTCCCAAAGAATTCAGATAGGGGACTGGGTGTCAGAGAGGGGCCCGTTCCTTGCGGTGTCCCACAAGGGTCGGCCCTGTCACCCCTCCTATTTAACATCTATCTCAGTCCTTTAATTAATACCCTCTCAGCCATGGAGTGCCAAGTCTTCAATTATGCAGACGACACCCAAATTATTTTGCAAATTGAGAAGACCCCCCAAGCATATTCTCGGGTGAAAGATGTTCTACGCTTCACGGTCAACTGGATGTCAGCCAACGCACTTAAGATTAACTCAGACAAAACTGAGGTTCTGGCCATGACCGATGCCGATAACCCATGGAATTCCCTCTATTGGCCGCAGAAGTTGGGCGCTGCTCCTGCTCCAGTCCCAGTGGTAAAAAGCTTGGGAATTAGAGTAGATGCCAAGCTTTCCTTGGCTAATCAAGTTTCCACTGTGTTTGGTACCTGTGTGGGCCTACTCAGGCTTCTTAGGAAACTCTCCCCGATTCTCTCCTTCTCGACCATGAGAACAGTAGTGACTGCCATGATCCTGTCCCGCCTCGACTATGGCAACTCGCTCTACATCGGACTGCCAGACTCTCTAGTTGGCAGACTACAGATAGTCATGAACGATGCGGCAAGGCTTATTTTTAAAGTTCCCAGACACACACGGGCGTCCCCCCTTCTGCAAAGCCTCCACTGGTTGCCCTTAAAACAGAGGACCAAATTCAAGGGCCTCTGTATTGTGCATAAAGCTATTTATGGACAAGCTCCCGCCTACATTAGGCAACGCATTGAGAAATACGCCCCATGCCGCTCGCTAAGATCATCCTCGATGGACCTACTAAATTGCCCACGCTTCAATTATGCTACCAAGGGAGGTCGATCCTTCTCCGTTATCCTACCTACTCTTTGGAATAAGCTGCCTAGTCAGCTCCGCGCAGAAAGCAGTCTTCTTCCTTTCAGAAAAAAGCTGAAAACTTTTCTCTTTACAGAAGCTTGGGCTCACTGACTTCACTCGCCTGGGTCTGACGACATTCCTCGTATAGCGCTTAGAGACCTTCCGGTATTAAGCGCGCTATAAATCCAAATTAACATAACATAACACAGCTGAAGCACATTTTGAACATTGTGGCAATGTGGTCTAAACCCCCATCATCACAGTGAGCAAAATGTAAGTGTTGTCATGGAAAAAGCTGCAAATGCCAAACAGCATGGATGATTCCTGGTCACAGAACAACAAACACATCTGTGGCATAGTAGTGCTTGTGTCCCATAGCAACATAGATTGGCAAACAGTGCAGTGCAAATAAGACATACCTTTGGCCATATGCAGACAAACATCACCCATGGGGGCTGACATTGTCAACATTCATCAATAACACAATGACAGAAGTGACCATCATAATGCAGATACACATACCTGCACCAATGGACACACAAATGTAGATATCCTGTGGAGACTGTAGATGTGAGGTGAACAAATACCATACCGTGGCAGCAATGGGACATACAAACCATGGTCATTGTGCTGACTGATGACCTAGGAGTCCCAGGGACAGCAGGGGAAAGCCACCAAACAACATACAGCCAATGGCACACTAAAGATATGCCAATGCATTGGTGCAGATGCACAAACACAAACAGGCAGCCTCACACTGCATATCAAACACAACAGGTGATGGGGGGGGGGGGGTGTGCCAGTGTCCCCAGGCAACCACACAACACATGAGGAGGCCTGAATCCCAATTACACAGATGTGTATACAGTGCCACACTAAAGTAACTCATGGATCGGATTCCCCTATGTGGGCAATCAGGCATTGTTAGATGAGAGGGAGCCCAAATTACACATGTCACACAAGCTTGTAGGAACAGCAACTAACACAGCAAGAGACAGACCCACCACAGCACTACCCCCAGGGACCCCACATTGTGGTGACCCTGGCCTGCATGATAATCCCACTGTGATGACAAAGCTAGATGTCGTTCACACTGTGACCCACAGTCATGTGTCCTGAGCAACAAACTACCATCACACCTACACAAGCACAAATCAATCAGCACGGCCTGTCAGCCAAGGCCAATATGGAGGTAGGGGTCTAGCCGTGCAACAACTCTCATTTGCACACACTCAACACCACACACCTTGATCTCCATCAATGTGCAGCAGTGAAGCTCACATGGACTGTTGACATTGCACATGCACCCATGACAATCCCAGGGGTGGTGGTGGGAACTAAGGTGCAGAAACCCATCACACATGGCCAGTCAACAAGACTCGTGAATGTCTGACACACTGCACAGTACGCTGTACATGGGCATGACGTCAAATCCACACCAACCAATGGGATCCCGGCAACAGTCACACACCAATGAAGAAGCCAAGGTCACCCACAAAGAACACACATAGACAACTTCCAACATTGCAGCTCTGACCCTGAGGAGTGGCAGCAGTCACACACACAACGTGTCACAATCACTGAAAGCTAACACAAACTGTAAATTACATGACTTGTGTAAGCAACAAGTGCCAAGGGAAATCCTGACTGTGTCTCATCTGCGTTTGCCCACAAACTCAGCCCTGACAGCAAACACACCTATGGATGACACCCTGATGACCAGTAATGTGCCATGCACCCACATCCCAGAGAACCCAGGGCGAAGATTTGGGGGGAACATAGGTCAACTCAGCAAGCATCACAAACAGGTACATCACTAGGGATCCCAGCCTGCGTAGCAAAATGGAAGTGAACACACACAGACATGCTCACACAACACACACCTTGGGCTCAGGCAATGTCACGGAATTACACACTGCCATGAGGGGACTCCACTCCTGTGTAAGGAAAGCTGTGCCATACGTTGTCTCTGCAGGGCTCTATCATGTCAGCAGAACACTTGGTCACTCAGTCAACAATTAGCACAAAATGAAGGCTCTCATCACATCAGCCTGGTCATGGGAGTGTCACCGAAATCATCTGCACAGATCCAACACACATGTATAGCAAGTTGCACTGATAACACAGATGAGTCCTTCCCCATTGATGCCCAAACTTGCATGTCCAGTGGAGATGGTCACACGGTCAGGGAAATAGACAAATTGAACAATGGCAAGCACAACTGATGTGCAGGGGTGTAAGCCACAGATGTGATATTGCAAATAAATGTAGGAAATCCCATTGGCAAATATTGAAAACATGACACCCTCATATTGCTGCGAAGGATGACATGGCTACACACCAGGATAGGACACATTCCCCCTGGACCACATGGGGTCCTGCACAGTAACACTTCATTTTCCTGATATCAAAAATCACCATCACTGCAGCAAGGGCATGGTTAGCATCATCAACATCATGTACATCTGAAGCAAAACCACTAGAGAACAGAAAGTAGCTTTATTCAGCATATGTGTGTGTAAAATAGAAAGTCCTGAAAAAGACAAAGGCCAATGGCCAGTCCATCAGTAAAGTCCGAACAGGGTGACAGTGGCAGATGTCCCCCTTTGCTTGCCTGCACTGCTACGGACCAGGGACATTCCCCTCGGAGGGGCATACGGGGGGCAGGCCAGGCACCGCAGGGACAGGATCAGGGCTCACCAGAAGGAGGCAGGGAAGGGGTGGCTGGTGCTGGAGAGTCACTGACAACTGCAGTGGAGGTGTCTGACATGGTGTGTGCCGGCACAACTGGGGGGCATGAGTCAGATGGTGTGGGTGCCGGCACGACTGTAGTGGGCTGGCCAGATGGAGTGGACAGACGGGGTGGTAGTGGACTCCACTGCAGTGCCTATCTCCAGGGTTCAGGCAAGGTGGGCAGGACAGAGGGGGAGGACACGGTCTCCACACCAGTGGCACAAACATGTGCAGCGGGGGGTGTGGGGCTGGAAGAGCAAGTGGTAGGGGGAGAAGGCCGGATCATTTTGGGGATGGTGTATCTGTGGGTGGGGGAACCTGGGGCAGGGTGTGGTGGGGGAACCTGTGTTGTGGGGGCCTGAGGGATGGAAGAAGGGGACTGTGTGGTTGAGCTGCAGGGCGGTGGCGGGGTCTTGCTCTTCCGGGACCGGGGGACTTGCGGGTGGGGGCCTCAGTTTGTCTGTGCCTGGGGGAGGGTGTCCAGGGGTGAGGGGCACGCCCCTCTGTGTGGGTGGACTTCCTCTTCCCCTTGTATGCTGGATCAGCTGGATCGGAGGGGAAGAGGCCGAGGTCACAGAGGAAGAGCTGCTTTTTAGGTGGGGTTGCAGGTGAGGCAAGGGAAGGGGTCTTGGAGGGAGAGGATTTGGAGGACTGCGGAGTGAGTGTGGATGCCTGTGTGTGTGTCTGTTCCCCATCCCCTGTGGGTGTGGTATCAGTCCCCTGAGGATGCTTGCGTGCACGTTTTGACTTTGTTTTGGGTGTTTCTGTGCTGCTCGTGTCTGTGTGTTTGGGTGATTGTGCAGGTGTGCATGTGCTTGGGACAGGTAGGGTGCCAGGAAGTGTGGATGGGGCAGAGGTAGGAGGGGTGAGGGACTGTTGGAGGAGGGACACTGATGCCATCAGGGAGGAGTCCATGGACTTATTGCTCCTCTGTAGGGCAGACATGCCCGATGAGATTCCCTCCATGAACGACACCAGCTGTGTCAACAGAGTGGTGTGTGCATGGAGGACACTCAGCATTGCGGTCTGCCCTACATGGAGCTGGCAAAGTAAGTACACAGACTCCTCACTCAGGGCAGCAGGGGACACAAGGGCAGGGGGTGCGGTGCCTGGCATGAAGGAGACACGCTCCCGAACACGGGAGCCTCCACGTACCTCTGGAATGGGAGCCAATGGGAGGGCGGTGGTGGTGGTGGTGGCGGGGCCAGCCATACTAGCTGGGGTGTGGTGGCTGCTGACACCCGCCTCCACAAGGGAGTCATCCTCCGAGCTGCTGTGGTCCTCAGCTGAGGTGGATGGTGCTGAGGACTCCTCGGTGTGGCTCCCCTCGCCCTCCGTGCCACTGGGTCCCTCCGACCACTCATTGGCTGCTGACCCAGTCTGGCTCTGCAGCTCCTCCTGGTCCATCAAGCTGTCCCCTCCTGTGGCCGTGGATGTATCTGCAAACAATTAGGGAAACAGACAAACATCAGTCACCTGCACTGACCGCACACACCACAGTAAGTACAGCACAGTACAGAGCAAGCCCTGGCATCCTTAGTTGAACATTGCCAAAAGTGCTCACACAGATTAGGAGAAGCCAATTGTCAGTCTGATGGTCAACTATGGAACTCACACCCCTCCTGGCCTTGCACCCATCTGTCTGGTGCCTGTCGGATGGTAATACCCCAGTGTGGACACATGCACCACCTACACAGTTGTTGGACATTGCAGAGAACACAGTGAAGTATGTGAACATGCACACATCACATCTCTTGCCACTGAGTCAGTACAGATGTCCGGATAAAGGGATGGCCAGAGTCTAATTTGAAATGCATGTGATGCATACCAGCACCAGACACCATGATGCACCCATGTCCTGATAGTCAATGCCACAAAGGGGTGCATGTTGCACATGTCACTCCCCTGCAGGATCACTCTTGGGAAGTTTAATGCCATGGCACAGGCATGCCTGCAAAGTCATACATCACTGTCTCCAGTCACATGGGCAGGGCAGCCAGCCAACAACAGTCTGCACTGTGTCACAATCCTAGGTCATGGGGAATGCAAGTTCTATAGCTGACAAGTGCACATGTCCATCCCCCACAAACCACATCATCTGAACTCTTATTTGTCCACGTCATACCAATTGGACATATGGGAGACATGAAACACAACTCTCTGAACCTGAGCACCTCACAGTCTGCTGTGAATGAAAAACAGCTGCCTGAACTTCACAGTCGCATACCTCAGTCTGCACAGTCAAGTGATCAAACACCTATATGTCACACAAGTATCGTCTCTCATGGTCACATCTCAGATGGCATGCTGAGCCCTAACCGATAAACACCCCAGTAGTCCTGACAACGAAGCCACAGCACAATGACACAGAGGCAGACACCTGAGGGAACATTTCACTGAGCACAACGTGTCAGCTGATACACAGGAGTGGGAGTACAGAGTGTATTGTATGCCCTGGAGTAGGCATGACTGTCCTGCTCCACGTGAAAGAGGGATGAGCCCTGGACAGTAGGCAGGTGGCTAAGCATGTGTGACACACTTGATATACATACTCCTGAGGCCCAAACATTGTTCCCACCCGCAGCATGGGGGTGTGCCAAATACCCCAGGCACATGTGGTGAGTCAGATCAGCAATTGGACCACATATCAAAGTTACACGCAGATTACGTCAGAACTCAGTCATTGTGTAAGCAATTAACCCACCCATGAAACCCACCACAAAGTTACGGGAACAAATGCTGTCCCCCACCTTGAGCTAAGCAAAATGCAAGGACACAGTACCCAAGTGACACAATTTCCTGACTGTAAGGGCCACACCTGGGTATCAGATGAGGAGTGGGCATGTCACAATTGAGGGACATGGGTCCTGGACCACAAGACTGATGTACTGTGGAAGTTTAACCAGGCCAGAGGAGGGCACATAGCATGTCAGACAAAGTTCACAGTGCAGTCATGGACTCACCCCCTCCTTGCTGCTGTCTGGCCTTCAGCTGCCCATCCAGGTCAGGGAAGACCACCGCCAGTATCCTGAGCATGTGGGGGGTCAGGGTCCGGTGTCCGCCCCTCCTGCGAGGAGGCGACAGCTTCAGCTGGACCCTTGCGATCCTCCGGGTCCAGCCCCGAAGGTCCTGCCACCTCTTCTGGCAGTTGCGGATCCGGCGCTTGTAGTCCCCCACGGATCTTACTGCCCGGATGATGGTCAGCCAGATATCCTGCTTCTGGTGGGCATCAACCTGTGAGGATGACAAAGTGAAAAGGCCATTACTACACATGCCACATATCCGTGCATCACACAGTTGGATATACATGTCTCAATCACAGGGGCATATGATGTACACAGGCAGTGCAACTATGGCTATGAACAGTTTGCCAGCAGTTACTAAATGGTATCATTGCCTGGGAAGTAAAACCTTGTTGGAATGCACTGTTACTGCACTATACCTGTTCAGTGCATGTAACTACACACTTTGGGGGGTGAGAACTACTCAGTGAGCATGCTAGCCAGTGGTGTGCCAACTAAGTTTTGCTAGTCAGACAACATGCACATTTAGTAAGGCAGTGGACAGCACACTCACCTGCTCCCCTGGTTTCCCATACAGCTTGCTGTACTGTGGAAGGAGGCTGTCCAGCAGGGCCTGGTTCTCCTCAGTGCTGAAGGCTGGGGCTCTCTCCACAGTACGTGCCATTGCAGTAGCCAGAGGATGCAGAGACAGCAGCAGTGTTGGTGGCAGATGTCGTCCTGGAGCATGTAGTGCAGGCAAGTGAGCTCTCAGGGGAACAGCCAGCATTATATGTGTGCTGCAGAGGCAGATACTGTCCCATGTGTCCAAAGTGATAGGTCCAAGTCGTTTGCATCTTCTGAATCTGGCCAATCCATGGAATTGCACCACTTATACATGCCCACAGCATCCTTCAAAAGTTCAACTTCATGACACCCATGAATTTGCAACATTGTTGTGGCTGGCCAACTGAATTCACTGCATCAGACTCGTTAAAGCTTCGAAAACGCGTCCGTTGCCATGCCAGGCCCTAGCCAATGCGTGCGCACCGATCGGTCCATTGCTGTACAACGCATACCCGATCACATCATATGCAATGGCCAATGCGTGCGCACCGATCGGTCCATTGCTGTACAACGCGTACCCGCTCACATCATATGCAATGGCCAATGCGTGCGCACCGATCGGTCCATTGCTGTACAACGCGTACCCGCTCACATCATATGCAATGGCCAATGCGTGCGCACCGATCGGTCCATTGCTGTACAACGCGGACCCGCTCACATCATATGCAATGGCCAATGCGTGCACATGGATCGGTCCATTGCTGTACGACGCGTCCCTGTACAAGTCACTCGCATATGTCACCATGCTTGTCACTGGTGAACGTATGCCAGCCACATTTACTTGCCAGGGACTCAGGGGCACACCTACGACACCACAGCCTGTCCACACTGTATCCTAAGGCATGTAAGGCTGCATTACCTTTTCTGTGTATGGGGGTCAACATGTGGTTTTTGGGTGGCACTTGGGGGCAGCCACTCCCAGGCTGTGCAAGTGTTCATGGGGACAGAATCCTTTGTGTGTTGTGCACATGACCACTGTGATGTGCAACTGTTCATTTCAGAGCATGTGGCATGGTCACATTTCCAGGTTGTGTATGTGTATGTCATGTCACATACCCCCTGAGTCCCATGTGGGAAGGTATGTACGTCACAGGGTGACCCATTGCCACAATAGTGATGGCCCTCCACAGTCTGTGTGCATGTTGTGTTTCTGATGTCTCTGATTCCATGTGCACAATGGGAGACAGTCTCCACATCCACGTTGTTTGTGCATGGACTTTGATGTTGTGCGTGTGTGTGTCACAGACGTCCATGTCTGTCCTGCAGAGGCAACAGGGGCCACTACCTGTGGGAGTCATGGTTGTTTTGCTGACGTGTACATGATACGCCATGTCATGCCAGTGTCCATGTGGCAATACAGGGTCCCTGGGAATCTACCTGTCAATGAGCTGTGATGCCTGTGGCACATCGGTCCTGACATGTCACTGTGGTGTGTGTTTGGAACGTGACAGCAGTAAATGGGTACTGTGACACAGCCTAATGATTTCCCATAGCACAATCTGGAACTTGTTGTCAACACATGTTGAACTGTGATGTTAGATGTTGGCCATGTAGGTGCCATATATGTCCATACAGAACGGCACACACATCAGGTACTTGTGTCTCGTAATGATGTAGCATGTGATATTGAGTATGGTCAATGGCACATATGTGGGGTGACTGACAATCTTTCTTTCTTCACCTATGCACTGCAGGGCACCAGCTGTCCATAGACCATTCCCTGACCTTGCAACGATGGTGGAACGTGACTGCATCCGACGGTACCGCTTCAACAGGGCGCTGATTGAGGAATTGGCGGTGCGGTTGGCCCCACATTTGCTACCTGGCCGGCCATACCCTACAGCGCTGACCCCCAAGGTGAAGGTGATGGCAGCCTTACACTTCTTTGCCACTGGTACCTTTCAACACACTGTGGCGTCTGCTGGTGGGATGTCACAGACTATGTTCAGCCGTGTGCTACGCGATGTTTTGGAGGCAATGTTGAGATACCTGAACCAGTACATCTATTTCCCTAAACGTCAACAACTCACTGACGTCAAGAGTGACTTCTATGCCCTGGGGAGGATGCCACATGTCATTGGCTCCATTGATGGGACACATGTGGCTTTGGTACCACCACAGGCACATGAGCAGGCATACAGGAACAGGAAACATTATCATTCGATCAATGCTCTGGTGGTATGTCTTGCAGATATGAGCATCACAAATGTGTGTGCCCGTTTCCCCGGTTCGGCACACGATGCCTACGTGATGAGGAGTAGTCGCATCCCGAGGATGATGTCACAGATGCAGAACCAGCGTGCCTGGCTTGCCGGTGTGTACTGACTTTGTAGCATTGTGTGTGTTCTGCTATGTTGTATTCCGCCCTCTTTTCCAACTCAGCTAATGTGCAATTGTCTGTCTGTAGGTGACTCCGGATACCCCAACATGCCGTGGTTGCTGACACCCCTCAGTAACCCTGTGACACCAGCCCAGATGCGCTACAATGAGGCACATGGTCGGACCAGGAGAGTGATCGAGCGGACATTTCGTCTCCTGAAGAGCCGCTTCCGCTGCCTGGACAAGACAGGAGGAGCCCTCCCATATGCCCCAGCAAAGGTGTGCAAGATTGTCATTGTCTGCTGCATGCTACACAACCTGGCAGTGCGGAAGGAGTTGCCTCTCATCCTGGATGACGATGACCAACATCCGCCACCTGTGGAGGATCCTGGCCTGGGCCACGATGCCAGTGATGATGATGATGATGAGGGTGATGTCCGCACACAGCTCATCACCAACTTCTTCAGCTGAATGTGAGTATCCAGAGAGTTGTCATGTCAATGATGTGAGTTTGCATGATATGTGTGGGTGGTGCTCTGGTGCTGTTTGAGTGTGGCCATGTGCTACTTGACTGGATGCGTGCAGCGATTTGTCCTTACAGGTAGTCTGTACTCCCCAACAGTGTTGACATGCTAACTTCGTTTTGTGTAGGTATCTTGTGACATGTATTGGGCATGAGTATTGCAGTTCTGTCCTGTTCTTCAGTGCTTTTGACTGTGTGTCATGTCTGTCCTTCACAGGGTGCTTACAGAGTTGTTTGGTCAATTTGGATCCCCCGACACCATGATTCAGCTTTCAGGGTGGCAGCAGTCATTTCCCTACAGGTGATGTGCCACACACCCCTGGACTTTATTTCTTCTACACTTTTTGACTGTGTGGCCACTGCCACGTGGGATTACCTTGCATTTGTAGTGGAAACAACATGTTGCAAATGTGTAATAAACCTGTGCTTCACTTTGGGATGTGCGTTGTCTGTGGTCACACATCTGACTGACATTTGCTTACTGCACCTGTGGGCTAGTTAACACAGACTCTGAATAGGTGTGGTTTCTGTGCATTCCACTGTATTTCCTGGCAACATCAGTGTAGGCGATGAGTCCGATGGCCCTGGTGTCTATGTGTTGTGTAGCCCTAGTGGTGTGTCTCCCTCATATGTGTCACGTCTCCATGACTCACATGACGGTGTTGAACTTGCTGTGGCAGTTAGCATGCACAGTGTCATTTAGCAGATCATCATCTCCATGACAAAAACAATGTTGGAATCACAACAGAGGCAAGTATGGTGTATTAGTGAGTTTATTATATACATGTGTGAGGATAGTGCACAGGATGGTGGGTGCTGTACATTGGTATTGGAATCCAAAGTTCCCAGATGAGTTGGAAGTGTTGGTAGTAGTAATGTCCTGAGTAAAGTCCACAGTCATCTGATACATTAGTCCAACTTAAACTCCCCATGTCATGTGGGAGAGTTGTGTTGCATTCGACAGGGTGAACAGTTTGCACACAAAGGAGAATTTCCAGAACAGGTGTTGGGTTCCTGGGGGAAGTACATGGCCATCGGCCTCTCAGTTGTCCTTCCTCGGACGGCCCCTCTTCTTTCTGGGGGGACCCTCACGTGCAGGCCGCTGCGGTGCAGAGGACTCTCCACCAGAGTCATCCTCCCTCCCTGTGGCAGTTGCAGTTGTTGCAGCACCAGATGTGGGCACACAGGGAGGTGTGGACATGTTGGTGCTAGTCTGGTGGAGGCATGTCAATATGTCCCTCTGCACCGCTGTCAGTTCTTCCAATGTGTCCCACTTGGACTCCATGCCAGACATGTGTGTCTCCACACAGGACATGTGTGTCTCCACACGGGACATGTGGGAGTCCAAGCGGGCATGATGGGCAGCCTGCTGCTGTTGAATGTCCTTGAGGATCCCCACTACCTGGCTGACCTCTCCTGTGCTATTCTGGTACGCCTCAGCAATGCGTGCCAGTTGTGGGTCATCATGCAGTCCAGACCCCTCTGCAAACAGCGACCTCTGCCTACCACCCCTACCACCACCCCTGGACACACGTGCGGGAGCTGCCGTGGCACGCACAGGTGACCCTCGGCCCCCTTGGGGGTTGGTACTGGGGTTGTTGTCCGTTGCTTCACGGTGGGCTGTGGTCCCTGTGCTGTTGTCATTGAGTGTCCTTGGTCTGTCTGTGTTGGTGGGGGTGGTCTGTGTGTTGGCAGATGTTGGAGGAATGGGTGCAGGGGGTGCAGATGGTGGTCCTGCTGGTGCTGCATGATGACTCCCACCGGAGGTGCCAGGTTGTTCTTCGCCATCCGATGAGGGCAGAGGCTGTTCCACACCAGAGATCTCAGGGTCCCCCGGAGCCTGGGACAGGGACTCCTCCTCATCTGCTGCTGTGTCCCCATCATCACCTGTTTTTGGAAGAGACACACAATGTATGTTATGTTTCTGCAGGCATCAATGGTTCAAACACATGACAGTTGTGACTGTACCTCTGGATGCGGCCCTGTACATTGCATTGTCCTAAGTTGTCACAGTCAGAGGTTGATATTGGTGTGGCTCATTGTCCTGCCAACCTGATGCATTTCAATGTGGATGTTGAGGTGTGTGCATGACCAGCATTGGTGGTATTTGGTTGACATCCGGACCTCCTTCTCCCCCAGCCCAGTTGTCCCACCATGAAGCATGCCACACTTGCAGTGGGTGCAGGTTGACTCTCAGGATGTCAGTCAGTGGTGTCCTGCTGTTGGTTGGTGCCCAGTTCCCAGCAGGGCCTTGTGCTCCCCACAACAGAGCACCATTGTCAGACATCTTGGAAGTGGCTTTTCACTCACTCTCTTGTAGGGCACGGTCCCAGGTGTGTTGTTTGGAGTTAGTGGAAGTGGTGTGTGTGTAAGGGCCTGCTGGTAGCTGTAGTCGGAGCTGGCACTCCTCCTCCCCCCAGGCCAGACATCCCACCATGAAACGTGCTTCCATTGCAGGGAGTGCAAGTTGGCTTTCAGGATGGCAGTCAGTGGTGTCCTGCTGTTGGTTGGTGCACAGTTCCCAGCAGGGCCTTGTGCTCCCCACAGCAGTACCCAGTGTCAGCCATCTTGTCAGTTGTTTTCCACTCCCTGTGATGTGAGCATGGTTCAGAGTGATGTTGATGTGCCAATTGTGAGGGTGACCAATATCTGTGACTACCACTCCCATCATGCTATTGCCTACACCCCCCTTCCCAGAAGGCCCATACTTCCTTCCTTTTGAGTCGACTTCACTGTGTGTGAGTGTGACAGCAATGGCAAGATGGCTGACAGTGTGGTCCTGTTGTTTGTTGGTGCCCAGTTCCCAGCAGGGCCTTGTGCTCTCCACAGCTGAGGCCAGTGTCAGACATCTTTGAAGTGGCTTTTCACTCCCTGTGAGGTGTGCATGCTTCAGTGTGAGCTTGCTGGGCCATGCGGGTGGGGGATGTTGAGCTGTGACTACCACTCCCATCATGCTAGTGCCTACACCCCCCTTCCCAACATGCCCATACTTCCTTCCTTTTGACTCTGCTTCCCTGTGGGGTTGTGTGCCTGTGCTGACAGGATGGCTGACAGTGTTGTCCTGGCGTTTATTTGGCTACAAGTCCCAAAAGTGTCCCTGTGCTTCACACGGCATAACCCAGTGTGGTTGTTCTTTGTGGGATATTTAATTAGAGTGTGAGGCATTGCATTCTCCCAGGTGAGTTGTGTGGAGTTTGTGTTAAGGGGGTGTGTGAGAAAAGCTGCTGGTGACTATGGTCAGAGCTGTCAGTCCTCATTCCCACCCTGCCAGATATCCCACCATGGAACGTGCTTCCATTGCAGGGAGTGCAAGTTGGCTTTCAGGATGTCAGTCAGTGGTGTCCTGCTGTTGGTTGGTGCCCAGTTCCCAGCAGGGCCTTGTGTTCCCCACAGCTGAGGCCAGTGTCAGACATCTTTGAAGTGGCTTTTCACTCCCTGTGAGGTGTGCATGCTTCAGTGTGAGCTTGCTGGGCCATGTGGGTGGGGGATGTTGAGGTGTGACTACCACTCCCATCATGCTATTGCTTACACCCCCCTTCCCAACATGCCCATACTTCCTTCCTTTTGAGTCGACTTCACTGTGTGTGAGTGTGACAGCAATGGCAAGATGGCTGACAGTGACGTCCTGTTGTTTGTTGGTGCCCAGTTCCCAGCAGGGCCTTGTGCTCCCCACAGCTGAGGCCAGTGTCAGACATCTTTGAAGTGGCTTTTCACTCCGTGTGAGGTGTGCATGCTTCAGTGTGAGCTTGCTGGGCCATGCGGGTGGGGGATGTTGAGCTGTGACTACCACTCCCATCATGCTATTGCCTATACCCCCGTTCCCAACATGCCCATACTTCCTTCCTTTTGACTCTGCTTCCCTGCGGGGTAGTGTGCCTGTGCTGACAGGATGGCTGACAGTGTTGTCCTGGCGTTTGTTTGGCTACAAGTCCCAAAAGTGTCCCTGTGCTTCACACGGCATAACCCAGTGTGGTTGTTCTTTGTGGGATATTTAATTAGAGTGTGAGGCATTGCATTCTCCCAGGTGAGTTGTGTGGAGTTTGTGTTAAGGGTGTGTGTGAGAAAAGCTGCTGGTGACTATGGTCAGAGCTGTCAATCCTCCTTCCCACCCAGCCAGATATCCCACCATGGAACGTGCTTCCATTGCAGGGAGTGCAAGTTGGCTTTCAGGATGTCAGTCAGTGGTGTCCTGCTGTTGGTTGGTGCACAGTTCCCAGCAGGGCCTTGTGCTCCCCACAGCAGTACCCAGTGTCAGCCATCTTGTCAGTTGTTTTCCACTCCCTGTGATGTGAGCATGGTTCAGAGTGGTGTTGATGGGCCAATTGTGAGGGTGACCAATATCTGTGACTACAACTCCCATCATGCTATTGGCTACACTGACTTCACCAGCATACACAGAATTCCTTCCTTTCAGTGAGCTTCCCTGTGAGGTGGTGTTCTAGTGGTGGCAAAATATCTGACTGTGTTTGTTGGTTAGATTTGTGCCACTGCCTTGCTCTATTTGTTGTTAGGTTTGTACATGTCATGACACAGTTACATATCACTATGAGATGGCATGTATTGTGTTTATCTAACTAACAGACAATCTTGGGGTGATTATCTTTTGGTTGCTGTGGATTTGCTAAGGGTGCATGGTTTGACTATCCCCTTGACAGTGATGTGTGTGTATTGTCACACAATATTGTGTATATTTGTTGTGTACTCACCAGGCTCTGGGATGTTTGATAGTCCATATACGCTCACTGGTGGTAGGATGGCCCGCACCTTCTCCTCCCAGGGCCTGAGGTATAGTGGTTTGGCAGGAGGGCCACTGCCGGTGCGCTGACTCAAGACGTAATCCTTCTTTAGTAGGTCCTTGACCCTCCTGCGCACATCATACCACCTGTTCTGGATGTCTTCCTTTGTGCGCAAACATGGTGATTGTGCGTTCACCCTGTCGACGATCCTCTCCCACATCTTGGTTTTCTGCGACATGGGGGTCTGTTGGACCAATGTACCAAACAACTGTGGCTCTACCCTGAGGATCTCATCTACCAGGACTTCCAATTCACTGTCTAGGAACTTTGGATTCTTCTTTGGGGGCATGGTGATGGGTGGTGGTGGTGATTGATGTGTGTGTGTGTGCAAGTGAGGGTGTGTGAGTGTAGGTTTTGCTGGGTGTATGTGAGGGTGCTATTTGTTGAGGTGCTAATGGTGTGTGGCTTGTGTGATGGATGAGATGTGAGTGTGTCTGTGGTACTTATTTAAATTGTGTAATAAAGACATTGTTTATGTTATATTTCTGATAACGGGTGGGAAGGTAATTAAATATAATTAAATATTAGTTAATTATTAATTGTTTAATTGATAATTATGTAAATTGTGTAATTATTATAATTTGTAAAATACATTCTATGTGTGGGCTGTTGGGTGTTTAGGGGTACAGCGTGGGAAGTTAATTAAGAAGTAATTATTAATTTGTTGCTCATTATTTCATTGATAATTATGTAAATTATGTAAATTGTGAAATTATCATATTTGTTAAGTTATATTAGGTATGTGCTGTTTAGCTTGTAGAGGTATAGGGTGGGAAGTTATTTAAGTATTATTACATGTAAAGTTATGCAATCATTTATTAAAAATTGTATTATTTATTACGCAATATGTTAATTGTGTTATGCTTTTTAATTTCAATGACATTTTAATTGTTGGCTGTTATGATTGTGAAAATATGGTGTGGTATTTTAATTACATTAATATTATTTGTTTTAATTGATAATTATTAAAATATAATTATGTAATTTGTTTAATTTTTGTGTAAATTAGACATCTAACTATCAAATGTAAATATTTATATTTTTTGTTACTTAATAGAGTTGTTCACATATGTTATTTGTTTGAAGTGAACTACTCTCTCTCTACTGGTGCACCACCTGGATTGGCAATAGTACATGTTACCCCTCCTAAGTCCTACGCTTTCCCTACTGTTGCACAGGCTGGAGTGGGAATTCTAGATTTTACCCCTCCTCAGTCCAACGCTTTCCCAACTGTTGCACAGACTGGAATGGGAATACTAAATTTGACCTCTCCTGAGTCCATTGCTTTCCCTACTGTTGCACAGACTGGAGAGGAAATACTAAATTTTACCCCTCCTGAGTCCAATGCTTCCCCTACTGTTGCACTGACTGGGGAGGGAAAAGTAAATGTTTCCCCATTTGAGTTCTAGTGTTGTATAAATTGGAATGGGAATAATATATTAATTATTTATATAGTTTATTTTTTAATTAATATTGTTTAAATACATAATATTATTATCTGCTTGTGTATTTTATCTTATATATTTATGTATATACATTTATGTAATTTGTAAGATATTTAGTAAAACATATTTTATATATTGTTTACTTTTTATGTGTAATTAAAATGGAAATATTTGTAAAAATGTGCAGTTTATTTGTTGTACTTTTTCTTTTTGTATGTGCATGTAAAACAATATATATATATCTCGTTTCCAATAGTTGCGTGCTTCGGCGTGCATCCAAATCACCGAGGGTGCCAGTTTCTCGCCCACACCCCAGCGTAAATTATAGTCTCCAGTCTCCGTCTGTATCTACAAAAAAACAGCACTCCGTGTAGTGCTTGATATATGAATTTATTCAAAATCCTTCGGCAGACATAACAGCGTCAAAGCGTTTTGAAACCCGCAGAGTCTTTCTCACAGTCGCGAGAAAGGCTCTGCAGGAGTCAAAACACGTTGACGCAGTTATGAAAAAAATGATATATTTGTGATTGATATTTTTGACACAATATTTCGGTATCTCAATAGTTATTGTTTCTTTATTGTATCAGTGAACCTGATATAGCAGCACTTAAACCGTTAGCAATATGAAATAATCATCAGATTGCACCAGCTTCCTTCTAGAGTGGCACATTTCAGGAAAAACACTAGACTTGCATTTCTATAAAACTGATTAACACATTCACAGTAAAAAGAGCTTTTAATATTTTGCCTTTACGCAGAGTGTACAAATATTTAGTTTTACTTTTTTATAGGAAAAAAATAAAACAAATGTTGTGTTGCAATCAGTGAGCTCTGTTCACATCTATAGCTTATTACATGCCATGTATCCATCACAATTATCAGCAAGCCTTAGGCTATCGATAATGAGATTTTTACATTTTGTAATTAAAATAATTTTTTTACTTGAATTTTTTTTCCTTACAGCTCCTTCACAATGGGGATATCAGCAGCACTTTCTCCACACTCACAAAACCACTTAGACCTACTTTTTAAAATCTAATTTCAGAAGAGCTAAAAAGGTGAGAAGTTCCTTACAAACATTTGTAATACCCACAGAGTAATTGTTCTGTAGTTGTTCTCTTCGTTTGCAGAAACAACCGCTAGGATATTTCCAAGAGAAACCATATGGTCATGTCTATGACTTCAAATAATTCGGAAAGGAGGCTGAAGCCCTTTTGGATAACACAGATATTAGCTGAAGTTCACACTGGCTGCTGTACCCTTTGATCATTCCAGTACATTTGGAGGGGGGGATTAATGGACATTCACCGACCGAGCCGGACCCGGAGAGATTTCCGACCGAATCGGACCCGTGCAGTCCGACCGAACGAGTACGATGCGCACGTATGCCATCGGACTCGAGTCGGTTGGACTCCCATTGAAGTCAATGGGAGCCTGTCGTACAACGCGTACGCGGGCTCCCATTGACTCAATGGGTGCGATGCGGACAAGTGCGCCCCTACAGCGTGTACGCGGCGAAGCGGTCGTGCCGTACACGCACAAGTAGGGGGGACCCATGGGTCCCCCCTGTGTGCGACTCGCACGGCTACGCATACAGGGGGGTCCAACACGGACCCCCAAAGTACGGCTCCGACAGCTCTTTCGAGCCGGAGTGCGCGGCTCGGTCGGATTGCTCGCGGCGCGCATCGTACTTACCCGGCCGGGGAACGTCTCCATTGCGCGGTGCGAGTCGTGTCCGTGCGAGTCGGTCGGTGCGGTTCGACCCGGGATCGAGTCGGTCGGAGCGGTCGGGACGCCCGGACGAGTCGGTCGGCGAATACGCATCGTACTCGCTCGCCCGGACGCGCGTACGGATCGGTCGGGAAATAAGGCTCCGAATCGGATCCGGTTAAGCCGAATCCGATTCGGAGCCCTACCGGCCGAGATCGGAATCGGCCCCTCAGTGTTGCTGCCAGTAGGCCAATTTGGCAAGCACAGAGGTGAGGTCTGCCATCATACTGAAGGATTTTCTTGGGAGCTACTTGCTTTAGTAGGCCATTATTGCATCACATACTCTATCACTGGAACAAGTATAAATGCTCCATTGTTTTATGCCTGTGGCCCTTGCTTGGTTATTGCAGCTGAGCAGTTTGGAAAAGAAATGAAGGGCTTCTTTATCGATCAGGTGCAGTTTCCCTCAATGAGCAAAAACGTATTTCTGCACCATTGCATGACAGCTTTTTATTTCCCACTTGACTTTCACCTTTTCACAGGCTTCAGCAATCATTATTTTTGAAGATTTTTTCTAATACTTCACTGTACTTGCTCTGACCTAATTTTCAGACAGATTAATAAACAACTTAATTCTTCTGTTCCAGCACATGTGATTAATAGAGCTAGTATTCTCCACCGCAACCCACTATTTAAATAGCTTATTCTATGATGCCATTTGTTCAACACTTACGAGGTATTCAGACGTTAGGTATTGGGCTTAAATAAGTACATTTTCATAGCAAAATTATTCCAAAAACAATTTGGAGCATTCAAATAGGCAATAGTAAGGTTGGTGTTAACATTTTCATCCCCACGGGTGTAAATTCTTCATACAAGAATTTCTCTAGAAACATAGACAAACATACATTACAATAAAATAAATTGTTTTCCTGCCTTCATGATGGCAAACCAAACTGTTGGCAAATATTTCAGAGAGAAACCGGAAATTCAGAGTGAATTATAATCCGAAAAACATTTTAACAACAAGGGCCCGATTACGATGTCATTAGGAAACTGTCCCGAACGAATCGGTTCCGGAATAGTTTCCAAACGAATCGGGTCCTGTGAGTCCAGACGACCGATTACGATGCTTCCCAACATCGTTCGGTCGGACTCAGATTGACTTTAATGGGAGGCTGTGTTCCGAACGAGAACACAGGATCCCATTTAAAAAAGGGGTGATTGGGGAAAACCTTGCACCTTGTGGTGGGCACCCCATGGTGCCTGCCACATTGGGCATTGTTGGGAAGAGGGGTCCCTTGGGGACCCCCACAGGCTACATTTGTGAGTCTCAGTATGAGTGTGGGCCCCCAACAGGCCCCCAAAGACAGATTCCAGCAGCCGTTTCATCTCGGGCAAACCGAATCGGAACGGTTGTCCGAATCTGTCATCGTAATCACTCGTCGGTAAACCGTGTCCAAAGAGCTGTACAAATCGGCTCTGAAAGACTTGGGCTGTCAGGATGCCTTTTGGAACTGATTTGGTCTTCTCGAATGGTTTGCGGGCATCGTAATCGGTCGTTGGGAAATCTGTACGATTTGGTAGGAAACAAAGGTTCCCAATCGGATTCTGCAATACCGAATCCCATCCGGAGCCTTTCCTAATGACATCGTAATTGGCCCCCTAGTGAGGTTCAGCTTGGGCCTCAACATTTCTTGATATGGATTTTTAGAGAAATATTCACACTTGCTATATGCTTTTGGTATTTGCTGATTTTAATGCTGTTGCTCAGGAGGATTATATGTGTTAGTTAGATATAGGGCCAGATGCATTTAGAAAGCATTTTGTGATTCCCTAATTGTGAATCTTTGTGATTCGCAATTAGGAAATCACAAAACGGCATGTATGAAAATGTGTTGAACACTTTCTGTGATTCCCAGTGGGTCGCAAATAACCTACCTCATGAATGTTAATAAGGTAGGTTGCAATTTGCGACCCATTAGAAATCGCAAAAATCATAGGGATGGTGGCCTTCTGAGGTCAGCAGACTACCATGTCTGTGATTGTTTTTAAATAAAGCAATCTTTCTTTTTTGAAAAGCAGCCCGTGTTCCTTAAAGGAAAATTAAATGCTTTATAAAAAGAAAAAGGAAAAGTTTTCCTTAAATTTTTTAAGAGCAGGCAGTGGTCCGTGGGACTACTGCCTGCACTTCAAAAAAGTTTTTAACAAAGGGGACTGGACCCCTTCCCATTTGCGAATGGGTTACCACCAACTTGAAGTTGGTGGTAAAATGCGAATTTTTGCGACCACATTCCCAGTAACAACATTCATACACACCGCTGCAATTCGGTGTTTGGAAGGGATGCCATAAACATGTCCCTTCCAAATACCGAGTCGCAAACCCATTTTGGAATTCGATAACAGGTTAGGATTTGATATATGGGAAAAGCCTTTTTGCTTTCTCAAACGGGTCAATTCTGCAAATTGGCCTGTTTGCGAACGCAATATAGCTACATACATGTGGCCCAAAGTCTTGAAATCAACAATTGCTGTCTTGTTCCTTAATGAGGGCTTTGAGGGTGTGGGAAAGAGGCTAAATATGATGAGTAATGGAGGTTGAGGCTAATGACAAAGTTCAATGGAGGTTAGATGGAGCACCAATACTGATTTATAGTAGAAATTCTTCCTTGGTTTAACCCAGAGGCTTTCACACCTTTTTGTGTTGAGCCCCCTATTCCAAAATTAAATTTTTTAGGATTTGGACCCCTGAGAACATTTTAAGAAGTTGACCCCAGCATCATCGCTCCCCCCCCCCCCTCTTTCCTTTGAACATAAGTGATTAAATATTCTTTTGATGGGTAAACTTTAAATCCAGCAACAGAGAGTGGAGTTAACCAAAGTTTTGTGAGTGGCACTGCTTAGTTGACAGAGGCTTATTACGTGGTTCAAACTATTCTATTTAAATATGCAAGACAAAATATTTTTAAAGGTTCTGAAAAAAGTTGAACAAAACTGTTCAGTGTAGCTTTATTTTCCACTGAAGAAATGTAAGTGCACATACAATATTTGTATAATAGCACATTCTTGAACTAATACAACAGGTGTGTGGTCAGTCTGTGGATGGATTCTTCCAACTGATCAGCTTCAATTATTCCTTTCCACATCTCCAGATATTCCTTTAATGCAGATACCGTCTAATTAACTTGGCCCTTTCTGCAGGTTCCTCCCCAAACTTCTTCCCTTCACCCTCCTGTTTTCTGAACCCATTTTTGTTGGCTTTCAGAACTCTGCACACTTTACAATTGCAAACTAGTGGTAAAGTGCTCTCTCCTTTAAACATGGTGAAATTGCCTTAGACCCAATTGGCACATTTAATTTACTTATAAGTCCCTAGTAAAGTGGTACTACTTGTACCCTGTGACTAAATTAAATGCTACTAATGGGCCTGCTGGAAATTGTGCACCCACTTAAGTAGCCATTTAAACATGCCTCTGGCCTGCCACTGCAGCCTGTAGTGCAGTTTTAAACTGTAATTTCGACTTGGCAAAATAAACCTTTTGCCAGGTCTAAGCCTCCCTTTGTAATACATATAAATCACCCCTAGGTTAGGCCCTAAATAGCCCATAGGGCAGGCTGCAGTGTATGTTGGACATGTACTGTTAAGTTTTACATGTCCTGGTAGCCAGAAATTCTTACATTTGTTTTTCAGGACTCAAAGCCCTGCCTCTTCCATCGGATAACATTGGGTAGCCAATTGCATTTAATAAATGATAAGTTTAAATTGGGAGCAGGTAGGAATGTTGAGTTTGCTGTCTAAAGAATTGTAATTCAAGATGCACTTTAATGGTAAAGTTGGATTTGAAGTCAAAATTTTGAAAATGTCACTTTTAGAAAGTTGACATTTTCTTGTCTTAACCTTTTGGTGCCTGCAGCCTTTATCCTGGGATATCTGGCAGTTAATCTTTGTGTATTGTATCTTTTGTGCCCCCAGCCAAACTGAGGCCGGGGCAAAGAGACAGGAAATTCCAAACACCTCTGAGGGTAGAAACCTCTAGAACCTACTACTTCTTGAAAGCTTGCACCAGGTATAAATATTAGACCCTTAGACCCAGCTCTTCAGTAAACATCTGGACCCATGGAAGACTCACAAGAAGGACTGCTGAGCTGCTCTTCTGCAAGAAGGATTGCTACTCTGCTGCCCTGCTATTCTACTGCTCTGCTGCCTAAGTAAGGACTAGACATGCATTTTAAACTCAGGACCACCAAAGTGACTCCATGTGCTAGTTGGCCAGCCTCAAGGACAGAAAAAGCTGCATCCTCCTTGAACCCAGCACCTGGACTCTGCCTGCTGTGAGTCTTGCCCCCCAAGTAATACTACCCCAGTCCTGGACCCTTGGATTTGAGCCTCAAGGTGCTCTACTAGCCCAAATGGGATCTCTTCAGTAGAATGGATGCAGCACAATGCACTGCCTCGTATCAGCACTGTTGCAGTAAGACACATCTCTAACGCAAGACACCACATCACCTTGGAACCGCTGCTGCGTGATGCATTCTAGACACAGGACCTCACATCACAGCCCTGCAGTTCCCCGGACCACCACTGCGTGATGCCTCCTTGACATAGGATCTCGCATCGCAGCCCCGCAATTCCTCGGAACCACCACTGGGTGACGCTTCCTCCGCGCAGGACCTTGCAGCCGACACTACATGATGCATCCTCAATGTTGGACTTCGCAAAGCCCTGCAACCCAGATTTATGGCACTCTGTTCAGCTGGCTTAACTTGGCCCATTTATCAGGTCCATGCTCCATCGAAGTCAGCCTGAACTGCTTCTAAGCACTGTTTTCACTTAAATCATTAAAATTGCATATCTCTGGTTTAGATGATTGGATTTTATCATTTTGATCTCAAATAATTTATTCAATTTTACTTTATTTTTCGAAATTAGAGTGGGATTTGTCTTGTGTTGTGTTGTCACTTTATTGCTATTTGAAGTGCTGCAGAAATACTTTACACATTGCCTCTAAGGGCCTGATTACAAATCTGACCAGCAGACTTGTGGTGGCACGGCAGTGGTGGACCAGCCACAGCTGCAGCGACGGTCCGACCACCCCAATACGAGTTGGCGGTCAGAGGCCGCAATATGCTTGACAGGACCACCATGGTCCCGCCAAGCATATTACGAGTTTCCTCTCCGCCAGCGGTGACATGGAGGTAAAAAAAGAGGGCTCTAGAAAGCCCTCCGTTCCTCCTCCACTTGTGCATGCACACAGGGGGGCATAACATGTGCCCCCCTGTGTGCATGCACAAGAGTTCCTGCACAGCATGGACTTTTCAGTCCATGCCTTGCAGGAACCTTGTGAGGCGTTCCCATTGTGGTGCCTTTGAAAAAGTCTATGAAAGAGGCACTGCCCTGCGAATGCCATTCTGCCCACCAGGCTACAAATAACTTGTAATCTGGTGGGCAGGTGGCAGCAAGTCTCTGGGATGCGTGGGTGCGGTGGTGGAGTACCGCCTACCCTCTCACCGCCAAAACTCGTAATCAGGCCCATAGTTAAACCTGACAGCTTTTGTGCCAAGCTACAGGAGAAATGAGCACCAGTTAATTTTGGGCTAGCTTGTGTTTCATCCTGACAAGAATTGTGGTTTGTGCTTGAGTATGGCTTCACCCTCTCAACAAGTAACTCAATGTCCTACTTTGGTGTTCAGCTGTGAAATTAGGACTTGTGTTTGTGCAATGTCATACAGTGATTTTCTGTTACACTAAAATCCTTGATCAATAATTTGCTTCGATTTTGAGTTTTTTTAATCTCCTTGATTTGTTCTTCTTGCTTTTTTCAAATCTATCCTCATTCTACCTGACTGTCTGTGACACCTGCAAGGATGGCGTTTGAGCCTTCCAACATGGATATCTACACTGTGGCTGAGTTCAAGGAGTTCTGTAGGGAAAGGGGGCTTCCAGTCAAGAAGTGTACCAAGTAACTGGAACTCCATAAGGCTGATTGCCTGGGTGGAGGCTCGCCAACTACTGGCAAGAGTGGATGACTAGGATGATGAAAATGAGGATATGAAAGGGCAAGGATAGGATCTGAGAGCAGGTCCTGAAATGCAGTCTCAAATAATGCATTATTAGTGTGAGATTTTCCTTGTGTTGTGGTTTCACTTTATTACTGTTTAAATTGCTGAATAAATATGCAGCACATTGCCCCCAAGTTATGCCTGAGTGCTTTTGTGCCAAGCTTCCAGAGAGTTGAGAACAGGTTAATTTGGGGTTCGGTTGTGTTTCACCCTGACGAGAATTGTGGTTGCTGCTTAAGTCGGGCTTCACCCTCCCAACCAGTAACCCAATTTCCTACACCATCCTATTCATGGAAGTGCTTTCCACTCCTTACCAATAGAGATTCAAGCATTTAGTTTATCAAAGATGTCCTCAAGATAAGCTACTATTACAACCCCTTGGGATTACACTGTTGCTCTTATTTGTCATGGTCTAAATTCCGAAGGAGCTGCCTTAGTTTGTTTCTCAAATCAAAAATGTTTATCAACACCTATCCTCTGCATAACCATCAGATGTCTGTGTTGAACAGGAAACCTTCATGTTCAGCTCCCATTTTTAACCACAAACTTGTGTACTGGTGTGTACCGATGAACTCCTGTTGGGTTGGTCTTTATGAAATTAACAGTTTTTACTGCAGTGGTCAGCACATCCTCAATTCCACATCCATGTTATTGAAAGCTAGGGCTTCTTGGTGTGTCATACAATGAGTCAACTCAATTTGCAGCACCTCTTTCATCCTTTCTTAGTGCCACACATGGTAAGAGTGTGTGGATTCTAACACAGGCTTTTCATTTTAAGCCATGGAAGCACAGGGAGTTGTTGCCAATGTCAAACAGGTCACATGCTTTAACTCACCCATTGATTAGTTTGCAGAATAAAAAAATATTACTCTCTCATGGAATATGGAATGTGAAAAGAGTCTTTTTGCATGGTCACCTCCATTCCTTGCTGACTGGTATTGCTGGATTTTTTAATTCTGCCCACTGGGGCACTGCCGTCCAAACAGTGAATGAGCTCTGACCCCTAAAACATGTTAAAATTGGCTAACTCCTAATTGGCCTACTTAGGTTACCAGTAAAGCTGTAATATGTTGTAGGAAAATATATTAACTGCATGGAATATTTAAATATCGGCCTCTGAAAATGTTGTGCTATCTACTAGGCTGACAAAGGAAATATGGCTGCCGGCCTGCGTATGTTACCTGACTCCTGCAGCTTCTAAACCTGCAGGAAATAAGGAAGACCACTACTTTTAAACATTAAATAAATCACCGATAAGCAGGACTTGTATTGCACAAGTTGGGGTGTCTAGTATTTAAACGTGGTACATAAAAGAATTTAGTGTTGGCGTGTACCCACACACAATGAATAGCTCCCAACAGCTATTTTCACAGTGAAGGGCTCTAGCTGTTCTATGATAAAAACAAAAATTCTGAATACAATCCTAACTCTACTATCTTTTGTAAAAACACATTTTAATGTTTATTCAAAATCCAATTCAGTTGTGAAGTCAGATTTTTAATAAACAATTATGGATAGTGACATTTAAAAAGTTAGAATTAGACTACTGTAGGTTCAGAGAGACAAAATAGCATTTACCAGCTAGCAGATGACCCTGTATTTTCTTTCCCTTATGGAGGTGTGAAAACTGCTCCCAGAGCCAAGAGAATGGTTAGGGCCTTTTGGCAGGAAGACCTGGGCACCAGGTATGTGACTCCTATCAGCTCAGGAAGGGCAGTTGGGGAGGGTTCAGGAACCTCAAAAAGGTGAAAGGGGCCAGACTGAGTTCACAGTTAAATGTAGTAGGAGACCTGGAGACGAGAAGCCTTTTGGTTCATTGACCCGCTGTAGCCAGCTTGGTACCAACCCAGTTGAAGGGGTAGCTAGCCCTAGAACTAATATGGTGTAGCTGAGGAATTGGGGATGCTCATTTCCTAAACACAACCCCAGCCACCCTCAAAGATAGAAATAATTTTCTATCTTGGATTTTACTTAGAAAAATGCACTGTGGGATAGACTATAGTAAGACAAACAGGATCTGTTGCAAAAGTGGGAAGGTTTCCGTTGGGTACTTTAGTCTCATTGGCTACTGATTGTCCAGGAGTCACCAATACCCACTGGCTAGTGAATCCTACAAACGTAGCACCTCACCCACACCTCACCAGAACATATGGAGAGGAAGAGGACTGTTTCTACTTTTACCCAGGACCCTAACAGTCAGTTAGTTCACCTCATATGTGGTTATAGGGACAGTTACACAGCAAGCTGCAAGATGCCTTTTTCCTGAAGTGCTCAACTGACCATTTGTAACTGGACCTGAACTGGACCTGCTGGTGGCCTCTGCTGGAGAGAATCCAGGTCTCTGAGTTCAGTCGTTGATCTCCTGAAGCCAGAGAAATGAACAAAAGAGCAGTTCTAGAAAGTCTGAAATATTGGGATTTTGAAAACATTTGGACTGGAGCATTAGGGAAAACTAGCAGCAAAAGTGTCCAGTTTCTAACAATTTGTCAGAAACAATGAACAAAATATAGAAAAAAAGGTTAATATTGTTAAGAATTTACTGACAAATAACACACTATGCAGCACTTACTAATGACCTCTTTTCCCACACAATCCATGATTTAATAACAAATGGCCTGTTGTTCAACTGGAGGATTTTGAACTCCATAAAAAATAATTCGTTTGAAGGTAGAAATCTTGACTAGGAGAAGGCAGAAGAAGCAGACCCAACATTTGAATTTCCTTTACTCAGAGCTTTTCACACCAAAACCAATGGCTTCATTTGGACCTTGTCTAGCAGCTATCTGGCTTTGGGAGGACTTTAATGGATACAGCCTGCAACCCTACCCTGCTGGAGGGTGTTGATTTACATTGCAGAGTCAAAGTCAGAAAGTAAAATCTTTGACTGGGACGACCCGTTTGGCATATCCTACCCATGCTCCATCACAGTCTCCTTGAAATGCTCCTAGGTGCCGGAAAACTGTGACCAGTGATTCATGGTTAGTGCTTTAATTTTTCTTGATGTTTTTTGCCTCACATTTTTAACAAAAATCATATCTCGAGTTCCCCTTATTGGATGTTTGTTGTTTTTGTATCCTTTCACTCATTAAACATTTCTTTATGTTTATAAATTGGTTGTGTGATTTTTATTTTGTTGTGTTTTTACCTTAACTATTTTGTTACTGCTAAATAACTTTTCACAGTTTTCTAAGGTAAGCTCCGTACCACAGCTACTGGAGGTTGAGCCCAGGTTTAAATTATTAAAGCAGTTTTTCCTCAACAAATGTGTGGCCTTATTTCTTGTAGTGGGCTCCCATCCACCTCAATTAATAATCCACTTTCTCATGCTGGACATAAAAAATTAAAATGGCTTCCATAAATAAGTCAGTTTCTTCATCCAATTGCAAAGCAAACAAACTCAAGCAGGCTATTTCTCTGTGAATATCTTCTGACATAACTGAGATGTGGTAGTAAACTGTGGTGTTTGAAATGTGTAAACTTTTAAACTTCTCTGATGATTTTTCACTAAACGTTATCCTGGTCAAGCCCAGATTTGAAGGGAGAATCACTTTCTCTCATTTGGAATGTGCTTTTTTTTTTTGCAATGTGGTACGACATTTGGTAGGATATTTTCAAAGCATTTTCTGTGGTGGTTGGCACATTATTTGTAGTTTGTTTGCGTGAGTCATCTCTTGCAACTTGGCAAACTAGCAACTGTTCTTTCCTCCTAGAGAACTGTATTTTGTTTTCAGCAATGCCTTAATTTGGTTTATTCAGACCACAAACAGCATACTGTGGCCTAATGTCTCCAGTAACAGTGATGCTAGGAGAAACAAAGTCCAAGTACAGAGAATCATACTTCCTGTTTTTCAAGCTTTTTTCTCTCCATCCATTTCTGTTCTGGCCTTTCACTTGAGAACCTCCCCATCTTTTGGCAGCTGGAGATGATTCATGTCTAATGCATACTTGACCTAATATTCAACATTCTGAAGTTGCATGTTGATGAATAGCAAGAAACGTTGCACTTCCAAAGAGTCTTTAAAGATGACCTTCTTATGTTGCATGCATTAGATATGCTAAAACCGTACTTCCATGCTATGTCAATAACCCAGTAATTTCAGCTTACTTGCGCTTTTTAGGTCGAGCACTCGAGACCTCTTGTATATACTTTAGTATATACTTATATGTGTATGCACTTTGTGGGCTCTGGAGATCAGCCCTAGGACTGGTCTGCTTCCTCTAAGGGACTTTTTTTTTCCTGTTCAACTGCCTCTATTTAACTGTCTTGATAGAAAACGACCAGTAGAGATCAGTAAAATACCAGAATTGCTTTCTGCTTGTTCAACTGCCTCTATTTATCTGTCTTGATTAAAAACGACCAGTAAAGGTCAATAAAATACCAGAATTGCTTTGCACTTAGGGACTTTCTTTTTTTAATTTTTCTGGCAACCGCCTCTATTTTAATTTCTTGATAGAAAACGACCAGCAGAGGTCAGTAAAATATCACTTTAGCATTCTCTAGATTCCAGTCCATAGAAATTGTTTTCCACAAGCACCCGTAGACAATAATATTTTTTTTAAATCTTGTATTTTCAGTGATATGACCACCGAAGGCCCTGATTTTATATTAAAAACAGAGCTTTGGACTATACCATTTCCCGCTGAAAGGCAATATTTCTCTCCATGTCTTCCCATATTTGGCGTGTCACGCAGTTTGGTGCTTACTTTCCTTCCATGTTAAAGAACAGTAGATGTTTCAGCACCCAGGCTAATGTGCTGCATAGCTAAATACATATAATGTCCCAAAGGCGAGACCGATTGCATTACAAATGCTTTTTTGAATGAGTCAAGCCAACACTGCTGCACTCTGATTATACAGATACCCCTGATGAGGATGTGCAAGTTACTTTTTCAAAGGTTATGACGCAAGACTTTAGCACCACTCCTTTACCCATACTGCAATGCCATTAGCAAATTCTTCTGCCTTCCCTCTGATGCTTCTGCTATTCAAATAACAGTTCTCTGTGTAGCGATGAAGTGGTTTTTGCCTTCACAATGAAGAGGGCAAGTT
Organism: Calotriton arnoldi; assembly: GCA_963921515.1. Lineage (NCBI taxonomy): Eukaryota > Metazoa > Chordata > Amphibia > Caudata > Salamandridae > Calotriton > Calotriton arnoldi. The sequence goes on along the minus strand of CAWUFW010002315.1, from coordinate 1,738,286 downwards.
TTAGAAATGTTCCTTGTATATTCATAGCTATGGCTATTGTGAGCCATAAGGGGGTGAGTGACATGCATAGCCACCACCTCCTTCTTTATCCTGAGGGCCTATAAGATATGCCATGCTCTGCACGTTATGAGTTTGGGTAACGTTTGTTATTTACATCGCTTAGAAATGCCAGAAGTGCTGTATGAAGCGTTATAGAAAAAAAGGTTGTTTTGTTAAGAGTTTACTGATAAATAGTGCACTATGCAGGACTTAGTAATGACCCACACAATCCATGATTTAATAACAAATGACCTGCTTTAGTTAATGCTTGTTATTTCTGGAGATAAAATGCCTTAAGTGTGAAGTGTTGGTGCCCTTAACATGATCCTTCTTTCAGCTGGAAGCACCAAAGTGATTCCAGATATGATTCTGCAGCTCTGACTGCCAGAAGCAGAATTATACAGATGATCTTCACCCTTTGTGCTGGAGCGCCTCCTGAAGGCGGGGGCAGGAGACAAAAAGGAAAATTGTATTCCTCTTGCAACAGAAGGCTAGGAGGAATGCAGCTCATGCAGTCCTCCAGCCACCGTGATATCAATGGACACTGGATGCCAAGTGCTTGGTAGAGGGGGAGTTGTGTGCTGCTGTTGGTCTAACTGTCGAATAGAAAGTGGCAAGTGGTAAGCCCAAAAGCTGCCCAGTTCCTCCTGTCTAGGAAAGCTAATTTCTGTGGCGGAGGAGTGTAATGACGCCTGGTCTCATAGTGCCTACACTACAGTGAACACTTGCAACCAAACTAGAAGAACTATAACTACTGCCTATTTTCCATGCCACATCCATCATCTGAAAACTGATTTGCAGTTTTACAACACCACATTTCCATCAGCCCCATGTTTATTTAATCATTTAATAGTTTTTGACATAGTGCAAAGAAATAAAGGCACATACCAGCATGGATTAAAGGTGCATGTCCTTGCAATAAATTAGAAGGCAGTACAGATGCTAAATCACAGAACACATTCAACATTCTTTGATGGGAACCCTTCTTTTGAGTGAAAAGCATAACAGCCCAGTGTGTGCATGGCTGCCCCTCATGAACACACTTAGTGCCATGGAACACCATATAGGTAAGAAACGCAGTAAATAAGCAGAATGTTGGCAGACTGTAGGCGCCTGATGGAGAAGACTCACTCCAGGATCCTGTCATCAGTTAAGTCCCTGATTGGGCCTCGAGGGATGAATATGACTGGGTGTGTTGAAATACAGTCCTTGGCCTGCTGTGGAAAAATATTGTCACATAAGATCTTGCTAGGAGACATACATGAGATTACAGAGGAGAGTATGGGACTGTGCAGGTTTCAAAATAAATGACAGTGATAAAATTCTGAGTGCGATGAAACCTGTTGTGCAGAATGATCTCGACCTGTGTGGACTGGTTTTTTAATACGCTTAAGTGAAATGCTGAGATGTTTTTAAAAAAATGATAAAATGTTTGTGAAAATATGCATGATTTCATGAAATACAAGTGTTTGGTATCTTGCCTGTGAGGGCATATCTCACATGTGCAAATCACATCAGATATCAGAAAGGGGACTGGTCTGAGGAGAAAATGTCTCCTGCAAGACATTTTATTGCGAGGGGGGCGTGGCTTGAGCTGCCACAAGATGGCCGCTTCAGCTTGAGGCTCCGCCGGTCGAGCGGCACCTTTCCAGTCACCGGAGCTGTTTTTACGGCGAGCTGGGGCACATGAATTGAGGCATTGTGTGGGCGAGCGCGGGGGTACAGGTAGACGACTTTTTTAGCCATTTTCCGCTCCTGTATCGCGCCTGTTTCCCCCGCGCCGCTTTCCCCTCAGCAGCTTTCAGAGGCGCCCGCCATTTTGTTTTCGGCGGGACGCTCTCTATGCATGTGAAGAGCCCTGACGTCGCTGAATTGGAGTGTATTGCCGCCGAGGAGCCTGGTGGCGAATTCCAAACGCTCTTCCTTCAGGCTCCTCTAGACAGCAAAATGGCATGTCCGCTAAATGCGCAGGAATACTCGCTCCTTGAGGTACTTTGAAGCGGTATGTGGCAAGTGGCTTTAAGACTCCCTGGCTTATATGTTTAATCAACTGAGGAGGGGTCTGTTAAGCATTTTGCAACGATTGAGGAAAACGTGATTCTGGCTGTATCCCTAGTGGAAGTCGCATATTGGATTGAACCCTGCGCTAGGAGGCAACAGTATACTTTTTGCAAATAGGGCACTGCTGTATTTTCTCCTCCGGCTTTGGGTGTGTGAGTTCTGGACTGACGAATACTCTTCATTGCTGCTCCTTGCTGTTCTTTTTCAGTGCCTTAACTTGACTACACTTGTGTCTTGCCTTTTGGGCACCCTATACATCTGGCTTCCTCATCTTTATGGATCCCCCTGTTAGCGCTGGGCAAAAACCTACTCCACCAAGTATGTCCTCTCTTCGCAAGGACTCCAATCCTGTTGCTCCCCCCAAACGACATAAGAAGGAGCCTAATTCTCCCACCAAGTCCCCATTGCCCATCACTCTAGAGGATCTTATGGAGGAGATAAGGATGATTAAACCCTTCATGATAGAGACCAATGCCACCCTTCAGAAGCTCGATGAGAAATGGTCTAACCTGGATTCGAGAGTGTCAGCTATGGAACAGAGGATCAGTGACACGCAGGATGTGATCCCTCAGGTCGCGGCCATGTCTAAAGAGATTGCTCTCCTCAAGAGGCAAACTGAAGATTTAGAAAATCGCAATAGACGCAATAATCTCCGAATTTATGGCATTCCTGAGGGTGAAGAAGGGTCAGATATGCTTGCCTTTTTAAAAAATAACATCCCCAAAATCGTTGGCCTCAAGGATGGTACTCACCTCAATCTGCAACGTGCCCATCGCATTGGCTCCAAGACCAGGGACCTATCCTCCTCAGCTTCTGTCTCTCGTCCTAGAGGAATAATAGTTTTATTTCTAGAATATACTGACCTGTTACTGGTCCTCTCAGCAGCAAAACAAAGAAAGCAGATGCTATGGTCGGGTCATAAAATCTTCTTTTCTCAAGATGTCGCAAGTGCCACCGCCGCCCGTCGAAAGGAATTTTTATCTCTCCGTCCAGCCCTACGGTCCATGGATGCAAGATATGGACTAGTGCATCCCTGCTTCTTCAAGGTTACCTACAAAGAGAGGTCCTATTCTTTCGATCGCCCTGAAGATCTTAAGCAATTCATTACTCGTCATAAAGGGGATGCGATGGACCATGGAGGATCTTGATTTATCCACAAGTTCTGAGCTCACTTCAGTTGTTTGACTCTTGAAAGTTTGATATATGAATCTTCTAGTAGTATTGGTCACATGCTCATTGTTGCGGGATGTTTTCTCTTCCTTATGGTTGATTGTTACTGCATGTTCGTCTTCTTAATTAATAATTTCATGTTTTGCCTCTTCCGTCCTTTCCTCACGTACAGACCTACCCCTCAGTGACCTTCCTCCTCCCCGCCCTGCCACCCCAATGTCACAGCCCACAGTACCCCTCTGTATGGTAAGTGTTAATGTCTATATATACTTTTCTGTTGCTGTGGCCCTCTGGAGCCTTGTTTAATGTTATTGAGTGTGATCTGGGTTTGGTTGTTCGCCCTCCTCTTCGGTAGTTGCTTTTTGTTTTTTCTTCTGTTTTGCTCCTTACCTTTCAACGAATGACCTAGGCCGTCTCCGGATGTCCTCGCTGTTTTGGCCATCTGTCCTCTTTCCGCGGCTCCCCGCCTCCCCATGTTACTTCTGTTATTCTGGATTCTTACCCTGGCCTTTTTGACTGAAGCCCCTTGGCTTCCTGTCAACATTTCTCTTTTACCATCTGTCTTCCCTTTCTTCCCCTTCCTCTATTTCTCTCTTTCGCTGTTTTCTTTCCCCCTTCATCTCTACTGAGTCCAGCTCCTATATGTTTCCATGCTTATCGCGTTCAAGTATTTTTTCTTATCCTTATTCTTCTCGCTTTTACTTGGTTCTCTATTCATTACCTATTTTTCTTTCCTCCTTCTAATATTTATCATTCATCATTTTTTACTATTGATCTTATGACTTTACCATGGTCCTCTATAAACTCCAAACTTCAATTGAAACTGTTAGAATGTTTCCTTGGCCCAATATGTAGCTCAACATGGTTTATCTTGTTTATTATGTTCCTCTGTTCTTCCAATTTTTACATATTAATTTTTGCAAATTATGAGTTTTGCATGTTGTTATACAGTGATAATAATGTAATACTGTTTATTAGTATGTATCATTTTCCCTATCTCCCATGACTGACAACATCCGGATTATTTCATGGAATGTAAAGGGATTACGTAATCCTGTCAAAAAACAGAGGGTTATTGCCCACCTTTCCAGGTTAAATTGTAAAATTGCTATGCTGCAGGAGACGCACCTTAACGATACCGAAGTTAACTCCCTTAAAAAGCATTGGGTGGGTCAGGTATATTGTTCACCTTCCGATGGCATGAAAAATGGCGTGGTGATACTTATTCATAAGTCCTTATCCCTTACTGTGGAAACAGAGGAGAGGGACGGGGAGGGACGATGGCTCCTCCTTCATACCATTATCAATGAGTCTCACATTTCTTTACTCAATATTTATGGCCCCACAGGTACTGACCCATCATTCTGGCAATCCATGTCCCATACTTTCCACTCATGCCCAGACTCAAACCTCATTGTGGGTGGGGACTGCAATCAGATCATGGATCCGTTCTTAGATAGAAAATCCTCTTCCAAATATATACCCAATAAAATGCAAAAGACTTTCTCCAGAGTTATACGGTCGCGGGGTCTGGTAGATGCTTGGAGAATTTATAACCCGGATAGCTTAGAATATACCTTTTACTCTCCCTCCCACAATTCCACCTCTAGAATTGATTACATCTTCCTGAGTCCGCTTCTCCTTTCCAATCTAACACATGCAGAGATTGGTTCCATCCTTATTTCCGATCATGCTCCTGTCCTGATTAATTTTGACATCCCTTCTCCATCCTCTAAGCCTCGTCGTTGGCGCTTCAACAATTATCTTCTCAGGGACTCCTCCTTTCTTGTACATTTCAAGGAATTTCTCTCTGAATTTTTTCTTCTCAATACTAGGCCCGAATTGTCCTTTCATACGGTTTGGGACGCATTCAAGGCAACAGCCAGAGGCTTCATTATAGAGTATGTAGCCAACAAACGGAAAAAACTGCGTAAGGAATCTGCTGATATGCTCTCTTCTATTAAGACATTGGAACATGCATACTTCTCTTCCAACAGTCCGGATGCTCTCAAGGCCCTGATTCATGCAAAGTTCGAATTTAATAGAAAGTCTACGGAGGAAGCCTCAGGGACGCTCTTAAAAATCAACTCCAAATTCTATGGGGGCCGCAATCGAGCAGGTAGACTCTTGGCCAATTATTTAAAAATTAGGTCTCAGAAATCCAGAATAGTAAAGATTATGGATCAGCATGGTGCTCCTTGTTTTAAAGACGAAGAGATATTACATTGCTTTACAGATTTCTACAAAACCCTATATACTCCTGAGTCTTCCCCTACGGACGTGGAGTTGGACTCCTTTTTCGATTCTTTGCCCCCTCGTCCCCATCCTCTCCCGGATTGTTCCGCTTTGGATAGGGACATATCTCTCTCAGAGATCAAATCTGCCCTATCATTATTACCGAAAGATAAGGCCCCGGGCCCAGATGGCTTGACTGCTGAATTCTATTCCAGCTTCTCCCCTAGCCTCTTACCTCATCTCTTATCCCTTTTCCAACATTTTGCATCATTAAATGATGCCAGAGGCTCTTTCCTTGAAGCTATGATTTGTTTAATCCCCAAAAAGAGAAGGATCCCTCCTTATGTGCGAATTATCGTCCCATATCATTGATTAATCTTGATTGTAAAATCTTCGCCAAGGTATTAGCTCTTCGCATAAATCAGGTAATCCCAGAATTGATTGGTCCGGAGCAGACGGGGTTTGTTAAGGGAAGGAGTATAGCCGATAATTCTAGAACTTTCCTTAACCTCATTCATCTTGCTTCCAAGAGTTCCACTCCTATTGCGGCAGTGGCTCTCGATGCCGAGAAGGCCTTCGATCGTGTCCATTGGCTTTACATGATGCGTGCCCTCAAATGGCATGGTTTTGGCCCTCCTATTCTCTCTCTTATTAAATTACTATATTCTTCCCCCACCACTTCAGTTTTTGTCAACGGTTTTCAATCTCCATACTTTCCTTTACACCGGGGCACTCGTCAGGGATGTCCTCTCTCTCCTTTACTTTTCATTCTATCACTCGAGCCCTTCTTGCATTCCCTGAGATGCTCTCCCCTTTTCGAGGTTTTAAACATAAGGGACTTGAAATCAAATTCACTGCGTATGCAGACGATATTATGTTATATGTCTCTGATCCTTCTATCTCTTTATCAGCTTTTACAGATCTTCTCACTTCTTATTCCGCACTCTCCGGATACAAGTTAAACTTTTCTAAATCCGAGGTGCTTCCTTTGAATAAATATTGCTTAAGAAATATGTTTGAAGGTACTAATTTTAAATGGAGCACCGACAAGGTTACAATCCTGGGAATTAAGTATTCCTCTTCTATAGCACAAACAATTCAGATAAATATGGAAGAGGTTCTTTTTAAGGTTAATAACATGGTAAATAAATGGTCCCCCCTTTTCCTGTCTTGGTGGGGCTGACTGGACACGATCAAAATGATGATGCTACCTGTCATCAACTTTTATTTGTCCATGTTACCAGTAAAACTTCCTCTGAGGTTTTTAAGACTCTTAACAGTGTTCTTAGTAAATTCCTATGGAACGGTCGAAAGGCACGCATCTCAATTGCCAGATTATCGGTACCTAAGGACCGGGGTGGAGTGCTCTTTCCCAATTTTCGGCAATATCACTCATCCTTTTTACTCCGACAGGTGTTATCCTCTTTATCCTCTACGGAAGGACACTCTATGTCTGTCTGGTGCAGATTGGAGGAGTCCCTGATTTCCCCTTTCCCTTTCTCTATGATAACAAGCTTTACCCATCCTCCCCGCTCTTTTAACTATCCGACCGTTTCAAAATTTATTTTCAAACTTTCATCCAGTTAAGTGTAAATCTTACAGCCAGTTACAAATTTTTTTAGACTCACCTCTATGGCATAATAAACTCATTAAGTTGTCTAATCGCACCATTTTTTGGAAGAGTTGGGCGCTCATGGGAATCCTCTTGGTGAAACACCTAGTACAAGACTCTTCTCCTCTTTCACTAAGAGAGGTTCAGTCTAAGTTTGATCTTCCTACCTCATCATTAATAAGATATGAGTCTTTAAGATTGTTTCTTTTGCAACGGCTCTCTCTCCTCTCGGATCCCTCTCCTTCCTCCTCAGACACCCAGTTAGAACCCTTATCTATCTCTTCCTCCATTCGGGCTTCTCATATTTACAAATACCTTCATTTTTCTTCTTCCAATCGGGTTAAGAGCAAGGTGGAGACCTTATGGGAAACTGACTTACAACGTACCCTTTCCACGCACACTTGGGACTCCATTTGGACACGCATACACCACACCTCTTGTACAGCAAGTACCACTCAAACGCTCTATTACTTTTACCAAAGACTGTTTTTAACTCCACTCTCCCTTTCTAAATACTGCCCAGATATTTCTTCAAGCTGTTGGACATGTCACAATCCCCATGGTTCTTTAATGCATTCATTTTTTCTCTGCCCTAGTATTGCCACCTTTTGGACTAAGGTTTGTGAATCAATTTCCTGTATTTTTTTCTACTCAATATCCGTTTGATGTTTATTCTATATTTCTGGGCAGCAACTCTGCAAAATGGTTTGGTTCTCGTAAGTTAGGTATTTTTGTAGACATGTTAATAGCCATTGCTTTTCAGGTGATAACCTCCAATTGGAAGGATGCCACTAAAGTTTCATTCTCTGCATGGTGGAACCTCCTTTGCTATCACCACAGATTGGATAGAGCAGCTGTTACTACCTCACAACAGCTCATTCGAAAGGAGGCTTTTGGACCCCACTTACCAACTATTTATCCTCTTCTGCGCAACGTAGCAGAGACAGCTCCTTTGCATATCAACCTCCATGAACATATTATTCCCTTCCCCTTTCATGATGTTCTCCTTAATCATTTTATGGTCTTCTAATCTGTTTTTAAGAAACTGATATATTTACTGTTTCAATTGCTTTATGTTACCAGTTATGAACGCTATTCTATCCTCCTTTTCCTTTTCTTCCCCCTTACTATACTTTTCCTTCTTTTCTCTTTCTCTTTTTCCTTTTCTTCCTCCTTCCCCTAAATACATAAAATCAAAAACGCTATCTTGTGTTAATGGTACAAAATTTTAATATTACTTTACTCTTTTGGAATATTTTCTAGAGTAACCGCAGACATTCTCTGCTTTCGTTTCCTCCTTTTGTATATTGTAATCATTATCTCTTGCCATCCCTCTACATATGTATCGCCATATATTGTACCATTGTTGTTACTTGCTTCAATAAAGCTTCTTAAACAGGAAGACATTTTATTGCAGGTTTTACCTAAACGGTGGTCTACATTTAAAGCTCTCCAGTATGGTGGGAATTTGGATATGATAAAGAAGTTGTTTATTGACATCTCACAACTCTTAGCACACTCTTGGATTCAATCACAAAGCCACATTGAATGGTCAGGCATAATGTACCACAGCTCCAACATACTATCCCCCGAACACTTCTGGCTATTTTTGATATTAGGTGTTATTATTATGCCTAGCACTTTTGCCATTTGATGCTAGAGTATACACCTGGACATGGTGTATGCAACATCAGATCTTTGTGCTCTACTATTTATCTAGAATCTCAAACATATTGTAACATGTATCATGCTTGTCTGATCCACACAATCTTTATTTAAGGAAAACATCATACAATACAACAATCCAGTTTTTATCTAAAAAGAACAGAATAAATTAGATTTGCGTCATTTCATATCATTGATTAAAAAAAAATATATATATATATATATGACAGTACACTTTAGTAAAATAAGTATATTAATTGGTGTTAAAATTTAGGAGTGTTTTAACGTAACATGAATAGGGTCACTCAAAATTAGAATAATGAATATTATAATAACTTAACAATTGAGAACTAAATATTTTATTTAGATCACTAATAAAATTGAAGTCCGAGATGGAAAACAAAACAAAAGGAGGATGCTAAATGTGAGACTTACCACGAACAGGTACTTTAATACACGTTATTTTATTGTGTGAATGTTCATAATTGTTGGATCCTCGGGGGAAAATTAATGAAATACTTGCTCTAAATTTGAGCTTATCTGTTATTGGTCGCATCTACTATATCAATGAATATTATTGACTGGTGCAAATTCAGATACACAAAATTGACCATGTTGCCATAGTAAGGATATATAGGTACATGTAGATTGACTAATCAAACTTCACATCAGATTTCCTTGACATTATAGGAGAAATAGATACTATGAAGTCAACATTGTTGCAGTTCATTATTAAAACATTGAAGCACCGATGCTGAATGAATGAAACAGTATTTCTAACCTTCAATGTCCACTTGCATATGAAGGATAACATTAAGCTGTAGCACTAGGTTACAGACTGACCCATGTCAAATGGACAAACTCCCCAATTAAGTTAGGATTAACCTTTACGTAACCTACCATCAGATGAAACTTAGATTCAGCAATCGTAGCTTCACATGTACCTGTTTTAAAGTGGGGACCATGCCAAACATTCAGACAGAGACTCATTTCACACTCATTGAAAATGAAGAAAATGTTACACCTAGCTCTGGGGGAAAGGAAACTAGTTTATCTCTGTCACCATCCTTTCTGCAGGAATAACATCCAGCTGTCAGCATGACACACCATGATCTATGGCATATACAGTTAATAGCATAAAGTGCATTAAGGGCAAGACTATTGTTCCAAGCAACACACAAGCGGTAGAGAGAACACCTGTGGCCCTATTAAATATAGGGTGCACTTTCTCTGTTTTCTCTCTGGCAGGGTGTGCCAGGCTGAAACAGGAGAGGTGCACCCTATTATAGATAATGCACTGCCCACAGGGCAAACATGTAATCATGGCTGCCTGGGTGGGGCACCAATAGTGAAATGCAGAGAAGGTGTTTGAAGCAGCCACTCCATCTTTCACAATGAGGGCGACACCCGACCTGCACTTCAAAGCTTATGGGGCACATTTTCTCCTGTAGGCGGACGCAGTGAGTGACTGTATCCACCTGCCGGGGGGTGTCTGTGGAGTCTATGGGACCTCCTTTTCCCCCCTTTCAGGAGGTGCCCTCAGGGGCCACGCTGATTGCATGCCACTTCGTTTATGAGCACATCCAATGCAGCTTGTGATCGCTTCTTTGACTGCCTCCATAATACTGCGCAGGCAAAGAGGCAAATTATTATCTCAATTGCATGGGGTCTCACCCCCTACAAATGAAGGCATTCCTCCTTAATACCAAAATTCCTGTGGGTGTTGAAAGTGGATGCAGAAATCCATTACACCACTGGGGCACTAGATTAAGTACAGCCCCGGGCAACCTACTGCTACTTGTTATCCCTCATTCTTGAAGGAAGTGCACATCCACCTCAAATTAGTCTCCTAGTCACAAATAGAAACCACATTGAATGTAATAATAAGTAGATCTTAAACACACTTTGCATGCTCGCATTGCCTTCTAAGAAAGAGATCTGCTTGATACTGGCAGAAATTACATTGATCCCTCTGAATGGTAAATGTGTATTTTTCATTTCCTTAGCACATTTCAGAGTGCAGGATTTCTGGCACTGAACCCATACCCTTTATACCTGGTCCACAATTACAGGTGTATTACTTCTCACACCCATGTGCTAAGCAGGCCGAGCAAAGTGTACCTCTCCATGCCTGCATGGCAATGGCAAAATGTACACATCCTTTCAAATTTGCAGCAAGGACAGGCAATGTTTAATTCTCCAGTGAAACACCACAGATTCTCCATCCTGCATTCCATACTGAAGTGCATAACCAACAAGCTTTATTCAACAAGGAGGTCTAATGCACAGCAGACCTAGAACATATGCAATAGGAAAGGGTGATAGCAAATCCAAGTGGATGGGTGCATTTGCCCAGAAGCGCCATGAACAAATATAATCATGACAAAAGCACCAACATCCACCTAGAGAGACATCTGTAAGAGCCTGTTTCCCATTCCCAAAGGTATGCCTGCACATAAAAGGCAAATTACACCAGGTGCAGAAGTGTGAATAGAAGTAGCTGCTCCACAATGTCGATACAACTGAAAATTAGCATAGCTCAGGAGCAAGCAGCCCAACCTCATACCAGTAACTTGGAAGTACCGGATGTACAGCTAAAAGCAAGGCAAAGATTTGTCTCTGACCACGAGCTACATCAGTGTGGACGATTTCATAGCAGCCAGACACAGCATCATGTGTGATTTTCATAAGCCACAACGTCAATCAATCAATCAATCATGTCACTTATAAAGCGCACTACATACCCGCGAGGGTCTCAAGGCGCTGGGGGAAGAGGGGGGTGGTGCTGCTACTGATCGAAGAGCCAGGTCTTGAGGAGTCTTCTGAAGGCCAGTAGGTCTTGGGTCTGTTGGTGGGGAGGGTGTTCCAGGTCTTGGCGGCGAGGTGGGAGAAGGATCTGCCGCCGGCAGTCGTTTTCCGGATGCGGGGGACTGTGGCGAGGGCGAGGCTGGTCAAGCGGAGCTGGCGGGTGGGGGTGTAGAAGCTGAGTCGTCTGTTGAGGTAGGCTGGTCCGGAGTTGTGGAGTGCTTTGTGTGCGTGGGTGAGGAGCTTGAAGATTATCCTCTTGTTGACAGGGAGCCAGTGCAGGTCTTTCAGGTGGGGTGTGATGTGGCTGCGTCGGGGATGTCGAGGATAAGACGTGCAGAGGCGTTCTGGATGCGTTGCAGCCGTCTCAGGAGCTTAGCCGTCGTTCCTGCGTAGAGGGCGTTTCCGTAGTCCAGCCTGCTGGTGACGAGGGCCTGGGTGACTGTTTTTCTTGTTTCGGTGGGGATCCACTTGAAGATCCTGCGGAGCATTCGGAGGATGTTGAAGCAGGATGAGGAAACGGCGTTGACCTGCTTAGTCATGGAGAGGGTGGGGTCGAGGATGACCCCTAGGTTGCGTACGTGGTCGGTGGGTGGCGGGGCTGTTCCCAGTGATGTTGGCCACCAGGAGTCGTCCCAGGCTGAAGGGTTGGAACCAAGGATGAGGACCTCCGTCTTGTCCGAGTTCAGCTTCAGGCGGCTGGTCCTCATCCATTCGGCGACGGCCTTCATTCCTTCGTGGAGGTGGACTTTGGCGGTGTGAGGGTCTTTGGTGAGGGAGAGGATCAGCTGGGTGTCGTCGGCGTAGGAGATGATGTTGAGGTTGTGCTGTCGGGCGACGTGGGTGAGGGGTGCCATGTAGATGTTGAACAGCGTTGGGCTGAGGGAGGAGCCTTGGGGTACGCCGCAGATGATCTTGGTGGCCTTGGATCGGAAGGGGGCGAGGCGGATGCTTTGTGTTCTGCCGGAAAGGAAGGATGTGGTCCAGTCCAGGGCCTTCTCTTGGATCCCGGCGTCGTGAAGGCGTGTTCGTAGTGTGTGGTGGCAGACCGTGTCGAAGGCGACTGATAGGTCCAGGAGGATGAGGGCTGCTGTTTCTCCGTTGTCTAGCAGGGTCCTGATGTCATCGGTGGCGGCGATGAGGGCGGTTTCGGTGCTGTGGTTGCTGCAGAAGCCGGACTGGGAAGGGTCCAGGATGTTGTTCTCCTCGAGGTAGCGGGTCAGTTGTTTGTTGACGATTTTCTCGGTGACCTTCGCGGGGAACGGGAGCAGAGAGATGGGTCGGAAGTTCTTGAGGTCCTTGGGGTCTGCCTTGGGTTTCTTGAGTAAGGCAGTGATCTCGGCGTGCTTCCAGCTTTCCGGGAAGGTTGCTGTCTCGAAGGAGATGTTGATTATTTTCCGGAGATGGGGCGCGATGGCTGTACTGGCTTTGTTGAAGATGTGGTGAGGGCACGGGTCTAGCGGTGAACCGGAGTGGATGGTGTTCATGATCTCGCTGGTGTCCTCGTCGTTGATGTTGGTCCAGGAGAGCAGGCGGTTGGTGGTTGTGGGGGCAGTGGTCTCGGTGGTTGCCGGGGCGGTCGTGGTGTTGAAGCTGTCGTGGATGTCGGCGATTTTGCGGTGGAAGAAGGTGGCCAGTGAGTCGCACACGATTCAGAGAAGTGCACAAAATAAATGAGCAAATCATCGAAAAACGACAAAAATAAAGAGTATATTATAATGTAGCATTATGTAATTGTGAGTTGCCGAGGGTGTGCTGATGACACTACAGCGTTTTGGAGTCTCTGCACACACAACCACACATGCACAAAAATCACCTGCTTCCCCTGTGCCAAGAGATTGCAACAATTCATAGCCATCCATGCCACAGAAGAAGTCACAGACATCCCAAAAAAGAGCACAAGAAGAGAATAAAGGTGATGGGTGGGCTGGAGGTAGTATATGAAACACTCAAACTTGAGACAGTTAATGCCTCATCAGGCTTGGAAACTACCGAGGGTACACATGACACCGCAGATAAGTGCGCCGTGGATGCCATAAAACATAAATCGTTCTATGAAAATTGAACGCAGACCTTTGATGCATGACACACATTTTATTAGCACATGGACATGGGTCAATAATTAGTACATTGAGTCAAGTGAGATTTTCCTAAGACTGCAGTAGGCTTGCTTGATGGCAAAGGCAGAGTGTCAAACAAAAGCAAGTCGGTAAGATGACTCTGGGCATAAGAACCTCCTTAAAACCAGCAAAAACATAGGTGTGAATGTTTGCAGGGCCAATGCTGCCATTCATCATTTCAGGTTTAATGAAATGTGCATATTTATTCGTCTAACAATAACACCTTATTTAAGTTTCTGGAGGCCATACCGTTTGTGGTGTGCACTCGATTGTTAGTCACGATAGGTAATGCTTACTTGATGCCGAGTTAAATGACATTGTTCTGACCCTTTTGATCCTTTGTCAAGAATTGTGTTTGAATATTGGGTAATGGCGAAATATGTAAGCATTTGGCTACAGTATTTGTTAGATACTGTTACTTTAAGTAAAAATGTTGTACGAATGGATCCACTCGATCAGAGCCTAGTTTGGCACTCACAAATTTGGAATCACTAACTGACTCCTCAAAAATGTCAAACACGGAGGTGGAAAACAGAGCAGCCAACAGCTTGGCAGAAAGAAAGGTATTGCACATCAATATGCAGCAAAGGAGTGAAAACACATGAAAAGACGGTTGACTAAGATTTCTGCACCTCACGCCAGTTTTGACATATGTACAAGTCCCGCACAGCAAGCCCTGGCATCAACCGTCTAATGATGCCTCTGTGCTCCAGATCCTTAAGATACAATTGATGGGCGTGCGCAGAAATGATAAAGTCCAGATAGCAAAATAAAATTTACAAAATTTCTTTATTGTTCAGTCGTTATCAAAGCTTTAGATTCCAGCCAACTCGTTTCGTTCTCCCTGGGAGAACGTCATCAGGGCTCCTAAGGGCAATCACCCTTATTGGTGGAAAACCAAGTTGAATGTAGAAAATCCTTGTATCTGTAAAAAGTCCTGCGCTGTACCTGAATATTTCCCCGGCAAAGATGTCTGGATCAGTCACGAATTCACGTGAAGAATAGGTAGGAATTCTGTATGACGACTCCCACTCTTTTGATGTCAAGAAAATACCGTGTGCTCAGAGACGATCTATATAGATCCTGAGTTCTGGACTGAATGTATATCCATTAGCAATAAGGATTCAGGTGTACTGTAGAAATCCCAATTTGGGATCTTACGGCGGATCGTGTGGTCTCACACTTGTCGGCAAAGGTCCTAATTTCTGTAAATATACAGTAGAACAAATGGATGTAGTGTAGTCTCCAGGCAATAACTCTGGAGTCTTCAGAGGGAAAAGTTCCCGCGGCCTTTTTGGGCCCGTCCGTAAAGACAAACGTTCGGAGTGCCGGCACTACATCCATTTGTTCTACTGTATATTTACAGAAATTAGGACCTTTGCCGACAAGTGTGAGACCACACGATCCGCCGTAAGATCCCAAATTGGGATTTCTACACCTGAATCCTTATTGCTAATGGATATACATTCAGTCCAGAACTCAGGATCTATATAGATCGTCTCTGAGCACACGGTATATTCTTGACATCAAAAGAGTGGGAGTCGTCATACAGAATTCCTACCTATTCTTCACGTGAATTCGTGACTGATCCAGACATCTTTGCCGGGGAAATATTCAGGTACAGCGCAGGACTTTTTACAGATACAAGGATTTTCTACATTCAACTTGGTTTTCCACCAATAAGGGTGATTGCCCTTAGGAGCCCTGGTGAAGTTCTCCCAGGGAGAACGAAACGCGTTGGCTGGAATCTAAAGCTTTGATAACGACTGAACAATAAAGAAATTTTGTAAATGTTATTTTGCTATCTGGACTTTATCATTTCTGCGCACGCCCATCAATTGTATGCAGCAAAGGAGTGCCTAAGACTCGGGTGATTTCCGTCTCACAGCATGGGATCTCATACTCAAGACGACAATCATTCCAGCATAGAAAAAAACCCTCGCTTATAACTTCAAAGAAAATTAGAAGAACATACTTGTGCAAAAACATGCCTAGGTTTTCAGCTTTAAATTTAACCAACAAGCCACATGCAAATGCCACCAAGAATCGTGCCAAGGAATGTCAACGCATTCATCTAACATGTATCAAGACAAACAACTACAGCGTAAGTGGCGTGTCTGGAGGACAGCCAGGATGAAAGAACAGAAAACACACACAGAATAAGAAAGCCAAGACTATCTCGAGCAGAAAGAGAGACGTCATTCCATAGAGGCTCCATCACCGTGCGCATCATAGATTAGAAGCTGATGGCAGAGCCAGATCCAACATGCATAGCATGTAGGTAGGTACGCCTACAATGTGTTTAATCAATCGATCCTACGCAGATCAGGCTACTCCAGATGTAGATGATTTAAATGAGATAACAGTACAAATGATACACGTCATCATTCTGGACATGTGCCATAGACATCTAAGTAGTAGAAATAATGTCTGCAGAAATACTGCTTTTAGAAGCAAATATTCGAGTGAATTCTACACACAATTTAATTCACCCCAGAACTAAAAATCATGTCCCAGTGCTACTTACTACATCACTGTGTGCGTATAAAGTGTGTGTCATGCATGAAAGCTCTGAGATCAATTTTCATATAATGATATATGTGTTACCACACGATCTGTTTCCAAAGAGTGCTTTTCTTTACTTGCATTCTCTAGATCCTTCACTATATTCATTTCAAAATGTTCTCGTTTACTTTCAGCTTCTCGTTTATTCCCTTCCTGTGCTTTGTGCTCCTTTCTGGGGTGTCTGTGGCATTTTTCAGTGGAATTGCTCTGGATTGCTGAAATATCTGGGCTCTGTGGAAGCAGGTGATTTGTGTGATTAATAGTGTAGAGATTGCTGAATGCTGTAATGTCATCAGCACATCCAGAGCAACTCACAATTAGATATTGTTAGAGATTCTCTCGCTGTGATTCACTCTTTGTTTTGGTGATTTTCATTGATTTACTCTTTCATTTTCTGCTCTTCTCTGCAATGTTGAGGATATGGATAATCCCACGTGTTGCTGAGTCTGGACCTCCTGCTGTGTTTCTTACTTTTTAATTTGTACTATATTTTGTATTTGCATGTATAGCTTCCTACTTGCTTTCAAAGTGCAATTACTCCTTTCTAGTAACAGAAAATACAAATAAATAAATGTTGGTTTCTACATATCCTGGTGGCTTTTCCAAGGCACCAAAAACTCAGACTTGTGCAAGCAGTCCTGTACAGGGCTGTGTTGGAGAATTTGAGAGTTTTTCAAGATGGGTGGATGAATCCTTGACATTTTCCCGTTACCAAGGGGGAGGTCAACTGATATCCCACAATGATCTGGGCAGGGCCGGCCTTATAAACACACACACACACACACACACTCTCACATCTCCTGTTTTGAACGTCTTAAAATGTTATTTTACAAAATATTGAATTTCTCTCCCTTAGTACTCATACCAATCTGCAATGTTCTCCCTTTCCGCTGCTCTTTAAGCACCTCTCCTGCGCCCTGCTTGTGTATAATGGGGCAGATTTACAAGGCCCTTGCGCCACTTTTGCGTCACTTTTCCCATGTTAAAAGTGACGCAAAAGTGGCGCATGGGCCTTGTAAATAAGCCCCAATGTATTTTAACATTATATACGAGCGTGATCGTATGGAAATCTGAAGTACACACCCCCTCCCCCAATCTTACTGGACAAGCTATGCCCCTGTGTGTGTGCTCTTTTCAGAAGGCACACTTGCACTGAACATCATCTTGCGACTTCTTATGCCTGCCTCTTAGATATTTTGAACTCTTCACAAACAGTGTTTTGTGGTACAAATATGTCTATGTACAGCTCATGTTTGTAAATGTCGTGGTCTGGCTGACATGCAACCACTGTGAGGTTTTTAAAGAAATGGCACCGGACAAAAGTAAACATTGTGTTTGAAAATGTACTGTAAAATTATTCCCTCTATTTTGTCATCTGCGTAAAAGTAGAAGAAAGGAAAAAGTTTTAAAATATGTTTTCTTAAAAGCACCACTTCCGCTGTTCTTTGATGTCTTGCCTATAGAAAGTGTCTTGAATTGGTGATTTCTTTTACGGTTGAACAGAATCAAAAGACTTGCAGTGGATTGAATATAACAATGGGAAGCATCAAAACTCATTTAACGAAAGCAAAACGATGTAGGGGAGTAATGTACTTTTTAAGTGACAGAAAATAGCTAAAAAGCTAAGAAAGTGTGTTTTACGTACCTCATCATTTCCTGGCACTTGGGTTTGCGTTTCCACTTTGCCATGCGGTGGGCGGGCTCGTATAGGGGAAAGTGCAGCAGCTTCCGAATAAAGAGCCCGTGGGGCAAACGTTTGCCACTCTGGGAGTTGAATTCACGCTCAAGAGCAGGGAGGGGGCGGTGGCTAGCCATACAAACCTGCAGGGCACTAATTACTAGAATTACCCTCCCCTCATTATGGGCCTTCACCTGCAGCTCGGGCCCATTATTGCCAGGGAGGATAATTAATAGCCATTATTACCAGCAGGTGTAGGCAATAATGCTTAAACAATATGCACAATCTATTATTCGTTGCGCGCGCTGCATCGCCAAATGCGATGCAGCGCGCGCAACGAAATTCGTTTTATTTATTTATATGTTTACTTACCTCTAATCGGCCGTAATCCGTAGTTTACTTCCCCCCACCCTGCCCCTCCCCGCCCCACGTCAGCGCCCAGCAGCACTCCCACCACGGGCCGCTACTCCAAGTAGATAAAACAACAATCTGACAGTGCAGGATTAACGAGTAAACAAGAGTACCGAAGTATCGGAACACCACATAAATACAGTAAATGAGCATACATGTGAGGAGGGAACCTCAGAGCATTGTTTCAGGGGGGAGTAGGTACATTACAAGTCATGACTTCTTTTTTGAAAGAGGACGTTGAGAGATTCAGTCTGGTTTTCGGAGGCAAGGCGTTCCAGATTCTAGGGGCAATACCGGAGAAGGCTCGGTTATAGGTTTTCTTTCTTTGAAATTTTTATGGTTTCAGAAGCAAATTTCTAGAATTCCTCAAAGATCTACAACCACGCGAGAGTTCCAGTTTCCGGGCGAGGTACAGAGGAGTGTTAAGGTGAAGGGCTTTGTGAGTCATGCAAGCAATTTTAAGGTGAATCCTGGCCTCAAAAGGAAGCCAGTTTAGAGATTTCAAATCCGGCGTGATGTGGTTATTTCTTTTGGATCCTGTGATGAGCCTAGCTGCCGAGTTCAAAGAGGCCCTAAGCAGTGCCAACTTGTAGCTTGGAAGACCACAGAGAGTTGAACTCCCATACTCCAATCTGGAGATGACTAGTGCTTGAACAGCAGACTTGAAGTCTTCCGGAGGAAGGAAGGATTTTATCTTTCTTAGTATGCTCATTTGGAAGTTTGCTCCTTTGGTGGCAGCGCGTATGTGCTCATACATGTTCAGGGCCTTATCAAGTATTATTCCAAGAGATTTGGTAGAGTCAATGATGTGTGGAACACAGTTGAGAGCCGTAAGTTGTTTCATGTATTCAATGATAATGGGCGCCTGTTTGGGAGGAGAGATAAGGAGGAATTCCGTTTTAATAGAATTTAGCTTGAGATGGTTGGAAGTCAGCCAGTGTTGGGTTTTGAGTAGGGTTGAATTGAGTGAATTGATGTCTTCGGGGAGGAGATTTTCAAGTACAATTGGGTATCGTCAGCGTACATGTGATAGAGTATATTGGATGATTTCAGCATTTGTGTTAACAGCTCCATGAAAAGGTTGAAGAATGTGGGTGAGAGGGAGGATCCTTGTGGAACCCCCAGAGTGATCGGAGTAGAGTTGAAGAGGGAGTGATTGACTTTAATTATTTGCGATCTGTTGTGAAGAAATTAGGCAAACCAGTTTAGCACTGATCCTGAGAGACCCATCCTGCATTCCAGTATATCCAGGAGGTTGTCATGTTTGACCGTATCAAAAGCCGACGAGAGGTCAAGGAGGATTAGAAGGCAAGCTTCGTTCCGATCCAGCATTTTTAGAGCATCATCCATTATGTGGGTAATAGCCGTTTCAGTGCTATGACCCTGGCGAAAGCCCGATTGGAATTGATCAAGAAGCTGGAATTGATCAATGAGGCTACAAAGTTGGACATGGACACATTTGTTAAGGTCGTCTTGCTCAGCAGTAGGTATTTTAAGAATGCGTGTAACCTGCCCAGACTTTAGACAATCAGGAATCACACCTTGCTGTGGGAAGGCATTTACAATCTTGGTCCAGATTGGAACTAGGGACCTCGTCATTTCATTGAAGAAACTGGGGGGGTAACGGGTCATTGAAGTGGTTGGAGGGTTTAAGTGTAGTAAGTATGTTCAATCAATCAATCAATCACAGAATTTGTAAAGCACACTACTTACCCGCGAGGGTCTCAAGGCGCTGGGGGAGAAAAAAAGGGGGGGGTGCTGCTACTGGTCGAACAACCAGGTCTTGAGTAGCCTCCTGAAGGTCAGCAGGTCTTGGGTCTGTCGTAGGCTTAGTGGAAGGGTGTTCCAGGTCTTGGCGGCGAGGTGGGAGAAGGATCTGCCGCCAGTGGTGGTTCTTCGAATGCGAGGGACGGTGGCGAGGGAGAGGTCGGCGGAGCGGAGTTGGCGGTTGGGGACGTAGAAGAGGAGTCGTCTGTTGAGGTAGGCTGGGCCAGTCTTGTGGAGTGCCTTGTGTGCGTGGATGAGGAGTTTGAAGGAGATTCTCCTGTCGACGGGGAGCCAGTGCAGGTTCCTCAGGTGGGGGGTGATGTGGCTGTGGCATGGTACATCGAGGATCAGGCGTGCGGAGGCGTTTTGTATGCGTTGCAGTCGCTTGATGAGCTTGGCCGGGGCTCCCGCGTAGAGGGCGTTCCCATAGTCGAGTCTGCTGCTGACGAGGGCCTGGGTGACTGTTCTTCTCGTGTCTGTCGGGATCCACCTGTAGATCTTGCGAAGCATGCGGAGGGTGTTGAAGCAGGAGGATGAGACTGCGTTGACTTGCTTGGCCATGGAGAGCGTTGAGTCGAGGATGACTCCCAGGTTGCGTGCGTGGTCGGTGGGTGTCGGGGCTGCTCCCAGCGTCGTTGGCCACCAGGAGTCGTCCCAGGCTGAGGGGTTGGAGCCGAGGATGAGGACCTCTGACTTCTCCGTGTTCAGTTTTAGTCGGCTGATCTTCATCCAATCGGCGACGGCCTTCATCCCTTCATGGAGGTTGGATTTGGCGGCGAGGGGGTCCTTGGTGAGGGAGAGGATCAGTTGGGTGTCGTCGGCGTAGGAGATTATGTTGAGGTCGTGCTGTCTGGCGATGCGTGCGAGCGGGGCCATGTAGATGTTGAACAGTGTTGGGCTGAGGGACGATCCCTGGGGTACGCCGCAGATGATCTCGGAGGCTTCGGATCGGAATGGTGGGAGGTGGACTCTCTGGGTTCTGCCGGCAAGGAAGGAGGTGGCCCATTCCAGGGCCTTGTCTCGGATCCCTGCGTTATGGAGGCGTGCGCGTAGAGTGCGGTGGCAGACAGTGTCGAAGGCGGCGGAGAGGTCCAGCAGGATGAGGGCTGCGGTCTCACCGTTGTCCAGCAGGATCCTGATGTCATCGGTGGCGGCGATGAGGGCAGTCTCAGTGCTGTGGTTGCTGCGGAACCCCGATTGGGATGGGTCCAGGATGCTGTTTTCTTCGAGGTATCGGGTTAGCTGCTTGTTGACGATCTTCTCGATGACCTTGGCTGGGAACGGAAGCAGGGAGATGGGCCGGAAGTTCTTGAGGTCTCTCGGGTCCGCCTTGGGTTTTTTGAGTAGGGCGTTGATCTCTGCGTGTTTCCAGCTCTCTGGGAAGGTCGCGGTCTCGAAGGAGAGATTGATGATGTTGCACAGGTGGGGTGCGATGGAGCTGCTGGCTTTGTTGAAGATGTGGTGCGGGAAAGGGTCTGACGGGGAGCCGGAGTGTATTGTGCTCATGGTCTTGATGGTGTCCTCGATGTTCACGCTGGCCCAGGCTGGCAGGGGATCGTGGTCGATGGTGTGCGGCGGGTCTGGTGCATCGATCTTAGTTGGGGCTGTCTGGGTGTTGAAGCTGTTGTGGATGTCGGCGATCTTGCGGTGGAAGAAGGTGGCGAGGGAATCGCACAGGGGTTGCGACGGTGGGATCTCGTTGGTGTTGGAGCTGGGGTTGGAGAGTTCCTTCACGATGTTGAAAAGCTCCTTGCTGTTGTGTGCGTTGTTGTCGAGGCGGTCTTTGAAGGAGATTCTCTTGGCGGACTTGATGAGGTGGTGGTGGTTACGGATGGCGTCTTTGTGGGCTGCGTGGCTGTCCGGTGTCTTATCACTGTGCCATTTCTTCTCTAGTTTCCGGCAGGTACGCTTGGAAGCTAGGAGTTCCGAGGTGAACCAGCTGGCTCTTTTGGTGGTGTCGGCGTAGGTGGGTTTTTTCAGCGGGGCGAGGGTGTTGGCACAGTCGTCCATCCATCTTCTGAGGTTGCAGGCAGCGTCGTCGGTGTTGGATGGGTCGGAGGGAGGGCTGAGAGCGAGGGTTGCCCGTAGTTGGTCTTCGGTGACTTTCGTCGAGTATATAGATTTCGTCAAAGGGTGTGAAAAGGCTCCAGGAGGCGCTATTTTTGGGAGTGTACCCTGCCTGGAGCAGGGGGTTACTGTGGGGAAGGAGGGGATCTGGGGTAGCTGGGGGATGGGTTTGTCAGCTGGTTCATCGATGTCTGGAGATCAGTTTTAATCTTATCCATCTTTCCAAGGAAGAAGACAGCAAAATCATCACAGTTTGGCTGTATAACGGAGGCCGTTGGTGAAAGAATGGGAAGATTGTTAGATTGGAGTTTAATTCATTCAAAACGCTTTTTTGGCCTGTTTCTGGCTTTATCTAGTTGGCTTCTGAAGAAGTTTGCTTTAGCACTCCTAATGTGTTTATTGTAAGTGCTCCTCCTAGATCTCAGGAGCATTAGTTGTTCAAGAGATGGCAAGCCTCTCCAGGATCGTTCGGCAAGTCTCAGATTGCATCTATCTGTATTTAACCCCTCGTTGAAACAAGGTTTGGAGTCTTTGGTGGACCTTCTTTTTAGTTGCAAGGGGGCGATAGCATCCAGAATGTTCAATATGGAGTTGTTCTAATGCTCATTGAGGTAATGAACCCCAGACATGTGAGTAGGTGGAGGCAAGGTCATGTTGCTAAGGGATATCATTTCATTCAGGTTTGCATTTCAGACGGATTGTTTCCAATGCCTAGTTTTCTTAGGTTGAGATTTCAACTTAGTCCAAGGCTCCATGATGCGGAAGGAGATGTAGTAATGATCAGTCCAGTCACACGGGACAATCGAGTCAAGTTGAATGAAGTTGAGTTTAGCGATAATAAGGTCCAGGATCTAGCCCAAGTTGTGAGTGGGGCTGTCGCATATTTGAATCATGTTAAGGTCAACTAGGAAAGTTTTGAGGCTATTCACTGCAGGGTCATTAGCGTCATTCCAGTGAAGATTGAAGTCACCGAGGAAGATATGGGGACAGTGATGATCCACATTGGAGGAGATGGTTTCTATAATTTGTTCCACAAAAAGAAAGTTATCACCCGGCGGATGGTAGAATGTGTGCAAGGTGCATAAAGGCCTGAGGCTGCTTGAGATGTCTATGCACATGTATTCGCAAGATGGTAGAGTAGCAGTGAGTGACTGTTTCACAGTAAGACTGTTCAGATATATACAGGCGATCCCTCCACCAGGTTTGACCGATCTATCCACTCTGATGATGTTATGGCTAGGAGGGACTAGGATGTTAAGGACTGGACCCGAAGACTCCTTTAGCCAGGTTTCTGTAAGTATTAGAAGGGCAAAGTCCTGTGCCAAGATGAGATCAGCGATATCTGCGGCGTGTTTCACAGCAGATCTACAATTGATAAGTATGCATTTCAAGTGGGGAGTTGAGTCGGATGAGGTAGATTGAGTGATGAGAACTTGTTTGAGGGTGGAGGTGTATAGAATTAGGGTTGTGTCTGGGTCTTCTGAGAGGGTTAGGGGAAATAGACTGAATATGGAGTTGTTTAGCCAGATTGACTGTCTGAGTGGAGCTGTATGTAAGAAGGAGGGAGTAGATGTCATTATCCGTTAAGGAGATCTTAAATCTACAAGGTCTGGAGGCAGCATTCGGGCAGGGAATGGATGTCCACCTTTGGCGGGGAGAAACCGCGTAGGGATATAACCCCTTCAATGAAAGGGGAGATGACAGTGTAGTAGTGCAGTAGTTAGTAGCTGGTGCTTGATTACGTCTGTTCTTCCCTAACGACCTGTGGGCCAAACAGTGATTAGCCAATCGGTTGAATGCAATATCACCCTGATCCAGAGTGACAATTAGATGAGGCTCCACGTATTTTGAATAAGAAGCATATGTTCGAGATCAATGCTACAATCAAGCCAAATTATACCACCAGTTCCAATCTGACAAAAACAGGGGTGTGGTAGAATGCCCACTGTAAGTAATTGGATTATTATTTGAGAGGGATGAAAGCCCTACCCAAATAATAAACACAACTATCGTCAGGATGAACTATAAAAACTGTGTAAAACCCTCTGGAAGCTTGGCATAAAAGCAGTCAAGCTTAACTTAAAGGCAATGGTTAAGTATGTATGCAGCAGTGAAACAGTAATAAAGTAAAAACACAACACGAGAAAAATCTCAAAATAATTTAGAGAAATAGATTTAATTTTAATCAATAAAATTACCCTGAAATGACAAAAATACAATCAGTTTTAGGTGAAAAAAGCACCAAGAAGCACTAAGCACCACTCACATCTATCTTGTCATGCTGGACTGGGTGAAAGTCACAAATTGAGGCCGACCACAACAGAGCACTTATCGGATACAGGGACCAAATTAATCCCGCTGAAGAGGTACATTCTTATAGTCTGCATGAAGAGTTCCATTTGCATTGGCAGGGGCTGTGAGGAGGTTTCTGTCAGTGTGAGGAGCAGGACGAGTGCCTTGGATGCTCGTTGCTGTAGCAGAAAAGGCTGTCCATTGCTGGAGCTTTGTGTTGGCAATTGCCTTGGGCTGTCACCTCAAAGTGCAGGTCTCCCGATGCCGGTCATTGATGTCGGCATGAAGAGCAGGTTCTGCTGGAGCTTTGCATTGGCGGTTATCAGGGGTGGAAGATTCTCACTGCAAAGAGGTCACTTTGTGGTCGTGAGGAGCCCAAAACTACTGTATCTTCACCTTTTCTTCAGGAGGCGTTCACACTGATCCCATTCACATGTCCGTGATTCACTCCCACAGAGGCCAGCAGCAGGGCTCAGCCAGGTCCAGTTGGTGCTGGTAAACTGGGTAGATGCACGGAGACCTCTGGAAGCATGTTGTGTCCCTGCAGCACACACAGGAGATCAGCCATCTGACAGTCACTCTCGGTAGCCTGGGTTTAAGGCAATCAGGTCCAGGTACAGTCTTCCTTCTTCATTCAGCATGGCAGTCCCTCTTCCTCAGACAGTAGGGCACTCCTTCTTAATCTTCCACAGGCCTAGGAGTGTTCAAATGAGAGGTTTTGAAGGCCAGCCTTTGTGTGGCGGAATCCCCTGACCTACCCCTAATACTGGTTCTGGTCAGTTCTGCCCTTCCAGTGGTGCTTGCGTCCAAACTGCCTAAGGTGACAAAGGAAAGGGCAGTCCTGGTGTCAGGCTCAATTATGTGTGCTGCAGGCAGAGTCCTTTGAAGTGCAATCCAAGCTACCCATGCTGTCAGGATGGCTACACATCTAGGCCTTCTTTGTTCCAATGTCTGGAATAAATGCACAACCCATTCACAGTCATTTCGCCAAGACACCAGCAGAAAGGGACAGTTGGTTTAGGCAGAAAAATGGCAACTTTCTAAAAGTAACATTTTCAAAAATGTAACTTATATCCAACTATACCAGTAAAGAGAATTTTTTAAATTATAGTTCATTTGAGTGAAACCAGCATATCTCTATCTTTTCCCAAACTGAATATAGCACTTATTAAGTGTAATAAGGTATCCCTGTATTAGTCTATGGGAGAGGTAACCTTGCTACAGTGAAAAATGGTTTGGGAGTTTTTCACTGTCAGGACATATACAACTTAGGTGCACATGGCCTACTTTTTAAATGCCATGCACCTTGCCCTATGAGCCTTTAGTGCTTGCCAGATTGAAATGGCAGTTTAAAACTGCACTACAGGTGGCAGTGGAAGTCCTGAGACAGGTTTAACGTTGCTACCTTAGTGGATTACACAATGAATGATGTAGCCCACTTGCAGCATTTAATTTACAGGCCTTGGGTACATGTAGTACCATATAGTAGTGACCTGGAGGTATATTAAATGGGCCAATTTAGCGTATACCAATTTAAGGGAGAGAGTACAATCACTTTACCCTTGGTTAGCAGGAGTAAGGTGCACAGAGTCCTAATGTAAAAAAAAAAATGTGTTCAGCAAAAACAGGGTAGTGAAGGCAAAGAGTCTGGGGGAGTACCAAGCCAAAGATGTCAGATCTAAAAAGCCTTAAAAAGCACACTCCACCAAATAGCACAATTCCATAGAGTCACTAAGTTTCCACAGCCATTGAACTTTGCAGATAAATGAGAGTTAGGATTATGTGCAATTCCTAAATCATTACAAGACTCTTGAAATGAGGGAGAATGGGTTCCCTCAGGGGAGGGTGTGATGGGGAACAAAAGAGGTCTCTGCCTCCTGTGATGTCAAACTCCCTCAGATCTATGAGGAGCCTAAATGATGGGAAAAGGGAACCAAGGAAATATTGGAAAGCAGGGAGCGGGGCTGTTTTAAAAAGAAATGCCTTTTCCTACGCTTCTACTAAAACCACACTAACAAGTCGAGACCTTAAAACATAAAAACGATGCTTACTGTAAATGTAGTGCCATTGTGAAGCTAGGTAAAACCATACATGCTATCGGTTTACAGTTGCTCCCACCCCATCAAGCCCACTGGTTAAAGCAGATTCAAGTCATTAAAGTGTTAGCAGGTGGAATTCTTAGATAAGATGGTGTCATATGAAGATAATCAGATTAAGCGCGGTGTCTGAAGTCATAACTTTCCAGGCCTCAAAACCTATCAGTGGCATCATTCCTAGTGTAATCTCACAAATTACAAATCTATACTACTGGAAGTTTAAATAAAGATTTACCACCACTACATTTCACCTGAGACTATTGTAAATCTGTGACTGTAATATAAAAAAGGTCACTGCTTCCAACAGATATGGCAGGAGTTTTTACACTAAGCCCCGATTCTAACTAAGACATAGTGAAATTGCTGAATTGAACTTCACTCTGTCTGGTTTCAAGCTGTTCGGTTTTCCCAAACCTCTTCTTCTTGGGTGTGGGAGAACCCAAAACCCAATGTTTACAGCCAGTAATTCCAGGGAGAATAATTGCTTGAGGATTTGGCCACAGGAGCATATTCCCTGCTTTTTCCATGACAAGAGGAGCATAAAAAGCCCCCTGTCAGAAATGACCTGCCACTTCCCTACCCTACTCAACTCTCCCTGATGTCCTCACATACATTCTCCACCTACTCAGAGCAGGTGGTACATTTATGTGCAAAATCCCACAGAACTCTGTGTGGTTAAGTATGCTGTTATTTTTGTTTTCATATGCAGCATTTGGATAGTGACAATCCCTATATTTAGGAAAACTACTCTTTTTGCATGATCACCCCCATTTGTCTGAACTGATTCTGCTGTTTTATCACTCTGTGCACTGGGGCTCTGCTAACCAGGCCCAGTGCATGTGCTATGACCAATACAACATGCCAACATTGGCTATACTCTTGATTGGCATAATTAACTTACCTACAAGTACCTTGTATATGGTACAAAGGATACCTAGGGCCTATAAGTTAAATGTCACTACTGAACTACAGCAAACATAGTGCCACCCACTACAGCAACAGTGCAAACATGACTGCATGCCTATCATTGTAGCCTGGCTAGGCAGTTTTGAAACTGCAATTTGACTTATCAAAACTTTTTTGACATGTCAGAACCTGTTTTTAAATATTAATAGGTTACCCCAGTGTAGCTCTACGGCAGGGTGCATGGTATTTAAAAGTAAGACATGTAGAATTTTAATGTTATACATGTCCTTACAGTGAAAAAGCCTCAAATGTTATATATATTGCAATAACATAACATGTGTATTTGTAAAGTGCACGTTCACCCGGAGGCATCTTGGCACTGAATAACAGATGTTTATTGTTACCCAACTCAATGGCACTCATTTTATCAACCTCAGATGGATGAAAGGCTGAGTGGACCCGCCGGGATTTGAACCTGTGACCATGAGATTGAACACAGGCCCCTGCAGTTGACGCATTAGTCCACTGAGCCATCAGACCCGGCAATAGGTCTGGCTGTTCTATAGGAAAGCCCTGGGTTACATTGTTGCATTTAATAATGCTGATTGTGGTTAGGAAACAGCTAGAAATAGAATTCAAAGACTGTTTTTGAAAGTTATTTCAGATCCAATTTAATGGTAGAATTGAATTTTTAATAACTAGTAAGGAAAAGGATACTTTTAGAAAGTTAACTGTTTCTGTCTAAAGCCTCTAGAGACCCATTTGCATGAGCTTTACCTGTCACCTGGCAGCTAATTAGCCCCTTTGAAGAGATGTGAAAACTGCTCCAAGACAAAGGCCTTGGGTGTTGGGGAGGGTTTCTGCTCCTCTGGCAGAATGACCATCTGGGCTGCACCGAGAACTTTATTAACTTCAATGAGGCCTACTCTGTTATAGGCACATGTTAGCTGACACCTGAGCAGTGCTCTTCTCTATTCCCTCAGTCAGAGAGGCACCAATTCTAGTGGGAGAGGTACTCCCCCAAGAACTGTTTTAAAGTGACCAAAGAGGAGGTTAGCTTGTTTCCCTGGAAACACTTCTGAGGTAGGCACACAGGCTTTGCACAAGGAGAGAAGGGTTTCGCCACCTTGCATTTGATTAGAGAAGGGCACAAAGAGATTGTTTGCGGAAGTACACATAGGAACTAATGCGAAAGTGGGTAGGGTTACTGCTGGGAACTTTTTGCCCATTGCTTAGGAGGGACCAGGAGTCACCCCCACACACAGGCTAGTGCTATGCATCAATGTAGCACCCATAGGCACCATCATTAGAACACTCTGGATCTGAAAAGGAACAGAAGAAGTACTGTGCCTGCTTCTTGAGACCTGTGAGGGGACCTGGAGGGCTGGATCTGTTCCTACATGTACCCAGGACAAAGAAGTGGACTCCAAGGGTCACTTGGCTGATCTCCTGTTAAGCTACAGGAATACAACAAGCTCCAAGAAGCCTCTTTTCTTGAAGAGCCAACTAACCAGTTCCAAATTGAAATACCCTGGGCCCTGCTGGTGACATCTGCTGGAGTGATTCTTGACCTTCATGTGCTGTTCCTGTAGTCCAGGGACCTCAAAGGGTAATCCTCCTAACTTGTTGAAAAACGGTGCTTTAAAACCTTTCAATTCCAAAACCTTTGAAGGATTGGGACAAACCTGCCAACTGAATTTGACAAAGGTGTATTGATGCTGGGTCAAAGATTCAAGTTGCTCCCACTCGGAGATTTTCTGCAGCAAGAAATCCGTTTGAGGGGTACATCGTGGAGAGGAGATCCAGCCTTGTGGAGGCCTGTTCAGCTACAGCTTGTAACTTTGGGCCACTAGAGGAATCCGAGCTCCAAAAAGTTGACTAAGTCCAATAGTAGAAATCTTCACTGGGCGAAGGCACCAAAAGTACCTAGTCAGCAAGGGTTATTCCGTGGGTATCCTGTTCGACCTCGGCCTGCTGCCTTGCCCCATGAGGATTTTTGACTTTCATTTCAAAGGGTAAGTCAGAAGGTTAAACTTCTCACCTAATTGAGCCTGGTTTCTGTGTCTGACCCCTGTTGCATCGCGGTCAGCCTTAAATCACGCTTAGGTCCCAGTAAAGCACAACCATATGGTCACGGTTGATTCTTAATGTTATTTGGTGCTATTTTTATATAACATTAAAAATTCTTATCTCCAGTTCCCCTTATTGGATTTTTGCCCTTTTGGTGTCATTCTATCACTAAATTATTCTCTATTTTTATTAATTGGAGAGGTGTTTTTATTGTGTTATATTTTCGACTTTTTTAATGGTTTGTTAATTCTAAATACTTTACACAAGTTCTCAAGTTAAGGCTGTCTGCTCTGTGCCATAATTATCAGGGGCTGAGCTCAGTTTTCAAGCACTGAAACCATTACTGGACCAAACAAGAATACTGACCTTTTTATTTTTTGATTTGGCCTGTTTCCTTCCCAGGCCGAAATGCTAAATAAGACTGTAGTGTTTGTGATGGTATTGGTCAACAATGCTGTGCATTTCTGTTTATTTCTTTTGTGACTGTGCTTTTGGAGAAGCAAGTGCACACATACATGTAGTATATTCAGTATTTGTCCATAGCACATAATATATTGCTATTGATGTTATTGGTGGTATTTATAAAGTGCAAACCTAGCTTAAAGAGCGGTGAGTGATGTGCATATCTCACAACTACAGTGCATTTTCATGTAGCTTCAATGCACGTGACGTTGCATACATGTAGGAATGTGCATTGAAAGCGTCGTCACAAAGGTACGTGTTCAGAATATTGCAAAAGAATGATTAACAATCTCAGATGCAGCCACCCTCGCATATACATGCCCTAGGCAGGTCTCAGGCCTGGGGCAAACGGAGGCCTGACCCTGTTCATTGCACCTTACCCAGAGGGCACTGCGTCAAGCCAGTTCACGTCTCACAGGTATAGAGTCAAAGTCCCTCAAACCGGAGCTGCATGCCGGTCCGTGCACACAAGGACACTTCCCTGGCCTGACATGAGCCCAGCGGAAGCCTTTATGAACCTGGAAATTAACCTGCAGCCCAGCACCTGCACCAACGAGCGCCCCTGCCTTCTAGCCCCAATGAAGCTTATTGAAGGGTTTTCTGTGGCAGATATGGATTTTATGTGTACACCTGACTGACTGCAATACAAAATCAGCGGCTGAAAAGCTGAGTGCTTTCATTTTGCAGCTGACAGCAAATTGCCGATCGCTCGGCAGCATGCAAGACCCTGTACTTAACCCTCGCCTGAGAGGAAATGAATAAAACTTGGCAATTTAGAGCTGGTCTTGGAAGGAAGAAAAAGCTCAAAAGGATTCACATTTCAGTAAAATCAATATCTTAGATATTAGAAGTAGACGGCAAGAGTTGTGCTCGAGGGAGTGTGGGGGTAATGATAAGAAAGAGGCTTCGCACTCAGAAAAGCATATTTACACTCTGAACAGCGAGCTCAGTGCCCCCTGCCTTCAGCATTTGGAAGGCTGGATTTGTTATCAGTAAGTACAGAGAAATATGCCACTTCTCTGTGATGAGACGCAACAGTGGGACAAAACTTGCACAACAGCACAGCAGGTGCCATATTACACAATACTGGTGCTGGAACAAAACTGAACTGAGAATTGATATTTTACCCCATCTTGGTGCAAATGTAGCAACCGTTAATGAATGAATGAACGAATGAGACGTTCTTCTATATCACGTAGCTTCTCAAAGAGTGTCCCGGCGCTTTAGGCACCTAGAGACAGAAGAGAAACAAGGAACAGCAGAAGTCCTACAATCACTAAAGTTTGAACAAAAATGTTTTCAGTACTTTCTTAATTTTGTTTCCCCCATAATGATTTTCAGATGCCCAGGCATCTGATTCCACATACTGGCCGCCTTGACTGTAAAAGAGGAGCCCCCTCTTTGCTGATTTTTTAAAATAGGGGACTGAGAGTAAACCAGCACTACCGCAACCCAGGAACCTCCCAGGTCTATATCCCTCGATCCTCTCATTTGGGTACATAGGCCCTCTGCTGTGAAGAGCTTGATGTGTCAATGTCAGAGCCTTGTACATGATAGTTGTCAGACTGGCAGCCAGTGTAGCTTCTCCCGTGCTTGAGATACCGATGCCTACGTAGGAATTTATTAAAGTAGACGGACCGCCATGTTCTTAATTACTTGTTAATTGCACCAGGGAAAATATGGCACAAGCTCATTTAGCATTATTTCTGCTGTATTTACCTAAAATGAAGCGTTAAAAGTAAATACATAGGGGGATATTATCAAGGACGGGCGATAACTATCGCCAACGCCAGTTAGCAGCAGTTTTGTTATTGCCACCTAACCCTGAAAACTATCGCCATGTTAGCGGCGTATTAACAAGCCGTCGCTACATGGCGATATTAACAGGGAACGGCGGTGAAAACTCCAGCTAACATAATCGCGATGGCGATAGTAAATCCGGCATTAGCTGGCGATACCTGGCGATCAGCCCATTAGCGGCAGAAAAGTCCCTTCTTCCCTCCCGGCGATAAGTCCTTGATAACATGCCCCTAGGACTCCTGGATTCACGGCTTCCTCCCGACCTCTAAGGACGCTGAAGGTCCAAGCAAAGGCGCTTACAGTCCTGCACTGAACCAGCCTCACTGGGGTCCACAGGCCCCCTCAGAAGCAGAGTGTGCACATATATGTCCTGTCTGTGTGACGGTAACCCCTGCTGCAATGACCATGTTTGTGTGGCATGCAACGCTTCCAAGTGTTAATACGAGAGCATCTATTCAGTGCTTGGAGATTTCATGCTACCCCTTCTTTGGCACCAGTATGCGCCTCCTGTATTGCGAACAACTACAGGCGCTGTTCGCTCATGAGGTGCACATGGACTCAAGCTTCCGGACACAAACTAAATCGGGCTACATGACCAGCACCAGCTGCTATAGCAGCAAAAGCCAAGACATGGCATCAGCAGATCTTGCTACACAAATGCCTCCCTCCCATCACCTGCAATAAACAACCTGTCCGTCATCCTACAAAAATCACTGCTATATCTAATCTATTGACAATCCAATAATCTTCCTTCAGCTGAGTCACACTTTGTCATTTATTTTAACAGTAGTTCCACATCTGGGATTCGGTGTAAGGCACTTTTATGGTTTGTGGGGGATAATGTATAGGGAGGTGTATTTGGATTAGCAGTGGATTGCTTCCCACAGCAGCCCGGATGTACTAATTATTGGGAGAAGCCAAGGTCATACTATAATGAATATATGGCACAGTTTGCAATTGAACACATGTATGAAAGCCGAATGCTGAATAATAGACCTTACAGTACGTTCAGTATTTAAAAACACAAAGCTCTCCGCTTGACTCTTTTTAATAATCCTTTACTCGTTTCTGGGAGTAAGTAAGTAGGTAAAGTAAGTAACGCAATGTGAGATGGTGCTATATCAACCTACTCCTGCCTGCAGCAAGTTAGTACCACATTCTTCTGTCTGCAAGAGATTTCCAAGTACCTAGTACAATTTATTGTCACTATGAGGAAACATTGGGGTTAACCTGGTTGCTGTTTGTGATGTATCACCTGCTATAAATACATACTGAAGATCACTATTGTTAAACTGTGAATGCAAGGAAGCAGTTCAATCAATTTAACATTCATGTCTTAGAGACCGGGTATATATTAGTCAATGGTTGTTAAATTGCTTTGAGAGTAAACTTTCCTTGCATGACAAAGGTACATTCGAAGTATTACTTGCTATTAATTATTTGCTTGTATTCTCTAAAGTGAAAACGTTGGTGATTGACCACAAATATTTCTTTACTCTTATTCCCCACTTTTGCCTTGATTTAGTGGTGAAATCTGAAGACAGACGGCTGCAGGTGGCATCTAGACATACTGTCGCTTGTCATGGGTACATAGTTGATGCTACCAAATCACTAGCTCTTACGAGAAACTAAGCACCTCCATCCTTTAGCCTCTGCCAATAAGAGATTAGCAGCCCATCCGACCTCTTCAGCATTACCACACGTTATTATAAAAGTGGTATATATTAGGTCAAAACAATTTAATTACCATTACCTTGGATGGGATACATCAGATTGTCCACTTCTGGAAGCACCCCTGAGATGCCACTGTCCAACCCCTCGATCACTACTGTCTGTATTTTGCAGGAGTTGAGTTTATAGCCCGAGCCCCATCCAGATTTGATTGCAACGCTTCTACTGCAGGTAGGGCAGTGGCAGGATTAGTGGTGTCTGTGGTGATGTCATCTACCTACACAGTCCCCTTACGACTAACATTACTGATTACAACTCGTGGGATGTGTGCTAGAAGGCTGTGAAGGCTTTCTGGTGAAGGGCAAGGGGGGGAGCAGACGCCCGTGCTGCACTCCACAGGTAATTGGAAAATAACTGGATGAAGTGATTTGCCCGAATCACAGGATGTTTAAGCCTCCTGCCAGACTCGAACCAGGTTCCCTAGTTTTTAAGTGGGACACTCCAGCCGTTTGGACATTCACCTTGTGTTACTAATGCTAAGCCTTGTATATCCTGATGTTGATGCTGTTCTAAGTGTGAGCAAGTGTGCTTAATATGATCACTGTGTAATGGCTGTTGCTGTGATTATTCTCTATGGTATTGGGCTGAGACTGAACTCCAAACATGTTATATTGTACATGCTCACCATCGAGCCCTTGCTGATGTGTTTAGCTATTGTGAGCCTGGTGCTGCAGGCCATGAAAGAACTGACTAGATCCTTTGCCACATTCTGATCCATTTTGTACGAGGCCCTCCTTGGATTGGCATGCCCACTCAAGTGCCCAATGACATTTTGCTCGGCCCACTCAGGCCGCCCAAAGCAGTCATGTGCACTTCCCTGTTCGCAATGCAGGCTGCATTACAGCCTGCATGGAGAACATGCCCACCCCTCCATCCCCTGGCTGCATGCCTTGTCCCGTTGCCAATTACCAATCCCACCACAGCATCGCAGCATTGTGATTGACTCAGGGGAGGGAGCCTGGCTGCCGGATTCATGTTCCTGGAAGCAGACGCAGGGGAGCAGGAGCTACGAAGACACGGGGCCCGGCTTCGAGGTAAGACTTCCCTCATTAGAATATTTATGACACCCGCTCACACACACATCCCCGCGTCCAGGCACCATCCAGGATTCTTTCTGGCGTTTACCACCTCAGAGCTGTCCAGCCCCCCCCCACCCCAGCACTTCTCAATGGCGGACGCTGTGCGCACATGCACGGCGGGACTAACACTCGTGTGCCAAAGGCACATACGTAGTTACGACGCATTACATGACATTGCATTCCACTCCAATGCATACTAATACTAGGCACATTGCAACAGTAGGGTAGGTGTTGCATAGTGGAGACATAAACATGACTATTCCCACTCCAGTGAGTGCAACCCTAAACTAACCTTTGCACCCCAATCCCAACTGTGAACCCAGGAATTTCTTTTTGAGCCCCCAATACACACCCAAAACTCAAAATTGATCCAAATGCACACCCCAATTTTCATAATTTACCCCAAATGCACACCCCAATTTTCAGATCCGACATCCGAAACCCATACCCACACAAAAAGACTTAAAATTACCCCATTACTGACCTCACAATGCGTTGTACTCAAATGCGATGTAAAGGCGCCTGCGTTGTCGGAGTTGCGTAGCTAATGATGTACTGCCTGCGTTGTACTGGACGTCTCCCATGCCAAAGACAACCCATAGGCTAGCCCGTTTGCGTCCGTCTGCCCCTGGACCGCGCTCAGCACCAAAGAGCCTTCCTCTTGGACACTCCACCGCTACAACGCCAGCACCCTCCTCACCATCAACCCTGGACGCCACCTCGCCTGCCAGGAACAACCTCTGCTCCGGAACGGACATCGCCATCACTGACGGATGAAGTATCACCCTCAAGGAGCACCCCGACCGTCAAGCAGGAGGCATTGCCATCAACTACCAGAGCACACTCCGACTGACCACGCACTCTAATGACCCAAGGGTGACCATGGAACACCTCAAATTCCAGATCTGGACCAACCCCAAAACCATCCTCTGCGGCACACTCATCTGCAGGCCCCACGGGCCATGGACCCCCATTCTCCGATACCATTGTAGACCTCATTGCACACCAGGCTCTCCCATCCACCGACGGCATCCTACTCGGCGGACTCAAGTTCCTCCTGGACAACCCCAGTGACCAGAACAACACCCCCTCCTGGGGAAGCTCAACAACATCAGAGTCAAGGAGCTAGTCACGGCAGCAAGCAACATGGCAGGACACACGGTCGAGCACGTCTCCTCCGCCAGCTGGACATTCAACTACAGCCACACCACTGGACTCTCCTGGACCAACCATCATTGTATACATCACGTCTTCACCATGCCCACCGTACACCACCACCATCATCGCACACATCGCTGATGGATCAAGGCCACCGAAGTACGTCTTGTCAACTCCCTCAGCACCACCACTACGCCTACACTTACAGACGGTGACACCGCAGCGCCCAAACGCAAACAATGGATATCCAACTGCGCCGACACCCGGGCAGCCCTCATGGATGGCACTGCGTCAGTAGCTTACGCCTGCCAGTGATGGCAGGTGTAAGGCTGACACAGTGCCACAGGGATAGGCTGGCACCATTCATTGCTGGAGTTGCGTCATGGTTGTGACACGACTGCAGCAATGCGTGACTTTAGCACAAACAGACACGTCAGGATTCCAGACGTATCTGTCATTACTTGCGTCATGGAGCGCTGTTCAGTGAATACAGCGCATCCGTGGTGTCGCAAGAAGGGGTAGTGAAAAGTGCTGCAACGCTGTCTTGTTGCAGCGCTGACACACTTTTCATGAGTGAGGCCCAGGAATGCGCACTATCTTATTGATGGTGCACAGTCCTGCACTGTAATTTTGTAGCAGGGCAGCGCAGCAACATTGCTTGCAGCGCTGTCCAGCAACAAAACCTGCTGCAATGAGGCCCCAATGGTTATCTCCATTTTAAGACCAGATATTTTCTGCCTCTAGTTGCAGTTAGAGCCATTTTTGTTGTCCTCTGGACTTAAGGAATCCCCTTGTGAATATGGAGATGTTGGGTTAACGACATTTTGCATGGGAACGCCTCCCTTGCATGTCATTAGTGATAAATATCGCTAACAGAAGTCGCGATCTTTTAAATGGATGTTTTGGCCAAAAAGCTGTCGGTAACGGCTGTTAGCGACAGCTTGGTAATACGGCGATAATAATATCGCCGCATTAGCGGCAGAAAAGTGCCGCTAACGCGGCGATATTGCCTTGAGAATATCCCCCATACTCTCCATGCTTTAAAAGTAAATGATAGAACATTGTTTCATGGAAACTGTGTTTGCAAATTTTTACTACTAAATAAAGAACAAAGGCAGTGCAAACTCGTTTCCTTTATTTCTCTTTAAAGGTTGGTAATGGACTAAAGGCTCTTTGCTAAACTGATTTATAAGCCAAGACATATGTTTTATATGTATTTCCATGGTCTGACAATCCAGGTTCACAACTTGGCGCTCATGCCAAATCTTTTTGTTAAATAGAGGGGCAAAATGTGTATAGTCCATTTCATATCACACCCATAACAAAAAGGGGCAACATGGGTTTCTCTGTACTGAACTTGTCCAGAGAGTTCCTCTAATGCACCCCACTCGTTCAACAACTTGATTACTAGGGCTTCCACCCAACTCCTGGTGCTAAGCCGTTTTTTGGATGCTTCAGGTAGCTCATGCTTAAACCTTCATAATTGTTTTCTGCAAAAATAGGTATCCACACCAAATTTGCATCTTTTTTCCAACATCCTGGGCATTCTAGACATACCCAGGGTTTGTAAATTCTCTCTCCTCCCCCACCCCCGAGAAAATCGAGAAAATTGCTACAATATTTTTCCACCCCAAACATTTTGGTGTTTGGGGTGGAAAAATTGGGTTGAAAGTTCTCGTCAACATAGCGTATGTTTCTTTCTTCTAAAAATGGCATTGGATATGCCCAGACGTGGGTCCCGTGCTCTCCATGCCACTGGAGTCAAGCTATCCTGGCTGATGAGGGGTGAAACCCCGAAACTGGTCCTCGGATGCTTGTTTCCAGTCCAGGGAGGACCTGGCCTGGCAGTTCGGGCTGGACTGTTCCCATTGGGCGCAGGGTCAAGACTGATTTGCATATGGCTGGATCCAAACTGGAATGGCATGGTGAGTAAAAAAACGATGGATTTAGGCCCAGATCTCAGTAGTGGGGTGAATGTATGACATTGTTCTGCATTCTGTCCATCAATTGTTCTTTTTGCAAAATAAACCTTTTACCAGGCCAAAACTTTCCTTTTTATGCTTATGAGTCACCCCTAAGATAGGCCACAAATGCTCATAAGACAGGGTGCATTGTATTGAAAAAGGAGGGCACATGTACTTAAGTTTTACATGTCCTGACACTCAAAAACCTCTAAAGTCATATTACCTACTGTAATGCCTATCTCGCCCATTGACTAACACTATGTTACCATATTACATTTAATAAGTGCTACCTTTGGATTGGGAGTAGGTAGATGTTGGGATTAGCTGTCTCTGCAGGGTCACTCTCAAACTGTTTGCCTCCACATCTCTTATTTTCTGAAACTGTTTTGTTGGCATTAGGACCCTCTGCACTTTGCCACTGCTAACCAGTGGAAAGTGCTTGTGCTCTCTCCTTAAAACATGGTAAAATTGGCTTACACCTGATTGGCACATTGAATTTATTTGTAGGTCCCTAGTATATGGTATTACATGTGCCCAGGGACTTTAAATTAAATGCTGCCAGTGGGCCTGCAGCCCTCATTGTGCCATCCACTTTAATAGCACTTTCAAACTTGTCTCAGTCCTGCCATTACAGCCTACAGTGCATTATTAAACTGCCAATTAGACCTAGCAAAATAAACATTTTGCGAGGCATAAACCTTCCTTTTTAATACATGTAAGGTAGGCCCTAAAAAGGCCACAGGGTAGGCTGCATTGCATTTGAAACTTTGGACATGTGTTTTTTAAGTTTTTCATGTCTTGGTAGTGAAAAACACCTACATTCAGTTTTCTTTACTTTAAGGCCTACCTCTCCCATAGGATAGCATTAAATTATTTTATTATATTTAATAAGTGCTAACATTTGATTAGGAACAGTTAGAAGTGTCTTATTTGGGCTTAAATTAATTGTAATTTAAAATTCTCTTTAATGGTAAAGTTGATTATAATTTTGAGAATCCCACTTTTAGAATGCTGTAATTTTCCAGTGCAAAAACTTCTTAGGACTTTTAGTAGTTTCCAGGTGCCTGGGCCTATTAATGGTTCCTCCATTAAGAATGTGTATTGGGCCCAGACAGTGAACAAAAGGGGTGTGGGCAGTATGGGAAGTTGTTCTTGTCAGTGAGGGAGAGGATGAGCTGTGTGTCATCGGCGTAGGAGACAATGTTGATGCTGTGTGCTCCTATGATGTGGGCATGGGGTACCACATACATGTTGAACAGGGTTGGACCCTCGGGAGCTCCAAAGATGAGCTTCTTGGGTTCAGAGATATATGGGGGAGTCTGACTCATTGAGTTCTGTTGGAGGGGAAGAATGCATTCCAACTCAGGGTGGGCCCTTGAATTCCTGAGTCTTGTAGTCTTGCAATGAGTGTACCATGGGAGATGGTGTCAAAGGCAACTGAGAGGTCAAGCAGCATGAGAGCAGCGGTATCCCCTCTGTTCATGATGGAACGGATGTAAACTGTTGCTGCCAGGAGGGTGGTTTCTGTGCTATGGTTGCTGAGGAACCCTGATTTGGTGGAGTCCAGGAGGTGGTGCTGTTCTGGATGGGCGGAGATTTGTCTGTTGATCTCTTTCTCCAGGACTTTGGATGGAAAAGGAAGGAGCGAGATGGGTCTGTAGTTGCTGAGTTCTTTCAAGTTTGACGAAGGTTTCTTCAGGATAGCTGTGACTTCTGCATGTTTCCAGCTGTCCAGGAAGATGGAGGAGTTGAAGATAGTAGTGAGGTTGGCGCTGAACAGTTATCTTCCCAGGTTGTAGATGGGATGAGGACAGGGGGTCCTGAATGGTTGGTCTGCATAATTCTGGGTGTGTCTTCTGTGGTGAGTGGGCTCCAGTTTGTTAGATTATGGGTGCACTTGGTGATGGTGGGCAGTTGCATGATGATGTCTTCTGGGGTGCGAAGTTAGTGTAGATCTTGAGTATTTTGGTGTGGAAGAAGTCAGAGGTTGTCGCAGAGGTCCAGTGAAGGGGTAGTGGTGTTGGTGGCTGCTGTTGGATTGGTGAAGTCTTTGACGATGTTGAAACGTTTGCTGGAGCGGAGCAGGATTAGTATAAAGGCTGTTGTTCTGGCTTTTTTGATATGGGCATGGTACCATCTGAGAGCGGATTTGTAGATTTCTCTGGGAGTGTGATCTCAGCTGGGTCTCCATCTTCTTTCTAGTTGTTTGCAATGGACCTTGTAGTCTCTTAGGTATTTAGTGCACCTGCATGCTTTAGCCTGAGTTTCTTCAGGGGAGCCAAGGTTTTTGCGCAGTCTGAGATCCAGTTGTTGACTGAGGTTAGGTCATTCTGAAGGTCGCATGTGAGGATTGGCGGGTTACATCTGAGGGTGTGGTTCTAGTCTGCCTCTGCTAAATTGTTCCAGTGGGGAGTGATGTTGATGGTAGGCTTCAGTTTGTTGGAGTCGGATGCGTTGATATAGAAGTGTACGATGGAGTGGTCCGTCCATGTGACCGCGGTGAGGTGGCTGAAGGTGATCTTGTTGCTGGCTGTGAAAACTGGGTCAAGGGTGTGTCCAGCGATGTGAGTTGGGCCTTGGGCCAGCCTAAGCCTGCCTTGTTCGCCAATGGACTACTCTGCTGTGTTGCTTAAGGCCTGCCTTGTTTCTCAGAGGCTGTGCTGCTGCTGCCAGAGGATCGTTCTGCTGCTTGGGGCTTGCCCTTTTCCTCAGACGACTGCCCTGCTGCTCGAGGCCAGCCTAGTTCCCTTGAGGACAGCCCTGCTTCTTGAGGCCTGCCCTGCTCTCTGCCAAGGAAGACTGGACCGGCTTCCTTCATCTCAGGCTACCTGAGTGACTCCAAGGGTCAGTTGGCTGACCCCCTGTTCTGAGATATAGTGGTACAACCAAATCTGAGGGACTCCCTGCAACTGCCTAAATGACCTGTTGCAATTAGACCTACCTGGACCACCAACTGGGCCTGCCTGAGCCCTTCTGGCCTCTGATAGAGTGAGTCTCTGTTTCCCAAGAAGAGCCTTCACCAGGTCCTGGACCCTTGGCTGGCATCAGAGTGCGCTCCTCTATATGAAAAGGAGAACTCCTGAAGTTCTGGACTCTTCAAGCTTGACTTTGTGGAGGTAACTTTTTTAGCAGGACTAACCTGGCCCCTGTATTCGGCCCACGCTCTATTGCAGTTGGTCTGAACATGTTACTTTCCCCTGGTCTACCACGACCAGGTGACTGGGGGTAGCACTATGTGTTTTTAGGCGCTATACCTGCCTAAAACTTTAAAATATTATAATGAAAGAGTACCTCTTGGACCATGGATCGTTTATAAATTTAGTTACGAAGGTCTACGCTCTTTACCTTCATATCTGTTCTAAATATGAACTGGAATTATTTCAATGGACACTTAAACAGGGGGTGGGCATGCAAAACCTTTCTCAACATATTCAAAGAGGTTCATGCACAAAGTATCTTGTATTTTCATCAATACGTAGTTTGCTTTATTTTTTCACTTCAGCTTTTTTGAAATCACACAAACATATTAACATGATCATATCATTTTTTACATACTTGTGTTAAATTGTAATACATAGAAACTTTATATACAGTGCAAAATTCCAAAGATATCAAATGTACCAAATTATGAAGTCAGAAATTAGTGACAGATATTTACATATACAACCTTATTACAAATCTGTTATGTCCTACTTCTTTGAATACATGTACCAGGATGATTGGGACCTAACTATCCTTGGTACCTATCAATTGTCGGTCCAGGTGGTGGAGAGGTCAGAGCATAACTCGAAGTATTTTGTATACAGGAGGAAAACCGTCTTTCTTTGGCTAGACCTCAGATTATATAACCTCGATTTCAGTTTGGTTTCAATTAGGGGTAAAGATGCTCTTGGCCTCAGTGGAGGGATGGTGGGTGTGCCGACGCTTTTCGACCTTCGTGCGGGGACCGTGAGGTTTCGGGGAAGGTCTTGCTCAGGGTTGGGGACTTAAAATTGTAGGACGCTATGATTGAGAAAGAAGGAAAGTGTATTAGTGTCTCATTCTATATTCTAACTGGCATGTAGGGCTTATAAACACCAAAAGTTTAACATACCTAATAAGGAGCAATTGTTCTCTTGAGCTGGCTGAACAGTCACATTTTTTTGTTGTATGGCTCACTGTTCGCTCTTTTCGAGCTTGTGTTCGCTATGGAAGAATATTGAAAGGATTTTGTCAGGTTGGTGGATACTTATTTATGTTGGACTGACGCATGCAGGGCTTGATTATAAGGGATCTGTGGATACTTCTAAACGAGTGCGGGTTGGCTTTCTATACATGTGTCTATCAACCTCTCTGTGCCGAAGCTTGTGCCTTCTGGTTTGTGCTGACAGTCTGATAATTTTACAGGACTAGTGCTCTCGAGTGGAATATTGTGCTCAATCTTGATCCTCATGCATCCCTCTGTGACATGGCTCGTGTTAAAGCAAGGATGCTTAAGATGTTGTTACCTTGGTCTTTTAATGCAATACGCCTTCTTCTGAGCGGGACTCATGCTTTGTTTCAAACGGCCGGCTCTGTCGGCGTCCAAGTCACGTATTCCTTATTTCCGTGATAGTCACGTGATCGGAGTTTTTTAGATGTTTATGCTGCGTCGAAGCGGACCCACGTGGTGACGTTGAGACGTTCGAGGGCTTGGAAAACTGCCTGACTTCCTTTTCTTGTTGATATGGGAACGGGAACGCTTGTTATCGCTACCTTTGAACGGCAAGCTGGTTCACGGCATGTCGCCGTCGATAGATGTACCAGAGTTAAACATTCTTCACAGTTTCATAAGATCGCTGATATAACCGTGTTTCGGTAATATACGAGTCCCATACAAGCTCGGGCCTGAATTAAAAGCAGTGCATTATTTCTGAAAGTTCATTAAGACCATTGTCTGTTGTGCCAAGTTTTAAAATGTATTTGGCTTCGAAGTTGGCCAGTAAGGTGTCTATATTTTGGCCTTTCACATGCTTTAGCACTGTCCACTTTATTTCTTGGGGCCCATGATTCTTGTCTATACAGTGTTTAACCATTGGTGCTGTCAAAACTTTACATTTAATGCGCGATCTATGTTGGGTCACTCGTGTTCTAATTTGTTGTGTGGTTTTGCCAACATATGCCAGATTGCATGGACATAGTACACAGTATACCACATTTGACGTATTACAATTAGTAAAATCTTCATGGCTAATGCTCTTATTGCCATAGGTCAATCAATCAATCAATCATGGCATTTATAGAGCGCGCTACTCACCCGGGAGGGTCTCAAGGCGCTGGGGGAGGGGGTAAGTTACTGCTCGAACAGCCAGGTCTTGAGCTGCTTCCTGAAGGAGAGATGGTCCTGGGTTCGCCGAAGGCGAGTGGGGAGGGAGTTCCAGGTCTTGGCTGCCAGGTAGGAGAAGGATCTTCCTCCGGCGGTGGTTCTGCGGATGCGTGGTACGGTGGCGAGGGCGTGGCTGGTTGATCGTAGCTGGCGTGTGGGCGTGTAGAAGGTCATGCGGTCGTTGAGGTACTTTGGGCCCAGGTCGTGGAGGGCCTTGTGTGCGTGGGTGAGGAGTCTGAACGTGATTCTCTTGCTGACGGGGAGCCAGTGCAGGTCTTTCAGGTGCACGGTGATGTGGCTGTGTCGGGGGATGTCCAGGATGAGTCGTGCGGAGGCGTTCTGGATGCGCTGGAGTCTCTTTTGAAGTTTGGCTGTGGTTCCGGCGTAGAGGGTGTTCCCATAGTCCAGTCGGCTGGTGACGAGTGCCTGGGTGACGGTCTTCCTGGTTTCAGTGGGGATCCATCTGAAGATCTTGCGGAGCATGCGCAGGGTGTTGAAGCATGAAGATGAGACGGCGTTGACTTGTCTGGTCATCGACAGGGAGGAGTCCAGGATGAAGCCCAGGTTGCGTGCGTGGTCCGTTGGCTTGGGCGCGGTGCCCAGGGCCACCAGGAGTCGTCCCAGGCGGAGGGTGATGAGCCCAGGATGAGGACTTCCGTCTTATCTGAGTTCAGTTTAAGGCGGCTGTTCCTCATCCAGTCGGCGACGTCTCTCATCCCGTCGTGTAGGTTGGCTCTGGCGGTGGTGGGGTCGTTGGTGAGGGAGAGGATCAGCTGGGTGTCGTCGGCGTAGGAGATGATGTTGAGGTTGTGTCGGCGTGCGATGGCTGCGAGGGGGCTCATGTAGACGTTGAAGAGGGTTGGGCTGAGTGAGGATCCTTGTGGAACGCCGCAGATGACTTCGGTGGCTTCGGATCTGAACGGGGGAGGCGGACTCTCTGGGTTCTTCCGGCGAGGAACGAGATGATCCATTCCAGTGCTTTCTCTCGGATTCCGATGTTGCTGAGGCGCTTCACTAGGGTGCGGTGGCAGACGGTGTCGAACGCCGCAGAGAGGTCCAAGAGGATGAGGGCAGCTGTTTCCCCGTTGTCGGTTAGGGTTCTGATGTCGTCGGTGGCTGCGATAAGGGCGGTCTCGGTGCTGTGGTTGGCCCGAAACCCGGACTGCGAGGGGTCGA
The DNA here is from genome assembly GCA_963921515.1 of Calotriton arnoldi. NCBI lineage: Eukaryota > Metazoa > Chordata > Amphibia > Caudata > Salamandridae > Calotriton > Calotriton arnoldi. Next base: position 1,694,013 of record CAWUFW010002315.1, on the reverse strand, counting down.
GGGATCCATTCGTCTCGAGGAAGGCGGCAAGCTGTCTGTTGACGGTCTTCTCGATGACTTTGGCCGGAAACGGAAGGAGCGAGATGGGACGGTAGTTCTTGAGGTCGGTGGGGTCCGCCGTTGGTTTCTTCAGGAGGGCGGTAAGCTCGGCGTGCTTCCAGCTCTCCGGGAAGGTGGCGGTGTGGAAGGAGGAGTTGATGATGTCCCGGAGATGGGGTGCGATGGTGGCGTCGGCTTTGTTGAAGACGTGGTGTGGGCAGGGGTCGGTTGGTGATCCGGAGTGGATGGAGTTCATCGTGCGGGTGGTGTCTTCGGTGCTGATCGGGGTCCAGTTGCAGAGGGTGGTGGTGGCGGGCGTTGGTTCGGCGGTAGGGTGCGTTGTTTGTGCGTCGAAGCTGTTGTGTATGTCGGTGATCTTGCGGTGGAAGAACGCGGAGAGTGAGTTGCAGAGGTCTTGCGAGGGGGTGATGTCGTTGTTTCCGGCGCTGGGGTTGGAGAACTCTTTGACGATGCTGAAAAGTTCCTTGCTGTCATGGGCGTTGTTGTCCAGTCGTTCTTTGAGTGCCGACTTCTTGGTGGCACGGATCAGCTGGTGGTGTTTGCGGGTGGCGTGCTTGAGGGCGGTCCTGTTGTCTGTGGTCTGGTCGAGTCGCCAGGTTTTCTCGAGAGTGCGGCAGTTCTTCTTGGATTCCTTGAGTTCGTTGGTGAACCAAGGGGTTTTCTTGCTTCCGGGTCTGCTGGGAGGGTTTTTAGTGGTGCGAGGTCGTCGGCGCAGGCGGTCAGCCACTTGGCGAGGTTGCTGGCTGCTTCGTTTGGGTCCGTTGTGTTGGTGGGTGTGTTCTGGCTGAGGGAGGCGGTGAGCTGCTCGGCGGTGATCTTGCTCCAGCTCCGGCGGGGAGCCTGTTGCGGGTGGTGGTGGGTCGTAGTCTTTCTGAAGCTGAAGTGGACGCAGCTGTGGTCGGTCCAGTGGAGTCCGGTGGCGTGGCTGAAGGAGATGTGCTTGCTGGACGAGAAGACGGGGTCAAGCGTGTGGCCGGCGTAGTGGGTGGGCGTGTTCACCAGTTGCTTGAGTCCGAGGTTGGCGAGGTTGTCCAGCAGGGCGGTGGTGTTTCTGTCGTTGTTGTTCTCCAGGTGGAAGTTGAGGTCCCCTAGGAGGATGTAGTCGGCTGAGGGCATGGCGTGCGGGCTGATGAAGTCTGCGATGTCTTCGCTGAATAGTGTGCGTGGTCCCGGGGGTCTGTAGATGAGGGTGCCTCGGAGGGTGGTCTTGGGGTCAGTGTGTATCTGGAAGTGTAGGTGTTCGGCGGCGGAGAAGGTCTCGTCGGAGTTAGTCGAGATGCGGATGGTGTTCTTGTGTACGATGGCGATGCCTCCTCCCGTCTGGTTGACGCGGTCCTTCCGGGTGATCTTGTATCCATCCGGGATGGCTATGGCGATGTCGGGCGCTGAGGAGGCGTTCATCCAGGTTTCGGTGAGGAAGGCGATGTCCGGTGCTGTTGCGTCGAGCAGGTCCCAGAGTTCCACGGCGTGCCTGTGGACGGAGCGGGTGTTCAGCAGGATGCATTTCAGGTGGTTGCTGCTGTTGCTCGACTTGGCGGAGGTGGTGCACGTCCGGGGGCAGGTGAATCGGCAGGTTTGGCAGGTGAAGGGTCCGTGGGTGCGTCTCGGTGAGGCTCGGTAGCAGGCAGGGTTCCGGCCGGCATTGAGTGCGGTGAGTGTGGCGGCGTCGTAGGTCCGTCGAGTAGTGTTGCGTTGGTGGGTTCCAGGGGTTCTGGCGCTGGGCGCGGTCCAGTCGCGGACGGGCGCAGACGGGCTTGCCTTAGGCGTGCCTTCGGCGCGCCAGCGGCGCGCCCGCTGCGCACGTCCGCTGCGCGGCCGTGCAGCGGCCGCCATTTATGGGGAGGTGGGAGGGAGGAGCAGCTGGGAGGCGGGAGGCAGGGGCAGCGAATGGGCAGTCAGGGGGCGGGGCCGCAGGGAACGCAGCGGCGGGAATGGCGAGAGGCAGCGGGGGCACAGAAAGGAAAAACAGGGGAGAGCAGACAAAATCACGGGCACAACAACAGTGGGGCAGCGAGGGGCACAGAAAGGAAAAACAGGGGGAGAGCAGACAAAATCACGGGCACAACAACAGTGGGGCAGCGAGGGGCACAGAAAGGAAAAACAGGGGGAGAGCAGACAAAATCACGGGCACAACAACAGTGGGGCAGCGAGGGGCACAGAAAGGAAAAACAGGGGGAGAGCAGACAAAATCACGGGCACAACAACAGTGGGGCAGCGAGGGGCACAGAAAGGAAAAACAGGGGAGAGCAGACAAAATCACGGGCACAACAACAGTGGGGCAGCGAGGGGCACAGAAAGGAAAAACAGGGGGAGAGCAGACAAAATCACGGGCACAACAACAGTGGGGCAGCGAGGGGCACAGAAAGGAAAAACAGGGGGAGAGCAGACAAAATCACGGGCACAACAACAGTGGGGCAGCGAGGGGCACAGAAAGGAAAAACAGGGGAGAGCAGACAAAATCACGGGCACAACAACAGTGGGGCAGCGAGGGGCACAGAAAGGAAAAACAGGGGGAGAGCAGACAAAATCACGGGCACAACAACAGTGGGGCAGCGAGGGGCACAGAAAGGAAAAACAGGGGAGAGCAGACAAAACGGGCACCGGGGCCACAAGCGGAGGGCGATCTTACCTACAGGAGCAGCGGGCAGACAACACAGGCGGAGCTGTGTGGTGGGGGAGCGACCTACCTGGCAAGGTCAAGGGTCGCTCTCCTCACCGTGCAGCGGCCGCCATTTATGGGGAGGTGGGAGGGAGGAGCAGCTGGGAGGCGGGAGGCAGGGGCAGCGAATGGGCAGTCAGGGGGCGGGGCCGCAGGAACGCAGCGGCGGGAATGGCGAGAGGCAGCGGGGGCACAGAAAGGAAAAACAGGGGAGAGCAGACAAAATCACGGGCACAACAACAGTGGGGCAGCGAGGGGCACAGAAAGGAAAAACAGGGGGAGAGCAGACAAAATCACGGGCACAACAACAGTGGGGCAGCGAGGGGCACAGAAAGGAAAAACAGGGGGAGAGCAGACAAAATCACGGGCACAACAACAGTGGGGCAGCGAGGGGCACAGAAAGGAAAAACAGGGGAGAGCAGACAAAATCACGGGCACAACAACAGTGGGGCAGCGAGGGGCACAGAAAGGAAAAACAGGGGGAGAGCAGACAAAATCACGGGCACAACAACAGTGGGGCAGCGAGGGGCACAGAAAGGAAAAACAGGGGGAGAGCAGACAAAATCACGGGCACAACAACAGTGGGGCAGCGAGGGGCACAGAAAGGAAAAACAGGGGAGAGCAGACAAAATCACGGGCACAACAACAGTGGGGCAGCGAGGGGCACAGAAAGGAAAAACAGGGGGAGAGCAGACAAAATCACGGGCACAACAACAGTGGGGCAGCGAGGGGCACAGAAAGGAAAAACAGGGGGAGAGCAGACAAAATCACGGGCACAACAACAGTGGGGCAGCGAGGGGCACAGAAAGGAAAAACAGGGGGAGAGCAGACAAAATCACGGGCACAACAACAGTGGGGCAGCGAGGGGCACAGAAAGGAAAAACAGGGGGAGAGCAGACAAAATCACGGGCACAACAACAGTGGGGCAGCGAGGGGCACAGAAAGGAAAAACAGGGGGAGAGCAGACAAAATCACGGGCACAACAACAGTGGGGCAGCGAGGGGCACAGAAAGGAAAAACAGGGGAGAGCAGACAAAATCACGGGCACAACAACAGTGGGGCAGCGAGGGGCACAGAAAGGAAAACAAGGGGAGAGCAGACAAAACGGGCACCGGGGCCACAAGCGGAGGGCGATCTTACCTACAGGAGCAGCGGGCAGACAACACAGGCGGAGCTGTGTGGTGGGGGAGCGACCTACCTGGCAAGGTCAAGGGTCGCTCTCCTCACCGTGCAGCGGCCGCCATTTATGGGGAGGTGGGAGGGAGGAGCAGCTGGGAGGCGGGAGGCAGGGGCAGCGAATGGGCAGTCAGGGGGGCGGGGCCGCAGGGAACGCAGCGGCGGGAATGGCGAGAGGCAGCGGGGGCACAGAAAGGAAAAACAGGGGAGAGCAGACAAAATCACGGGCACAACAACAGTGGGGCAGCGAGGGGCACAGAAAGGAAAAACCGGGGGAGAGCAGACAAAATCACGGGCACAACAACAGTGGGGCAGCGAGGGGCACAGAAAGGAAAAACAGGGGGAGAGCAGACAAAATCACGGGCACAACAACAGTGGGGCAGCGAGGGGCACAGAAAGGAAAAACAGGGGGAGAGCAGACAAAATCACGGGCACAACAACAGTGGGGCAGCGAGGGGCACAGAAAGGAAAAACAGGGGGAGAGCAGACAAAATCACAGGCACAACAACAGTGGGGCAGCGAGGGGCACAGAAAGGAAAAACAGGGGGAAAGCAGACAAAATCACGGGCACAACAACAGTGGGGCAGCGAGGGGCACAGAAAGGAAAAACAGGGGTAGAGCAGACAAAATCACGGGCACAACAACAGTGGGGCAGCGAGGGGCACAGAAAGGAAAAACAGGGGGAGAGCAGACAAAATCACGGGCACTTCCTTCAATGGTGCTACCACACGAGTTACAATTGCCACATCGATGGTGTCCTTTTACAGGAGACAGAGCTAGCATGGTTCGTAGTGTCGGTTGAGTTCTTTTCAGTTTTGTGTTGGCCCGCACCAGATAGTCCTTAATGCTTCTATTCTTTTTTAGGGCAAATATCGGCAGTTCTTTGAAAATTTCAAGGCCTTTGACGCTGTGCCAGTTTCTTTTCACGATCTTTTTTATTTCATTGGTAGATCCAGAGAAAGTAGCCACGCAGACCAGGGGCATCTCTTTTGATTTGTCTTTTGGTGTTAGCAGGGACTCCCTTGGTGTGTACCAAGCTCTTTTCATAGCTCGTTTTGTCAGTTTTCGGGGGTAGTTGTGCTCGACCAACTTCTCCAACAGTATTTTTGCATTATCGAAGTAGTCTTCTTTCCTTGAGCAGTTACGCCTTATTCGCAAAAATTGGCTGAAAGGAAGGTTGTCCTTCAAATTCCTTTGGTGGAAGCTGGAGAAGTGTAGTAGCGTGTTTCTATCTGTTTTTTTGGTGAACAGGGAGGTAAATATAATTCCTTCTTCATGTTTCACCATCAGATCCAGGAAGTTAATTTCCCTATTGCTCGAATTCAAAGTAAACTGAATGTTTGGGTTTCTCTGGTTTAACCAATTGTGAAATTCTTTTAGGCTTTGGGTCGAGCCCCTCCAGAGCATAAAGATGTCATCTATATATCTCTGCCATGTTTTTATGTGCCCATCGTAAGGATTGTTGTTATAAATCCAGCGTTCTTCATAGAGTGCCATAAACATTATGGCCATTTCTGGGGCGAAGGGACATCCCATTGCGGTGCCTTTAGTCTGCAGGTATTGTTCATCATTGAACTGGAAAAAATTGTACTTAAGACATATTTCACCCATTTCCACCAGGTATGATGTTGGAATATTGTGTGGTCTTGTTCTTTTGTCCAAGTAATAGTGCATGGCTTCCAATCCTTCTTCTTGGGGTATATTTGTATAGAGACTAACAATGTCCAGAGTAACTAAGAGTTCATTTTCAGGGTCGAAGGTTTGACCTTCCAGCATTGTGATGGCCTGCATTGTGTCTTTTATGTAACTCGTAGTGGAGCTTGCTAGTGGCTTCAAGAACGTTTCGATGTATTTAGCCAGTCTCTCTAATATTGAATTAACTCCCGAGATTATTGGTCTGCCGGGAGGGTTGGTGGTATTTTTGTGGATCTTGGGGAGCACGTACATTAACGGCGTCCTCGGATTTTGATTAATAAGAAATTTGGCTTCTTGTTTTGACAACCACCCATTGTTTTCTCCAAGTTGGATCAATGAGATCAATTTATTCTCCACTATTTTAGAAAGATCTTGATCAATTTTTCGGTAGTGGTCTGTGTTTGCAAGTTGGCGGTATACTTCAGATTCGTAGTTTTCTCTCTCCATGAGCACGATGGCTCCGCCTTTGTCGGCCGGCTTTATTATAATCTCTTGATTATTTTTCAGTTTCTCCAAAACCTCTTTCTCAGTTTTTGTCATATTTCATCTCGTGTATTTTCGTTTGTTACCTAGGACGTCAAGGTCTCTCAGGACATTTTTTTCAAAGGCCAGTAATTCCAAAGGGACACCCCCTGAGGGTGGGAAGAAAGTCGATTGATCTTTTAAGCCTGAGTAACTCCTATCAGGATTATAGGGCTTATCTGCAAAGAATGCTTTGAGCCTCATTTTTCGGAAAACTTTAAAATTGCATACCTTTAGTTCTACTGATTGGATTTTTGTCGTTTTCGTAACGTTGTATTTAATAAAATGTACTCTATTGTTATAAATTGGTCTGGGGTTTTCCCTGTGTTGTTGTTTCACTTTATTACTGTTTGTGTGATACTTTACACTCTGCCTCTAAGTTAAGCATGACTGCTTTGTGCCAAGCTACCAGACCGTTAAGCACAGGCTAATTTAGTGACTTTTGTAGTTCAGTCTGACAAGGATTGTGGATGTTGCCTGAGCTACCACCCTTCTCAACCAGTAACTCAATTTATAACATGGTATTTTAATATAAGCATACCAAGCATGGAGGCCATTCTCTAACTAATCCACAGCCTCTTAAGCTTGGTGCGTTAGTGTTGTCCTGGGTGGTATTCCCAAGCCCCACCTAGTAAGGCAGGTTATTCCCCATCTAATAATGGAGTCAGCTTTCAGATGTTGCCCACGCTAGTCCCAACGTAACATAGTCTAGTTTGGCATTAAGTGTCACCTTTGGTAGCGATACGAGTTAAGTTTGTGCAATTCCCCAACAGGCCTTGAACAGTCTTATCCAACCCGATGGTAGGTGCCAATGCGGAAGGACTGAGGTGAATGCTTGAGGTCCACAGTCTCCCGATACTGAGGGTCTGCAACCTCTAGTGGTCTGTTATTGGTGTATTGCTGGACCTCCTCAGTGCTCTGGCAGCCCACGTCAGTGTCAGACTTCCTCTGCATGGCTTCCTCAGCAATCTGAAAGTGTTCTGCACAGCAACCTTGGTATGACAATTAAGGCCCTGTCTTCACAATGCCCCCTCCTGGTCCACAGGGGTCACCAAATTCACTTGCACAAGGGAGATTGCCCCAGTTTCACAGTGGCGTCCTCCTTGCACACAGGCTTTAAAATCTCTGCTTGCACAAGGGAGACAACCCCAGTTTCAAACACAGGGGTTGCCGACTTTCCTTACACAAGGGCATTAGCCCTAGTCTCACGGTGGCCCCCTCCAGAGGTTCACTGACATCATAAGAATGGAGAGTTCACAGGGATCCACTCAGTAGGATCCCCGCTGGGCCTTACTCCCTCCAGAAGCTCTCCTCCTCTCTGGGTCATTTGATCTTGGAGAACAGGCAGAAGGCTGATGCTCCAGGCTCAGGAAAAGTCACATTGACTTCTTGGGTAACGGTCCCTCGTCGATTGGGGAGACAAGCAGACCTTGGTCCCTAGTCTTGGTTCCAGCAGCTAGAAGTCTTGGTTATCTTCCCTGTTGTTGAAAAATGCTGTTGAACAATTTGTTGGACATGGGCTCCTACTTTAATAGTCCAAATACAAACTCTGATTTAATTTGGTATCTGGTCCTTTAATATTCCTGTTAGACTGTCAGGCTCCACTGAAATATACCATGCAGAGGTTCAAAGGCCTAAGCTTTCCCATCTATCATAATTCCCTGGTCCTACAGGGCCAACCATAGCAGACCCACCATCTCGCTTTACAATGAGCCCATGTCACACAGACCAGTAACTCTTCCTGAATTCACTAAGACCTTTGATGTGCAGAAAATTTTCAGCTCTCCTTATTCAGTGTGTGGATTATCACCCCAGCTCTCAGGAATATCAGCAATTCATATCTCATGTATGAGGGTTGTAGTCCTAACCTCCACTAATAATTCCTGGCCCTGGGTTTCCACAATGGAGCCTAAAGGTCTCCATGTTATGTACCATGCACAGGCACACTATAAATCTCAGCACATATACATAAGTATCATGAGCTGCCCAGTGCTACACACAGTCACCATGTAGGCCAAGGGTGAGTTAAGTACACAGCAGTGGAACTTTACATAAGTGGGCCAGTAGGCACCACTCCAGTGAACAGGTAAAAAGCCCTGTTCACACTACTGATTTCTACTGAATGCTAAACCTGTATGCTGCCACCACCACGCCTTTGTTAACTCCTGGCAAGGGCTGTAGCCCTCTACCATGATGAGGGTAATGCTTGGTGCACACTTCCAAGTCTAACAAGACTGCATTACCATGAGATAGGACTAGGTCATGGCACACACACACATGATCTGTGTTTGCGCATGACCAAAAATCAGTACCAGGGATACAGATCTCCAAGCAGCTGGGGTACTCAGGGAAGGGGTTCCTGCCCATCACCATGCAGGGGACTTTTCCATCTCAACATATACTATCATGTGACTCAGAGGGCACTTTGCAAATGTCCTATTAATAGCACACTACCTTACATTTGGAGGCTTAGAATGCAGAGAAATCTAATTGGTAATAACAAAAATTCTGCCATTTTGTTTTACCCTATTTGTGTGGCTGGGCATAGTGCCTGTGACATGTAACACCCCAAAAAAGCAACATGGAGACATCATATTTTACCTTCAAAATCAATGCTCTTTTTTTTTTGCATTGTGGGTAGCTGCAGAATTTAGGCCTTAGCTCAGCCACCAGAAAGAGAAACTTACCAAACTCAGACATTTTCTGAAAACTAGTCCAGGGTATTGTGACTGGTACAGATTCTATGATAGCTTCTCATCCACTGTGCCTTCAAACTTCAAACTTTGGCAAACAAAATATGCATATTCCTCATGCATCTGCGAGAGACAATTCTGGAATTTATGGAATCCACAAATTTCCTGCCACCCAGTGTTCCCACACTTGTTCCAATAATCATGGGACCCCACTTGTGTGAGTGGGACCAGTGTCCACAAAAGAAAAGACACCAAAATGCAATATGGACAGATCAAATTTTTCCACGCAGTGATTATAGCAGTGGATTCTGGGCTTAGGGTCAGCCTACACCCAGGAAAATCTACCAAACCCAGACATTTCTGAAAATTAGACACCCAGAGGAGCGCAAAGTGGGGTGCCTTGTGTGGATTCCATGACAATTTATTTTATCCACAATGTTCTTCAAACTTTGACAAAAAAAACCACACATTTCCCTCACATTTTAGTGAGAGAAAGTTATGGAATCCGTAGGGGTCCACACATTTCTGAACTCCCAGCTTTCCCACACTTGTCCCAGTAAAAACGGTAACCATCATGTATGCTTGGGACTAGGGCCAGCAACAGAAACAGATCAAACCAGGTAGCCTATTCTATTTCAGGAGAACTGTATTCTACATCTGGGTGAGGTATAGCCTGATGCCCTATCCCTTGGCAGCGATACCGCTCCCATCAAAATCTGCACTCAGAGTGCCGAAATATGCCCCTTAATATCGATGCAAGTGAAAGTAAAATGAGCCGATTGGCTTATTTCCCTTTCACAGAAATTACATTAGGTGTCATTACAAAATTAAAAAAAAAAGCCTAGGGTTGCTGGGGAAGTTAATTACCGCAGCCCAACCTCAAATAGAAAACAGAGAATCCCTCTGAGCAGTTCCACAAACCTACAAAAACGCATTTCAAACACGTGGAACTAGCTGTGCTATATATTCTTTTTATTTTGCATAGGTAATCTGTAATACAAGACATCTTTTCAAGAACATATTGTGCACAGCTGCCAGACTAGTGCCTCCTTACCAATCATCTTTAGTACAATGAGTTGTAAAACATTTAAATGATAAAAATTACAAGTACAGCAAAGTGACAGTAACCGTCATAAAAATTGCAATTACTATTGCAATTTTCATTATTATTTGTAGTAGCAGTAGTAACATTAGTTGGAGGAGCAGTAGTATATTCAACAGTTTTTACAGTCAGTGATGTGCAGCAAAAAAGAATAACACTGGAGTGCAATAAATGTTTTGAAAGAAGCACACTAACTATTAACAATAGCCAATTGAGTAAAAAAGAAAGCTCCATTAAAGTCAATTTGTGATGTTCACTGGGAATCAGCTATGTGGTGCGGCGTATTAGTCACATTCACAGTTTACATTAGGTGAATTCACAAGACAATATATTCGGGAAACAAATCGATGGTAGAATGCAAGTAGGTTACGAAATATATCTCATAACTTAGAAAATAAAGATACTCCTGTTAAGCTGATTGGAGTGAATAAACACAATATAATATTTTTCGAACATTAAGAACTTAACAAGAGTTTCTAAGATTAAACCGTTTCTATCCTGTCATAATAACTATACATGTAAATTCCTTGATGCAAATATACGGTTCCACTCAAAAATACTTACAGGGTCACTTAAATCCTTGCGTTTTCTGCTGGTTTGAAAAAAACCTGCAAAAATATTATTTGTGATAGTCCATGGTGTGGATTTGCACCTAGTCAGTAGGTGAGTGTTAAAAAACAGAGTGGAATTCACAAATAAGTTTTGCACCTATTTAGCATGTATCACTACCCTCTTTTTTAAAGCTATTCCAACCTGGTGGAAAATGCCAATGCGAAAAAGAGCTATCTCAATTTTACACTTGACACTTAATTGAAGCAAGAGCTAACATAGCCCCTTTTAGCCATACCACGTGTTGATATTAACCTGTTAGCATACAATTCTCTTCTAATACTTTTTTTGCTAAAAACAAACCCCAGGGAAGACATCAAGCAAGCCCATCCAGCTAAAGAATTGTAAATAGAGCTGTTACAAAGAGCAACATGGCTACTGTCATTGTTTTTCTGGTTGTCTGAGGAAAGGACAAAAGAGAAGATTGGTTTCAATGACTTGGTGAAATGTAATGTATTTTTCATCTTTTCACAGAAATTTGGAAGGGAGTTCCACTATAATTGAGTACCCAGGAAGTATAATCTCACTGGTCTTTATTCATAAGTTGGCTTTTAGAACTGTACAGACAATTCTACAAATCAATGATGGATGCTGAGCAATGTCCACAGACTTTAGAATGTAGGTAGTAAGTCAGGTCCAATAGGATACCATGACACCACGCTCTTCTGCTCTCTGATAACCAACCATTTGTGTTTCCTTAGTATTCACTGGTGAATTGGAAAGTTTTTAAACTGACCAAAGCTTTTCCGTATTATTTCAGTTTTTTGTAAATTGTAGAGTCAATTTTCTGTTCAGCTTTTCTATAATGCATCTAATAGTCCGGTTGAATTCTGATTATTTAAGGTTTTGATGGAACAAGAATGGAACTTGATAGATAGTACTGCCAAAGGAGCCGGGCATTGTGATGTTACTTTAGTTGTATGCGGTTCGGTAGCTTACATAATACTGAGGCTCTTAAGCTTTAGGGTGTGAGCTTTATTTAAGATTCAGGTTCTGGTGTGGATAAGTAACCTGCAGGTTGGGATAGAAATGTAATGCTAATTGTGGGGCAATGCCATTAGCTTAGTTATCACAAGTTTTTTAGTGCTTCGGAATACTCTTTTTATTTGACAAAATGTGTATTATTCATTAGGATTAACTCTAGGTTTGCAATATCCACTTTCCATCATGTCACACACTCCATGTCAGATTCAATCAAGAAAGCAAAACCTAAACATGACTAAAGCCTATACACATTGAGACTAAAGCAGGAAATTGTGAGGATCAGACAAATAATTTCTGGAACAAATTTTCAAAACTCATGTTTAAAGGGAAGAAGAGCTGTGAGAAGAGAATAAAACGGGTGTAGAAAAATATGGATATATTATTTCTCTGGAGCATAAACAGCCCCTACTACAAATTTTTGGGGAACAACAAGCAGATTTCACTGCTAACAGCACCAAAATCTGCATGGATCTATAAATACGGTACACCTTTTCCCTATTAAATTTGGCAGGTTTGACCTGTTGAAATGTAATGAAACATGATATATTTAACACATCTGCTAATTACCAGATAAAGTAAACACCACCCAGCGTGTAATTCTGACCCCTGCCCAAACAGGGGTTTAAGCATTAAGCAGGGATCAGAAAACACCAACCCACTCATAATCAGGGTCTTAGAGACAGTACCCTCAATTGCAATATAGAAAGTACAACCCCAATACCATCCTGCACTGTTAATACCAATACTGAACAACATCCTGCATCAATCAGGACACAAAACTGCTCCAATTTAGGAAAGAGTTGAAGATTCACCTCTTTAAAGAACACTAAATCACGATGCATTAACTGTACACAACCCCAGCTACCTCTCCTATCACTCGTTTAATTTATGCTGGTCTTAGACCCTGTACAGTGCCTCCTGCCTTCTGTCTGGGTTCGAACTATAGAAATACCATATATATACATACTTACATATAATTTGTTAATTGTATAGCTCACAGTTGAACGCCACTGTCTATTGCCATATGACAATATGCACTGATCCTGTGAAATTAATAACCTCTCATTCCTCACCAAGAGCATTTAGTAGATTTCCATTCATATGATATGGATAAAAATAATCCAAACAACCCATTAGAACACAGTCCAGCCTGTCATGTATATTTAGAATTATATACCTGCAATGAACCATGGCATTCGCAATGAGAGCATGAAGTGGGAAAATCTAAAATACACAACTTTGCTTATCTGAAGTATTTTTAACCAAACTTTAATGAAACGTGGGTAAAGACGAACCCACTAAATGTTCTACAACCTTATAATATTGAGTAGGCAGTCATGTTCATAGCTAAATCAAGGGGTATTTAATGAGATTAAGAATGTTCTATTTAGGGAGCTTGAGTGATATCTTGCTAAAGGACATGGGCATGGCCGGACTGAGAACACAAACCAGCCCTGGCAAGTAAGTCGGATCGGCGGGCGAGGGGTTCACTGCTGCTGCTTTTTTTGTTATTTTATTACAGGGGGCCGATATTGCAGCACTGCTGCAAAACTGGCCACCAGGAACAAACAAACGTCCCTCACCGCTCCAAAGCCGGCCCCCACCCTTCCGGCCCACCAGGAAAACGCTTGGTGCCTGCTACAGCCAGTCAAGCCCTGGACAGGGGGATGCCTTCATTTTGTGAAAAGCATTGAATTTGAAACCAGCCAATTCAGCTCATTAGCTATGCAAAGATTACGTTTTCTTCTGTGACCTTTAAACCTTGGGAACTGTTTATGTGCAGCTCCGTATTTTGGTTTAGTTTACTTTTGCCTCAACGTATAAGGATAAGATGAGGCCTGCACATTATTTGAGGGTGCGGGGACCTTGGTTTCCCCAGTGATCTGTAATTGGAAAATGCATTTGATAAGCTTTATCTGCATAAAATCACCTTTAATGTGTACTGAATATTTGCTGATGAGTTCCTTTACAGCCGTACCATATATTCTGTAGCAAGGTGTAGGCAATTATACTTCAGGACAACTACATTTCAGTACAGCATGTTAGGAATACAGCCTCTTGCCAGAAGATGCCCATTATACATCCCGCCAAAGAGATCAGGTGCCCACCTCCTCCAAGAAGTGACCCTTGTCTCCATTCCCTCGAAACCAGGTATTGCAATGTTAAATATTATCAAAAGTTTTATCTCAGTTTCAAAATATTGACTATAATTTTAAATTGGATGGTGTTTTTGGGGAATATGGGATGAGGAAGCACTATTCGAATTAGTGAAAGGTGTAAGAGAGCAGAAATGTGCTCAACTCAACTTGTGAGGAAAGTACTTTTGTAGAATGCTATACACTTTGACTGAGATTAACTGATATAGGTGTATGATTCACTGGTATTTCTTAAAACCTTCTGAAAATAACAACTGCAAAATTGTTTCGACTAGCAGCAAGGCTTCCCTTTGGGCTCTAAAGCAACTCGATGAAGACAATTAGAGTTGAAATATTACGGCAGTTTCTAAGATAGTAACTATGGCATTGACCCCCCCCCCACCCCTCCCCCCACCCCCATTTCACCCATCTTGGGCTAACTGGACCCCAAATGATGGCATGGGCGTAACACGGTACCCTGCAGTATAGGTAACCCAAGGTCTATGAATATCTGTGAAATATTGGAAGCTGATGGGGCCCAATCATTTTCTGTGTTACTCCACTGACAGTGGGCTTTGGATTTTTCATAATATGCCACTCTACCTCATGACTGCAGCTTTGTATCACTTTAAACGAGCTGGTGGGCATACATCCATTTCGAGTGTGCTAATTCCTCTAACCCAGCAAGGATTAAAAGAGGAGTTGTTTACACTGGGAATTCAAACCTGTATTAAATCACATATTAAACAAAACATTTGTAACTTGCAAAATAAAAATCTGATGCGTTTAACCAATTTTATGTTCTCTAGGACGGTCTTTACATATTCTTAGCAAAAGGAATCCATAATATTAGAGTTCGATGCAATCCAACGCTCATTGAAAAAAATGTCTTCCACGAGCCGCGGTCAATAACCTAAACTTGCAGGCTAAGTGCCTGCCAAGTGCATCTAGAACTGCCAGATGCTGGGGTGAAAGGTATCAGTGAACTATAGAGACAGCTTTCACGCACAAAGAAATCTATACCACCCACACAAACCAATTCTGTGAGGTTTGACATTCAGTAATGTGTAAAGAACCTCTCTGCTAAAACACCATAGATTAGGCAAGGGATTCTTCAGAGCACGTCAGTAAACAATTTTCTCGCCGTCATCAGTAACACTGCCTTCCAGAGGTCCTATTAGACCTGACCGTGTCAATTGCCAAAGGCTAAACCTTGAAGTCTTTTAAAGGTACGCCGGTAATTTACTGAACACCAACAGCGAGAAAATATAGATCTAAGAATGTATAGTTTGTCTAAAACAATTTGGAGCCAGATTTAGCATCTAGAAAACTTTCTAAGAAAAGATTCCATCTTAAAAATTATTTTAGACAAACTGTGACACTTTATCTAGGAAACATAAAACGTGCTGTAAATTGAACTAACACCTATGGTAGGTTTTAAGACTGTTTGTAATTTTTGGCGTAGTTTGCCTCATTGATCTTAATTGTTAGTACCGATTGGACATATCCAAGCAATTTTCACCATGGACTGATGCCATTTACGTCGACGAACAATGGTGAAAGCTGTTAAAAGATAGGTTGATTAGAAAACAATGTTAAATGTGGTAGGTGTGTAGCAGATGAAAATAACATGTAGTCATGAATTTAAGTGCTTCTTTTTAAATTGAAAAATTATAGAT
The DNA here is from genome assembly GCA_963921515.1 of Calotriton arnoldi. Classification (NCBI taxonomy): domain Eukaryota; kingdom Metazoa; phylum Chordata; class Amphibia; order Caudata; family Salamandridae; genus Calotriton; species Calotriton arnoldi. The sequence goes on along the minus strand of CAWUFW010002315.1, from coordinate 1,678,699 downwards.
CCGAACATATTTTCCTTATGTAGAATGTATGTAGAAAGTACGCTCTGTCAAGACGCCAAGTTATTGGCAGACAGAAGATGAAGAAATGCAAACATGTGACACAGGATCTGATGCAACATACACATTGACACCAGAATTCCTCTGACCCTTAAGCAATTCAGTAAGGAATTATCACATTTCTGCAAAAAAACCTCTACCACACTATTCAGGAGGACCTTACCTGCTCGCTGCCTCCTGGTAAATGATATTGAATTATAACCAAATGGCTTCACCCATTGTCCAGAGCTCTGTTACTTCCCAGCTAGCTACATGCCACAGACTACCATTACATTCATGCTTACAATGGATGCCTGGACATACTGCGTATCCTTGAAAAATCAAATCACACATCAAACTGAAGAATATTCTGTTTCTGGCACCTTCATGTCCCCTACATACAGAAGGTCAGGCTTTTTTGGGACGTTTTATTTATTTGAACATAATCATTGTCAATATTCTACATTGATTCAAAATATTGCCAGAGGGTAAATCATTTTAAGAGGCGATGACATAGTTTCATAAAACATCAGAAACTGAATTTTAGAAACGAAGCAAAAACAAACGTGGGTTGAGTGATAAAGTAAAATACACTTAAGGTTAGACATGGTTCCCATGTAATACCATTATTGTCAATGAAGATTTCAATGTTAATTATTGTCCAACACGTGAGTCTTTTCTTCTACCTTTCCCAGCACACCAGAGCCATGAAACCTAAAATCCCAACTCCAGTAGTGCTTGAAAAGCCAATAAAGGTTTCCCTAGGTAACACTTGCAATGGCCTTGGAGACATTGAGAGACAACCCAAAACTTCCAGTGAAGTTCTTGTGGGAGATGTTGCCCTTCTTGGAGCCTCCCCCACCCACCAGAGCCAACAAAACCTTTCTAGTGGTGCCCTACCTTCCTGTCACAGCACCAAACTTGAATATGTAAATTTTCTTGCCTGCCGCTAGCGCTCATGGTGCCATCCCATCCTAGATGCCCACTTTCATGAAGCCATTCAGCATTTCCTTCTGTAAAAAAATTAAGCGCACACTGTCGGTTTTCATTTTTGTAGTGGGCGATTGTGCTCTATGTGTAGGTACCTGACAATTTATTGGAGATTCTGCAGGAGCCTAAGCCAGGATGGTTAAGCCAACTTGTCCCCTCCTTCCAACTTGCAACACTTCTCTCCCGGACGGGAAGTCCGCACTATCTTCTTTCCTTACACTGGCAATGTTGCATCGGGCTGCAAATGAACAGCAGTGAGCTCCAAGCTCCCCACAAGCGAAGGCATGGGGATGTCACATTGAGCTGCAAATTACCAGTGGTGAGCTTCCGGCTCCCCACAGGAAAAGGCATGAAGATGGAGAGTGGGGAGGCACATTGCAATGCTCCTGTGCTCGAGCCCTCCATAGCAGCCTGAATAAAGTGGAGCACAACTGTGGTTCACTTCCTTTTTCCTTCGCCTGGGTCAATAGTCCTTCGCAGGGGTGTAATAACTAAAAAAATAGCGCATACTACATGCATCCTCCATGGACAATTGTATCCCCAGGGCCCTAGCCATCCCCAGAGAATGCAGGTTAACTGGTGCAGGGGATGCCACACACAGCCCCTCTGTATGGTCCCGCAGGTTCTGCTCCTCTCTCTGGGCTCCTGGTATTTCTCTTCGGTCCTGAGTATTCTCCAACAGCACTAAGTGGCCCTCAAGGTTCAGTACCCTTCCCGTTTGCATACCACAGGCCCCTTGGCCTTCTGTCCACTTGTAGGGCACCTCTGTGACCAGCAGGATTCAGGGGGTCCACTTTAGGCTTAGGAGTCACCCTAAAGGAATTTCTCACACAAGTTTCAATAGAATGCTGAAAAATTACCCAGCAAGTTCACAAATCTACTGTCCCGCAGAGGGAGTGGGGGGAGGGGAGGCTAGGGACCAATGTCAGGGGCTCCGAAAATTCTAGACTAAGTCCAGGTCAATAAAAGTCAAGAGTGTCCCACATGCAAGACAGCATTTCATTCATGAGGAGTCTTTCCATCCTTGGGTACTGCAATTTACAGTACTTCTCAAAATATCTCTCTTGCACAGGGGCTTTAAGAGGGGGATGAAATTTCCAGAAACTGGTTCCTTTGCCAAATCCAAAGATGGCACATCACCACACTACCCATGTCGCAACCCTCCTGCACAACAATTTGGGACATCTGAAAATGGCAACGATAGTGATCAATATTCACAGCTCTCTGAGAGCTTTAAGACCCCCAACTGCCTCTGCCAAATTGGTTTCTTCACACCATATCTCCAACGAGTACTCCAAAGAGTGTAGAGAAAGAGGTCTGGCTGGTTCTTATTGTTCCTCTGGGAAGGCCATGCCCACAATTGTTGGACAATGTAAATGGTGTTACCCACTGTAGATTCTGCCCCCACGCTCTCACCGACCTAGGAACATGCTTAGTCCCATCCAGGTGGAACTGTTGTGTGGGGAAGTATTGATCAACCTCCTGTTCAGCAGAGTAATTAACTTGGCATAGCAGGGTAGTTAAAAGCGCAAATCTCATTAAGGTCTCACTCAGACAATCTGCCTGAATTAATAATACATGAGGGAATGCAAATATGACCAAAGTAATATTATATTTGCACTATGGATCTTTGTTTACCTAGGAAAGCACACATTGATATTTTGGTACAGCTTTCGCATAGTGTGAATACAGTAAATCACTGCAGATTTACAGTATAGCACTACAGACTCACACTGTAGTAAAAATAAATAGGGATTGTAAGAAAGTGAGTAATTAGCTGCGAGGCATGGAAGACCCACTCAAATAATAAACCTAATCCTTGTCAGGGCGAACCACAAATGAGACGAAATAAACCCATGCTTAATCCTCTAATAGTTTGGCACAAAAGCTGTCAGGCTTAACTTATAGGCAATGTGTAAAGTATTTATGCATCACTCAAACAGTACTAAAGTGAAAAGACAATACAAGAAAAATCCCGAACCATTTTTAGAAGAAAGAGTAAAATGTCATAAATACAAAGACACCTAAACATTAAGAATCTAATAAGTGGAACTGGAGTTATGACTTTTTAAAGTTTCAGGTGAAAATAGCACCAAAAGCACAAAGTGACCCTTGCAATTATCTGCTCTTGCTGGACTGGGGGAAATCACAAGTTCAGCCCGACCATGATTGAGCATGGGTCAGATACAGGAACAAGGTTTGCATTGGTGGGGCCGTGAGGAGGTCGTTGTCATCTCGAGGAGCAGGCTGAGCAGGCTGAGCTTCTCGGATGGTCACTGCTGGAGCCTGAAGAACCAGTCATTGCTTGCACTTCACGTTGGGGCTGAGGTGGGCTGTCACTGTGGGCTGTCACTGTCGGCGTGAAGTGCAGGTCTCACTGGAACTTCGAGTTGGTGGATCTTGCAGACAGTCGTTCTCGACATGAAGAGCAGTTCCTGCTGGAGCTATGCTTTGGCAGATTTCATGGGTGGTTGATTCTCTGCGCTAAGAGGTCAGTTTGAGGTTGCAGGGGTCCAAAACCTCTTTATCTTCACCATTTTTTCAGGTGGAGCACACTTTGATGCCAGCCAAGGGTCAAGGGACCTGGGGGGGCATCTCTTGGGGATTTGGACTAACTCCAGCAGAGGCAAGCAGCAGGGCTCACGTAGGTCCAGGCAGGTCCAGTTAGTGCTGGGCAGTTGCAGGGAGGGCTCTGGAAGCTTCTTGTGTCATTGTAGCTCAAACAGGGGGACAGCCAACTGATCTTTAGAGTCACTTCTAGAGAGCCTTGGTTCAAGGCAAATGGGTCCAATATTCCTTCTTTAGACAGCAGGGCAGTGCTTCTTCTGAATCTTCCATGGGCTTCAGGAGTGTTCTGATAAGTGGTTCTGAAGGTGCCAGCCTTTGTGTGGGAGAATTTCCTGGCCTAGCCTCAAAGCTGGTTCTGGTCAGTTCTTCCCCTTCCCCTGGTCTTGACTCAAAAATTCCTAGGTTGACAAAGGCAAGTGCAGGCCTGGTGTCAGGTTCCTTTGTGGGTGTTGCAGGCAGGGCCCCATTTAGCATAGTTAGGAAAGGGCACAACTCCTTCACATCCGTCCAGTCAGTAAGACCCTCTCCCCACACACCTAGGCCTCTTTTTCACCAATGTGCAGAAAGAATACACAACCCACAATAGGAGTGCCATTCACAGTCATGTGACCCAGGACACTAGCAGAAAGGCACAGCTGGTTTGGGCAGAAAAATGCCAACTTCCTATAAGGGGGTTTTCCCATTTCCCCCAAGCCCTAATCTATTCATTGCCCCCCACATTGCACAGTGCTTAGATTTGAATGCAGAATCGCCTGTAACTACACACTATCCCTACCGAACATCACCCTGGAGATATGACGTTGGGACCTCTGACTACTATGTCACGAAATGTTAACAGCTTCACACATTAGATCAAACATAAGAATGCTCACAACTACCTCAATTCCAAACATATGGACATAGCCCTAGTACAAGAAACCAACCTTACCCGAGCTGAAGTTGGAAACTCAAATGAGATTGGGTGGGGAAAGTTATTCACAGCAGTCGTACACCCTTGTCAGTTCTTGATTGCCTCAGAAATGTGGGGTGGCCATTCTCCTGCAGAAAACACGTATGTGCACAGTGCTAAACACTTAAACAGACATAGAGGGCAGGTATGTCTTCGCCAGACTCCACAGTGGCAGCAGGTTGGTAAGTGTAGGCTTAGTCTATGAACCGATTGGGACTAAAAAGACATTTCTCTTCAATCTTAAGCATGTACTGATGGAATGGGACACTACATCAACATTTATAGGAGTTGACTGGAATTTGACTCATGATGCAACACTGGACCGCAGAGGTCTGATTGATGTGGCCAACAACCCAGTTCAGGTGATCATGAGTGACATCTTAAATGACCACATCCTTCTTGACACATGACCGCTTTTATACCCTACTGAAAGGGGATACTGTTATACCACACCAGTTCATGGCCCCCAGTCAAGATTAGATTACTTTCTCATCTCGCAATCAATGACCCGATTAGTTACCCATAATGTGATCCTGAAACAAGCTATATTAGATCAATCCCTGGTATGTCTAATGGTTACTTTTGGGCTGGCACAACCGACCCGCAAGCCATTGCACCTTAATATCTTCCACTACAACATGCCTGTGGGAAAGGACCTTCTTAAACCACACATCAAAACATACATTTCCCACAACGAGGTATTGACATCAGAGCACATGCTATGGGCGGACGCTAAAGCCACCCTTCAGAGGCAACTCATGCAAGATGCCACTCTTAATAACAGGCAGAAAGCAGGGCAACAGGCCTCCCTTGAAGTGGACATTGGGGAGAAGACGCAGCTCTACACTGCTTGCCCATCAATAGGCGCAAACTAGAAAAAGAGGAAATGGTAATTAACTCTCTCTACACATCCAAAATGGAATATGCACTTCATAGACTTAAGGCACACCATTATGAGCAGGTTGAAAAAGTAGGCAGATTACTTGCAGCCAAATACAGGCAAAGGGAGGTGATGACGGCCCTTCCAGCCATTATGATACAAACAGGACACTTAGCTAGGCACCCCAGGAGATTGCGGCAACATTCACTGAGTACTACAGGGGCCTATACACATCGGAGAATCTTACGGAAGAAGCCCGGATAGACAGGTTCTTTGACAACATACACCTACCTGTCTTAACTTTGACATCCACCTTTCCTGTCTTAAAGAGAAAGGCAGATTGCTGCTAACAGGCAAGATCAGTAAGGAAGAGATAGCGAAAACCATCTCTAACTTACCTTACATAAGGTCCCCTGGGAAGATGGTTTCCAAGCAGAATTTTACAAAGGGACCAAGACCAAAGTTATAGATTCACTCTTCAATGCTTATGAAGAGGTGGAACAGACAGGCAGCTTGATGATGCTTTCGAGCAGAGAATTGACAACAGTACTACACAAGCCAGGCAAGGACCCCCTATTATGTAGTAGTTATTGACCCATCTCTCTTCCCAGTGGGTATATTAATATATTGGCCAGGATTCCACCAGACCATTTCAAACAGTAAATCCCCACGCTTAAACACCGCACACAGTTGGGTTTTGTACCAGCGTGGACTTCCCAGAACCATCTGCGCACTCTGGATCACTCTTTATGGTTCACTAAAGGCTTATCAGAGGATGTGTTGGCCTTATCGCTCGATGCCGAAAAGGCCTTTGAGCGTATCAAATGGGGATACCTTTTGAGACGCTTCACAAATTTGGCCTTGGGAATGATTTCATTGCCAAAATAAAATGGCTGTATGAGTCTTACAAAGCCTTGGTGAATTGTAGAGGTTTTGGATCATATCCCTTCCCAGTGAACAGAGGAACACGTCAGGGGTACCCACTGTCCCCACTTCTTTCCTATTGACCCTCAAGCCTTTGGCAGAAGCTATCCACCAGTCAAAAGAGATTGTAGGTATTCCCACATCCATACTCTTGTAAGCATATGAAATCTTTAAAACACTCACTGCCCTCACTACCTCCCTTCCAGCCCTAAGAAGGAACCATTGCTGACGTAGCAGCGATTGCTGGGTATAAGATCATCTGCGGGAAGAGTAAAGCTCAAGTACCTAGGGGTGTACATAAATAGGGGGCTGGAGCGCATGATCCTGGACAATCTTGAACCACTCATGTCAAAAGCCAAAATGGACTACGCAAAATAGTCACACCTTAACCCTGTAATTCAGGGGCAGAACACAAGCTGTAAAAATGGTGGTGCTCCCCAGATTCATGTAAGTCTTAGGAATGCTACCCTTGTTGACATCACTGAGAACAATACATATGGATAGCAGAAATGGTTTCAAATTCACGATGCAGAGGAGGACTGGGCAGAGATATTGTAGAACTTAGACCAGGGGGCAAGAGAGTCAAGAATGAACTTCTCTATCTTTAAGACGCTCCAAGATTGGTATTGCATGCCTGCAAAATTGGATAAATCAGTCTTACTTCCCCACTCCAGCTGTTGGCATTGCTGGCAACCACAGTGTGATAACATTCCTGTTCATGTGCTGTACAACTACCCTGATGTACGTGATCTGTGGGATGAGGTGGGAGTTACCTTAAGTAGATCCACCACCATCCCTACACCCATGCGTTGCCACATGATAATGCTCCATGACAATACTGACATCTCCTCCCTGCTTACCACGAATGCCGCCTACTCTCCACAGTGTTAGCTGCGGTCAAGCTATGCATCCTCCGCCACTGGCGCTCCACACATAGATCCACTCATGATGAATGAATTGCTGAGATGTATAAGACCGCCTCTTACAAGAGGATTATCTGCAAACTGCAGAACAAGATAGAGACCTACCTCCAAGTCAGGGTGCTGTTCCTGAACAATGATATCTAAATTCTAAAGTGAGCCACTATTTAATGCCTTATGACTAGTGACTTCTACCATGCGCTGCTCCTACATGATCTCCATACACCTGTACCGTGCCACCACATCCTGACACAGTCATATGAGTGAAGGACTGTGTTTGTCAGAGACATGCACTCTGACGAAGATTCAGGAAGAAATGTTACTCGACCCTTGAGGGACCATATCATGGGCAGTCCTATAGGAGTGATTTCGTGGGTGATATTCAGAATACAACACTGATGTAAGACTGTGTGTCTTTCTCAATATTGTACGTTGTAATAGGCACCTCTCCCCTCCCTTCTTCATTCATTTACCTTCCTGATTTTTTGACTAGATCTGGGCTCCTACCGTACTGTGCCTTATGGTGAGTGGTCTTGCTGTGGTAGCAAATGTGGATACCTTCCTGATTGTTTTGATTAGATCTGGGCTCCTACCGTACTGTGCCTTATGGTGAGTGGTCTTGCTGTGGTAGCAAAAGTGGATACATATCTTGGATTCTGTGAGTACAGGCTTGAATGAAGTGGAGGAAACAATAGACAAACTGGCCTTCTGATACATATCTGATTGTCGAGCTATGCACCAGCCCCACATGAAGTCATGTGTTTGCCGGTGTGATGACCGTAGTCATCACTACTGGTAGCGAATGATTCCATTCACTGTCACAACGGGTTACGTTCTTCCTGGTTACATTTTGTCCAGGAACCCATCAGTAAGACCTCCCCCACTACAAGATGGCCACCGCCATACTGTACTTGATATTTGTAAGAAAGGTACACACACACACCACAGCTGGTGATGTGATTCCTGGGGAGATCATGTCAGGGTGACCTACTAGTTTTTTACTCACCACAAATCCGCCGACATCCAGTACTTGTGGTTCTGAAACATACATGCAACACACTGCCTTGTGGGTCATGACCCTTATAAGTCAGAGAGGTAGCCGCCAGTAGGAATCCACACATTACAAGATGGCCGCTGCCATCTTGTATGTGATAGAATGAAACACACGTACCGCGCACTGTTGTGGTCTTCAAAGTCTCAGCCAGCTCAGTGGTTCCCGGTTTAGATTATGTTAAGATGCCCGTGATTTAGAACTTCAGACTCTACTAGATGGCCGCTGCCATCCTGTACATGCGAGTGAGTTGTAACATACGTGCCACACACAGCCTCACGGCTTACTATCATGAACAGACACTTTTAAGCAGCATGGTTCTACATTTTACATACCATCGACCAGGTAATAACCAATCTCTGACACGGTCTAGCTACTGGCAATAGGTGGCAAGATGGCTGTCGTTGTAACATCAACGTGTGCCTCACTTCGAGGGGTGAGGTTTCCACGTCATGACGTCACACGCACTCTCTGCTTTAACCCAGGAAATGCCCGCACCAGCAAATCCAGCGGTTTGAAGGAGAGAGGCGCCCGGCAACTGCAGTAAGTGCTATAACGATGTAGGAGGGCTCGCGCTAGCAAAAATCCATTAAACTAGGTAGTCATCATACTAAGTATCCCTTTTCCCACCAGAATTCGAAGAGGTGCGGTTAGCCGTATTTGATGGACTTGGACATCCATAACTAAGACTGGTTTTGAGAGAAGCGATCACGAACAGTTTTTCTTTATACCCCCTGGAGGTCGGAGTACACGACCAGTGGGGTAAGTGCATTAGCCTGAATATTTCACATTTAGGAGAGTGATTTGTCCTTGACTAGAGTGATGGGGAGTAGCATGTTTGGAACAGGTATACAGCTGAAAGTTGGAATACAGCTGATCACGTTTACAGATTCACGTATGAAGGCACATTGGTAAGTGCCATCAGTATTATTCATGAACACAGTGACCGCTCTGACCATAGACTGTGTAATTATAATGGTTATGGTGATTATAATGGGCCCCTTCACTATTTTTCAGATGACCCCCGTCTGTTAAAGAGTTGTTTGTTGACAAGCTCCATCCGGGCTCTGAGGAGCTGTTTTCCTTTGAAAATCTAACTGAACAAGGGTGAGTACCCCTAGAGCATGACTGCTCACACACTTGTAAATATTTTATCCAACACCACACTAATAGGAACTTTATTTCCGTTTTTTAATAGGCTGTCGTTAGTCTGCTTTTGTCCTGAAGAAGACCCTACTTGATGTAATTACAAACACACAAACACAGGGTCGAAACGTCGACATGAAACTATCTCATGTCTAGGATCACTGTAGCTAATCATTTATGGAAATAGTGCAAGCTAGAGTAAAAGACTAGAGAAGGACAGAGAATTTATGTTATTGTTTTGTTTGTTTCTGAATTTGAAAGGTCACTCATTTCACTTTATGTCACCACAGTCACCCATTGAATTGTCTGCGTATTTGTTGTCGTTTTTTTTCGTAAGACAGACCGTATCTATTTTCTGTGCAAAGTGCTTATGAAATTAAAAAAGAGAAAAATCAGAACAAAATAAGTAATACATTTATATATTTTTGATAAAATTGTTGTAGGTGTGGTACATTCATGATTGTTTAGTACTATTCAATAGTGATTTTGAAGGTATGTTTTGGTTCTAAATTAGCACCTTGTGGTGCTTACCCAACGGAACCATTTGTAGATTTGTAATTATACACCCAGGTTCCGAGGGAGACAGGGTGAACCCATTGACATTAGTGGTAGCAAATGTCACATAATGTATTCTCGGGATGCTCTGTATTAGGGACTGTAAAGGAGAATCCTGATCTTTCCATCTGTTCTACAGTTTGTATGCTTTGCCCCGTTTTGTGTATAAGGGCCATTGTTGTGTTGCATTATTGTATTGTATCAACATACAAATAAATAAAGACAAAAATAATAAATACCTTGCACCCTGCCATTTGATTAGTTAGGACATACATTCGGTGTGACTTATAAGTATTAAAAAGGAAGGTTTGCGCCTGGCAAAAGGTTTATTTTGTTCAACACAAATGGGGCCGCTCCCAGTAAAGTGACCAAAAGTGCTCAAGGGTTAAATTGTGAGTGTGGACATCTCACAAAAAGTGAAGGACTGGCCTCACACACCACCTGGTGTCATGCTTCATCATCGGCAGTCCTCGTCCTCTAAAAACTTGGTTTGATAGAGGGCGGGCATTCACCTGACGACATGGATGCACTTCCAAACTAAGTGGGGGCCCGTGAAGAGTGAGTGAAATTTAAAAACCATTACAGTTGCCAAATTAAATTTTTAATAGAGTAGGCGGCTGTATGGTATTAAAAAGGTGAACAGTGAGGTGGGGAATTTATTATCCCCTCACCGTAGTGAAGAGGGTCAACATGTTTCTGCACAGTGTCCCAAGAGGGTACATGGCATTCATCAGGACCTATAGCAAGCGGGCTCCGTTCTTACCAATTTCGTGGTAAGAAGGTACCACTTGGTGGGGTGAATTTTGTCACTCTCCACCACAGAGGGCTCTCAGTAGGCCCTAGAAACACAACCTACGTGCTCCATGGGAGGAGGATGGAGGGAAGGCCCCTGTAGTCAGACTTGCATCAAGGTGCGCCTTCCGTGGTAGCACCTAGCCGTGTCATTCTGTCCTCCCCGGTGATCCTTTTTGTGAGATGTCCACACTCACAATTTAACCCTTGAGCACTTTTGGTCACTTTACTGGGAGCGGCCCCATTTGTGTTGAACATTTTATGTTGGAGGCTGGCCTGCTCTTAGTGCCCTGTGCCTCTAGTTCCCTCCTCCAGTCAACCCCTGGGGTTAGTGTGGTTTCAAAAGGTTTATTTTAGCAGGTCGAAATGGCAGTTGAAAACTGCACTATAGGCCTGAGACCTAATAAAAAGACTACTTTAGTGGGTGGCACAATGAGTGCTGCAGTCCTCTAGTAGCATTTAATTTACAGCACATGTAGTATTGTTTACTAGGAGCTTATAAGTAAAATAAATGTGCCAGTTAGGTTTAGGCCAATTTTAGCATGCTTAAGGGAGTGAGCACAAGCACTTTACAACTGGTTAGCAAGGACTGAAAGTGCACTCCTAATGCCAACAAAAACCGCGCGCCAGCCTTCCTATATTCGTCTGGGTCCCATTCTGACACCCTCCATTGCAGGTAAGCCCCCCGCTCGTGACCTCCTCGCCGGTTCTGAGAGGCCCACACCAGCTGTATTCTGATTCCATGGTTTCTCTGCGTTTCCCATCCAGGTCACCGTGCCTTCGATCACCTTATTATCCCGGCGCAAATTTCCACGAACCGCCTACACTGCTAGCTCTACATCAGACCCCATTGGGGTCTCAATTCAAGTAATCCCCGGACTAGCTTTGCTTAGCTCACCTTAGCCTCCATAGCCCTCCCGGCTCATACTCATTCCGCCCTTCCTCCTCAGCTCATCGTACCTCCGGCTCATTGTAGCTGCATACCCTGCTGTAACCTCCACACTGACCGCTTCGTCCTTAGCACAGACGCCGCGGTAGGTTTTTAATCATCACTGCCCATTCGTTGCTCTTTTAAGCCTGGTCCTAGTCACTAATATTCCTTTTACTTTCACCCCAGATTGACTCCTCACTATCCATCCCAAACTGGCCGGTTGTTCCAAATTGAACCTACTTGCTTCCCAGCATCGTCTCTGGAGTGCCTCACATCAACTCTTAGTGCCCAATGCACGGTAAGCTCCCCCTTGGCCATTCTCTGCTACAACTGGTATTCATCACGCCTCTCGCTTCATTCACAATTATTTGACCTTAAGCAATCCCCTGGTTGCTAGTATTCAGGCAAATTCACCTCGCAAATTCACCTGGTAGCGACCCATTCTCTCACTGATCCGTTTTCACCACGTTCCTCCCACTTCTCCTAGGTTCTGACACCTAGCACCTAATTTTTCATTTGTCATCCGCCACTTACACCTTGTTGATAAGGAAATGCTCTGGACGCTTTTATGCTCTTACTATTTTTTCGTCTGTTCTTTTTCCCAATTCTCCTATTGTTTTACAGGCAAAATCTTTTCTCAGGCATGTACTAATTATGTCCTGATGATGATCCCAGTATTTTCTCAACGGGATCGAAACGTCGTTGACTCATTTGACACCGCATACACAATTTAATTTGTTATTCAAGTGTAATGGTGTTGTTGTTTAACTCTGCTTGTCTTATTTTCTGTACAACATACAAGCCTTCTGCCCTGCCTGAGTGTTTGTTTTTGTTTTTGTGTTTCATGTATTGCGTTGGGCGCAGGATTGTGTCCCACTTTATTTTACTTCTTATATAACTTAAAATCATTAAAAATGTTACTGTCCGGCTGGACAGCCTTAATATAGTACTACTTTGAGTCTATATTAATTCTTTCTTGTATGCATTTCCCTGTCAGGGACTACTGTTTTTGTAACTAACAAAAACTAGTTCAGCAAAAATGGGAGAGAGAAGGCAAATAGTCTGGGGGAATATCACGCCAAAGTTGTCAGGTCCAGCAGGGATATTTCTTTTTTAACACCCAATTAAATTATACAGCCTGCAAAATATATTATTCCTCCCCTCAGCAACAGTCTAACTAAGTGCATATACTGGTCTGAGGAAGGCAATATAGTCCCACTCGCTCAGCCTCTACGCATGTGCGCATGCGATCTTGTGCAACCAGTCCAAAGCCACCTACACCTGTTGTACTGCAGCAGACCTTACTTTTAAAGGCACTGCTCTTTTGGAAGTACCTATTTGGCAGTACATTCCCACTACCACCTCTGATAGACCGTGGAGAACCGAAAGCATCATTAAGATGTTGAATCACTCTTTGTTTTGCACAAAATGAATACAGTTTACACATGCAGAAAATCGTTGTTAATAAAAACAAGAGTACTTGAAGAAAATGGCAATCTTTTGCTTCAGCACTGAAAACCATTTTAGAATAGCTTATGATGATAGAGACTCAGTTAAAATCACCCACAACAGAGATTCCAAAACTGGGCTGTCCAATAAGCAATAAAACTAAAATGCTTTTGAAGGGATTCCCTTATCTATTTGAAGTTTCATGATCAGTGTCAAAGGGAAACAGTATTGGCTTTTGCCTATTTTTCAAATATTTTTACTGACCTTAAGGTGAAAACACCAATCATGCCAGTAAAAAACAGACCATGTGGCCCCCATTCATCCTATTGCCGACATAATGTCATGCTTGATAGACTGTACACCAGAAGGTACGAAACTGTAGCAGTAAATACCTTGCTTTTGCATTTGCACATGTGCTACTAACTGTTTTTTTCTCCTATGGTCATACTTTTATGAGATCCAAGTAGATACATACCAGATACCTGCCGTTGGACGGGGACACAGAACGTGGCTTCTCGAAAAAGCGGAGACTGTGACAGGTGGACTCCCAGCGACCACAGTTCTCGATGGCAGTGGTCCGCAAAGTGTACTCACAATGATTCGGGCACTCGGGGACAGGCGGGCTCCCAGCGGCAGCAGCATTCGGCTGCGGCGGCCCGGGCTGGTGGTGGCGATGACTCTCGTCATGCAGCTCCGTGGTGGGCTCGCGGCGGCAGCAGCGCTCTCCTAGCTGCGGCGGCCCACGGGACGATTCACGATTCACGATGGTGCAAGGTTGACAAAGACTGGGCACTCAGCGGCAGCAGCTCTCGCTTAGCTGCGGCGGCTCACAGGACTAATCACGATGATGCAAAGTGAGCAAAGGTGCGAGCACTCAGCGGCGGCAGCCCTCCCTTGGCTGCGGCGGCTCACAGGACAAATCCCGGTGATGCAAAGTTAGCAAAGGTGCGAGCACTCCGCGGCAGCAGCTCTCTCTTAGCTGCGGTGGCTCACAGGACAAATCACGATGATGCAAAGTTAGCAAGGGTGCAAGCACTCCGTGGCGGCAGCTCTCTCTTAGCTGCGGCGGCTCACAGGACAAATCACGATGATGCAAAGTTAGCAAAGGTGCGAGCACTCAGCGGCGGCCGCTCTCTCTTAGCTGCGACGGCTCACAGGACAAATCACGATGTTGCACAACTGAGACAAGTGCGGGCATCCAGCGTCGGCAGCTCTCTTAGCTGCGGCGGCCCACAGGGTTTCAGCGACGGTTCTGAGGATTCAAAATAAGGCGGGCACTCAGCGGCAGCTCTCTCTTAGCTGCGGCGGCCCACACAGTTTCAGCGAAGGTTCTCAAGATTCAAATTAAGGCGGGCACTCAGCGGCGGCAGCTCTCTCTTAGCTGCGGCGGCCCACACAGTTTCAGCGAAGGTTCTCAAGATTCAAATTAAGGCGGGCACTCAGCGGCGGCAGCTCTCTCTTAGCTGCGGCGGCCCACACAGTTTCAGTGAAGGTTCTCAAGATTCAAATTAAAGCGGGCACTCAGCGGCGGCAGCTCTCTCTTAGCTGCGGCGGCCTACACACAGAGTTCACAAGGGTTACCAGTCCGTGTTCCTCACAGTAGGACTAGAGGTTCCGGATTACTCGACGGAGGCCTCACCTGCAAGTAGAATTCCGAGCAAAGGAATTCGGGCGGCTGACGGGGTGAAGTCTAATGTCCCTGAGACTTCAGCAGGAGGCGCTCTCAATTCAGGCCCTTGGGTAGTTTCTTCAGCAAGCTTGGTGAAAGTTTCAAAGTCCTTTCCTCTGTCCGCTCGGACAGAGTTTCGTCTTGACATCCAGAAGGAACACTCTTGAAACAGGTTTCAGCGCAGCGTTTTATCCTAAAAAGTCTTTGTTCTCTGCAGTCACAAATCACTGCATCCAGAACCAGTTCGGTGGGGTCGGGGAGCACTTGGTTTACGAGGCGACATCCTGCCCTTTGAGAATCTGGGGGTCTGCTATCAGACGCCCAGTGGGAGGTGGAGCCATCATTCACCTTGCCAGGCACGGCCCTGCTCAGATCAAAGAGTCACCCCTCTCCATACTCTAAATGCCGATCTCGCTCTCCAGCCAGGTCTGACCCAGCTGGCCCTGCTGCTCCAAAACCAGACTGCCAATACACATGCTAGCAAAGCCTACAGGAAAGCTGAGGCCAGAAAATACCTAGTTTCTAGCAGAGGTATTTTCGAACACGGGCTACGCAAATAATCCTTACTAAAAGATGTATCTCAATGTCCTGAGCTAAAACATATCAAATTCGACGTTCCTATCAGGTTCCTGGGGGCAGGTAGGATTAGGGCATGTAATACTCAGCCTGCCCATTCTGGCTTATGAGAACGGATAGCCTCACAATAGTAAACAGTGAAATGGAGGGTAACTCGCTATTAGAACATCTACACAGACATACTTTAAAAGCTGCTTCGGTGGGTAGCGCAAATCAGCGCTGCCGGCCCACCAGCAGTATTTGGTCTACCAGCCCTGGGCACACACAGTGCACTGATACTAGGGACTGACAGGTAAACCAAAAGAGCCAATTATGATTATCCCAATTCATACAGTTATCTTTACACAGGGAGCATTCGCGCTGTGTCACTGATTGGCAGTGGCACAGCGCCCAGAGCATCTAAATCCAGCCAACATAAAAGGTAAGAAGCGAAAAGAGGAAGGGAGACCCGCGCCAATGATGCCAGGTCTAACAATAATGATCATATTTTATCAGTCTATTTTTAAGAAAACCTAACCGTTCAGAAAATTCAACATTCCTTCCCCCTGTTCCTTATAAGGTTAAATCACGAAAAATGCTTTTAACTCAATTTGTTCTTCTCATCCCATCAAAGGATAAATTAACATTTTAACATTGTATTATCAATCGGCTTCGACTGCCCTCCCTCAATCAAGAGCCTTGAAAACCCACCCATCAAAATGACAGGATTGTTACATGCTGACACAACAGATTATGCTGGAAACAGATTTAACCTCAATTGGCAAGGACTTTCCTCATCTTAGGACATGCTGAGACATAAATGTGATTCTAGCATTTATGTTTTTCTGTCTAGCCCTTGCGCCTGTATATGCGCTGCAGACAGCTTGCACACTAGGAAAAAAATCTAAGAAAAACTGCAAAACGTATTTGTGCAAGGCTAAAACCAATTTCACACAGGTTTTGCTGTTTACTTACAATGAAGAAAACACGTTTCTCTACTTTTTTTGTTAAGTTCCAAATATTTTATTGCCATTTGAAAGCAACATAAAAACATTCAAGTATTACAGAGACCTTGCGAGGCAAAAAAATTGTACCGTAAGACATAAGTATTAGGAGGAGTACATATAAGCATCAACATGAGAATTAGCAGATATTCATAAGTTAAACGAAACAGATCTACTGGTAATGAAAGTAAAATTAGTGCACCGTTGATTATCTTCCTGTGGTGAGATAAGCCCCCTCCTACCTCCTAGGATGGGAGAACAGGGAATAATATATCTTATGCATCTGGAGTATAAGATATGTATGCTGCATGAGAAATACACAAGGCAAAGAAGAGTGTAACTGGGAAGGATTGGACAATGCAGAGGGGAAAAAGAGGAAGGAGCAGTGGGATATCCTCGTCCAGGTGTGGGACATTATCTATGATTCCAAATTTGGTGGTGATAAGTGTAATTGCTTACTTTTCTCCAGCACATTGAATTTGTCAAGAGAGTGCCAGACAGCAGAGAAGATCTGGGGATATATTGGTCAGTTGGCTTATGACCAATGAGCTCCTCTCAGGAATGAAACCCAAGCCCACTATGTGTGGAAAGAAAGATGAATGAAGGATTTTCACTCAGACAAGATGACCTTCACAGCGATCACCAATAGGAGATCAAGCAGTGCCAAACCAATCTTCGAAGGTTCATCTTAGTCCTAGAAGCCCAAGGACCTAAGATCACCATAGAGAAGTCTAATAAGATGGGGATATTGAAGATAGCTGAGAGGTGAGTCTGAATTTGGTCCCAATACTCAGTAAGGAGAGGGCACTGTAAAAACATATGTTGGTATGAGCCAGTCCCCTTATTGCAATTCCAGCACGAATCGCTTTCCTGTAAGTTCAGTTTTTGTAATCTAGCTGTAGTCCAAAGCAGTAAGTTCATAGAAAAGAATTTTGATTGGAGGAGAGGAGGAGTTATTTTATTGCTCAAGGATAGCTTGATAATATTCTGCCAGCTTTCTTCTGAAATGTGTTCAAACACCTATAAGTCAAAGTGTTGAGCCCACTTTGTACACAGTAATGAGGGCTGAGGTCTAAGAGGATTGGAGAGGGTTTTGTAAAATTTGGAGGCAATGTGGCCTACATGAAGCCAAGAGGTCAAACAAGCAGGAAGGGTTGGGTATTCGGCCCATCTGAGATTAGACAATTTTACTTTTAATTTCCGGAAGCTATAAAAGTCTAAGTTGGAGAGTTCGTGCAGTACTGCTAAATGGGAGAAAGGCAGAGGACTATTGTTCTCATCAAATAAGTCTCCAATTTGAGAAATGCCCTTGGAAGCCCATGTGTCGGGACTGTATCCTGCAACAATAGCCCTTGTCTTAGAATTATACTATAATGAGGCTAGCATAGAATTATGTAAGGATACCGGCATGTGTTTATCCAGGAGATTTAGAGCAGTCACCATATCCGAGAGTATCATCTGAAAATGTGATAATTTAAACTTTGGCATTGCGACTATGGCGGATAGCCTAAATGGAGTACAAAGGGCACGTTCGATCTCCACCCATCTCGGGGAGTTCAGGGAGTGATGGCAAACTAGAGAGCTCCTTGCGCCACTAGGAAGGCTAGCTGATAAAGGTTCCAATTAGCGAGATTGCAGCCCCCTAAATCAAAGCTCTTTATGAGGGCTTTATATGAAATGCTCACTCTTTTATCTCTCTATAAATATTTAGAGGTTAATCTGTCAATATCCTGAAAGAAAGAAGACAGCTTCACAGGGAACATATCGGATACAAAATTCACAATGGACATTATCATCATCTAGAGTGTTGGAAGTGTACCCCACCATGTAATGAATTTAGATGACCAGGAACAAAGCAGGTCTTTAACTTTGGAGATAGTCTGGAATTCATTATACCGTATCTGAGGAGAAGCATAGAGGATTTAGATGGAAGACTTCAGTCTTATCTTTATTTAAGGTGTATCCGGATAAGTGAGAAAACCTCTGAATAATGCTAGGAATCACAATCTCAATATCTTCGGTAAAAATTAGGACATCATCCATGTATGCTGTGGTTTTAAACGCTCTGGAGCCAAATTGGAGACCTTTATGCCTGGCAATAAATTGAGAAGTGTTAAGTAAGGGATCAATGGTGAGTAAAAATAACAAAGGAGAGAGAGGGCAACTTTGTCTGGTGCCTTGGTGTAGGCTAAAGGAGATAGAGGTGGCACCATTGATTCTAATATTAGATTTTGGAATCAAAAACTGCATTGAGAAAATGTCAGGAAACTTTGTCGAAAGTGTTTTGGCGTCATGAGCAATCGCAGCTGATGGCGTTGAAGAAAGGTGGGCTTTTTCAATTATATTGCAAAATTTGTGTATGTTATCCCTAGTGAGCCTTTCCTTAACAAACCCCGTTTGAGAGTTATGGATCAACTTCGGGATGGATGACTCCAATGTTTTGACTACGATTTTAGCAAAGATTTTTGCTTCCATGTTTAATAATGAAATGGGGTGAGCGTTCTTCTGATCAGAGTGGTCCTTACCCTCTTTGGGAATAACAACAATCGTGGCCTCTGAGACCGTTCCCGACACCTTACCACTGAGTACAAAGTGATCCAGGGTATTTTTAAGGGGATTGATGACCACATGTGTGAATGTCTTATAAAAACCAAAATGAATTGATTTGATTGCTTTGACAATCTCATCCATTGTAATAGGTATAATTAGGCGCTCTCTATCTAGGTCTGGAACAGAAGCCATAGGGAGGGATTTTAATAATTCAGACACTTAGTTTTATCCTGTGTATCCTGAGGGGTGTAAACATTCTTGTAGAATTATCTAAACACCTCCAATATCTCTTTGATTTAAACTTTTTGCGAGCCATCACAGCTTTAATGTGCATGATTTGGTTGCCTATGTTCTTGAATTTGAGTGTACTGGCAAGAGCTTTACCTGCTCTGTTACGGAAAAGAAGATGTTTTGACTTTTGGGCTTGAACAAAAAGATAAGCTCTTTTGCTAATAATGGTGTTCTATGTGTATTTTAGGTGCTTAATTTCCTATAGTAGGCACTTATTACTAGTGTATCTGAAAGCTTCCTCCTTTCTTTTCATTTCAGTGCTTAAGGATTGTAAGGATTCTTTGATAGCTTGGTTCTTTTTTGTCATACGTTTAATGATTTGGCCTCTCATGACACTTTTACATGTGTCCCAAAGTGACACTGGGAAAGCGACTAATTTCCTGTTATCATTAAAAAAGTGCTCAATTTGTTTCCTGAGCTCTTTGACATCTGACTCATTTTGTAAAATGTCTGAGTTCACCCCCGACACTCAGTTTTAGCCTTTGTCTTGATGGTTTAGAACCGATAGTGAGATGGCAGCGTAATCCTAGACAAGAATGGGATGGATTTTTGGGTCAGAAGAGACTCTGAGTAGTGAGGCATCTACCAAGAGGGAATCAATGTGAGAAAAACTTGAGTGAGAAGGAGAGAAAAAGGTAAAGCTATTACCTTTTGGATTATGTAATGTCCAAGCATCTAAGAGATGGTGGTTGGAACAGAGGAAGATCATCTGTTTGTGGGCCCTGGAAAATTTGAATGTCAGTCTAAAATTGGATCCATTGGCATGTTAAAGTCACTCCACATGATTAATCTTGACTCTTGCGGGATATCATTTAATTATTTATTAAGAGAAAGCCAGAATATTGGGTCGTCAATGTTGGGAGCATATATGTTCATCACATATAGATCCTGTTCACCGGTATGGGTTCTCTCTAGGTTAAATAATGGTGAACAGGATTCCCATGAGGAGCAGGATCGAGACTGATTTCCATAAGGCTGGGTCCACACTGGGGTGGCGTAGTGAGCAAACAAACAAGGGATTTAACCCAGATCTCTTGACTGGGGGAGAATGTTTGAATTATGCAGCATTCCATCCATCATGTGTTGCCCCAGCATTTGTTGCCCTAAGTGGGGTGGGTATGCCCAGACTTGGGTCCCTTGCTCGCTATTCCACTGGATTCAAGCAGGCATGGCTGATGAGGGGTGATATACCCCAAAACTGGTCCCAGGATGCTTGTTTCCAGTCCAGGCAGTACCAGGCTTGGCAGCTCGGGCTGGACTGTTCCCATGAGGAGCAGGGTTCGAGACTGATTTGCATATAGCTGGGTCCAAACTGGGGTGGAGTAGTGAGAAAAAGAACAATGGATTTAACCCAGATCTCTTGACTGGGGGACACATTTTTATTTATTCAGCATTCCGTCCATAATTTGTTGCCACAGCACAGTGAATAAAACAAGGCAGTGGGTGCCCTTTTATGTGCACAGGTCAGTCCTTGGCTAAGCAGTGACTGGGCTCTGAACACAAACTTCCCAACATTCCCCAAATGACCCGATTCACTCGCAGCTTAGCTCCGTCACGCTATTGCCAATTTGTTTGCTGGAGGTAGGCTGTTGGTGTGTGGTGGCAGGGGTGGGCAGAGGGGATAGTAAGGAAGGGACTGGTGAAGTGTTAAGAATAGCACCTGTGGTAGTTAAATTTCTCAGCACCTCCCCCAGCTCACCTGAGTCACTCACAGCTGAGCTCCGTCAATAGTCACCAAATTATTGAGGGAAGTACGTTTTTGGTGTTGGTGGACGTGCTGAGGAGTTTGCGCTCCTGGCTTCAACAAATGCTTTTGGGTCTCAACTCATCATGAATCTCTGCAGTGGTGGCTTATCCATAAAGGCCTTGTTTGCATCACAGGGCTCTATATGGATCTTCATCTATCTATATGCAGAAACACTTAGGGCCTGATTTAGAACTTGACAGACAGGTTACTCAGTCACAACCCTGACGGATATCCCGTCGGCCGAAATATAAATCCCATTACATCCTATGGGATTTATATTTGAATGGATGGGATATCTGTCACCCTTGTGATGGAGTAACCCATCCGCCAAGTTCTAAATCAGGCCCTCAATTTGGTGTGTTCCAACCAGATCGCTTCAATCTGTAGTGGTTAATTTTGCAACAGTTCCCATATTACGTATTGCCTGTTTGGGTGGTCATTGTTTTGTGATCACGACTAAAGCCTGGAACTCTCTTCCTTCTTCCAAGCAAGTAACATCTATGCTGGTTAGGTTTTACAAATTGCTCAAAAACATTTACATGTTTGCCATTGATTAGTTCTGTAGCAACCATCTGTAGACTAGCACCAGGGCACCCTCTTTTAGGGGCTAATCACGCACTTTATGCATCTCAAATCAAAACTGCCTTAGCTGCAGATCTGGTCAATGAAAATTCCACCATTCTGGTTGAATTTGCCTGTGAACAAATCATGTTTTGGAGGGCAAAAACTGATTATTCCTAATGTAACCAGGACAGTGATGCACTTTTGCGAGCATGCTTTTTAAAACATTAGTATCACTTAGGTGTGCAAAAAGCTTGTGAATTGGGATACTATTGTGAACCTATGTTGTGTTATGCTTTGCATTTTATTTTACACTTTTCAAAGCAACTGGTTATACCGGTTTGTTATATGAATTTTATTTTACATGCCTATTTGCTTTGGTATAGGAGAAACACTTGCTTTCATTCAGTTATCCAATGAAGCTCCGACCATAATGAGGGTCAAAAAATTGTATTTCAATGCAGTACCACACCCTGAGGGGGCGGGGGTGGGTGGGAGTACAATCAGTAGAAATAGAGTTATGAATTTTAAGGTTTAAGTAAAAACTAGCGCCCAAAAGATCGAAGCGCCTACCGCGGACATCTAGTCGTGCAAGACTGGGGCAGAGTAAAAAAAATATGTCTGACTGTAGTGGAGCGCGGTTCAGATACAAGAAGTGGATTGGGCAAGTTCAGCGCTTACCTTCGGACTTAGAAGACATTTTGAGAAAAATCTTCTGAGAAGGTTAAGTTCAGCAAGGCAATGCTGCAGGCATTGTCCGAGTAGGGAGCACTATTTTCAGGGAGCCTGGGGTCGAAGTCACGGTGAAGATTTCTAGTTTCTGGCTTAGGGCCTGATTACAAGTAAAGGTGCTTTTTATCACACCTGGTAAATAATGATACGCTGGGGTTTGTTATTTATCGAGTGCGATAAATAGCACCTATTATGAGTTATTGGGGAATAACATGCAGATTTTGGTGTTTAACACACTGAAATCCGCATGGTACAGTAAGTACCGTACAGATTTCTCCTGCTAAATTTCGGCAGGTTTGACCGGCCGAAATTTAACGAATGTTGAGCTATTTAATGCATCCGATAATTATCAAATGGTTTAAATAAAACCAAACTTGTAATTCAATCCCGTGCATAAAGAGAGATTTACGCACAGGACGGAATTATTTGGCCTACTTGTAACCAGGGCCTTAGTCTCTTTTTTTGGAAGTCAAAAATCTCCAGCGAGACGAGGCAGAGTACTATAGCTGAAGACAATTCCACGAGGTCAGATACTCCTATGGTGAAGGACCGCTGAAATGGATTTGCTGCTGCAGAGAAGAATGTAGCAGGAGAAGCCACAAAGTCTATCCGACCTGCGATGCACCTCAGGTAGATAGGTGAGCAGGTTGGTCCGAGTCTTCTTCTGGTTCTCAGAGCAGTTTCTGGCCAAAAATGTTCTAAGTCCTCAGTTTTAGGATGTTACCATCTGGGCACATTTAGCACCACAATCAAGGGTCCAGGACTGGTGGGACACCACTTCAGAGTTCAAGATTCACTCAGTCTCTTTCCAGATGCTGGTTCAAGATGGTGGGAGCCTTTTGTGTCCCTGTGGCCAGCAACCTAGCCCTTGGAGTCATTCTGGTAGTTCTGGGTTCAGGTCAAGATGCAGGGCTGGCTTCTGAGGGTTCAAGACAGGCTCCAGGCAGCAAAGTAGTCCTTCCAGGTACAGCAAAGCAATCTTACAGAGTGCACATCAGTTCACAGCATTAGGCAGTCCTCAGAGTCCTTCTGCAGGTCCAAGAGTGAACAGAAGTGTTGGTGTCTGAGATCCTATTTTTATACCCTGGTGCCCTCCTTCTGGAAGGTGGGAGAACTTTCTTGACAGTGGCTTTGAAGTGCATGGAATATCCTTACTCCCCTGCCCGGCGCCAAACTGGCTGCAGTGACAATGTGGATGTGATAGGTCCTTTGTGTGAAGGCAGAGCACACCCTATTGAGTTGCAAGTGGGGCTGTGCTCAGCTCCACCCCGATCTTGCCAGCAGATGGCCCATTCAGGCACAACTAACCCTTCTTTTGTGTGACTGCCTGGGAGAAATTCACAAAGTCTATCAGCTACATCCAGTCATGTGACCCAAGACAAGCTGCAGGCACAAAAGGGGTAAAGGAGGAAAATGCCAACTTTCTAAAAGTGGCATGTTCAAAATTGTAGATAAAAGATGCTAATTAAGCAGTTGGCACAATAAGTGCTAAAGGCCCACTGGTAGCATTTAATTTACAGGCCCTTGGTATATGGTATACAACTCTACAAGGGAATTGGTTCTACGGTGGGTTTTGATAGGCAGGAAGAATGGCGCTCAAGCTAGTTTACGGTATGGTATAAGAGGAAATAAATAGGGTACGGTGCTACCAGGTCAGGGGAAAAACCCGGACAACCCCTGCAATTGTGTGGGTTCGGACCCACACTAATGTTTAACACAAGGTCCTGGGCACACGTTTGAGAAGGTTAATCAAAATTGTCAGTATACACACTGTAATGTCCAATGATGAAATCACAAAGGTCGACACCAATAGATGTTTTTAGTGAATAGTGTTTATACAGATCTTGCAGTATATCAGAGTATGAGTACCAGCCGACACGTGTTTCGTCACCCGGGTAGTAACCCGTGACTCTTCAGGGCTGGGAAAGATACAAGATATGTGGTACAATAAAAAGGAAAAGGGTCCATAACATGTCATGGTGACATAAGTGAAGTGATAAAATTGGCGAATACCCCTCTAAAAGTGGAAACCCTAACATCAAAACTTGTGAGAAAAAGCATAAAAAGTGACTTTGCAACCATTGTAATGGTGGTATCTCGGGAGAGAGTGGGTGACTGTATAAAGGAAATCACTACTAATTCAAAATGAAATGCGCCTCGTGCGCACCGACATATTGTATAATATCCCAGTGGAAAAAAGTGCCTACGTGACATATTGTGAAGGCGTGTGGGTGGGTGAAAGAAAAGTGACATCAAGTGTTATGCCATAATAACGTTTTGGTTTTAACAAGGACAATGAGACTCAAATGCAAGAGATGGAAAAAGAAAGGATATACAAAGAAAGGAAAAAGCAGAACTGCAAAAAGGTGAGAGTTAGGTAGCTCATGGTGAGAGAACTATAGGGGGAGTGAGGGTGGTGGAGTGATCAACATTCTGATACAATGACCGTGCTGGAACTGGAGGGAGAGAAAGGAGTGACAGAAGTAGGTTTACCTGACTGTAGATACTAAGTACTGTGTATAATCTAATCGGAGGGGACAGAGAAAAGCACAAGATTAAGTCCAATGAAGAGCATGTGTATGTGCATTGCTAAAAGGAG
The DNA here is from genome assembly GCA_963921515.1 of Calotriton arnoldi. Lineage (NCBI taxonomy): Eukaryota > Metazoa > Chordata > Amphibia > Caudata > Salamandridae > Calotriton > Calotriton arnoldi. The sequence continues at coordinate 1,653,800 of CAWUFW010002315.1, read as the reverse complement.
GGTGCGCATGAGTGTCTCATATGGTATGTACTCACCGCTGAACCGGTGATAATTCCAAACCGGTTACGGGCGTGTGTTAAAGTTGTAAATTGGTACGGCTTCGCGGGTCAATCGGTAGGGTAGGTAAATTGGACCTGGACCCCATCGGTACGGATTCCGAAGTCAAAGGACAAACAAAATGGGTGGGTGCGTCCGTTTGTAAAGGGTCCTATCGGTGAAGTAAGAAAGTGACACAAGGCCAAGTCACTATAAATGGGGAGAATAAAACGTCCAGGGATTAACCATGTAAGGAGGCGCATGGATAGTAATCCTACCTGAGTCAGGCTGGAGGTGTGCGAGCGCCTCCGTCTCTCTTTCCGAATGCGGAAGGAACGGAGTCAAGGCGGAAGTGGTCTATTAAATACAGCGGAGAGCTGAAACATAACTAAATGGCGTGGGCTACCGGAAGTGAGTATTACGGTGAGATACGGCAAAGATGAAATAGACAGAGAAGACAGAAATGAAAAAAGGAAGACAGAAAAGCGAAATTAAGACACATTGTGGCGCGGAATATATGATAAAGTTGAGACCAACCCGGACATTGATGATTCATAAGATACATAAGGCAATAAAAGGTGACAGAGAACAAAACTTATTTTTCACATTTTGTGCATTAAATTGCGTTTGGTGATGTTAGCAATAGTTGAATTACATGAACCTCGTCATTCACACGAGTGTTGTTTCCACATTTTAAACTCCAGAAGTGGGTCAACAAAACCCTTCTGCAGTATCATGGTCTATTCTGAACATTGGAAATGTAGACAATACATCACAATACTACCTAATTGTGAGGTGTGTTGTTTTATAGAATTTGACCTTAACTTGATTTTCTCATACACCTTTGTATCTTCTGCCACATTGACACAGAATATGTGCTATGTCCTTGCTATTCACATCGACATAAGTATTTTCTTTAAGAAAACATTCCAACTTAAACAAGAATTTTAACTTTTTTTAGGGACAGTGTGATAATTCAGGGAACCAAAGCATTAGTGTTGCACTCACAAATAATTTGTATTATACAACACAACATATAAGAAGAAGGGGCAGAGCCGGCGACTGTAATGGCCACACGGCTCTGGAATCGATCGCCCGCATCCTGGATAAAGCGACCTCCATCATCGCTTAAATCATGAGCATCATGACGCTTCTGTACCCACCACAAGCCATGGGATATTGCTGACTGGCCCCTGGGGACGTCTGCACTTCTCAAGGAATTGGTACTGTGGAGGCGAGGCCCTCAGAGGCCCCACTGTGACAGGGGCAGATGATGAGCCTGAGGTCGGGACTGCGGTTTCCCACTTGGCCCCTCCCTACCGTACCTTGTAACCGAAGTGCTGCGGGGGGTCAGAGCACCTGGGCGGAGTGGCAGGGCCATCACACATGGAGCTGCAGGCCCCGGACTGGCCTTGAGGTAAACTGCAGCGAGTCCCGGCCGGTCCGTCCTAGGTGGGGGTTTGGGGGCTGCCTCAGCCTTCCATCGTGCCACGGAGTCCTGATGACTTCCCCCCTCACCAGCGGAACCATCTAGGTCGCCTGGGACCATGTCGGTAGGCTGAATCCAGCCACCTCGGAGGCCATGCTGCGATAGGGGTGGTGGGTGAGCCTGAGGCCGGGACTGCGGTATCCCGCTAGGTCCCCTTCCGGCGCCGCTGGAATGCCCCGGTGACGATGATCCCTGGGTCATGGCTTGGCTGCTTGGGGGTGTTGCCACACACTATTCCAGGTGCCTTGGGCAGGGCTTGGCCTGCTGGTCGGCTTGCGGCCTATCGATTGGCCCTCTTGGGGTGGGTCCCCTCTGCCCTGCCTGGGGCGGAATGACCACGGATCCAAGCCATACTGCGAAGCACGGTTGGGCCAACCTGACAACTACGCGTCCTGCAGCTGGGGAGAAGCTACACTATTGGATCAGTGCATCAACTGCTACTCCTTTCCACCTCACTGAGAGGCAGCGGCTGCCCACTGTTCCTCCTGCTAGTGTATGGTGGCCGATCGGGGACCCTACTGGCCCATCCCTCTATGATCATGGGGCGCGGGGACCCAAAACAATGCCGGCTCATGTTTGACCAGCTCAAAATGTCAGGCCGACCTGATCCCAGCTTGGATGCTAAGGATGGCGAGGATTCCTCGAGGCGTGTGGACCCGCCGGATGACATGGTGGCCATCCAGACGGAGCTCAGAGCTGGATTCTGCTCCATCGATGCTCACTCGCATCTGGACCATCAGGGCACCCACATAGATGTCACGGAGAAGAGAATCTCTGCACTTGAGGACACATCCACAACCTTATCCCACCACCTGGAAAAGACGAATATCTATTCAAGACAGTTGCAATCAAGAATGAAGACCTTGAGGCCCGATCACGTCAGAACAATATCCGTATAATGGGTCTGGCAAAGTCGACCAACAAGGGGCCCCTGGAGCACTTTGTCAAAACTCTGTTGACTGAACTGTTTGGTGCTGAGGACTTCTCCTCTGCCTTCATAGTGGAGTGGGCTCACAGATCCCTGGGCCCTCGACCACCACCGGAGGCTGCCTCCAACCCCATTGTGGCTCGGCTCCTTAATTACAGGGACTGAGACATGGCCCTCAGACTGGCCCGGGAATGCCTCCTGCAATACCAGGGGACAGCTGTCTCATCATATCCCAACTTCACCCTGGCAAGACAAGAGGCAAGACGCAAATTCTCAGAAGTTAAAGCATTGCTCAGAAAACATGGCCTGAAGTACGGCAGGATGTACCCGGCCAGACTACGGGTGGCAGCTGAAGGTAAACCACACTTCTTCGACTCTCCCGCTGATGCCATGGAGTATTGCAAACGCTTAGGATGGGACAATTCTGCTCAGCGGCGGACAGACCGGGACAGGTCCTCGCCGGCTTGCTCACCATCATCCCGTGCTGAACTGTTCGGGACCGGCTAACCAGCCCACAGTGGTAGCGTTGATCTAAGGTTGACTTTATATGAATTGCTCTAGAGTATCAGCTTAACAATTGCTGTCTCTCCCCCGCTCACTAATGCCCCGCTGCTCTGCACTATATGCCTTACAAACTGCTTCTTTAGACCTGGGCGATGGTTCCGTGGCATTGCCCGCTCCCCCAGCATGATTCCAAACTAATTGTTGTTGGGGTATCGGAAGGGTGTTCTGGGATTCACCGGGTTTCGCACATCAGGTGTGGGTGGTGGGTGGGTTACATGTTGTTGGACTTGGCCCTTTTTGCAGGGTCATCCCTGAACTTTTTGCCTTCCTCCTGTATTGTTTCTGACCTGTTTCTGTTGGTTTTAGGACTCCCTGCACTTTACTGCTGCTGATCAGTGCTAAAGTGCATATGCTCTCTGTATAAAGTGTTATGGTAATTGGTTGTCCATAATTGGTATGTTTGCCTTACTAGTAAAGTCCCTAGTAAAGTGCACTGTGTGTGCCAGGGCTGGTAATGCAAATGCTACTAGTGGGCCTGCAGCACTAATTGTGCCACCCACACAAGTAGCCCTAAAGAGAGAACTCAGGCCTGCCACTGCAGTGCCTGCGCGCAGTTTGCTAACTGCCATGTTGTCCTGACAAGGGCACCCACTTGCCAGACCTTACCCTTCCCTTTTCATGCACATCAGACACCCCTATAGTAGGCCCAAGGTACCCCCCTGGGCAGGGTGCAGTGTCTGTGAAAGGTAGGACATGTACTGAGGTGTGTACCATGTCCTAACAGTGAAATACTCTCCATTTCGTTTTTCACTGTTGCAAGGCCATCTTGCCCATAGGACAGAATGGAGAAGGCTGTGTAATATGTTTCCAGCCTATCTTCCCATAGGTTTAAGATGGAGAGGTGAAGTTTAGTGTGCCTGAGCTCACAATTTAATAACACATCTTTTTGTGAAGGTGGTTTTTGAATTGTGTGTTTAGAAACCACGCTTTTAGAAGTGGCTGGTTTTTTTGTTCTAACAATTCTGTGTGTCTCTTCCTGGTTGTGGATTGACTGTCTGGATTTGAATGTGATAGGATCTGGGAAATGTCTTGACCCAGGGGAGGAGTAGGTGAGACAGCCACGGTTGACCTGCATCTGGAGTGTAGGGGGGAGGAGTAGCCCCTGAAGGTGAAGAGGCCTGGGCTGATGCCATAAAACAAAGGCTCCATCTCCTGCTGAGTGATTGAAGATCCAGACCCCCACTATCAAAGGAAGAAGGTGTCACTGGCAGGGAGACACCCAGAACTGGTTTGGACAGAGGTCAGTGCCCCCTGAACACAAAGACTTCAAAGACATTTAAGGGTATAACTATGAGAGCTGAAACCCCTGGACTTAAGACTGAAATCCATATTGAAAAAGGATTGAACCTACTTGGTGCTCAAGAGGAACCTCTGCCAAAGAAGAACAGCTGAAGAGACTGAAGAGAAGGACTGCCCTTGCTGTGTGTTCTGGGGCTGGCCTGCAGTTTGCTGGTTTGACTAAGGAGAGGACACGGGACTTTGCTGTGTGCTGTGTCCCCCTGCTTGTGATGACTTTGCTGTGTGCTGTGTCCTGAAGTAGCGTGTCTCCAAGGGCCCGAGGAGAGCTGGCTCCCTGTTGTGGAAACTCAGGAACATAAAAGTTTCCAAGTGTGTCTCAGCGATTCTGTGTGCGTGTGCTTTTTGCAGCCTGAGACCTTCGTAAGAACTGCCCCGTGATCGTGTGCACCCGGAGTCCAAGTGAGTCTCAGCGACGCTGTGTGCGTCTGCTTCGTGCAGCCTGAGACCTTTGTGAGCATTGCCCTGTGATCGTGTGCACCCGGAGTCCAAATGAGTCTCAGCAACGCTGTGTGCGTGTGCTTCGTGCAGCCTGAGACCTTCGGGAGGATTGCCCTGTGATCGTGTGCACCCGGAGCTCAAGTGAGTCTCAGCGACGCTGTATGCATGTGCCCTGTTGCAGCCTGAGACCTTCGTGAGAAATTGCCCTGTGACTGTGTGTCCCGGGGCAGTCTTGTTCTCTGCTTCGATCGACAGCGTGGCCAGAACTGCTGCGATCATCATTACCATCGGCCCGGACCGGCATCCCCAGAGGAGCTTTGAGAATTCACCGCCGCCGGCCCGAGCCTGCCTGTGCCAAGGAGAGACCTCAAACCATCACCGTCGGGGGTCCGAGTTCCACTGCCCAAGATCAACGAAGTCGCAGCGGAGGCCCAAGCCGCGAGGAGAGGAGAGTGAGATCGCACCCCCCAGGTAATGCTCAGCGAGCGTGCGTGTGCCGCCGCCTGGGGCGGGGTGCGGGCTACGAGAGAAATGCTCTCGGCCTTTCCCATCTTTGCAGCGCGAGCCCCCGCTCAAGCCCGTATCGCGGCCCGTACTTGCCGAGGAGTGGCAGTACCGGGGTTGGAGTGTGGAGCTGCACTTTGTTTTCCATCATAACAGTGTTGGGGGCATATTTTGGCAGTAGCTGACCGCGAGTCAGTAAGAGTGGCATAGAGACCATCCAGAGCACCGCGATCGGGGCCGGAGTACATTATTTTTGCATTACGAACTGCCTGATTGTTGCATTACGAATTGCATTATATTTGCATTACGAACTGCCTGATTGTTGCATTACAAATTGCATTATTTTTGCATTATGAACTGCCTGATTGTTGCATTACGAATTGCATTATTTTTGCATTACGAACTGCCTGATTATTGCATTACGAATTTCATTATTTTTGCATTACGAATTGCCTGATTGTTGCATTACGAATTGCATTATTTTTACATTACGAAGTGCCTGCTTCTTGCATTACGAACTGCATAGCATTGCATTAGGTCTGCATTGGATCATCGAGAATTGCTCATTAATACTGCAAGAACCTACCAGTGCGTGCTGGCCTTATAACCGGCAAGGTGAAATATTACAAATATGCATATGTTGGATTTTTATCGTGTGGTCTCATCGTATATCTTTCTTTTATAAACACATAATTGTTTTTTATGAAACTCGTGTGGAGTCCATTTGTGGTGTTATCCCTGTGTCACTGAGAGCGTGGTTGCAAATACTTTACACATTTGCCTTGGAGATAAGCCTGGCTGCTCGTGCCAAGCTACCGAGGGGGTGAGCAGGGGCTATCTGAGAAGGTGTCCTTCCCTTCCCTGACTTAGAAGCAAGGGTCCCTATTTGGACTAAGGTACCTACCTCAGCCAACTAGAGACCCCCAGTTCTAACACATTTTTTTTTTTGCCTTCTCCCTAAGTTGTATATCTGCATTCTTCCCTGTTCTTCTCCCGTTGCGCACAGGATGGGACACAACTGGCCGGCTTGCATTTGCACCTCCATTACAGGCATATTCACACAACACATAAATGGGACGTAGTACGCACTGCTCTGATCTCACACTACTCACATGGAAAGTCCCGTGGACTAAACAACCCATGAAAAGGGTAATTGGTACTTTCCTATCTCACATGACACAACACCAAAATTGCACACAAGCCCCACAGGCTTCCCCTGCTTTTGCTTCGCCCTGGGGCCCACACCGTTATTTTGCTAGTTATAGCTCCTACTCGAGAGGAGTATGCATACTTTTATATAAAATGCTCCCCTTCCAACACATGCCACCATAGCTGACAGTCAGAGCTGGTACCTATTGATACTGAGGAAGCTTTTGGGGTCACAACTTATGTTTCTCAACTTGTACGCCCCTAACACAGATGAGCCTCTTTTCTACGAGAGCGTTCTTGCTCTGCTAGACAGATATGATACCGATGCCATCGTAATGGGGGGTGACCTAAATATAGTGCTGGACCCCTATCTGGACTCCTCCAGCGTAAGCCCCAGTAGAAATCCCCACTCGTTGGTTGTCCTACAAGACAGGATCAAGACCCATACCCTGAGAGATGTCTGGCGCCACCACTATCCAACTATATCTGGATATACCTTCTTTTCCGCCCCACACTCTGTTTGGACGCGGCTAGACTATTGGCTACTCTCGGCTGACTGTGTGCCCTGGGTCCGGGGCAGAGAGGTCCTACCACGAACTCTCTCTGACCAAGCTCTAGTTTGCCTGCAGCTCACCCTGCCGTATGGCGGAGGATGGGAGCGTCGTTGGTCCGTTCCCTCCTCGACACTGCTGGATGCCTTCTTCCAGTCCGAGCTCCAAACTGCCATCACTGATTACTTTGAGACCAATACTGGTTCAGTCCCTCATTATGCCACCCTTTGGGATGCCTTTAAAGTGTACATGCGTGGGGTCAGCATTTCAAAGCACTCTGGTGTGCTTTGCGATACTCGTACTCAACTAACCCCGGGCAGAGCTGGCATAGTGCAGCTACGCAGAGGTCCACGGAGTTGGGGAAAAACTCTGTGGAACTCCACTCCGCCACCCGCCTCCACCCCCCCTAATAAAAATATTTACAAATTAATTTAAAAAGAAATAAAAACGCACTTACCTGTACTGCAGAGTCCCCAGGCGGCCCTCCTCCCCCTTGCCATCTCTCTCCTGCGTCGGACATACATCTTGCGAGAACCTTTTATTAGGGGGGGTGGAGGCGGGGAGCCTATTTAGCAGGGGGGGTGCTGGCTAACTCCGCTCCGCTGTGGAGTCGGTGTTTTGCCCTATACTCCACATTCTCAGCGGAGTACGGAGTAGGCAAATCTCCGCAAACTCCGCTGGCTGAGTTCTCTGCCCACCCTTACTTCATATCCCATAGGTCTACCTCACATATTCTCTGTACAGTTTTCTCTATGCTACCCAGAGTCACTCCAGAAATCCCAACGGTGGTCGCGCTTCTGGATGCAGAGAAGGCGATCGATTCATTGGAATGGCCTTTCCTGCATGCAACTTTGTGGAAACTTGGTGTTCCTCATGGATTTGCTGCTCTTATCTGCCTGCTATATGCAGAAGCAACAGCATGGGTCTGTCTCAACAGGTCCCTCTCGCAACCCTTTGCATATTCCGTGGCACCAGGCAGGGTTGCCCACTCTCGCCCTTGCTATTTATCATTGCCAATGGAACCCCTGATCTGCCATCTTCAGGAGCGGCATATGCACCGTGGTCTACAATTCCAACCCAGCCCCCTACTCATCTCCATGTATGCGGATGACATACTACTGTTCATCCGACATCCTTCTCAAAATTTGAAACCTATGGTCTGGGAAATTCTCCTGTTCGGATCGATCTCCGGCCTGCATCAATTGGGTGAGGTCAGAATTATTCCCCCTCACAGACGCTACCACCCATCCCTTATGTGAGTACCACTTTAAATGGTCTGCTGATGCGACAAAATATTTGGGCATTACCCTTCATCGTAAAAAGGAGCAAGTTATTCGCTTAAATTAAGGTCCTGCAGTGGAGTGGTTATTGACACAGATAGATCACTGGACGCGACTCCCGCTGTCCATGTCAGGCTGCATCGCAGTAATCAAGATGTCGGTCCTACCGCGTTTCTTAAACGTGTTCACCAACATTCCCTTCCCTCTGACGAACTCTTTTTTCCAGAAGCTGCGCAGCCTTCTCCTGAAGCTGATCTAGGCAAACCGTAGGCCCCGAGTGGCATGGGACACCCTTACCCTCCCGTACGAGTGGGGGGACTTTGTAGTCTCCGATTTCTGCATATATTTCTTGCTCACACTGGCCCATTTCACTTACCATTGTTTCCATTCAGACGCTAGACTACCCTTTTCCAGGCCAGAGCAGGACCTTGCAATCCCCAGCACCTCTGAGCTCCCTGTTGCCGAAGGGCCTTACACTGGACCCCACAGACATACAAACACTCTCCCATCACTTGTTGGGTATGGCGAAAACTCAGCTGCACCTTAGGATTTGCCACGTTGTATTCCCCTGAACTCCCCATTGCGTCTAACCCCTGGCTTCTGTTTACCAGTGAAGGCTTGGTACAACGCTGGCTGCTGTCCCACAACCTACATACTTTGGAGACCTATTCACCAATGGGCACGTTATAGACACTTCTCACCTAGCCAGCTCCTCCATGGACCACTTCATCTTCAACAGACTGTGCAACACACTACGTTCCCGTCTCCCCTCCTACCCCCTGGCCCCAGAGGATTTCGCCTTCTTACTCTCCTCATTAAAGACCCAGATGGTTCGCACTTGATATCCAAACTGTACAAATTGTGCATGTCATTAAAACACACTCATGACGGTGTAATACGTAAACGGTTGGAGGAGGACCTAGGCACCCCCCTATCTGACAAGGACTGGGCTTACAGTTGCACACAGACCAAATTGGTCTCCTCCAACCATCGCACAAACTACTCTACTTCCGCTTTCTCCATAGGTCCTACACCACTCCGGCTCGCTTACTCAGCCTTGATCCCTCGCGATCGTCCTCCGGTCCCAAATGCAGCACTCAAGATGCTGATTTCCCACACCTAACATGGACTTGCCCAGCTATATTAGGTTACTGGATGGAGGTGTTTGGTGTCATTTCCAAAATGATTTCCATAACACTCCCATTTTGGCCCTATTGGGTATTGTTTCTACCATCCCCACGGCCTTTTGCCATTTCAATGCTATGGCACTTTTACTGGACGAAGAGAGAGATCGGGCTTTATTGGGGCAGCAGCACTCGCCCCACAGTTCAGGCCTGGCTGAAGAGCATGACATATTGGGACCTCACAAGCTAAATCTACTCCATGCTACAGCCCCTACAGCCCGACCAAAAGATATATGGCAACCGCTTCATGAGTACCTCCTCACGATAACACAGGACTCCCCTGAGCCTACTCCACCAGCGACGACCCCCGGGTCACCCCCGCTTTGCATTTGCCATGATACTATGGGCTGATTTTACACCCACTGCGCCCACTTTGCTTCATATCCACACTTGTCCCATATTGCCTCCCTCCCTTTTTTGTACACTGTAAAAGCCTCTCCTGACCTCCTCATTGGGTCATGTTGGATGCAATGTAATTTGATATATGTATTGACGATCGTGCTGTTCTAACTGTGCTCCCCCTCCTCATCTCCCGCTTTTGGTCATCTTAGTTCTTTTTGGGGTTTTTTCTTCCGGTGCCCTGTGCACTGTATTGTTTAAAAATGAATAAATAAAATAAAAATAAAAAACGTCTAAGAAGAACACCTTCATCACATTGCTCAATATTGTGGCTGGAACTTCTGCCACAATCACCCTTAGACTCTTTCTTTTAATTATAAACAAAGCTTTCGTCTCTACAGACATGAAACATGGACATAAGAAAAATATTTTAACCTCTATCCACAGTGTTTGGTGAATTTCTGTTAAAATTTGAAACGTTTTTTGAGTATGTAGTATGTTATTTCAACACTTTCTTCTACTTTATTCAATTGTGTATTACTTTATTCAATTGTGTATTACTGTGTTCCGTGTTTACTACACGGTGTTTTCATTTGGCCTATGTTCCATGTACTTTGGAATGAGCTGGATGGTTATTGGAACTTCAGTTGAGTCTGCTTGAGTCTGGTGTGTTCCTCAAAGCATCTGGACGCGTCCTGAGTCGTTTCTTTAGGAATAAACGTTCCTTCATCTCTTTTCGCTGGCTGTGGATTTCCTATATTTTCCCTCCCACATTTTGGTACCAGGAGTGGGGTGGCTCCATTTTTTTTTCTTCTTCAAAAGAGGGACCTCTCCTATCCTCGCTTTCCATCCTACCTACACACCCATCGACCAAACATCTTCTCCTGATGTTGTTTGGGCACGAAGAAGTCAGCTCATCATCAATTCTCAAGGAAAGTGAGTAGTATTACTTACTTTGTGTGTTCTGGCTATTGGATACACCGTTGAGAGGCTGCAGCGTCTTTTAAACAACAGCAGGATTCCGTGTGTCAGTTGCCTGCATTCTTTCAAGTATTGTTGCGTCTCCATGCTACGCTCGCTCCTCTGGCATTCTGATGTGTCCTGGAGTTCTGGTGACGTGTGTTTCACCCCTGACCTTGCGTCTTGAGCGTAGTCACGTATACGCTTGACGTGGGCGCCCATCTTTCTTTTGTCGGGCGATGCACACAGCAGCTGGACAACGCTATTATATGGCAGTGCTCAAACTGGGTGCTCGCACTGCTTCTCAGAACTAAAGAGTCTTACAGTTCTACCTCTACCTAAGAATCATACGAACTGCTGAACCTTTTCTCAGGTGAGAAGTTCTTCTTCGCTAATTTATTTTGCTCGATTCTTGAGGATTTTTGACTTTAGGCAAACTATTTTCTTTTTCACATTTCGATACTTCATTTGCTCGCAATGGCAACTGTACAAGGAGCTGTACAACCTCCACCTTTCTTACAGAAACCAGGCAGACCGGACATAAAATGAAGGGAATGGCTACACATATTTGAAAATAATATCACTGCAATTGATGCTGTGACTTATTCCCCTGTCAGAAAAGCAGCACTTCTTTTTAATCACCTGGGGATTGCAGGTCAAAGGGTTTTTGATAATTTCCCCATGGTTATGGCCCTTGCTGGGGAAGATACACCCTGGAATGTGTATTAGGGGGTGAAAGAGAGGATGCAGAAGCAATGCACTGATGAGTCAAGTGTGTTATTGGAGAGACATAATTTTTCAAAGTGTAAACAGGCGGCAGATGAAACTGTGGAGGAATATATCGCTACCTTACCTTTGTTGGCTTCTAAATGTGAATTTGAAAACAATGTAGATATATACATAAGAAACCAATTTGTTTTCAATTGCTACTCTAAGAAAGTGCAGGAGAGACTTCTGACTTGTAAAAATCCTACTTTGAGTGAGACAGTTGACATAGCTAGGAGTATAGAAAGGTCTATAATAACTTCTCAGGTTACGACTACTCAAGTTGGTGCGCAAACAAATGGTTTCCATACCACATCTCCCGTTAATTTGGTTACTAATGATTCAGTGGTGGCGGCCATTAGCAACATTTCCAAGCCTAAGAGGGGAGTTTGTAACAGATGTGGGTCAAGAAGTAATTTAAGAAATCATCCCACGTGCCCTGCCTTAGGTAAAATATGTAATCCTTGCTGTAAAGTGAGGCACTTCCAAGGAGGATGAAGAAGTGAACCGGTCAATTCTGATTGAGTCAGAATTAGTCATGTGGATGTTCCTATTGACCCAGAGGATTAGAGTGAGTGCTGTGAGAGGTTTTCAAATATTGTTCTTACTGTTGACACTCCTTCATGTAAGCAGATAAAAGCTGTCAAAGGCCCTTTAGGTCAGGCTACTGTAGATGGTAAGGTTATCACTATGATGGCAGATTCAGGAGCATCAGTCACTATATTGGCCGACTTGACATTCTAAAAGTATTGACCTGTTGATACTATTTTGAGTGCACCTGATATTTGCCCAAAGGCTTTTGGGGACCAGGATATCGAACTTACTGGCTACATAATCACTGAACTCAAAGACTTGGGTAGAGAGTTTGACACTAAGGTTCATGATGCAGTGAAGGGCAGGGATAATATTGGATGGATGGATGGATCTCGCCGAACTGGGTATTTATTTGTGTCCTGGGCATGAATTTCCAATAGTTCTAGGAGATATGCCAGTTCTAGCTGTAGAGAACCATGTAACTGTAACACATCTTATGGCAGAGAAGTTTCCCAACGATACCATAGGCAATGTGAATAAAACGAAAAAATAATTTTGCCCCAGTCATTCACAAAATGTGTCCAGTACCCTTAAGCACAAGAGATGATTTAAAAGTTTTGTTAGAGACACTCATCTCTCAGAGAGTTATTGCCAAAATAGATTCTTCTGAGTGGGTTTCTCCGGTTGTTTTGACCAGAAAATGCTCCGGAGATCTGAGGCTATGTGTGGACTTGAGGTCACTCAACCACAATATTTTGGTAGACTGCCACACTCTTCTACGCATACATGAAATGATGGCAAACATTAATGGGGCAAAGTCTTTTTCGACAATTGAACTTCATTCCGCATACCATCAGGTACCTCTTAGTCCAGAATTTAAATCTTTAACTACTTTTGTTACTTCTTTTGGAGCCTTTAAGTAGTTAAGGCTACCCTTTGGCCTTGCATCAGCTGCAAGTGTCTTCTAGAGGATGATGGATACTTTATTTGGTGATGTAGCTCATGTTCAAGAATTTCAAGATGACATTTTGGTCTACACTAAAACCGAAGAAGAACATATGCTTGTTTTAAATAAAGTATTTCAGGTATTGGGAAAGCATGATATGACAGTGAAGATGAATAAGTGTAAATTGTTGGTACAACAAGTAGAATATTTAAGGCACATCATCTCGGCAGAAGGAATCAAACCAAAAGCATGTAATGTGGAAGCAATTAGAGCTGCACCAGCTCCAATGGACAGAGATACTTTGAGAACTTTTCTAGGGCTTTGTGAATACTATGCACGTTTTATCCCGGGGTATGCTTTGCAGGTACAACCATTACGATCACATTTAAAAAAAGGAGTTAAGTTCGAGTGGTCTCCACAACTAACCAAGTATTTGAAGAAATCAAAACATTGGTAATTAATGCCCCTGCTCTACAATCCTTTAATCCAAAAGGTAAATCGTTCATCATGGTCGACGCCATTATTAAGGACATAGGAGCAGTTTTTAGACATCTGGTTGATGTTTGTGAGAATACTGTTGCATTTGAATCACGCACACTCTCTCTTGCAGAGGTTAATTACAGTACCATTGAGCGGGAGGCACTTGCTTGTGTCTGGGTGATGTATAAGTTTAACACTTACATTTGGGGAATATTCTTTGATTTATTCACCGACCACAAGACATTAGTATATCTGCAAAGTGGCAATGGACTAGGCAAAGTGTCTTCACGTTAACTAAGGTTACTTTCTAAACTTCAAGAATTTCACATGTCAGTAAAATATATACAAGGTGGTAAGAATTTTACAGCGGACTGTTTATCTCGCATACCATTTGTAGGATAGTAGGATCTGCTTCACATGGGTACCCCCACTTTTTGCTGATGCTTCACTGTTTTTCGACATTAGTCTGGCTGGGGCCCTGCTAATCAGAACCCCAGCCTAGCTGCTTCCTCTCTAAAATGGTTTCCATGTGCCTTAGGCACATCACTGATTGGGATCTGGAGTGTCCTTATAAGTCCCTAGTATATGGTATACTATGTACCAAGGGCATAGGTACCTCAGAGGCCTGCCAGGGGCTGCAGCATGTATTATGCCACCCCTGGAAGGCCATCCAAACTGACACCACAGGTCTGCTACTGCAGCCTGGGTAAGATGGTGCATGCACCCCTTACTGTGATATAGGTTACCTATATCACGAAATACATACACACATATAAACCTATAAGTCACTCCTAAGGCAGGCCTTATCAATCCTAAAGGCAGAGTGCGTGGTTCCTATGTGAGAGGGTGCCCCTGCATGAGCAGGGCCCCTCTGCAGCGTTCGGAGACCATCTCTGATGCTGTTTGTAGTGCAGCCTGACCATATACTCTTAAGCGCATTATATCCTCGCGGTAAAATGCTAACTTTGGAATGGCTGCACCTAAACATGTCGTGTTTGGTGTCAAACATCTTGGAATACTACCCCCCGCCAATCCTGGCAGCGGGGGTAGCATTCCCTCTTCTAGAGGGAAAGACATGTTAACTCTGACTAGTCCGGTAACTTCTTTCCAGAGCCCTGGCATCACAAAATGGATGCTGCTGCCACAGACACGAGTCTGGCCTCCTGCTGCTGGACGAAACTCCGGCAGGGGAGGCCTGGACAATAGGTTTCCTGTCCCAGGGAGGTGTGACCACCTCCCCAGACAGGATAATGTGTATTGGGGCTGGGCGGGAGCACTTTCGGGTGCTTTGAAGTCCTGCACTGGGGGCACATTTGGTGTCCCTGTGCATACCCCAGTTCAAACCGGATCAGGGGCTTGCAGCCCCTGCTTTGGCGCGAACTGGACAAAGGAAAAGGGGTGTAGCCACCCCTCTGCCCTGACCCACCCATAGGTGGGGCCACAGAGTAGTCCAACCCCTATTTTTAGAATAAAGGTAGGAACCCAGTCCTTAGGACTTTAGATTATCCCTGGACGAAACTCTGAAACTGAATCCTGGACCTTCGACGCTCTACTCACGATTAGATGACTGAAGAATCTCCCTTGGGGTCAAGGAGTGACTCCCCTGCTTGGCAGGCACCAAAGAAGCATCTGTCCGGTTCGCATTTCTGAAGCTCCCGTCGGACGCCGAAGTCATCGCATCACCAGAGGTGGATTCTCAGACTTCCCGAGGCTACCCTGAGTCCCCAGCAAAGCTGAGGCCCATGGCTATCGTGGGTGACTTGAGACCGTGACCCCTGGACACCAAGCACATTTGCAAGTGCATCCTCTTCTGAGTCTCCCAAGAAGTCGTGCTTTGGGCTCCGAGTAGCCCTAGCCTCCAGCACCACCTGCACCGAAGATCACTGGCCCCCACTCCACGAGTGTCCTGTAAGCCAGATCCACGTGCGGCATCATGAGGCTCCTTCGCAGTCGCTAGCCCGTTGGCTAGTAGCCCTTAACGAAGGCCAATCCTTTTCTTACTTGGCATCCTGGTTGCTCCAGGCCTGCCCTCACTTACCTTCGCTGGGTGAGTTCCACAGACCTTGCTGGTCTGCACCATCGACGATCTACATCTTCACCAAGACTTGCCGTTGCCAAGGCTTGTTGGGTCCAATCCGGTCGCCGACACCTCAGCACTCGACAAACATCGTGTACCAGCCCGAATCCTGCTCCTGGTCGCCGACAACGCCTCCTGGACCTCGTGGCTGAAGAGTCAAGACGACTGTCAACGCACCTGAAGCACTCGACATCGGTGGGCATCTGTCCATCGCCCTCCTAGTCACTGGCTAGTGACCCAGACTCTGTCCCCTCTGCTTTCAGGTTCTTCAGAACTCCGATCCACTCTTGGATCCACCCGGACACTTTTCTCTTGGCCGCCAGCAGCACTTTGCAGCAGATCGCCATTCGAATCGACGACGAAACCCGACCCCGAAAGGCACCTATGCACCCGGCTTCCCTGGGTGAGGTAACACGAGTACTCCGGTGCTCCCGTGGGTAGAGACTCTTCAAAGTCCTAGATCTCAAAGGGTTTTGTCCTAGTCCTCTTTTAAGTGTCCCTTTTCTCTATTTTCCCGATCCCGACTTTCTCCATAGAAGTCAACGGCGTATCGCGGTTGTGTATTTACACTGCACGCTGTCTCCCGTAGGTCCCCTGTGTCACTACCTTGGGTGGTTCCTTGTGGTCCAAGCACTTCTAGAGGCTCTAGGCCTAGTGTCTAGTTCAGTCGTGGTTCGGATACCACTTTATTGGTATATGGTTTGGTACGCCCCTAGGGCCCAAACGTGTATTTGTGCTATTACTGTGATTTAATAACTTATAACTTATGTACTTCGAACTCTAGCCTCATAAAGAGACTAGAGGGGTGTGTTTAGCAATAAATACATATATTTTGAATATATACCTGGTGTGGCGCTCTTTCATTTGGTCACTCAAGAGATTATAGACTGGTAAAACAAGCTGCTTTACATTCCTTCAAGACTTAGCCTGAAGGCTGCTCTCCATAGCTACCACTAGGATAGCTTTCAATAAGGTTGTCTTTAACCTATCTCCAATAAGGGGTTGTTTGGACTGGTGCAAGGTGCCCACTATAATTAGTGGACAGCATATACCAGGCCAACTTCTCACACCATTAAGTTGGGAACCTGATATTGGAGAGGATGAGGTAGGTGTTGTGGCCATGGTGGATGCTGTGCATGCATGTAAAGGAGTCATATCAGAAGAAGAATGGAATTCTGCATCTATAAAGGATGAAAATCTTTAAAAAATTGTCAATTTCAGTAAGCTTGGTTGGCCTTCTGGAAAATTGCAATCGAAGGAATTACGCAGTTTTGCCAGTGTGGCTGCAGAGATTTCATGTATAGGACAAATTTGTATGCGTGGTAGTTTGTTTATCCCACCTTCTGGTTTACGTGACCGCATTGTTTCGTTAGCTCACAGTAGTCACTTAGGTATCTCATCCACATGTAAAAAATTGAAACTGTTTTTTGATGGCCAGGTATGGACAAAGTGGTTGCTACCTTTATTGATAAATGTCCACAATGCTTGGTTTCGGACAAACATTAGGTTCTCACTGTCAAACCACTTCATCCTGTTCCTCTACCATCAGGCCCCTGGGTCAAGTTAGATTTTTCTGGCCTTTCAATTTGTTACCTTCCGACCAGTAATTTCTTATTGTACTAGTGGATTATTTCTCCAAATGGATACTATTCATTTGTGAATACTCCAAGCCTGAAATCTGCTATTGATTTTCTAAAGAAAGTATTTTAATTGAAGGATGCTCTCAGTCTTTAGTTACAGACAATGGTACTCACTTTGTGTCCAAATAAATGAATAACTTTATAAGCAGCTTAGATATCACCTATTTGAAAGTAGCTCCTTACAGTCCATCTTCCAATGGTTTAGTAGAAAGGGCAAATCATATTCTGAAAGAGGGTATCCAAACGGCCTTTTCAGCACAACTGAATGTAATGGAATTTTTAGAGGACAAAATTTGGAGTTATTTAACTATCCCTCACACGACCACTGGGGTGTCTCTTTTCACCTGCTTAAGAGGTAGAGATGTTAAATCTAAGCTTATTCCAGGGTTGCTACAACTAATATCAGGTCATGAGTCAAGTAGGAATGAGGTTACCTATGAGAGATGAAAGAGTGTTCAAGAAACAGGGCAAACAAAAGAGTTGGTATGACAAGAAATTCAGGGTACGTGATGTCAATATCAAGGTAAATGATTTTGTTCTCATAAGGAAACCACACAGGGTCTTGAAGGGTGAATCTCAATATACTTCATCAGTCAAAGTAATCACAACTGGGGCTGCTTCGGTTTTGCTACATGGAAGAGGCTGGTGGAACAAAAATTGTTTGATTCCTATTTCTAAGAACCAAGCGGTCATTTGTAATCGGACATGCTGTTCTACAGAGAATTTTGATTCTATGCTGTCCACAGATGTTATGTCTACTGATTTAAATGATGGTGATGATCTTCATGGGTCTAGTTACCATAATAATTCCAAAATCTCTGAACACTTAATGGCAGGATCAACTGTTCCGTCTATTAAAGGTGCTGTGGTTACTCATTCTTCCCAGAGTACTTAAGGTACCAGAAAAATTTAAAGAATATGAATTGTATTGATATTTTAATTACTTAAATGTTTATTGTATTAATATTGCTTTTTTTATTTATGGGGGAAACGTGATGTAATATGTAATTTCAACACTTTCTTCTACATTATTCAATTGTGTATTACTTTATTCAGTTGTGTATTACTGAGTTCTGTGTTCACTACATGGTGGGTTTTTTTTGGCCTATGTTCCATGTACTTTGGAATGAGCTGGATGGTTATTGGAACTTCAGTTGAGTCTGCTTGAGTCTGGTGTGTTCTTCTAAGCATCCGGATGTATCTTGAGTCGTGGGTCATTTCTTTAGGAATAAACGTTCCTTCATCTCTTTTTGGCTGGCTTTGGATTTCCTTTATTTTCCCTCCCACAGAGTAATACATTTTTCACTGTGAGAATCAACCTGGTGAGGTTTTCTCACCAATTAATTTCAACCAGGTTTCCTTAAAGGCTCTGTATCAATTTTTTGGGAGCAGATAAACAAGATTGCACGCACAAAAAGTGAGGATGGTGTTATGATTAATAGAACACACAATCAGTAATGCATTTAAGAAATACAGAATTTAAAATATCTAAAAGGAAAACACTTAATTTAACTAAACATATAAATACTTAATACAACGAAATAAAGGTAAGTGATTAAGGGGTTCAAAAGGTATAATTAAAACAATTTTAATAATATCCTTAAAATTACTGGACAAACACTGTCAAATAGTTCTCTTGGGATTTTCTTGCAATTGGGTGCATGTGCCTTCTGATTTGCAGAGCCCCAGCTTGAAAATGGTGCCCACTGAGGTTGAGATTCAATCAGTAGCAGCCGGCATGGATTGGGGGTGACGGGGCGGGGGGGAGGAGATGTAAAAAAAAAGAACAAAAACTTACCTTCTCAACGCTCTCCCGCTCTCTCCCACGTCGTCTCAGTCTCTCCGGGGCTGGCACTGGAAGCAGCCAGGCTCCCTTCCCTAAGCCAATTACAACGCTGCAATGCCGCATTGTGATTGGTCTGATCACCGTGGGTCGGCGCTTAGCCAGGGAATGGGGGCCTGGGCATGTTCTCCACCCAGGCTGTAATGCAGCCTACATGGAGAACATGCAAACTGCACATGACTGTTTGGCCGACCCAAGAGGGCCGGCCAAATAGTCATTGCACACTTGGAGTGGGCAAACCACTACTTTCCTTCCCTGCTCTGAGAGCAGAGCAGCCCCGCCCGCCCACAAAGCTGCGCAGCAGGAGCAAATACAATGATAATAACCTTGACTTATTATCATTGTATTTATTCTTTCTTTCACTGCTTTGCAGCAGTGGGGTGACGCTCCTCCGCCTTAGCGGAGGAGCCGCCACTGGATTCTATGCATTGTTGATGGATGTGGGTAAAGCTTGTCACTAGCCTGGAGATCTGGCTGAAAGATGTTGAAATTGCAAGTAGAAGAATCTGAGGACTCAACGTGGTGAGGGAGGTTCCTGAGGCCAACCTAAGAGTTCAAATCTTACTCTGGGTTACATTAGGATTTGTTTTTGGCTTGAAAAATTAAAACTGGTATGAATGGTTTCCCAAAACCCACTTCACATTAAGTGCCTCAAGTTTTGTTCCACCAAATTCAGTTTTATTTGTGCAGAATAGCTCGAGTCAACAACTTCCTCTGGTTTTAGGATGGTATCAACACATCTGGATTCCCTAATCAAAATCATGCAGAAGGAATGCTTTGCAGCAGATGTATGTCCAACTATCTCCATGAGCCAAAGCAGTAAACTCAGTTCACCAATTCTGGAAAACAAGTCTGAATGCAGGGCTTTAATAGAGAGGGAGCAAGAATCATTCCTGCTGGACTTGGCCCTTTCTACAGGGTCATCCCCAGACTTTTAGCTTTCCTCCTCCTATTTTTGCTGAATTCTTTTTTGTTGGCCTTGGGACTCTGTGCTCTTTACCCCTGCTAACCAGTGCTAAAGTGCTTGAGCCCCCTCCGCTAAACATCCCCACTTGGCATATTTAATTTACTTGTAAGGCTCTAGTAAAGTCTACTACATGTACCCAGGGCCTTTAAATTAAATGCTAGTAGTGGGCCTGCAGCACTTATTGTACCACCCACTTAAGTGGCCCTTTAAACAAGTCTCAGGCCTGCCATTGCAGCCTGTTTGTGCAATTTTAAACTGTCATTTCGACCTGGCAAAAAAATCTTTTTCCAGGCTCAAAGCTTAATACATATAAGTTTCCTCTAGGGTAGGCCATCAACCGCCCAGAGATCAGGGTGCAGTGTATTTAAAAGGTTGGATGTGTACTTTTTAGTTTTACATTTCCTGGTGCTGAAAAACTCTTACATAGTTTTTTCACTACTCGAAGGCCTACCTCTCCCACAGGAAAACTATGGAGATACCTTATTACATTTAATACGATAAAACTTTCAAATGGGAACAGGTAACCAGTTTGTGTTTGGTGGCTTTGGAGTTGTAATTAAAAATCCAGGGCTTTTAGATGCAGAGTCCTAGTTTGTAGCTGAGTGGAGCAACCCTAACAGCGGACCACAGGCAGGTGCCTAACTGGTGGCAGCCTAACACCAGTAATCAAATCATGCCATTGCAGAGTAACAAAGCGATACCAAAGGGGATGATGGACGGAGCGTTAGAGCAAATCAAACACTCACCCCCAGTCAACTGATCTGGGTTTAATCCATCATCATTCTTTAGCTCACTCCACCACCCCAGTTCAGACATGGCCATATGCAAATCAGTCTGACCCTGTGCCTCATGGGAACAGTCCAGCCCGAACTGCCAAGCCATGTCTTCCCTGGCCCAGAAACAAGCATCCTGGGACCGGTTTCGGGTTCAAAACCCTCATCAGCCAGGCTATCTTGAATCCAGTGGCAAAGTGAGCAAGGGACCCACGTCTGGGCATACCCTGCCAACTTAGGGCGAACAAAGCAATACCAAAGGGGATGATGGACGGAGCGTTAGAGCAAATCAAACACTCACCCCCAGTCAACTGATCTGGGTTTAATCCATCATCATTCTTTAGCTCACTCCACCACCCCAGTTCAGACATGGCCATATGCAAATCAGTCTGACCCTGTGCCTCATGGGAACAGTCCAGCCCGAACTGCCAAGCCATGTCTTCCCTGGACCGGAAACAAGCATCCTGGGACCGGTTTCGGGTTCAAAACCCTCATCAGCCAGGCTATCTTGAATCCAGTGGCAAAGTGAGCAAGGGACCCACGTCTGGGCATACCCTGCCAACTTAGGGCGAACAAAGCGATACCAAAGGGGATGATGGACGGAGCGTTAGAGCAAATCAAACACTCACCCCCAGTCAACTGATCTGGGTTTAATCCATCATCATTCTTTAGCTCACTCCACCACCCCAGTTCAGACATGGCCATATGCAAATCAGTCTGACCCTGTGCCTCATGGGAACAGTCCAGCCCGAACTGCCAAGCCATGTCTTCCCTGGACCGGAAACAAGCATCCTGGGACCGGTTTCTGGTTCAAAACCCTCATCAGCCAGGCTATCTTGAATCCAGTGGCAAAGTGAGCAAGGGACCCACGTCTGGGCATACCCTGCCAACTTAGGGCGAACAAAGCGATACCAAAGGGGATGATGGACGGAGCGTTAGAGCAAATCAAACACTCACCCCCAGTCAACTGATCTGGGTTTAATCCATCATCATTCTTTAGCTCACTCCACCACCCCAGTTCAGACATGGCCATACGCAAATCAGTCTGACCCTGTGCCTCATGGGAACAGTCCAGCCCGAACTGCCAAGCCATGTCTTCCCTGGACCGGAAACAAGCATCCTGGGACCGGTTTCGGGTTCAAAACCCTCATCAGCCAGGCTATCTTGAATCCAGTGGCAAAGTGAGCAAGGGACCCACGTCTGGGCATACCCTGCCAACTTAGGGCGAACAAAGCGATACCAAAGGGGATGATGGACGGAGCGTTAGAGCAAATCAAACACTCACCCCCAGTCAACTGATCTGGGTTTAATCCATCATCATTCTTTAGCTCACTCCACCACCCCAGTTCAGACATGGCCATATGCAAATCAGTCTGACCCTGTGCCTCATGGGAACAGTCCAGCCCGAACTGCCAAGCCATGTCTTCCCTGGACCGGAAACAAGCATCCTGGGACCGGTTTCGGGTTCAAAACCCTCATCAGCCAGGCTATCTTGAATCCAGTGGCAAAGTGAGCAAGGGACCCACGTCTGGGCATACCCTGCCAACTTAGGGCGAACAAAGCGATACCAAAGGGGATGATGGACGGAGCGTTAGAGCAAATCAAACACTCACCCCCGGTCAACTGATCTGGGTTTAATCCATCATCATTCTTTAGCTCACTCCACCACCCCAGTTCAGACATGGCCATATGCAAATCAGTCTGACCCTGTGCCTCATGGGAACAGTCCAGCCCGAACTGCCAAGCCATGTCTTCCCTGGACCGGAAACAAGCATCCTGGGACCGGTTTCGGGTTCAAAACCCTCATCAGCCAGGCTATCTTGAATCCAGTGGCAAAGTGAGCAAGGGACCCACGTCTGGGCATACCCTGCCAACTTAGGGCGAACAAAGCGATACCAAAGGGGATGATGGACAGTTCGGGCTGGACTGTTCCCATGAGGCACAGGGTCAGACTGATTTGCATATGGCCATGTCTGAACTGGGGTGGTGGAGTGAGCTAAAGAATGATGATGGATTAAACCCAGATCAGTTGACTGGGGGTGAGTGTTTGATTTGCTCTAACACTCCGTCCATCATCCCCTTTGGTATCGCTTTGTTCGCCCTAAGTTGGCAGGGTATGCCCAGACGTGGGTCCCTTGCTCACTTTGCCACTGGATTCAAGATAGCCTGGCTGATGAGGGTTTTGAACCCGAAACCGGTCCCAGGATGCTTGTTTCCGGTCCAGGGAAGACATGGCTTGGCAGTTCGGGCTGGACTGTTCCCATGAGGCACAGAGTCAGACTGATTTGCATATGGCCATGTCTGAACTGGGGTGGTGGAGTGAGCTAAAGAATGATGATGGATTAAACCTAGATCAGTTGACTGGGGGTGAGTGTTTGATTTGCTCTAACACTCCGTCCATCATCCCCTTTGGTATCGCATTGCAGAGTAACAGGCAGAACGTCTTATTAGCCCTCACACAAATATACTGCCTATTCATGCCTATTCAGAGGCACATATTTGACATTGAGGCTATAACAATCATATTGATGTTTCTGAGGCAACATAATGTTAATCAAATTTGTCATGATTAAACTTCAAATGTCATTGACAAGGGATATCTTTGCCGTTTCAGATTAATTATTCATCGTATTTGGTTTATTCTGTGGTATGTAACATGTGAAAACAAAACCCTACTACTGATTCATTCTTCTAAAGCCAGTACTAGACAATAGAACTGACTGCACTTCCTGTAGAGCCTGTGCAATTCCTCTTGAACCCAGTATACATGTGCAAACATCTGCTGAATCATTCTCTCATCTTAGACGAGCTGAATATGTCTTTACAAATTAAATGATTTAGAGGATTTATATTCAGTGGGGGGAGACGTACAGCTGACGGAATGTGGTAGTTGAAGGCGAATCAAAGTGCCAATAGTATGGAGAAGCAATTTGTAGACAGTGAGTTGCTGAGAAGGGCTCGTAGGACTTCGTTGGTAGAGAAGTAATGTACACATAATAAGGGGTGTTGATGATGAAGATGCAATGAGCTGACTGTAAAATGGGTAGAACTGCTGCGCAGACATGAGTGTGGCGTAGTTGGTACAAGCACTGTATAGATGGAGAGCAGCATAATGGAAAGAGCAACTTGGGGAAAGCACTATGCAGCCATTGCATCTGCAATGTGCACTGGATAGGCAGCAAATAGGGAAGAGGCACTGTGCAGATGTTGAGTTAGTATGAAACCTTGGCCAGGCACTTCTTAGGTGGACCCATGACAGAAGCCCAAGGTACTACAATTGTGTAAACTGCTGTTGGACGTGTATTGCTATCAGTTCTCTTAATTATAGTACATCCTAAATTCACTGCATAATACTCCCCCATTGACCACTGTCTTTACTATTGCAAACGTCGAGGGCACTTTTGAGGATGGTGAGTTGAGCAATCAGATCCCTAATGAAACTAACAACTGAAGAACTTAACATCGGGACCCCATGATCATACCTCATAACTATTCTAACAGCAGGAAATGAGGTAACTGTATTTCTGAAGGAGTGATCAACAAGACCTCAGGAAAACGGGTTACGACAATTCCCGAAATGATGCCCCTTAGTGTAATTATGCACCAGATGCTGTGAAAACTTACAGCAAATGCCTCATTCTCAATAACAATTTACCTCAAGTAATGGGAACTAGAGAAAGTGAGTGGCTGATGTTCTCCATACTTTTCATTATTCATAATACTTTTTAATGCAAAATGCATCCTTCCATGAACAATTGACAAAAAGATGCATTTAACTCTAAAATATAGCAGAAATAATGGATCTGCATTTCACGAATTACGCATAATTTTGCAGAATTTACTTAAAAGCAAATTACTTTAATTTCGCACACCCCTGGGCATGCTGAAATTTAAAAAATACTCTTTTCAAAACAGTAGTTTAATCAGTTCTGAAGCAAGTTTGCATCCATCTTACAGGTATTTTTGATTGACTCTCCAATGTCTCATTGAATACCTAATATGGGAAAAAATACATTCAAGAATGTAGCAGATAATCTGGGCCCATGAATGAATTATATTTTGAGCTGTCTGTGTTAACAAATAGGCTGTCCAAGGGCAGCTGCAAATCAGCCAATAGTTTAAATTGTAATAATATGAATCATCTGCGTATTGTGCATTATAACTAATCCAAACAAATTCAAATTTGTTAGTACCGGTGATCGCTCATATGCAGGGGTGTGAGGGGCAGAACTCCACCATTATTGGGGGGGGGAGCTGGAAGAGAAGAGATATGAGGAGTTGACATATGGGAAGCAGCTCAGGAAAGTGTTAACTGTTCCATCTTAAAAAATACTTGAGATTGTAATGTGTTCTTTGTGTTGAGTGCAACTGGTCATGTGCTGGGTGAGATTTCCCCTCATCCTTGTGGAACAAGCCTGAGCAGTATAGACAGGTGTGGGCATGGCATTCATTCCGTGGTATTGTTATTTTTTGCCCACAGGTGCTGACTGCTGTGGGCCTGGGTGGAGTCAGCAGACACCACGTCTTGAATCGAGGTGGGGAGGGGCAGACCGGAAGAGTCCGATGGGTGTAGGTGGCACTTGCCGACTGGCTATGGGTGCTGGGATCCTCCTGTCATTCACTGGTTCAAGCTGGCTGGAGAGAACTGACTGCCAGACTGCACTTCCCGAATACTGAAGTGCCTGTGCATTTGTAGGCTTAGATCCTTCAAGGATTGAGAAACACTTGTCTGCACAATGCCTTTAAGTGAATCCTATTGAAATTCCTTGATCCTCCCTATGCTTGGCTCGGCTTCCTCAGGG
Organism: Calotriton arnoldi; assembly: GCA_963921515.1. Taxonomy (NCBI): domain Eukaryota; kingdom Metazoa; phylum Chordata; class Amphibia; order Caudata; family Salamandridae; genus Calotriton; species Calotriton arnoldi. Next base: position 1,628,252 of record CAWUFW010002315.1, on the reverse strand, counting down.
AACCCCTAAGACAGGCTGCACTGCCACTGGAATGTCCGTAAGACAATCATCAGCACCAGTCAGCCCTCCGATGCCATACTGCAGTCAGCACAGATCAAGATATCAAAGGTGAAACTGCTCTGAACTGCGGAGGTCACAGACAGTAAGTAGCTCTCTGGTGGTGCGCTCCGTGCTGAAGTCATGTGGTGGAAAGAGAGCCTGCCTCCAGCAAAGTAAAGGGGGACTAATTGGTGCTGATACATGTTACTGTGTGAGAGGGCGTGTGAGTGAAAGTATGTTTGTATGGCTCTGTTGCTACGTGTGTGTGTGTGTGTGGGTGGGTGGGTCAATCAATCAATCAATCATGTCACTTATAAAGCGCACTACATACCCGCGAGGGTCTCAAGGCGCTGGGGGAAGAGGGGGGTGGTGCTGCTACTGATCGAAGAGCCAGGTCTTGAGGAGTCTTCTGAAGGCCAGTAGGTCTTGGGTCTGTCGGAGGTTGGTGGGGAGGGTGTTCCAGGTCTTGGCGGCGAGGTGGGAGAAGGATCTGCCGCCGGCGGTCGTTTTCCGGATGCGGGGGACTGTGGCGAGGGCGAGGCTGGTCGAGCGGAGCTGGCGGGTGGGGGTGTAGAAGCTGAGTCGTCTGTTGAGGTAGGCTGGTCCGGAGTTGTGGAGTGCTTTGTGTGCATGGGTGAGGAGCTTGAAGGTTATCCTCTTGTTGACAGGGAGCCAGTGCAGGTCTCTCAGGTGGGGTGTGATGTGGCTGCGTCGGGGGATGTCGAGGATAAGACGTGCAGAGGCGTTCTGGATGCGTTGCAGCCGTCTCAGGAGCTTAGCCGTCGTTCCTGCGTAGAGGGCGTTTCCGTAGTCCAGCCTGCTGGTGACGAGGGCCTGGGTGACTGTTTTTCTTGTTTCGGTGGGGATCCACTTGAAGATCCTGCGGAGCATTCGGAGGATGTTGAAGCAGGCTGAGGAAACGCCGTTGACCTGCTTAGTCATGGAGAGGGTGGGGTCGAGGATGACCCCTAGGTTGCGTACGTGGTCGGTGGGTGGCGGGGCTGTTCCCAGTGATGTTGGCCACCAGGAGTCGTCCCAGGCTGAAGGGTTGGAACCAAGGATGAGGACCTCTGTCTTGTCCGAGTTCAGCTTCAGGCGGCTGGTCCTCATCCATTCGGCGACGGCCTTCATTCCTTCGTGGAGGTGGGCTTTGGCGGTGTGAGGGTCTTTGGTGAGGGAGAGGATCAGCTGGGTGTCGTCGGCGTAGGAGATGATGTTGAGGTTGTGCTGTCGGGCGACGTGGGCGAGGGGTGCCATGTAGATGTTGAACAGCGTTGGGCTGAGGGAGGAGCCTTGGGGTACGCCGCAGATGATCTTGGTGGCCTTGGATCGGAAGGGGGCGAGGCGGACGCTTTGTGTTCTGCCAGAAAGGAAGGATGTGGTCCAGTCCAGGGCCTTCTCTTGGATCCCGGTGTCATGAAGGCATGTTCGTAGTGTGTGGTGGCAGACCGTGTCGAAGGCGGCTGATAGGTCCAGGAGGATGAGGGCTGCTGTTTCTCCGTTGTCTAGCAGGGTCCTGATGTCATCGGTGGCGGCGATGAGGGCGGTTTCGGTGCTGTGGTTGCTGCGGAAGCCGGACTGGGAAGGGTCCAGGATGTTGTTCTCCTCGAGGTAGCGGGTCAGTTGTTTGTTGACGATTTTCTCGGTGACCTTCGCGGGGAACGGGAGCAGAGAGATGGGTCGGAAGTTCTTGAGGTCCTTGGGGTCTGCCTTGGGTTTCTTGAGTAAGGCGGTGATCTCGGCGTGCTTCCAGCTTTCCGGGAAGGTTGCTGTCTCGAAGGAGATGTTGATTATTTTCCGGAGATGGGGCGCGATGGCTGTACTGGCTTTGTTGAAGATGTGGTGAGGGCACGGGTCTAGCGGTGAACCGGAGTGGATGTGTTCATGATCTCGCTGGTGTCCTCGTCGTTGATGTTGGTCCAGGAGAGCAGGCGGTTGGTGGTTGTGGGGGCAGTGGTCTCGGTGGTTGCCGGGGCGGTCGTGGTGTTGAAGCTGTCGTGGATGTCGGCGATTTTGCGGTGGAAGAAGGTGGCCAGTGAGTCGCACAGGTCTCGCGACGGCTGGATGTCGTTGATGTTGGAGCTGGGGTTGGAGAGTTCCTTCACGATGTTGAAGAGCTCTTTGCTGTTGTGTGCGTTGTTGTCTAGGCGGTCTTTGAGTGAGGCCCTTTTGGCGGATCTGATGAGGTGATGGTGACTGCGGGTGGCGCTCTTGTGGGCGGCGTAGCTGTCCGCTGTCCGTTCGTGGAGCCAGATCTTCTCCAGTTTTTGGCATGTTCGTTTGGAGGCCTGGAGGTCTTCGGTGAACCAGGTGGCTTTCTTGCTGGTGTGGCTGTTGGGCGGATTCTTGAGCGGGGCGAGGGTGTTGGCGCAGTCGTCGATCCACTGTCTGAGGTTGCGGGCGGCGGTGTCGGAGGGTTCGGCGGGTGGGCTCAGGGCGAGGGTTGTGGTTAGCTGGTCTTCCGTGACTCTGCTCCAGCAGCGGCGAGGCATTTGTTCGGTGCGGTGGTGCGTGGTGGGCTTCCTGTAGGTGAAGTGGATGCAGTGGTGGTCAGTCCAGTGGGGTTCGGAGGTGTGGTTGAAGGAGACGTGTGGGCTTGCGGAAAAGATGGAGTCTAGCGTGTGGCCGGCGGCGTGGGTGGGTGTAGTCACGAGCTGTCTGAGTCCGAGGCTGGCGAGGTTGTCGATCAGGGTGGTGGAGCTGGTGTCCTTGTTGTTCTCGAGGTGGAAGTTCAGGTCCCCGAGGAGGATGTAGTCCGTGGAGGCGATGGCGTGTGTGCTGACGAAGTCAGCGATGGAATCGCTGAACTGTGGTCGGGGTCCGGGGGTCTGTAGATGAGGGTTCCTCTGAGGGTGGTGTTGGGATCGGTGTGGATCTGGAAGTGCATGTGTTCGGCGGTGCTGAGGGTGTCGTCGGTGTTGGTTGAGACTCTGAGGGTGTTCCTGTGGATGATGGCGATGCCTCCTCCGACTCCGTTGGTGCGGTCCCTGCGGGTGATCTTGTATCCGTCCGGGATGGCAATGGCGATGTCGGGGGCTGAAGCGGGATTCAGCCAGGTCTCCGTCAGGAATGCAACGTCTGGGGAGGTTGAGTCGAGAAGGTCCCAGAGTTCGATGGCGTGTTTGCGGGCGGAGCGGGTATTGAGGAGGATGCATCTGAGGTAGTTGGGTTCTTTCCTGGGCGGTGGTTTGGCGGGGCGGGTGCTGGCGAAGCTGCAGTTCCGGCAGGTGAAGGGCCCTTGGGTGCGCTTCGGGGTGGCCTGGTAGCAGGCGTGATCTTTTCCGGGGTTGAGTGCGTGGAGGGTGCTGGCGTCGTACCGGCGTCTGTTGATGTGGCGGGCGCGGGGGATGCCCGGACCAGGGGGTCTGGCGCTGGGCGCGGTCACGGCGTGGATGGGCGCAGACGGGCTTGCCTTAGGCGCACCTTAGGCGCACCAGCGGCGCGGCCGCGCAGCGGCCGCCATAAATGGGGAGGTGGGAGGGAGGAGCAGGGAATGGGGCAGCGAATGGGCAGTGAGGGGGCGGGGCCGCAGGGGCGCAGCGGCGGGAAACAGGCACAGAAGGGAAAACGAGCACAATCAAGGCATCAAGGGGGCACAGAAAGGAAAAAAAAAAAATGAGCACAATCAGGGGCAGCAAGGGGGCACAGAAAGGAAAAACGAGCACAATCAGGGGCAGCAAGGGGGCACAGAAAGGAAAAACGAGCACAATCAGGGGCAGCAAGGGGGCACAGAAAGGAAAAACGAGCACAATCAGGGGCAGCAAGGGGGCACAGAAAGGAAAAACGAGCACAATCAGGTCCAGCAAGGGGGCACAGAAAGGAAAAAGCGAGCACAATCAGGGGCAGCAGCAGGGCACACAGACGGAGCTGTGTGGTGGGGAGCGACCTACCAGTCAAGGTCAGGGGTCGCTCTCTTCACCACGCAGCGGCCGCCATAAATGGGGAGGTGGGAGGGAGGAGCAGGGAATGGGGCAGCGAATGGGCAGTGAGGGGCGGGGCCGCAGGGCGCAGCGGCGGGAAACAGGCACAGAAGGGAAAGCGAGCACAATCAGGGCATCAAGGGGGCACAGAAAGGAAAAACGAGCACAATCAGGGCATCAAGGGGGCACAGAAAGGAAAAACGAGCACAATAAGGGGCAGCAAGGGGGCACAGAAAGGAAAAACGAGCACAATCAGGGCATCAAGGGGGCACAGAAAGGAAAGAAAAAAAATGAGCACAATCAGGGGCAGCAAGGGGGCACAGAAAGGAAAAACGAGCACAATCAGGGGCAGCAAGGGGGCACAGAAAGGAAAAACGAGCACAATCAGGGGCAGCAAGGGGGCACAGAAAGGAAAAACGAGCACAATCAGGGGCAGCAAGGGGGGCACAGAAAGGAAAAACGAGCACAATCAGGGGCAGCAAGGGGGGCACAGAAAGGAAAAACGAGCACAATCAGGGGCAGCAAGGGGGCACAGAAAGGAAAAACGAGCACAATCAGGGGCAGCAAGGGGGCACAGAAAGGAAAAACGAGCACAATCAGGGGCAGCAGCAGGGCACACAGACGGAGCTGTGTGGTGGGGGAGCGACCTACCAGTCAAGGTCAGGGGGTCGCTCTCTTCACCACGCAGCGGCCGCCATAAATGGGGAGGTGGGAGGGAGGAGCAGGGAATGGGGCAGCGAATGGGCAGTGAGGGGGCGGGGCCGCAGGGGCGCAGCGGCGGGAAACAGGCACAGAAGGGAAAACGAGCACAATCAGGGCATCAAGGGGGCACAGAAAGGAAAAAAAAATGAGCACAATCAGGGGCAGCAAGGGGGCACAGAAAGGAAAAACGAGCACAATCAGGGGCAGCAAGGGGGCACAGAAAGGAAAAACGTGGGTGGGTGGAGGCAGCTGCTTGGTGTAGAGCGAGTGCCACTGGTGTAGCAACCCTGAAACAAATATTCCAAATTTATAGCAGCAAAAATACATGATGGGTTTGAAGAAAGAGATACTGTGATGCGGTAGCATTAAAACTCCTCCTAAACCTGTAAAAAAAAAATCTTATTGAGGGAAGTGACACGTGAGGTGAATTTGTCCAACCCCTATATTTCAAATGACATCTGGCTGCCGCCCCTAGCCTTGCGCAGAGAGGCTGCAACAACCATGAGCTAATACTCACCGAGCTACCACCAGTGCACGCCCAGACAAACAGAAGATAAGGGACACCAAAGAACGGGAGAGCAGCAGAGACCTGTAAAACACGCTGCAATTTGCTTTTGATTAAAGCTCACATTCATTCACGCGGTTATGATTTAGAGCACCTCGTTTCTTTCTATAGATACACCAGGTAGTTTCGTGTATAACAGCATGGACAAACTGTTCCACGACGGTGGCACAATTCCTCCCTAGCAGGACATTCACAGACTTTGACAGTCCCTGGCAGTAGTAAATGTTCGGTGTCCAAAACGAAAGGCCAAGGTCATCTACAAAAATACCATTGTCCAAGTAAAATAAATAGTGATAAATGTTGCAGCAGATCTTAAATAATGTTGACAGTAGCAGTGTAAAATGGTGACTGCAGAGAGAGAACGTCCTTTTCTATTTTTATTTCAATACTTGATGCAAATGCACCAAATTACCTAAAGGCATTGATTGAGCTACGATTTTCAGTTGATAAAAAATAAAAACAAATGCCTTTTTGTACAACGGCTTATTATTCACACATGCACTTCCATAACGTGCACCTGAATCTGTCTTGTAAAATTTCTATGCGTGTATAACATGGTTTCATAGGCCAATCTGTTGTGCAGTGAATGTGCAAGTTAACGGATAGAGAGTAACTGGACGATTATTTCATAAAGCTAAATGTATTCTATAATTTAATTAATTTCGGTCTTGGATATTGTCCTGATAATTTGCCTTCTCACCGCAGCAACAAACAGCACTACAGTTAAACTTATGTATTGTGTTCATGTTAATGTAATGCCCCTTTGTGTACATTTGTTAAAACGAGGGTGTCGACAATATAGTTCGGCATCATTGAATTTGCCTGATTACACTTTATTTGAAAGTGAATGGAGGCCATGGTCGGACTGGGAACTCAAAGCAGCCTTGGCAATATTGTCAAAACAGCCACACGGGAGGGGGGGGGGGGGGTGCAAGTGTGAAGCACTGCTGGTTTTGTTACTGGGGGCCGATACTGCAGCACGGCTACAAAACCAGCCCCCACTGCTACGAAACCCACCCCCAGCCTTCCAGCCTCCCAGGGAAAAGCCCGATGCCCGCTATGGCCAGTCCGACCCTGATGGAAGCCCATGCTAAAAGCACGTTTAGAGATCTGACTGAAATTTATCTGCCATTCTTATGCACTAATATCGCTGCCCGCACCGCCAGGTGTTTTCTTTCCCTACTTAGCTTGTAAGTGCACATGCCTTCATTTTCTCCTTTTACAAATTGCATTTTTAACCTTTAGCTTTTTTATCCAAATTCTTTATTAAAATGTGTTGTACAATGCATAATTTTGCCACTACTTTTCAAATTATTATTGGGGCATATATGCCAACAGACCCAATTCAGGTGAAAGACTCCCGATTATTTTAAGCCCAAAACGGCTTTATTTTAGCTGTCTTCGCCGAAAATTGTCTCTGCTTTCATGTTGTCAATGGGGAAAATAAATTCCCCTGATTTATTTTTCCAAACTTCTCCCTCTTTGCAGCTTGAAAATGTTGGCATATATGTTGGGGGCAGAACCCCTCTGAATTTCTATTTGGATCTCAAGGGCTCGTTCACGTCTCTCACTCCTACTGTGAACAACGGAAATGACTTTTGAGTCCCACCGCTTTTGAAAATCACCAGTCGCCCCTTTTAGGACACACATAACTTAATTAATATCATGGATGTCATTGAGGGGTCACCAGGGATCGCAGCTGCGCCCTCTGCTTTGCTCAGTGCAACCCCTGACACTTCCTTTGCGACCCCTTGCCTGACAGATCACGAAGACAGTGGCAGGAACTAAAGGAAAATAGGGCTCATTTGAGCCTTTTTTTACTTTCTATTGCTCGTGGGAAACTGGGACATTTTAATTAATTTATGTGCATCTTCAGTGTCTCGAGAAGGGATTTTTAAGAGGCACACAAGGGGCCATGGATAAAACTGGTGGAGCCATCTACAACATGCAATTTTGAATATTTCGTGCACATGTGTATTATATATATTAATTTATAGACTAAATAATGCAAAAGATTTACAAAGTAGATACAAGATACAAATCTATTATGTATTTTGAATGGTACAAATTTAGGTTTGTATCTGCGTTAGAAACCTGTTGCATCATTTTATTAATCTTGCATTTAACGTGTAATCTTTCATATATTGTTGCTTCAGTGGTGCTACTACCTTAATGCAATTATGTAAAGGTTTTTGGCAACACCTTCTCTAACATCATCAGGGTCAAAAAGTAATGTGATGTCACTTCCTGTGATGTCGTCATCGGCTGTACGTTTGGACGATGTCACTTCTGATATCCCAGGCATTTTGGTGAATCGACGCCAATGATTACTATCATTACACTTCTCCTAAAGCACTAATGTCAACAATGAGCTGCCAATCAGACATTTTACTGCAAGCGATTCAATATTATGGCCACCTTTACTCCATGTCTTTGTTTGGGGCAGCTACTGATGCTAAATCATATGGGTGGGATGCACACCGCTCAATACTTCTTTCCATTGAACGTTCCCACTAGCATTCACTCTTACACTTGCGACGAACTATGTACTGCTTCATTTCTATTATTTTTAACTATAGTAATAAATAATACACTTTATTAATAACTCTTGTTTTTGTAAGACATTTGTAGATGTGTGGAAAGAAAAATAATGTGATAAACTCAGTGAGACAAATGCACAATACAATCACATAAAAAATGTTGCATATTAAAACGCAATTAGTTAATGGCTTATTAATAATGTAACAGTAGATGAAGTAATCTGAGCCTCTTTCAGATATCAAGTGCAGACTTGGATAAAGAAAATCAAACCGACCACCAGACCTATGAATGATAAAGAGAATAATATGTCTTAATGACAAAACCAAAATCGATCAAGTCTTTAACCTCTCCTTAGGTATGTTGTGAGAGGTGGAAATCAAACTCTGAGTAGAGGCCTTTTATTTGTTAATGGCACACATAAAAACCATGCTTGATTCCACAAAACCTTGCCTTTTGTCCAGCAATGATGTCAATAAATATAATTAGCTTTAAAAATGTAATCCATTCAGGAATTGATACGTTATAAAATATTAGCAAATATGTAAAATATAATTTGTAACACGATAAAATAATTACATTGAAAACTTTTTCAACTGATAGCGATATTGTAATGTAAACAGTCTGTATAAAAAAGGCGGAGCCAAAGCTGGAGTTAGCATCAGCATGGCACTCCGTTGATGAGCGCCTTGGATGAATCCTGTTACTGCCACTTGAAATACCCTAATAATGCGAGAGTTTGAGCGCAGGGCCCTGTGATGGCAGACATATTCTAATGCACTGTAGGCTACAAAAGACAATGAGAAAGCGACTTCTATGATTTGAGTGATGCCAAGCGTCAAGGACAGAGCACTGGCCATCTTGGGCCTAAGTGCATTGGAGAATTCATGAGAGGAGAGACCAGTCATTTATTTGTGTTCCCGTTCATTTTAGGAGGTCTCAGTTCCAGAATAGTGATGGACAGATAAGCCACTTTGTGGTACCTCAAGGAACTTTTTAAATGACTTAGAGCTTCATTCCAACAGACAAATATTGCGTCCCAATTGCTCTTTACCAAGCAGTCATAAAAGAGCACAGGGGGTGAGTAGACATTCTCTATGTGTCACGTGTATTCTAGAAATAAGAAGTTTGTAGAGCTAAATGTCTGAAAATAGTTTCAAACACCATTGGTCCCTTTAGGGCTGCTTTGCTATTGGTTGTTGTTCACACCCAGTGATGGAGTTGGCCATACCTTAACCTCTCTACGCTAAAAACCTTGATTGACCACTCAACACTAATTCATGCTGTGGCGTAAATTGTCTTTTTGATAAATGAGAAAAAAAATCATGTTTTTGACCAATTCAGAATCACATCAATCAAATCATATGCACATTACCTAATATGCATATAAATGGAGCTAAGCTTCGGACAACTGATTGCAGCAGTGTACCAATCATAACCCTTAATCAAAATTGTTAATGCATTAATCAAATTTGGCACTAAAGATTATTTTCAAAGATATTTTCTACTGGAAATAGATAGGGACTAGGACGTGGGAATTGTTTTACCAACAATGGTGAATTTATTTGATGCCCATTTTGAGGACACATTTATCTACATACACAGCAATCCATACAGAAAAAAATATTGTGATTAGGAAAATAATACATTTAAGATGTCTTCCTGGTTTGGAAAGAGACAGAGGAAAAGGTGACTAAGTTACTTTGTGTGATTAAATCAAAAGAACCCTCAATCTTGCTGCCTCAGTCTTACATTCAGTACAAGTATTTCAAAAGAAAAGATAGGACAATAATTTGGATATGCATACTGTGCATGAAAAGAGAACTTCAGATACATAAAGCCATTGGAGCACAATAGTGTCTTGCAGTACAAGAGCCATCTCCAATCCGAGGGACATTTTTTTCAGTTGTAATGAGAATTAATATTTTTGGGACAAAGACATACTTGCCACGATAATAAAAGAAAGAGTCTATCTGTGGTGACCTAGCTGCCACAAACTTGGAAGAAGAGGCTGCCCCAGAATGCTGGTTGAACAGACTCTTAAAATCGGATCTTATACAATTGGTATCTTAATAGACAATGTTTGTTGACAGTGAAATGAAAAAACACAGAACCAGGATGAAAAGGAACTGCTAAAATGAATAGTCAGGCTCCACAGATACTTCTTAAGGTAAGTTTATTGCAAGCATATAGCCCCAGCTGGCAAGGCAGCCAGAAGGGAAACAACTGCCTAAACTTCAAACTCCATATTCCATTTCGTACACAGTGAGTTCATGGGAACTCCTCATTCCAAACCAATGTCCATGTTCCTTCCACACCTCCCTGATAAATCCAACACATCTTCCCCTTATACACAAACAAAACAAAAATTTACCATAGAACCATGACTACATTGTTTTACATGCCAAAACCTAATTGCGAATCATGACACATATTCCCATAACCAAACTGATGATTTTCTTTCCTCAAGAGTACTTGTATGTGGACGGTTCTTCACATTGCCAAGCCTAGCTAATGGCTTCTCCAAAGGTAACATTGCTACACTACCACAAGTGGCACAGTGAGTATTCAGACAACTACTTCCCTTCATGCTTAGTGGCCCACTTTGTATAGACAACTTTTCCTTATTCCAGCATTTAACATCATCCAGTCTGACCACATTTCTCTTCTCACACACTACCTTTTTAGTATCAGAACATTTTGAATGTCCTTTAGCAATTATGCCTGGCAATCTGACTCTGACACAATCACCCTCCTTGACCTTCCATGGCCTTTCCTTGTTTTCAGTCACATATTTTACCTGTGCAACCCACACCTTTCATCAACAAGCAACTTTTTCTCTTCTGAGACACTCGAACAATTCATCCAAGGATGCATCAACTTGGTTTCATTTACTCTGCCCTGGAGCAATGCAAATGGTGATAAGCCTGTGACAGCATTAGGTGAAGTTAGAATAGCCCATATTAAGTCCTCTAGCTCCTTGTTCTAATACAACCCATTCACCAATAATAATTATACATTGCCTTTAATCACCCAGTTGCACCTCTCAACAAGACCATTACTCTGGGGATGGTACAGGGAGGTAGTCACATGCTTCACACCCCATTTGCTCATAAACTTGCAAAATTCCTCCGACATGAACAGCACGCCATTATCCGTCACCAATTCAGATGGAGCACCTTCCCTTAAAAGTATTGCATGCAAAAACATTACCACTTCTGATGTATTTATAGCTGTGACAAATGTCACCTTGGGCCACCGAGAATAATGATCTATCAACACTATGCCATATCTATGGCTTTCTCTTAGCATGTTCATGGGTCCAATAATGTCCATGCTCAGCACCACCAACAAATTTGAATGTCTCATTATACCATCCAACATGCTTAACTAAACCTCTTTGTATGTCTTAAGTGCGTCATCCACTTTCCCTCTGGGCCATCCCTTATTTATGTATGACATCAACTCCTGTAGCACCACATACAGAGTCACTGCCTCTTTCCACTACTCCTCCCTTATGCACCCCTTATCATCTGTATTTCTACATCCCACAACACGGACGTCATTGTCTCTATCCTCTTCTGTACTTGACTCTACCTTCAAAGGCAAATGAGATACACAATCAGCAAAGACATTTTTCATATGTATCCTACTCTGAACTGGAACTCCTGCAACCTGTAATGCCGCCTAGCTATCCTAGGCATTGCTTTGCAAGCTCCCCTGTTGGTAAATAAATTGACCGATGGTTTGTGATCCATTCGCAAAGTAAATTCCAAACCCCACAAATGCTTTCTAAAGTGGTTCACCCCCATCAACACACCAACACTTTTCTCTATATGACAGAATATGTGTATTCCTCACCTCGAAGAGCTGTGATGCAAAAGCAACTGCTTTATCCCTTCCATCTTTTGTTTCCATCACCTCTGCTCCTAAACCATACTGACTGGCATCAGTAATAATGATGCATGGATCTTGGGTGCCAAACGACTTGTGTGGTATGGAATCTGTTATCTCTTCCTTAATTAAGCCAAACTCTTTGTCCACTTCCACAAACCACTAAAACTTTACACTTTTCTTCAATGGCATCCTCATCATTTTAGTCCTTTCACCACACTTTGGCACGAAATGTGCATAAAACTCTAACATCCCAAAGAAAGACCACAACTGGTCCTTATTTTGCGGTGCCAGAAGTTCTTCAATAGCTTTCACCAAACTCTCCTTTGTCTCCACCACTCTGTCTGACTATTTATACCCTAAATAGTCCACACTGTCTACAGTGAATTGGCATTTACTTGCCTTCAATGTGACCCCTTTATCTTTCAGAATAGACAACTCTAATGCCAAAGTCTTATTATGTTCCTTCTCATCTGCTCCAAAAATCAGTATGCCATCCTGGAAACAGCTGCCTTTGAACATAGCTTCGACCACATGCTGAAACACTGATGAAGCCAAAGCTAAGCAGAAAGGCATCAACTCAAATCTAAAAGCTCCACTCTGTTTAACGAATGATGTAAGTTGGCAAGAATCCTTACGTAATGCAATCTGATGGTACACAGAGGACATATCTAGTGTGGTGGAAATTCTTTCGCGTTTAAGTGTGATCAACATTTCAGAAATATTGGGCAAAGTCTGTCAACCCATTTTCTTTCATTTAGGTCTCGCAAGTCAGTGTACTGTTTGGCTTCCTAACTAGTACAACTGGCGGAAGACATTCTGAACTCTCAATCCGCTCAATTATATCTTGCTGACATAACCTACTGAGTTCCTCCTTCATCTCTTCCCTCATGGCAATGGGAACAGGTCTTTCCTTGTGCACAACTGGTTCGACTTCTGCTTTCAAATTATTCAGGTGTGTGAACCCTTTAGTTTTGCCCAATTGGTTGCTAAACACTTCTGGAAATGCTTCTGTTCCGGCGTTTTTCCCTACAGACATCACACTCATCCTTTCAGTCTGCAAAATGACCTGTTCTGGGCTGTTGGGATTCAACATGATCCCTAGGTTTCTCTGATCAAACCAATCCAGTAAACATGAGCCACATACACTGGGCCACATACACCAAGCTTTCTGCCTCACTCCCCTTGAAGTTCAGTCTGACATCAAACTCCCCAACCACCTCAATAGGTTTTCCTCCATACATTACAGACTTCACCTTAGACTTCTTCAATTGCACATTCCACAGTTTTTTCCATTCTTCCACACCAAATAACGTAAATAATGACCCTGAATTTGCCATCATGTTGACACTGATTCCATTCACATGTATTGTACAAAATGGCTTCTTAATATTAGACCCACTTACAAATGAGACTTCTCTCATCTTACTTGTAGACAGGCTCAGTTCTTGTTGTTCTTCCCCCACCATGAATACTACGCTTCCTTCATCCCAATCAGATTGACTACTCACATCAGGCTCTCTCCAAATAGTGTTACACTTTTAGATGACTTTGTTTCTTTACTCCATTTTGCTTTACACACTTTCATGAAGAGCAACTTTTTCCTACATTTGCCACACACTTTGTCAGTCACCAGCCAAATGGGGGTGTTTCCTAAACGTTTTATTGCTTCCAAAACGATAGCATTCAAGTGGTTTTCTGTCTTTCTTTCCTTCATTCTTAGACCACTTCGTTTTAGCTTGGTCATCAGGCTGCAAGGCCTGCACCTGCGTAGTCAAGGAAATTTGTTCCATGAACTTTGTTGTTGAATCTATCACACTCTCTATTTCCATAGCTTTGTCTAATGTTAGATTTTTCTACTTTTTACAACTTCTCCTGCACATTTTTACAATTGGACTTCTCCACCAGTTGATCCCGTATTATCTCTTCCTGGATTATCTTGAAGTCACATGTTTGCTAAAACTAAAAGATCACTCACAAAGTTTTCAGCCGACTCACCAGGCAGTTGATGCCTTCTATAAAATTTGTGCCACTCCATTATGACATTTCTTTTATTATTAAAGCACAAATCCAACACTTTTGCAGCTGATTCATACTCATCTACTACATCTCCCTCCCCAATACAGGCAATACAGGCAGATGATTCAAAACCTTGATGCCTTCTGTGCCCTAGGAGTGATGCAGTATTGCAAATTTTTCTTCTATGTGAAAACATCACCTTCAATAACTTCCAAGTATGCTTCAAATCCTTCCTTCCATTGCTACCAATCTACCGGAAGTAAACCAGGCTTTGCCAGAAAAGCTGGCGGAGAAAGCACAGATTGTTGCATGCTTGCCATACAATATAGATAATATCCCCGCAATGACCCCACCCCTTTTCACTGGTTCATAAGGGTGTGCAAATCACCATGGCCACACTCTTCAAGGTGTGTGAATCACCAATAGATTTAATGCATGACCTTGTACATACAAGGTGTGTAAATCACCATGATCCACACTTTCTAAGGTGTGCGAATCACTAATGCAGACCCAAAATGTATACAGCAGTCACACAATGTTTCACAACAGTTGCAAAAGACAACATAACTGCTTCATCTATGGTGCCCTGTGCTCAAATATGTACTATGCATCAATAAGACGCAAAGGCATAAACATAAATTGATGCAAGGTCAATATTTAGGGCCTTAAACTGATCTTGGAGTTCTCACAGTCCCTTGAATGGCTCAAAAGAATATGCTCTCAAAAGTGTCCGTTTCTACATGCACATTGCGCTGCTCAAAGCATACGATTTAGTTTATTAAGGCATGTTGGCAATATATTTAATCAGCCTGCCATCAGAGTACGCTGCCACAACACTCCCAAGATGGTGGCATGTAGGCTACTCACCGGACGACACAGGAGACATTCCTGCGGTGACGCTGGGCTGACCTGAAACGCACAGCCCATGCGTTAAGTGATGACAATAGGCGTGATATAGGCTCTTGAATGGGGCTTAAAATCATCTGGCCAAACTGCCCGACACTCAACCACATGCCCAAATGAACAGCTCCCTGTACATTGCAGGCATCCTTTGTCATATGCCCCTCACTCTCCTCAGTTGCTCTCTGCTGCTAGAACCCGCAGCACTCAAGTCACTCTGACACACTTATATCTGTGTTTTAACAATAGCACCATTCTGCCGGCTATGAACATGCGTGTTCCATCTCTCCGGTCGTCTCCACTGAAAAGGTGCTGCTAAAATTAATATGCAGGCTCCGCAGATATTTCTTAATATGCAAGCATATAGTTACAGCCGGCAGGGCAACCAGAAGGAAAACAACTGCCTATACTTCAAACTCCAAATTCCATTCCACAATTCCATTCCACCACAGTGTAGTCATGGTAGCTCCACATTCCAAACCACCTTCCATGTTCTTTCCACACCTTCCTGATAAACCCAACACATGGTCTGTTTGATCACCTTTGGTACATTAAGTGTCTTGATCAAGAAACCTTTTATAAATAATTGACATCTGTTAAATACTCTGAGTATTTTATACTAGATAAACTCTGTTTGTTTTTAAGAAAGTACAAAACATCCACACATATTTTATACTTGCAAATAAGGAAAATTGAGCTGAGGTAACCTTGACCGAGACTTGGTGTCTCAATGAAATTCAGGGACAAATCAAGTGTGGCCATTGTGCAGCATGCTCAACATTTGTAAATACGAATATGTAAAAGAGAATAGACATTACGTCAACATACTAACTGTGGCTCAAAATATTTTAAATTACTTTCTTGGTTATGGAAATTCTTCTTTTCATATGTCTCATTAATAGTTACACTGTAAATGAACGTTTGGTCAGTCATCAGGTCATATCACTATGCTTAGTGATTTTACACTCGAGATGGGTTGGACACTGGATTTTGTAAATCAATTGAGAGATATTCGATCAACAATAGGTATGATGCCTATCCAGTCCATTGCTACCTTAAGGTTTGCAAGCGAATGTGGCCTTTTATAAGTTGGTCCTCTAGTCTTTACTGACCTGAGATCAGGAGGGTAAATTGATCTATGTGGGAGAGGTCATCTTTCTGATGTTACTATATTACAAAAAAGGACATTCGGATCCTTTTCTGACCTGATTTTTGGTGAGTGAAAGGACTGTAAACATTCCCTGAAGACTCTGCTGATCCCTTTTGAGAAGGATCCTACTCGCAGAGATTTGCACATGCAGAAGGTGGAGCGGATATAGTATAAGCTATAGGATTGGGACCGACTCTTTCCCTGCAGAGATCCAATTCACTTTCCATGTGTCACATTTATTTAGGTTTGATTCCATTCATGGTTGGGAGTCATGGAACGGGTTTGTTTTGTAAGTAATTATTTAACAGTTACTAATGTCTGTCAGGTATATGCAGTTATGTGCTAAAATTGTTTCCTCGTTTTTTTCTAGACAGGAGTTGATGGAATAACAAGCAACTGCCAAGTTTCATTTCTGTTAGGGATGGGCAACTTATGTGAAAGTGCATAGAAACCAAAAGCATTTCCAAAATAGGGCGCAATACAGTGTTTTGAAAACACATTGGGGCAGATTTACAAGCCCCTTGCGACATCTTTATGACACCGTTGCGTCACTTCTGTGACGCAGCGGTGTCGTAAACAATGCGCCACTATGCGACATATTTACAAAGTGACGCATCTAGTGAGATGCGTCATGTTGTAAAGCTCTGCGCTACATTATATCTGCATCAGGTATAATGTATGCAGGGTGTGCGTTCTGACGTAGGAAAGCCTCGGAAAAGTGACACAGTGAAATCTACAAGATTTCACTGAGTCACTTTTATGATGCCACTGCGTCAAAACCTTACGCCTGCTTGAAGCAGGCGTAAGGAGTGACGCAGCATGTTAGGAATAGGCATTCCTAACCATTGCTGGAGTTGCGTCATGCTTGCGATACGACTCTAGCAATGCGCTGCCTTTACGTCAGAAAATGCGTCACGCATCTTTCCATCCTTGCGCTACGGTGCGCCGCATTTCATCCATGGTGGCGCAAAGCTATTTTTCCGTGACGCAAAATAACTGGTGCAGCTCTGCTAATATGCAGAGATGCGCCAGTTATTGTAAATTTGCCCCATTGTTTGTTCTCATAGAAATAGCTCGAGTTGTAAACATCGGCCAAGTGCATCTGTTTCAACATTAGCTGCCATCTGAGCTGAACTTTCGAATATGTTACCTGTGTAGTGATTGAATGCAACCCATTCAATATGGAAGTGTGCGGTCAGCTTTCCAGAAATACACTATTCCATTACTGGTTACAGAATTCTTTCTCATTTCGAAATGCTGGTTTTCCAACAGTAGGGATTAAATAAATTTGACAGTTGGAAATGATTGTGTTGATTGTGAAGAATGCATTGAACTCTATATTCTACGTTTTAATCAGTATAATGAGGCCGAATAGATTTAATTTTAAAAATGACTCCTCTTCTGCAATATCCCTGTTAAAATTCTTAGCTACTGTAACATGCAATGAAATGTGTTTAGAATATATATTTGATTTATATATTTCCTGCTGTGCTAAATTATAGGAGTAGCAACAACTTTGACAAAGTCCTCATGATGGTTGCTGTCAGTTGCGAAAAGGACGGGACCATCGACCCTCAATACCTCATATTGGTTCAGATTCCATCGTTTAATGTGAGGATGTTTAGTAAACCTGAGTTAGAATGTGGTTCACTGGGTGTATCACTTTGTTTGTGTTTTCCCATCTATACGACAATAATTTAAAACCATCTTTTATTAATTTTGTTATTATAAATTGTAATTTTAAATTAATCACTGCTCTTTTAATAATAGGTATGGAACCATTAATCATTTCCAGAAATGTTTAGCTCACCTAAAAGAGGAAAGTGAGTTCATGATTGTCCTGCAAAACTTTCATTGGGGTTCACCTTTTTTTGGATAAGTAGACAAACCCAGATTCTCTTTGGTATATCGGGTGGCCCCACTGATTTGATATGCTTTATTACTTCATTCTGCAGCATATGCATTTCTCTCAGTTGTATAATATCAGCACATTATTACCAGAGGTAAGACACATAAAGACTGAAATATGAATATTGCAGATTCAAACTTGCCCTGTACCTGATCGAAATGCGTCTTTCTGAATGGTCTCATAGTCATGCCAGTCTTTCCGTTTTAAGCCATCTGTCCATGTGTATACTTGTCCATCAATGAGGCCCACTGGAAAATTCTGTTTCAAAAGAAAAGATTAATGTAAGGACTGACAATTGCATCGTTTTTCATGCCTGGATATAATTTATACATTTAGAGTCTTTTCTTATATTTCTGTGCATGGTATAATCTTTTCTCCAAAGTTACATTAAGTGTTGATTTACCTGAGCACTCACAGTTCAAATCAAACAAGTCAGAAGCATAGAGATTTACAATAAAGAAGGTAAGTGCCCTATCAATCATGAATTCTTAGGCAACAAACTGAAATTGTTTTAAACTTTATCCCATAGCTATCAGTAATAATTCATATCTAGATTTGGTTTTATGCGTCCCTTTCTTAGCACTACTACTATGAACCCAATCCTCATCAAAATCTGAAAATGAATTATGTACATACATATTCAAGTACAAAAACAGGCAACCTCACTGTCTGCTTCAAAACGTAGAGGTTTTAAACATCCTATTGACCTGCTCCATTATCTAAAACGTTGTGCTTGTCTGGCCAGAGAGTCAGGTACCTTATTGAAACTGCACTTGCTTGCCTGCTGCTTCTGTGTCTAGGAAACATGCCTCCAGTTTTTCAAAGGCAAATATAATGTGCTCTTTTCTTTTGCTTCATAAGAAAATGCTGCATAAAGTATTTTTCTTCACAATTGCCAGAGGCACTGGTGCATTCTATGTGCATTCATACTATATGGGTTTATGGATTCTGCACACTCGTGCATTATATCATTTTCATGGTGCAGGTATTTGTCATTTACTCATCCCCTCAAGAATTTTTAGGGCCGCACTCAGGCACTTGTTCCTGATATTTCTATATCAATATCTTATTTCATTGTTTCTATAGCATAAACAGTCCACTGAACAGGTCTGGTTCATCTTGTGATTTGGGCATCTATGGGATCCATCATGACTCGGATGTATGATGATACAACGCGATCAGTGTGATTTACTATTCCAACTCCAGCCTACGTAACAGTAGGGAAAGTGTTGGAATAGTAAATCATACTATTCCTTAGTCTAGAGCGCCATCCAGCGCAAGTCGTTGTAACGACTTGCGTTGTAAAAACAGCGATGTAAGTGTATCGCTGTGTTTTGACCGCGTTTTAAAGGTCGTTTTTCTCATGACTCATGGTTGAAAGGCATAGGTGATTGTCAAAGACTTCTTATGACAGTACAATGAACTTACCACTCTCCATTTTTCTCACTTTTCAGCCCACTTGTCTTCAAAGCTTTCTAAGATGTTTTTATTTAAATGAAATACCCTGATATGTAAGGGTCAATTGTAATCATGATTCCCAATTATTCCTTCCACAAGATTTGCAGCAGCTACAGCATTACTGAGTTGCCCAGGATTTGTGGATCTTCTTAATGTCTTTGCATAACCCCCATGGACTTATTATTGCCGGCTCTTTGGGGATCATGTTTCACATACATCATTTGGTTCAACACAATTTTGGGGTTCCCCTCCATCCCATTCCTGGCTGTTCAACCCAGTGTGAGAATGCTGCACTGGGATTTCTATCCATCATCAGCTTTTATTCAGAGTACTTACCAATCTAGTCTTTATGGCCTTCACAATTGTCATTTGAGATGTCATCAGTGATGTCACTGACCATGTCATGAGTGATACAATATGTGAGGTCATAAGTAGTGCATTGTGGGGGCGCG
Source organism: Calotriton arnoldi (assembly GCA_963921515.1). Lineage (NCBI taxonomy): Eukaryota > Metazoa > Chordata > Amphibia > Caudata > Salamandridae > Calotriton > Calotriton arnoldi. The sequence continues at coordinate 1,608,706 of CAWUFW010002315.1, read as the reverse complement.
ATAGCTGTTGAATTTCTCTGGTTTTGTATGAGTGAAAAGTCATTCTAACTATAACGTCCCTGTAACCGTATAACGTCCCTGTAACCTTTGGTTTTTAAGTGAATTTCTAAGGTTTTTAAATGCTAAATCCTCACTATAACATCCCTGTAACCTTTGTTTTTTTCAGTGAATTTCTAAGGTTTTTCAAATTCTATTTCCCAACTATAGTGTCCATGTAACCTTTAATTTTTTTATTTAATTTTTAAGGTTTTTAAATTGTATTTTCTATCTTAAATGGCTCTATAAGAGGTATTTGTATACGATTGTATTTTCTTCAGTGGATTAATAAGATGCTTTTTTTTCTCTACATTTTTTTTATGCGCGACGATGTTGCGATCCCCGCGGACACATTGCGAAAAAGGAAAATAAAACAGACATTTAATGACCACCAACACATCCATCCGTCATGAAGATCCCCAATTTTATTTTTTAAAAACCCTTTAGAAAAAACTTCACAATATTTTGGGTATTAGGATGGCCCTGGTTGTGTGTATATGGCTGCTACACATAAGACCAGATGCAGAGTTTCAAGTGACTTAGAAACACCCTGTTGCCTTCATCTGTAAAATGCACTCCATCATTTCTATAAATTCCATGCATGTCAAAACACAGATTGTTGTTATAGACACAGCCCTTGTGACGGTCTCGGAGATATGCAGTATAACAAGACAGTAAGAGGGAAAAGTGACATCAGTTTTGCAAAGGTCAATGTGTCTCGGTCATTGCCACCACAGTGCACAATCATGAGGTGAGGAGCTTGGGAATCCACAATGGATTTAACCAAAGCCAGCAACTGATGAAACGTTTATCTGCATATTTGGCAAACCCAAGTCCCTGTCAATACCTCTCTTTTTTCCAGCCTCTTTAGTCCAATAGATATAGCTGTGGCCCACAATCCATACTCTAAGCATTTTGAGGTGAAAGAGCAATAGTAGTCAGGAGAAGACTGGAGATGAATGAGGTAGTTTTCCAAAGGAAAAGCAGTTCAAAGGAGGTGTTTAAAAAACAAATATATATATATATAATTTTTTTTTAATGAATACTGTCAGCATGAAAGTGAATAAAAATGGGTAGTGTGTTGGATGCCTTAGTAAGAAGTCTTATTATTGGCTGTTGTTTAAAAAAAAGAAATGTAATACAGACATGGATATGCTTTTGAATCTGTGGAGTAAATCACACCTGCTGCATCTAATTTGGAAGTAGCATGTTCTTTCTAGAATGTGCTGTGAACCTGTGACCTACTGGTTCCACTGGGTTGCTAGGTACACTGAGCTAAGAGTGTATTGGGAGGAAGGGTGTTAAAGAGACAGAACATATTTTTAAAAGTTGAGGAGTGATGACACAATTTAAGTAATGGCAAGCTTTAATTTCCAACTCAGGGCTATGTAATAAACTGTTGTGTAGTATTTACATTTTGTAAAAATGAAGATAGATATAGGTTTGAACTCCCGTTGTTTTCCATGATTTTTCCTCGATCATCGCGAAAACGCGCTGACAGGAACCTTGTTTTGTAAGAGATGGAAAGGGTTAACAGAGGCTAGCCATTCACAAGTGGAGCTAGAGTAGTCTACAATGAAAGACATGATTTTATTTGCTTCCTTTCTCATGATCATAGAGTGGAAAGTTGAAGAGGTTGCCATTTTATAGTTGCTTTCTATGAGAGTGGTGTACCATTCTTGTGCTTAGTTTTTAAAAATCTTAACAGTGTCAAAACTATCCCGAAAGAGCTAAAAGAACAATATAATCTACAAGCACAATTCACTGGTATGTTTATAGATTTTTAATTATATAAAAAATGTACATTAGAAATGAAGATGTATATGGGAGTGTGACTAAAAAGAGCAACACAGTAATATGAAAAGAAATATATCAGATGAATTGCATATGGAAGAGGGTATGTGTTTAAGATGTTGGTACTGTTGAAAATTACCATGCGCAATGCCTTCAACAATCACAATGTTTTAAATGTCTAAGCATTATGTGCAGAATAGATATATCTATATTATTTGCAGCCTGGGAGTTGTGGTAGTTTTAGCCACATTATTAAACAGGAGTACTGTTGTCATGAATAAAACATAAGAAAATGTACTGTGCCTGTATGTAAATTATAAAGTAGTAATACTTGTTAGGTATGTATTAGGAAGTGTTTGTCGATGTGGTTTTTAACTTATATGATCGGTTTGCATATGTATAGATGGTGAGATATGGTTTTTCTGGTTGCAGATAGATATATGTACGATGAGACTGTTGAGTTTATTTAAAGATGCAGAGAACTATATATTTTTGGAAAGATGGCCTGAAGGTGTATATCTTATATGAAATCACATATATGTTTACATGGTGATCTATGTTCTTCAAAACTGTTGGAAATTTCAAATATATAGTGAGTGTAGTGCATTTTAATCAACATGCTCTGTTTAAAATTGAGGAGGGGTAATAGTGAAGAATGTCTTTTGAGAGTTTGTGTGCTAGCTTTACTTGGCATATAACTTTTCTTTGAAAAATTCTGAATATATGTTTTAAAGACACAATAAATATTGGCAAAATGATGTAGGTATGCCATTAGGAAAAGGTTTTGTGCTTTTAAAAGTGAGAATTTTTGTTTTCAGTTCTAGAAACTTATTGATGCATGTTGACACTGAGTAACAGAGCAATGTATACTCTTAGAGAGCCATGTATGCAATTATATATCAAGTGTGATGTCTAGACTTATTCAATCACCCAGGTACTACACATGTACTAATTATGTACTTGTTGAACTATGCAGGCAACACCCATGCGTTCATCCACTAACCCAGAGAGTAGCAATATAGTTATGTGAATACACAGACACTAACTATGCAGATATGAATCCACTGATGTAGTTCCCTTATACTCTGGGAATCATGCAGGCACTACCTATATTCTAAGGGAATTACGTAGGCACTATCTATGCACTCATTCAATCATCCAGGGAGTATTGTTGTACTCAACCAGAAACACATGTATTTACAAGTTTTTGTGAGGAATATGTACTCTTTTAGAACCATCTGGTGAATTATATATGCAACCTGTCACACACTGTTTGCATGTACTTGGAAGAATTAGTGAGCTATAGGCTGTGAAATACATTAATGTGCACATTTTTATATGGAGCTTTTAAAAGTAGAAAAGTATTGAAACACTAGATGTACCGGTGGCACAGTTGTAGAGAGGCACAGAAATCGGTCTTATGTTGTGTTTTTGGATTTACAATATTGAGACACTGTATGTACTTTTACACTTTCATTGATGTTTATTTTAAAATTGAGTACATAAGGGATAAAGTGGTCTTTTAGCGTGCATAAGTGAGAACTGAGATATGGTGCAGCTGTGTTGTAGGAGAGGGTGCTCTAATATTAAAAGGTAAGTAATAAATTAAGTTTGGTGTTTTGGTTTGGGCAGCTGGGGCCCGTGCAGGTAAGAGTGGTGGGGGCGGTGGAGCCGGGTTGGGGGGATTCGACAGACGACCATGAGGGAAAATTAAATAAATAATAAATTTTCCCTCGTCTGTCGAAATTCCTCCCCACTGCTCTTACCTGCACGGGCCGTGGCTGGGTTTGGGATTGGTACATTGAAGTAAGTGCTTGTAGTTATGTAGGTAGGTTGATTTGTACATTTAAAACTGCAACATAACATAAAAACTATTTCTGTATTATGTGTAAGCCAGTAGTAAAGTAGGCGGTACATTGGCTAGAAAAAAAATTCATATATCATTTTGTTTTTTTACAGAACAATATCTGCATACTTACAGACAGATTGCATACAAAAGCATGGAGGGAAAAGGAACGGAAGCAAGTACAGTATCTATGCAGGACTGAGACTCAAAAGGGGCAAAATGAAGAAAAAGTGGTGAACAAAAAAGAGCTATTGGTAAGAGGACAAACTCATTTCTTAAAAATATATGTGAACATTTCCAAAGATTATGAAATAATGAAAATAAAATTCAAACTATGAGAAAGAATAACAATGGACAAAATCTATATAGCAAGAACAGGAAAGAATGTAACAAAGATGGATACAGCTTAACCAGGAGACTGAAGCAGTTTAAGGAAATCAGAGCTAGAATGTTTCATAGTAGAGTAGTTCTAAATCCACTGAGAAATATTAAGAAGTATAGAAGGAGGAGACATGCAGTGAAACAGAAAGAACGAGTAGAGAGAGTAGTTGATAAGGCCTTTACTTTGAAGGTGAAGGTTTTTATTTTGATTATAAATAGAATGAAGACTCTTGACAAAATGGTGTTGTATTTGAGGAGACAAAACCAGAAAAAAGATTAGTGAATAGAAGTAACTTTTGTACAGTTTTTAGTGGAGAATGCATACGTACTTCTAGTACAGAATCCTTCTTTAATGAAGAAAGCTATCTCCAGGATAATTGATAAGTTCATACTATTGAGTACAGAGGACGATGTTATAAAATTAAAAATGGCATTCCTATAGCGAAAGAGGTGATGGTACCTACAAATGTAGAACAAGTTATTGGAGAACAGGTACAAGGAAGGGGGAGTCAGGCACCTGTATAGAAATAGAGTTGTAGTAGTGTTTTTTGTATTCAACAGCAATTCATTGATATATTAAGTACTTTTCTACATATCTTTCCAAGGTTAAGATTAGAACAGGAAATATGTACTACAAGGATTGGATCCTTGCAAGGTTAGAAAGCATACAAATTTGCAGGGACACTCACTAGCCTGTTTATCAAACAAAGTTTTCCAAAGCACTTTTCATAATTTTAGTATGTTAATTGTACACCAATTAACAATTCTAACTTAGTTAGGTGACTGTACTATGTGTAAACACCTGCTTTATGTTTAGGAGAAATGAATAGAGCACTTTTGTATGGTCCTGTGTCAGATGTAGAAAAGGTTTGAGATGATGTGCAGTTTTGTTTCTTTGGTCCTCAGCAGGATTCTAGGGACAATGACGAGTTGTTAAGAGGAGGAGTTGTAGAACAGGACACAGATATTACAGTTGATAGAAGATTTAAACACAGATTGTTGACTTGTATTTAAAAAGTGATGAAGTAAATAATGATAACTGGCAAAAGTTAGCTGTGTATTTATTTGTACAGGAATGCTTTGACTTGTCCATACGGCAAGTTATATGTAACCATTGTTACAATAAATTAGAAAATAATAAAATGAACAACACATGGCTATTAGATACCCATTTTGTAAGATAATAAAAGGCCTGCTAATGTAGAAAAACTATTAAGGGCCAAAAATAAAAATAAACATTTACATTTATGATTCTTTCCAGCATTGCGAAGGGCTCTTATGGACTGCTCTCCAGCATTCACTACAACTCCACAATCCATGCAGTATGATGCCATCCGGCAAAAGTGTGGAGCCAAATCTGAAAGATGAGATTGGACCTCTGAAGGGATTCTGCCCTAGTGTTGTTGTGGCTGGTATTGAAGGTCAGGGTCATTCAGCGTTGCGTTGTCTTCTTGCTGCTTTTACACTATTGCTTTGATATGTTTTTAGATGGTAAAGCATGGGCGTAGTCTCGCAAAAATAGTTTTTATTTGTACCCCTTGACAATGTCTTGTGACATATCGTGCATTGCGCAAATCTGCTCACTATGAACTTCTCTTAAAGAATGTTCAAGATAGATAAATGGACGTGTTCATTTTATTTATTTAGTTGAAAAGTGTATTATCTAATGATATTTGTATATTTCTCAGTGACATGATTTTTTGTTTTTGATGTTTTTTTGTTTATTTTTGTATGTGGCCATTCTTGAAAACTCTGGAGCCATATCTGTTGCAGTAGTCTGCACCTCTCAAAGGACATTCTGGGTGGGAATTGTTGCTGGTGCCACTGATCCACTGAAGTAGATGGCCCTTGAAGGTAGTGACCCGATTAGGGCCACCCTGGTAACCCGCGGCCAACTCTCAGCCTTCCATACAAATGAAGAGTCGCTCAGACAGTAGAGAATACAAACCAAGTATATTTTATTCAGGTACACTTGATTGGAGTCCAGTCTGACCAGCCTCCTAGGATTGCTGCAGAGGGACTGGCTTGAGCCAACATAGAGATACATTATGTACATTTCTGAACCATGAAAGTCCCACCCATAATGGAATCCTACTAGCAGGTGCAGCTAAAACAAAGAAGCACAATAAGATGAGCTTCGACTCTAAGGCTGGGCACGCATTATCTCTATGTCAAGGTCGTTCTGTTGTGTCTACCGCTAGACTAGTGGGAGAAAGCCTCTATCTATGAGAAAGGAATGCATTAATAAGAACAGTGTATTCATTAGCAGAGCAAGGCCTAACCTTGGGTAAATGGGATTTTCCACAGCCTGCTTCTTGAGGAGAGAATACGCAGCTGACGGCATGATTCAAAATGGCGACTAAACATAAAATGGCGCTGCGAATGCTAACTTAACATAAGAACAAAACACAAGCAAGGTAGCAAAACGTATTCATTTAATCACCCTCCAGCTTCCCTCTACTTGATTGCCAGTTACAGATACTTTCTATGTCCGGTTTTAAGATGATAGACCATGGACGTTATCCCACATGAATATTTTTTATTCGTCCCTCTAGAGTGGATATTTTCACAGAGTGTGGATTGTACTAGTTTTGGAGCAATTTTTGATTCCGGTTGAGTTTGGGGAGGAATGGGTAGTTTTATGGGTGTTTATAGTTATGTTATATTCGTGAGTTCAGATGTTGAAAGTTATTTTGGGAAATTGTTGTTTTTATTAAATGTGTTGTTAAAATAAAGTTAAACAATTATGTCACTAACCAGGTAGACTCAAACTTTCTGTAAAAGATGTTTAAATATCTGCTTTACATTTTGCCTTTTGTATTTGTGACTACTGATGTCATTGCGACCTTCGGTGTTGCTGTGAAGAAGGAAAATGCAATTTTGTTGTAGTTATTTCGATAAATTCGCGCTCAGATTCCGTCTTTATTTCGATAAATGTATACAAAGGGGAAAGCTAAATTAGTATCTTACTAAATAGCTACACTGAAACCTTATGTAAAATATGTCTATATATGTGGTTTACACCTTGTTAAAAACACCCGGTATTCGCAGTATGTCCTTGGCAATGGCACTCATAAAATCACACAGGCGCTACCTGTGCAATCATAAAGGTTGTCCTTTCTCCACCACTCTACAAACACGCCTCCTGGCACAGTACTAGTTGGGGGATGAAGTACCCTTGGCTATTGAGAGTCATTGGGGCCAACTAACACTCCTGTAACCTCCAACAAGTCCCACACAGTCAGATTGCTAAGAGGTCTTCAGAGGCCATGCCCTTTTATTAAACACTCTGCAAACTCATCTCGTGGCACATTACTGGTTGAGAATGAATTTCTCTTGGATGCTAAGGGACCTTGGGGACCAAGAAGCCCTCCTGGTACCTTCTATAAGACCTTAACAGCGGGATTCCTGAGAGCTGGTCAGAGGGCCCGCGCCTTTTCCCAACACTCTGCAAACACCATTGCTACTTAAAAAACCATAGAAATTCATTGACAAAACCAAAGTACAGGGACATTATAGTTAGGAAATAAAATTTAAAAAACCTCAGAAACTCACTGAAAAAAACAATGGTTACAAGGCTATTATAGTTAGGAAATAAAATTCAAAAAATATTAGAATTTCACTGAAAAAAACAAGGGTTACAGGGACGTTCTAGTCAGGCTCAGATTTCACACACACAAAACCAGAGAAATGCAGCAGTTATAGTTACTATGGGAGGAATACACAAAGGCCAACTTACACCTAGTCATGTGACCCAGGATACAGGTTGCAGGCACCAAATGGTTAGGACAAGACAATGCCAACTTCCTAATAATGGTATATTCAAAATTATGACTTAAAATCCGACTTTACCATTAAAGATTATTGTAAATAACAGTTCCTTAGACACCAAACATTACATTTCTACCTGTTCCCAAACAAATGTTATCTTTTAGTAAATGTAATATGGTAACCCAATGTTATTCACTACCAGGACATGTAAAATGTACATGTCCAACTTTTAAAATAAAATGTACCCTTCCCCATAGAGAGAAAGAAACATAGGGGATGATTAGAAGAGAGAGAGTGAGAAAGAATACTAATAAACTGAGAAATAAGGAAAAAGGATGCATAAGGTAAAAAATGAGATAGAAAGGAAGAACGAGGTGTGCAACGTGAAAAATAGATACAATTAAACCAGCAATTTCCATAGCATTAAAAACTAACTTGAAAAAGAGAGAACACAGGAGAAAGTGAAAGAGGGATAGAGAGATAACATGGCAGAGAGAGAAACCAAGGCATAAAGAGAAACCTAGACAGAGAGCAACAGCATATCTCTCATGGTGGTATATCTTTCTTTAGCCTTCAGTAGCTAACCAGTTCTTTCTGCACTGTTCCAAGTTCTGTACTTTTTTAAGTGAGTTGGGGTGATCTGTGACATGGCCATTCTTTTTCACATGGATGGGATTTAACCTGTGATGTTACATTCTTTCACCAATGTCAGACATTGCATGCTGTGCATCTCCAAGGTATTTCTGATTTAAGAGGACTAAAATGCAGAGGACTAAAGCTAGTGTATTCACAGTGTAAGACCCAAGGTGGTAATTATCATTCTAGAGGTTTAAAAACATCATATTTTACATTATTATATATATATACCATTGCTTCCAGTTTGTGCTTGCATTCATTCTAGTTCACCAATTAGGTTTCAAAACATTTTGTGATGCACATCACTTGATCTTACCTTTATGGTCAATAACTCTTTCAGTTGGTTCCATTTTTTATCCTCCCAGCACCCCACTGAAGTAACTAATTCATTTCTATCAATTTAAGTTATCCTGGCTCTGCTTTTCCTTGCATCTAATTGTTGTTACAGCCTTCCTTATTGGGTAATATGGATGTCCAATCGTTTTTTCTATGGTGCAACTGATCCCGACACACCACTAGGAATGAAAATCTTCTGTTCTCTATTGAGAAAGATACATTTGATTATAATCTTAAGTTTCTGACCAAATGTACCTTTTTTATGCCTTCCTGGAATTCATTATGGTATTCCTGGTAGAGTAAGATCTTTTATGAGGGCAGAGATGACCACCACAAGCTTGGAGATCTCTGCAGCTGGAAATCCACTTCAAGTGGTAGTATGGGAAGTGTGCGTTTCAAGGCCTTGTTGGTTTTAAAGTTTGGGAACACCCACAAACATGGATGTTTGTTAATATTCCCAAACTACAATGCTGGAGTAAATCTCTGTCCTAGAAATAGTTACAGATTTACTCCAGCACTGGGCTGGTGTATCTCCCTTTCCAAAGTAGGATTTATCTGGGAATCTAGATGGAAATCAAGGCCAGCTTTCCATATGGACTCCTCGAGGAGGTGATGAATTAAAAAAATGTAGCAAATCTACCCTAATGCGTGCCTTTCCAGAGCATCTTTCATATCCCAGCTCTGTCAGTCAATCTGGTACATTTTGAGTATCTGTGGGCAACATTTTCTTCTGCTCTTCTTTTTTGTAAATATTTTTCTTTCATCTTTAGTACTCCACCATATTCTATGGCACTCCACGCATGGGGGTTAGATGGCTGCTGGGTTGTGTTGTTTGGCGCTGACAGATACTTTAACAAGGTACCTCCACAAAGTACTCCTGCCCTACTGCTGACAGCTATCAGATATAAAGTGCACCAACATCTCTGTGAACAGGTAAGATGTCCTTGCCTTTGGGTGGAGAAATTAGATCCACAGCAATATTCTTGGGTTGTCCTTGCACTTCTATTTTTCTTTCTGCAGCGTTCTTCATTGTTAGATTCTTACCAAATCATGGCACTCAAATCTGACATCTCATCCACAAGTTTGAGAGGACTTTTTGGTCACAAATCAAATCTTGCTTTGAAAATCCTCTGGTTCAGACTGGTACTCACTATAATATCTAACTATAGGATTTTCCGATCACATCATGAGAATGGTTGTAGTGTGGATTGTGGCCTCATTGTCGACATTGCTAAGTTAACTTAGGCCTAGCTGCCATGATGCCTCCTTTGCACACGTTACTCTGTGACTTTGTTTTTCCAGACGCTGCTTGTGACCGTTCACATTAGAACTGTCTGCCTTTCTGCTTTTCACCTTTTCTCATGTTCTCTGTGGTTTTCGTCTGCACACAATGTACAAGGTCGAAAAACAACGTCCCTTGTTGTTGCTGTTCTGGTCAGCCCCTCGCACTTAGACATAACATGAAATACAGCTGCACTGGAGAAATTCGTGTGCTTTTAATATTGCGATCTCCCTGTTGGTGGCACTTGGAGAAAAGCCTTTCCAGGGAGAAGAGCTGTGCTTGTCCGATGATGTAACCCTTGCATCTAGTTCTTGAGGTATGGGGGTCCCCCTGACAAAGCCCAGAGGTCTTCTATTTTTATAATAAACTAGTTACTAGCACGGGGAGGGTGGCAAGGCATTTTAGTCCTTTATCCACTGTCTTTATAAAATGCTGTCCCCGTTTGTATTCTATGGAATTGTAACAATGCTTACTGTTTTGTCTTTATGCATTATGCTGCTAGTACTGGCACGTGTACTGTGTCTTAGAGCACGATAGTTGAAATAAACATTTTAAACTATACTGTGTCTCTTAATACGCACGTTGTGGACAAGTATGAGTGAGTAATGAAAGAGTGTTCTTGCTCCCGCGATTCCTGAAAGAGTCCGTGTTCTGGGATGGCTAATCATTGGTAGCTTCGCTGTAGTACGGAGAACGAATGAGACACTATAGCTAGTCGGATTGGGATTTTGGGCACTAAGGTGGATGGTTGGTACACCACTATACACTGAGGTCCTGTTTTCCTGCGCATAGTTCTGTATATGTGCAGACTCCCCACAACATGGCGCCACCAATGTAGTGGGCTTCTTATCTGCGAGACGCTTGAGTAGTACTTGTGCTTGTCCACAATTCCCTTCACTTATGTTTCCGGAAACATTTGTGAGGGTGTAACCTCCTATATTGATGTTTTTATAGGTTCTTTCAAGCTTGAAGTTATTAAAAGGTGTTCTCTTTAATGTTAACCCCATATTGCGCTGCCACGCACTAGGTTGTTTTTCATTCTTGGTCTTAATGGCTGTGAATATAAATATCCCGACACATAGCCACGCTGCGCTCCGAGCTCATTTGACAGCGTATGGAGTGCCTGACGTGGGTCTCGCCCTCATCTTTGTGGTCCAAGCTGATCCGGCTCACCACTTTGAGGTGTTTTACTCATGGGTCACTTTTCCGGTGGTGGAAGGAGCTGACAATTTGTTCCACGTTTACGCTCCCACCGCCCTTCCTAATGTTTATCGGCCTTATTAGGCTCTTGAAGTACCGCTCACGGCATGGCAACACCGTGTTTGGTTTAATGGCGCCCTCCCATATCCGGTCACCCCGATTCGTTTAGGCCCCTTATCGATAGATGGGGCCACTTGGCCTGTTTTGGCTGGGTATACCCCACATCCACATCATTTAGCGGTTCCAGTAGATGAACTGCGCGTGCTGCATACGTCTTTGATCCATGTGCATAGAGCCTTAGTACAATATGTCACAGGCAACGTCCAGATGGCCCTTCCTGGAGTTGCGGCACATCCAGCTGGGCTTGGCGGTGTGACCATAAGTCCCGTCATGGTTAATTCGGTGATGGGGAAGCGCCCACAAAATAAGGATGATTTGCCTTATTGGCTTGCAGAAAAATTTGACCAGCTGGAGGCGGTGTTTCCAAATACCTCTCCTGTGGAAAAACACAGGATTTTGACTATTAGCTTGCCAAAAGACTTAATTCCCGAGTTGACAGAATGCAACAACTGGGGCAAGGTATTCGCAGAAGTGTATGTGAAGTGTTTCGGCACTCCATCCATGACGGTCCTCCCCACCGTGATTAAGCATGTACAAGATGAACATGTCCCTGAAGCGGCTGTGGAATTGGGGATGAGACTGGTGGGAGTGTTCGATGTAGTGGCTGATGTAATCCTTGCGAACGTCAAGGGTGATGCAGTCAACTTTCAAGTCGCTAATGCTTTGGCTTTAGTCCCAGAGACGGAAAAGCCTCGCGAATTACCAAAAATTATTGCACAGGCTTATAAAACCATTGGCCGCAATAGTTTGGGGGTTAAGCCTTTTGCTAAAACGCAAGCTCAAACACAACCACAACAAAAATCTCAGTCTGATAAAGACGAGAAACCGTTCTTTTCTAAAAAAGAACTGGAAGTTGAAGAAACAGGGAAAGCAACAACCAAAACCAGGGTCGCGTGCTGCGTCACTGGTTTCCGTATCTTCTGACTGCACTTATGATTTGCGCGACCGAGCGAGAATTAAATCTCCTGATAGATTTCAAGTCCCTGACCAGCGTTCTCCTCATTCTTCACAGGCACCATTGACCTCACAGGCTGGTGGAGGAGATCGCCAGGAAAGAGGCAGGGGTCGTGACGCCCCACAGGGACGAGACCAACCTCGACAACCAGGCAGAGGGAAACAAGAGGAATTTCCCCGTTCTCGCCCACAGTTTCAGAAGAATAAGGTTGCAGCTTTAACAGCGAGATATGCCACAGACGGTGAGAACGAGACTCCTGAATTGGACGTGGGCAGTGACGCTGCTAGACAGCGCCGCGGAAGTTACCATAGTGCGGGAGGCACTACGTCCTCATGTGGAGGTGACAGCAACTGACATTTTCATTACTGTCGAGACAGCTGACACCCGAGTGGCACCCCCTGACAGACTATTTAATATTGTCCTTCAAATTGAAGGTGACATTGAGCGTGTTATTAAAGGGATTTTTTGGGAAAATCTGACCTCTTCTTACGACATTTTGTTGGTGGAGGCAGCTGGCCGCCCCCATTTGTACTTGCTGCTCCGAGAGGGGAGGAAGTAATCCTTCCGAGCTTTTCGCATCATGTCCCCAAGGACAGAGCGGAGGCGTTAGCAGCTGAATGGGCTGTGGCCCAGGCCCTGGCACTGTACCGTAATCATGTGGGCTGGGATAAGGATTCTCCCCCCCCATGATATACCGTTGCGGTCTCTGCCACAGCCTCAACCCCAATATCCCCTCCGCTGGAAAGCTAAGGTTCCCGTTTCCAACATTCTGACACAGTTAGAATATCAAGGAGTAATTGAAACATGCGTGTCACCAAAGAATAATCCCCTTTTCGCGGTTTCTAAACCCGATGGGTCTTACCGCTTGGTTTTAGACTACCGGCATTTGAACTCTCATTGTCGAACCTTTGCGGTACAGAATACCCATAGTTCTGCGCTCGTAGACAGTCTTGTTCGTAAAAAATATAAAACGACACTTGACCTTTCCAATGGTTTTTAAACTCACAATTTGTCTCCGGACTGCAGTCAATGGACTGCGTTCACTTCCGGTGGAAGACATTTAAAATTCCGGCGTTTGCCAATGGGCTACAAGAACAGCCCAGGGGTCTTCACCGCCCGTGTTGTCTCTTTGTTGGACAGCATAGACCCAGATGCGTATTCGTACGTGGATGATATATATCTGACAGATGACGAACTATGGCCGCATCTTTCCCGAGTAGACCACATTATTCTTGAATTTGTGGTTTTAGGTTACAAATTTAATTTTGCCAAATCGCACATCACACAATACACTGTGTTGTTTTTGGGCTATGAGCTCAACAATGAAGGTAGGGGCTTAGCACCCCACTTCCTGGAGAAATGCGCACTTCTGCGCCCTCCGACGACCCTGAAAAAACTTCAGTCTTTACTGGGTTTTTTGAACTTCGGGCGTTCTTACATTCCCGAATATGCCCAGCGTATCAAGCCTCTTTATGCCTTGATACTACCAACCTTTTCGAAGTTGTGCTGGCTTCCGGAACACTCCACTATACTGCAATCTTTGCAGTCTGATCTACTTGAATCTAAGTTCTTGTTGACTCGTGATAACCACATGAACCTGGTGATTAGAATTGTGCCAGGGGCAGTGGGTTTCACGTACTTGACGTTTAATGAAGGTGACACAGAACCTATTGCCTACAAGTCGCATCTATACACTTCTGCCGAGTTGCGTTTTTCAACTGTGGAGAAAGTTTTGACTGCAGTGCAGATGGCGATTCTTAAAGAACCCGCACTGGCACAGGGAAAACACATCTTGGTTGTCACACCCTATCCTGCCCTGGAGGCAGTGACAAAGGCAAGTGTACCAAACTCTAAGGCTTTGCACCACCGTTGGATACAATGGGCTACTTCTCTGACGTCTCCGGATGTCACTTTTATCTTTGATTCCTCTCTTCAGACACAGGAGTTCCTGCAGTATGAATTTGTTCATCCTCCTCCTCTGTCTTTGCTGCCGCTTGAGGAGTACAAATGTATCATTTACACCGATGGTTCGGCGCAACCAGCCACAGGTTCTAAGCATGTGCTATTGTGGCGGGTACCATGGTGAACGGTGAGTTCAAATCGAATGTTGTGCACACGCAGGCACTGGGAGACAGAACCACCCAATTGGCCGAGCTGCGTGCTTTGGTGCTCACACTTGAGTTTGCAGACCCGGATGCGACTACACTTATTGTATGCGATTCATACTACTGTGTTCAGTCTTTTAATGACAACTTATTCTTTTGGTCTCAGAACGACTATGGAGATTCTAAAGGCAGCGCAATTAAGCATAAAATGCTTTGGGTTTGAGTGGCGGATCTTAAACAACGTCTGCCGCTCGCACAGGTGATTCACACTCTTGGCCACCAGCGTGTGGGCGCACACGCAGTCGGTAACAGTTTGGCGGATGAAGCTGCCAAATCAGCAGTAGCCACGTGCTCAGTAGCAGCCGTTACAAGATCCATGACAAAAATAGATAATGAGATTTTGGCAGCTATTGCTGCAACCAAGGAAGGTACTAATTACCCACAGGGTTTCCCTTCCAAGTACTCTTATCACTTAAGTCCCGACCATGTTCCTTATGTAAGAATTCCCGATGTTGGTGATCGGCTGATTCCCAACGCGGGCCGCAGACAGTCTTTGATAACAGCCGCACACGAAGGCTTGGCTTCGGCCCATGCTGGCGTGTCTGCAACTGTTTCACTCTTGCAGCAGCATTACTGGTGGCGTGGTTTGTATAAACAGACCCGAACTTATGTCCTTTCTTGCGACATTTGTCAGCAAATTAAGCCCTCTACAGTTACACGTCCGCCACAAGCACAGCTCTGCATTTCTAATAAACCTTTTGGTTGTGTATACCTTGATCACTGCGGTCCATTTTCTTCTGATACTGCATATAAATATATCTTAGTTGCAGTTGATTCGTGCACACATTTCAACTGGGTTTGGCCACAACGCAGTGCTGACGCTCGAAAAGTCATCAGGGATTTGTGTGTCTTTGTGGGAATTTTTGCCTGTGGCACCTTCCATTCCGACCAAGGTCCAGCGTTCGCCTCTAAGGCGTACAAGGACGCGATGAGGTCAATGGGGGTGCTGGTGCAATTTTCGTCTCCATACAGGCCTGAGGGCAACTCAATTGTGGAGCGAATGAACCGTGACTTAAAGCAATCCTTGACAGCTAGAGTTTTAGGTACTGGCTGGCCCACTTGTATGGTGTGCAACGTGCACTTAATAATCTCCCTAGAAGATCTCTGGGTGGGCGGACCCCATACGAAATGCTCTTTGGCATACAGATGTTTGTGCCAGACCTTGATAGTCTAGACTTGGTGGCGAATGCCGCAATCTTTGACGTAGATAATCATTCTACTATGTTGCAGGACTTACAAGAGACCCGTGACAGACTTGCAAGCGAACACTTACCTTCAGCCACTGACACTGCGTTGCGGATTTCGGGTGCCGGCTGGCTTCCGAAGATTGGATATCTGGTCCGAGAGAAGGTGGAGAACAAAAAAGAATTTGGCCCCTCTTATCGTGCACCGGTTCCAGTTCTTGGCTTGAAGGGTACTCGTACAGTCATCTTACCACCGCTTCCTGGTCGCAAAGACAACAGATACATCTCAGTGGACAATGTCAAGCTACAACATCTGGCTGATCCTGAATAGTGTAACACCTGCGGTATCATGTCCAGCAATTTCAAGAAATCCTGTTCGTGGCCCTCCAGTCTCCACAGGCGCTGATGTTGCCATTGAGATGGTCGCTTTGCCAGATCACCTGCTCAACCTCCCGGCTTCCTCCTGCAACGAGGAAACCGAGTATACATACCCCACAAGTGAGTCTGTGGCTCATTTACCTACAACAATTCTGAACCGACTCGTTTTTCCTTTGATTCGTCTTCCACCTCATCATTTGTCCCAACCAAATTCAGTATTTTTGTATCCTGGTTCAGAGACAATTTTTTGGTCCCTCCATGGACATACATCTGGCTGGTGCTATTCCTAATTTTCCTGTTCATGTCCATTGGCTTTGTGACAGTTTTTTTCTTGCTCATCAATGGTCACTACTTGCCAGAACGCTCTGCGGTGAACTCTGTGGCTGGAACTTTGGCTCCGCATTCTTCTTCTCACATCATGAAGCGTGATCACACATTTGTGAACATTTCCGCCTTTCCAGTTGCAGATGGCATCGTATGGGATGCAGTGAATTTCCAAATTCATGGACCGACAGAAATTATTAATGTTCCTAATGTACTTCGTATTTCCATGGGTGATGTGGTAAAGAGGAATATTCATTCAGATGATTGGGATGTGCATGCCATTGAATCGTTATTTTCTGATTTGAAATATTATGCTGCTTTTAACGCTGAGTATTTGTACTTAAATTCCGCTAATTTTGCCAATTTGTATTGTTACCAGCATTACGGCAACCATTTTCTGCATAAGCCCAGTACAATTCGAGGTAGTTTCAATTACACCCAATGGGAACATTGCCCGACCCCTCTGCAAGGTAGCTCCCGAACACTGATAAATACATTTACCTACTTTACAGACTTTGACAGATCTAACCCAGGGTCCTATTATTTTAAATTGAACATTTCTTCAAATCCAAAGGTAATGTTGACCCACACCAAATTGCTATATTCCAGTTCATTTATGGACGCATTAGCTGTGGGTGGCTATGAGCACTGGAAAAACACCATTGACTTGAAATCTATTTGGGGCACTAAATCTTGGCAGGTACGCGGTACAGAAGCTTTGCACCGTGCTTGCCTTATCCCCACACAAATGTTATTTTTAAACAGTACTATATATCAAACAACTTGTTTGGGTTTGGCAACTTCCAAACAATTGAATGCACCTTCCACTCCTGCCTTGTCTTCCTGGCCGAACAGAAGCTTGCATTTAAATATTTCCCTTCGAAACTTTGCCATCGTTGTTTCAAAATAATTTGTTTAATGCCTCTGCACTAGATCGGTCGGCCTGGTTGGTGTGGCCCATAGCATCTAATGCATGCCAACTGCGTTTTCATAACTCTGCTCCGGGTTACAAACAGGATAGACCAGATCCACGGTTTTCTGAATTACGTACGGTTACGACATATTCAGTTGGTAAATTATGTAAACAGTGGTTGCAGCACTCTACATTAGATTCCGTAAAACAACATTTATCCCTCCTATCAGACCACATCGATCTGGCTGATTTTGTTCTAGGACCTCGAGGTCCAAAACCTAAAAGATTTGTTTATGCGACTTACAATGAAATCTGGAAGCTTTCACAAATAGAAGCTGCTTCCTGTTTACGGGAAATAGATCAAGCAAATCTAGAAAAAGTGCTTGCTGTTGTCGACAATAGTATTAACACCCTGTATTCCCGCATTTACACATTAGAGAATATTGTTTCATCTGTTGTTGATATTGTACAAGATGACGTGTCTGTGTTATATCATGGTCAGAATCAATTGCGTTCAGTAATGCAGTTTGCATGGACTGTGCAAACACTGAAAATGGGGAAGGTTCCATGGCATTTTTTAAACACATCTGCCTTGTTCTTGCCGTTTAATTTAATTGAGAAACAGCAGTCCAAGTCCATGAAAGATGCAACATACACTCTTCTACATATCGAAAAAATAGATCCTTTACTGTTCTCTGTGGCGGAGACTGACTCTGCAGTGTGGCTGGTACACGGGGTTATCACCTTGCCTTTTTCTTTATTTGAATTCAGTTCATGCCTGAAACATTATCCGGTTGGCCGTTTTGAGCCTTTGGGTAGTGCCTTTTTGTACGAACTATGGTCCCTACCTTTCACATACAGATGCCTTAGGGATGACAAGGAGTTATTTCTCACAGGGGAGACTAGCGATTCTACCGTGGGTCATTCCCTAGTTTGTAAAAACATTAAATTGCACGGGGCTTGTAATGTTTCTGCCCCAAATCTTGCTTGTGTTTTAAAGGGCATTCCTGTTCCTGTTATATCACCTACTTTCACTATGCTTGCTAATGGTAGCTATCTCCTTTTAAATAATCAAGACTGCTGTGGGATGCAGGTAGGCATACCCTACATTGTAACAGTTTCTCAACGCATAGTGTGCTGCAAAAATGTGCTTTTTCCACCCCAGCGTGGGAAGTTAGATAGTTCCATTTGGCCTTACATACTGACTTTGAAGGCAGATTTCAATAAATTGAGCAGAATAAAGGCGCTATTATTAAACCAGTAGGCTATGCTCACTTCCGCACAGGAGACCTTCGTCCTCCAGGTGGCCAGCACCCACAGTGCGATACAGGCCCTTTTGAACACAAACCTCCCCCAACATTTCGGTGAACTGATTCACCGTATATTCAATGCTTCTAATACCGAAGGTCTTGTACAGTTTTTTAAAGTTGTGTGCTCTGGCCTTTTGACCTCTTTTCAGACTATATTTGGTTTAATTCCGGCTTTTATTCATTCTATTTTTTCCAGCGTCTTTGGTGGCTTCCCATTGATCCTAGCCTTAGCTGCTGGAATATTGCTTTTACTTTGTCTGTTGCACAATGGCTGCACCTCCTGTGGGCCTACACAACCCAGGGCGACTGCGGATGCTCCGTAAACGCATGATTAACAGCTTCGGCATCCTGCCGCTGGCGACACTCAACGTGTCTTATGGACTTTCCTATTGCTTTGCGTATTTCACTTGCGTGCAACCTGTGATGTCCTGCTTACGATGTCCGTTCTCTTGGTCCTTGGATATTTGCCTCTCCAATACGTCTTGTTCGGACCCGGATTTCGACCAGTTGATGGGCCCCTTAGTGGCCCATGAACGGGAATGTTCCGGTGCTGGATTAATGGCGCTTGCGGCTGCACTTGGTGTCTTGGCGCAGTGGGATATCTGGGCGGCTGCTCAGAATCTCCTACAACGAAGTTATCTTGAGTATCACGCAAGTTGTCCCGCAATGCTGATTGCTGCTCCCTATTGTGAGGAGCATGAATGCAGTTTTGATTTATTTGTTGAACTGGATGGCATCTCTTTTTTCAGAAGATGACAATGATGTCTTATTGGAAGGTGTTGCAGTTTTCTGCGCATACACTCTGATGGATTAGTTGCATTGACTCTCAATGAACTGCATAGCTGGATTGTTTTTATTCTCTTTGAGTGCCCTATTTTCTGGCCCTATCTAGAATTTTTTCCAACGTTTTTTTTTTTTTTACTCTCCCTTTCCTTCAAAAGGACATTTCCCACCTATAGACGTTTACATTCTGCTCCATCTATTCGAACTCTGTTTTTGTCCTATGTCTTGACCTATGGACTGACCAGGGGAGGGTGTAGTGTGGATTGTGGCCTCATTGTCGACATTGCTAAGTTAGCTTAGGCCTAGCTGCCATGATGCCTCCTTTACACACGTTACTCTGTGACTTTGTTTTTCCAGACTCTGCTTGTGACCGTTCACATTAGAACTGTCTGCCTTTCTGCTTTTCACCTTTTCTCATGTTCTCTGTGGTTTTTGTCTGCACACAATGTACAAGGTCGAAAAACAACGTCCCTTGTTGTTGCTGTTCTGGTCAGCCCCTCACACTTAGACATAACATGAAATACAGCTGCACTGGAGAAATTCGTGTGCTTTTAATATTGCGATCTCCCTGTTGGTGGCACTTGGAGAAAAGCCTTTCCAGGGAGAAGAGCTGTGCTTGTCCGATGATGTAACCCTTGCATCTAGTTCTTGAGGTATGGGGGTCCCCCTGACAAAGCCCAGAGGTCTTCTATTTTTATAATAAACTAGTTACTAGCACGGGGAGGGTGGCAAGGCATTTTAGTCCTTTATCCACTGTCTTTATAAAATGCTGTCCCCGTTTGTATTCTATGGAATTGTAACAATGCTTACTGTTTTGTCTTTATGCATTATGCTGCTAATACTGGCACGTGTACTGTGTCTTAGAGCACGATAGTTGAAATAAACATTTTAAACTATACTGTGTCTCTTAATACGCACGTTGTGGACAAGTATGAGTGAGTAATAAAAGAGTGTTCTTGCTCCCGCGATTCCTGAAAGAGTCCGTGTTCTGGGATGGCTAATCATTGGTAGCTTCGCTGTAGTACGGAGAACGAATGAGACACTATAGCTATTCGGATTGGGATTTTGGGCACTAAGGTGGATGGTTGGTACACCACTATACACCGAGGTCCTGTTTTCCTGCGCATAGTTCTGTATATGTGCAGACTCCCCGCAACATGGTATTGGTGAAGAAGTTACCATGACTCCTATTTAATGTCACTAATCAATTTTCCGCCTTGCGCAAGGTGAAATTTTTGCAGTCAATATGAAGTTCCCCCTGAAACGTTCCTGTATCTTAATTTTAGTTTGTCACAGCAAGTGTGCATAAAGTCTTTTGCTGAAACCATTTAGAGCTCTATTTATAATAAATCAAAAAACATTTTGTCTTAATATCTTTCAATTAAGTGCAGAATGTGCTAACCATTTTCTGTTTAGCATTGGCTGCAGTCTTTTTTTCATTTTAAACACTCTTTATTGGCATTTTCCACGTTAAGGGTACAGTCACAGCAAGGAACAATGAGTCGTGGCATCAATTTAAGTGCTTCTCAGGGTGATTGAACACTGCATAGCAACAGGGCACAGTTGTCAAAACAGTTGTATAGTCATATAGATACCATGTGCGGAATCAAGCGGTAATATTTTCCTCAACCATATACAGTGTGCATGAATGAGTCCATAAAAAAAACATAACAGTGCATGGACATAGGCTGAAAAACAAGAAGCAGTACTTAAACAAGAAACTAACAAGGTGAACAAAGGGTTGATGAGTTACTGGGGTGTAGGTGTTGTTTCTAGGAAGGGGACGGTGGTACATGGGTGCAATTTAGGGCTGTGGGGAGCAGGAGGAGGGAATCCTGTGTGTCCCATTGTGGTCATCACATGTCAGTGTGTGGCTTACATGCTATAAGAATCCACTGCAGTCTTGTTCCTTCCTAAATCCCTGCCAGCTCATGAATGGACCCATTAACATGGCTGGCCATACTCTGGATTTTAACTTTTCTCTGACAAGTGCTTTCATAATCAAAGCTGTTCTGTATCTTTTGGATAGATTATTTGGCAGGTCCAATTTTCTTGGCATCAGAAACATAAGCCCCCTCTCATCTATGCTTTTTACAAACAGGTTCTGGTCAAAAGTACTTATGACTATTTAAATAATATGTTTTCCAACTCAACCCTCGCTCCTTGCACTGATCCCACTATTAGTCTTCAGCAATGTAATTAACAGGTCTGAAAAGTTAACAATAAACATGCCCCATTAAAATTGCTGCCCCACTTTGCTAAGCCTGCCACTGCAACGGTCCTCAGTAGAGCTTGCAAAGAGTAAATCTTCCTGCAAACATGCCAAGTATCCCAGTGGTGAAATGCAAAATGAAGAAGGACCCCTGCAGAAAGTGGTGAGGGGCCTTCGACCCTCCTATATCTCAAAGATATTTATTGGCCCGGCCTTGCGCTAAATGGGGTCTCTGGTAGAGTTGCCCCCCACTCCTCCTGCAGCAGCTGCAGGGGTCAGTGTTACGCCCCTATCCCTGGCATACAAACTGCACACCGGTATTAAAAGTCCACTACCTCACTTTGCTGAAAGGCCATAAGAAGAACTTACAAGCAACCTGTGCCAATTATTTTGTGTGACCCTATATCTTTTTCACATGATCACTTTCTTAAACAAAATGCCTCATTCAACACATTGTATGATTTAATCATTGATTAAATTACACCTAACTCTTTAGTCCACCCACTGAAGACAAACTTTCACTGTTTGAATTTAAACAAGAACTACTGTAAATGACACAGTTATTAAAACATTTGATTTCAACATGGCTCTGTTCTGTTTGAAAGCTAATTATTGTGAATCTGCTTTGACTGAAAATATCAAACAAGCATTGGCAAAGCCAGTATTTCTGGATTTAATGTACTAATGCATGGAAACCACTGTGCATGCCTGTTTCTCCATGCACTGCTACAATAAAGGCTTTATCAATGCTTGTTTTGTTTTAAGCAGCTGGACTGTGCTTGTGTATTTGCATGCATATGAGTGTGTGTGTGCATGTGTATGTGAAATTGTATGCGACTCGCATACAATTCCTGACTACAATTATAAAAAAAGAACTGTTGCAGTAAAAAAGGATGGCTTTTCCCATGCAATGAGTGTATTAGATAAAGAACGTAATTGTGGTGATTAAACATACTTTTGAGATGTAAAATAGACCCTCATGCATTACACAGCAAGCACTCCATTGGAGGCATTATGATGCAACAAACAGCCAGTAGTATAAAGCCAGACAGAATTAGTTCTCTTGGTGGAACCAAAGTCCACTTTAAGTGTATTTTAAAATAATTGGTATTAATAGGTCGTGCAGACATCTGCGCTGCCTTGCCAGACCTAAAAATGCTTCGTTAATGTAAAGCAAATTGAAAAACATTTTGGTAAAGTTGCATTTGCCATACTTTGTTTTCTTATTCATCAGATATTTCTTCAAATAATAGAATGTACTTGGATAATCGCCGTGGAGGGACAATGTGAAATATGGCTCGTAACATAAATGCAACAGGTAATTGATGCCTACGTTAACAATGCTCAACACATGTAAACTAGATTCAATTTAAAAAAATTAAAGATTTATGTGCAAAATACTTTACACATAGTTTTCACAATGTTTACTTGATATTAAACTTCAGGCAGCACACAAAGTCATTGAACAATATTGACGTTTTACTATACAAAAACATCATGACAGAACATAGCATAAGTTTGAGAAAGTGCCTCTTTTTGCTTGGTTACCCTCATTTTTTGTGGACTGATGCTTCTGGTTTTCTGTGCAATGGGACATGGCCAACAAGGCCAAGTTCATGCTCTGAACCGTAAAACATGCCTAAATTGGCATAATCCTAATGACCATATTTATCTTTCCTATAATGCCATAGTTTATAATGTCCAAAAGTACAATTTTGGAATGGAAAGTTAAATGTCTCCTGTGGAATAAATCACTCCTATGCCACCCAATAGTGTGTCAAGATAAACATGGCTTCAGGTCTGACACTGTAGCTTGGCTGCTGCAATATAAAAACTGCAAACCGACCTGTTAAAATAAATCCTTTTGATGGGAGGAAATCTGCCTTTTAAATATTAATAGGTCATCCCTTTGTAGATATTTTAGCCCACATGGCAGGGTGCATGGTATTTAAACCTACGGCATGTAGAAATGAAAAGTTAACATGCCCTTACAGTGATTAGCATTCAAAGCTAGTTTCACTACAGGAAGGCTGGCTGACCCTTAGACAAACACTGGGAGGTACTATAAAATATTTATTATGCTATCTCAGTCTAGGGACCAACTAATATAATAATTCAAGGACTTTTTATAATAATCATTAACAGCCCAACTCAGATAAATTGTAAGGAAAAGGGACTTTGTTAAAAGTGATCATTTCCCTGCCTGAAGCTCCTGTCACCCAGTTGGTAAGTGGCCCTGAAAAGTGCTCCCAGAGCAGATTCAGGGTTTGGGTGTGGAAAGGCATTTTGTTCCTCTAGCAGTAATACCAGTTTGACATTGCCCAGGAGCATAATTTACCTCAACGGGTCTTCTCTGTCCCAAATGGATGTCAGACAACACCTGCACATGTCCTTCTTTTTTCCTACCAGTCACGCACTCACCACACCCAGAGGGAAAGCTTCCCCTTGAACTGTTTTGGAGTCACCAAGGAGGAGGAAACTGCTCATTTCCCTGGTCACACCTTTGGGTGGGCACACAGGCTCTGCACAACAGGAGCAGTGTTTTGCAATCTTTGATTTAGTGAATGAGGGGCACTGTGAGATTGTTTGCAGTAGCCCAGAAAGGAAATTCTGCAAATGTGGGTACAGTTACAAATGAGAATTCTGTATCCCCATTGTTTAGAGAGGATCCAAGAGTCACCCCACCTGCAAGGTAGTGCCAGCCATAAATGTGGCACCGCCTCAAAAATTCCTGGACCAGAGAAGACCAAAAGGAGACTGGGCCTGCTGTCTGTGACCTCAGAGGAGCCCGGGGGACTGAACCTGCTCAGTCTTGTAATCAGGACAAAGAAGTGGACTCCTAGGATCAGTTGGCTGGCCATCTGTTTGGCTACAGGGATACAAATATCTACAAGGGGATATTTCTTGCAACACCCAGCTGACAAGTGCCAACTGGCCCTGACCTGGACCTGGCTGGTGGCCTCTGCTGGAGTGAATCTTGACCCCAAGTGCTGTTCCTGAGGTCCTGGGACCCTTGGCTGTGTCACTAACTGGATGTCTCCTAACAGCTCTGAAAAAGTGGTACCTAGAAAAATTTTGTACTCCAAGACCTTCCGAAGACTGGGACAAACCTGCCAAGCTGATCCACCCAAGGAGCATAGAAACAGGTTTCCTCTGCAGCAGCAAATCTGTTTCAGCGTGACCTCAGAAAGAAGGTATCCAACCTTGTGGAGTTCTCGTCGGACACAGCCTGTAGCCTTGCCCCACTGGAGGATTGCAAATTCCAGAAAGAGACTACTTCTCAAGGTAGAAATATTAACCAGGCGAAGGCACCGAAAGTATCCAACCGGCAAGAGGACTTCCCTTGGTTTGAACTTTGCTTTTTCCACTAAAACCAATAATTCAGTGGTACGTCGCCCAATGCCTATCCAACTTTGTGAGGCCTTCATTGGATACAGTCTGCTGCCTTACTCCGATGGAGGATTTGGCTTCAAGAAAAAAACTCCTAATATTGGTGGTGTAACTGACCCGGGATCCATGGTGGTCAGCCTCAAGTTATGCCTAGGTCCCTGTCTACTGTGAGCATTGACTACCATTGGTGGTTTACACTTTTTGGTTCTATGTTTACCTAAATCTTTAAAATTCCATATCTCTGGTTCCCCTTATTGAATTTTTGTCTTTGTGTGAATCAAGTTTACTCTACTTTTATAAATTGAAGTTGGTTTTATTATGTTTTTTTTTACTTGTTAACTGCTTTAGTACTTCTAAATGCTTTACACATTTTCTCCGTATTAAGCCTGTCTGCTCTGTGCTATACCTACCTGGAGTTGAGCTCAGGGTTAAATTACTGAAACCTTTGACTAGACCTAACAAGTTAGTACATTTATTACCTGGGGTATGTTACCATATACCCCAACTATTAAACCACTTTTTCACACTAACCTACACCTATTGTGTGATTTTCTAATCATAAACCAGGTCTGAAACAAAAGCTGAGTAAAGGTTATCATAGGGAAAGTGTTGTTAATACAATGGTATTATTCAACTTTACAAAAGTTTATTTAGGCATGTAAGTAGAGATCATTATAGAGTAAGCATTTTGAGCAATAGTGAGCTGTGTAGGGCACGAAAGCACCAGACGTGAGTCAGATGAATGTCAGTTGTTGAGTCTTACACTGGAACAATAGAATGTAGGAAAAATTATGTGTATTTGAGACCGTTGACCAGGAGTAGATGTTGGTGCTAATTTAGAAGGATCAATCTGGGTAATTTGAGAACGGCCATAGTATTGAGCAAGGGAAGCCAGGCGCTCCTTAGTGTGGACCAGTTACATCCCATGATTCAGAAATCTATGAGTCCTGTTGTGGAATGTTCTAGATGGCAATAATGTAGATTAAGTACTGTAGTTTGTGCAAGTGAAGTTATGACGGTGTGTTATGGTTCCTGTCCAGGCTGTTTGGTGGGGATAACTATTCATTAAGCAATGACTATATATAAAAGAAAAAGCTGAACAGTTGCGTACTGTTATTCAGCGTGCTCTAGAAAGTCACAATGGTAGTGACTGCAGAGTTGACAGAGACTGGACTGCAGAGGTAAACCTACTGTCTTAATGAGTGGATTGATCAGTTTACAGCTGGGTTCTTACTTGGCTTTTTTGGCAGTTTCTAGATGAGGAAGAAAGTAAAGAACAAACAAAAAAACTGACTAATCATTACATACATTTCAGAATCGTAAAATGTGTTCAGATTTCAAGGATTAGCTGAACCACAGAAGCTCACATATGGAAGGTACAGAAAAACTTTCTGCACAGATGTTCTTGTTGGGTGCAATGATTCTTTGCTGAGCTGTTTGCATTATTCTGGCAAATCCCTCCTCCAAGTTTGCTTGTGGAGACCATACATCACAGAATCTAACCATATGCTCTGGGTCTTTTTATAGAAAATGTTTGACTCATTGACTATAAAATGAATTACACTTTGTTCACCGCCAAATTTGGTGTAGGTAGCATGTTGTTGAAATTGTGCTTGCAGGATATTGATGTGTATACTTTGAATTGTAGTCAGCCTGTTAAATGTAAAATTCCTGCTTTAATAGGAAAATAATGAATAGACTCTTATGCGTTGTTTGACGCTTGGTAACTAAGCTCAAAATGATAAAATATGAAAAAGCATAAGCACCCAACTTATTTTCACAAATAGAACTCTTGTTTTCCCGTTTGAATAAGCTTAAAGAAATCCCTTGATTTCTAAATTCATTATGAAAAGGAAGCGACTTTCTAGTGCATTCCCTTCCTTAATGAAAGACTTAAAAAAATATAAAAAACAGAAAAGCATAATAGTTGAAACATACGTCTCTCCTTTTAATGTACAGATTGTTGACTACCTTGATCTCGGTCAAAGAGCTAATACTAAACAATAATTCTTGATTCATATATGTAATGCCAGGAAGTTGTAAATCATACATCACATGCCTATTTTCCAGTTATTTTATAAATCACAAACGCATCCATTCACCCCTAGGTTTAAGCATGTGCAAATTCTACATTGCCTAAACATCAATATAAATGTTTGTAATTTTCAAAGATAACTGATTCGCGTCTGTTCCCTAAAGCCAACTATTGTACAAGGAATTTTAAATGTTAACTTCTATTTTTATTACTTTGCTCCTTTTTTGCAACAATAAGCAATTGTTCAAATGCGACTTCCCTTCCTACATGTATCTTATGAATTCCAAAATAATTACACCGCACTTGGTCCATTTAGGTGTTTCAGGAAGTCTGGCGTGTGCATTTCAAACATTTTGCGAAAAGCCAGAAACCTTACTGGTTTGTGGTCATTCACAATATATGCATTTACAGATCCTTGAGCTCTTCCCTAACATCTCGCATTTAGTATGAATAAACCATTTCGAACTACCGCAGACTCATAAGTAACTTACAAATTAGTAAATTAAACAATTTGTAATTTATGTGATTCTGGCTTGCGGATTAACATCTAACCTACATATATAGACATAGATATCCATGTATGCCTAGGCCCAGCTCCCCGTCCACTTACCTAGGACTGGTCCTTCGACCAGTCTAGGCCCTTCTGCAGCCACCTCTATCCTCTCTTCTCCTTCTCTCTCTTGTGCCTGTTTATACTTCCCTCCACATTTGTGCCCTAGGGACACTCTCTCTCTTCGCCTCATTTGTGCTTTTTGTGCTTTCTGCTCTCTTTTTCTTTCTTTAGTGCAGCAATCATGAAAACACTCAGAGGCCCCAACGAACCCATACCCCCACCACATCTATAACATGGGGGGACCAACGATAAGAAAAATCTTCACCCGCATCATCAATACCTCCTTCAACACAGCAATCTTCCCAAAAGACTGGCAACATGCAGCAGTCAACACCCCTCTCAAAAAAATATCATCAAACTCCAGTTAACTGAGCAAATACTGACCCATCTCCCTTCTCCTGAACACAGCCAAAATGATATAGAAGATCATCAACGAACAACTCACCAACCAAGTGTGCCTGTGTTCAAGATCTCCCTGTTCAGGATTGAACAAAGGTGGGTGTTTCGTCTCGACTCAGCCAATGGTGGCCTGAATGATGACATCCCTTGGAAAACCATTAATTAATACATGATCCTTACCTACAGCATGCCATGGGAGCTTAGTATACACTACAAGATGGCAATTGTAGTTCAATAAATGACTACAAAACTGAAGCTGAGACACTGTCAGATAACTTACTGAAAAGACAATACCCTAAAAAACAAATCAATTCTTGCATGAAACGAGCGAGAAATAACCATCGCGAAAGCCTTCTAGAGGTACATGTAAAAGGACCCTCCAATACTGTGACCTGTGTAACCACATACACACCTAGATCTAACCTGATCAAGAAGGCTGTGAATAAACATTGGGAGATCTTGAACACAGGCACACTGACAATACCGAAACCTAGGTTTGCGTTCAAGCGTACAAACAACCTAAAAGACATGTTAATACACACGAGACCCAAAACCAGAAACAGTTCAAACCAGAGACAACTGTGGGATCTCCCCCCTGTCACAGGACACTACCCTTGCGGTTCATGTACCGTTTGTCCACAGACCAAACAAACTAAAGAACTGGTATTGTCTGACACATTCACATGGACGATCACAAAACACACAAATTGTAACACACCACGTTGTGTGTACCTGCTGACATGCCCCTGCGAGAAAAGATACATCGGTATGACCATGAGGGCCATTAAAACCAGAATAACTGAACATAAAAGCAGTATTCGTTGCCTCAAGACAAACACCAAACTATATACCCATTTTACAGAACTGAGACATCCCCCAGAAAGTCTACGTTGGGTAGTCCTCGAGGCACATCAACAAATAACACATACAGCCCTGTTCAGGATTGAACAAAGGTGGGTGTTTCGTCTTGACTCAGCCAATGGTGGCCTGAATGATGACATCCCTTGGAGCACCATTAATTAATACATGATCCTTACCTACAGCATGCCATGGGAGCTTAGTATACACTACAAGATGGCAACTATTGTTCCTTAAGAGGTTCCATCGCCACTGAACCATCCGGGACCTTAACGAGGCACCTTATGCAGTGTTGACTATCTTCATATACTGCATCCATCACCTTTTGGACCATTATAGTTACATGGCAGCTTCCATGCACCAATACAATCCTCATACCGACATGGCCATGATCAACTAAAACACACTCCAAGATGGCCGCCATGATTCCGTCAACAAGGACATCATGTTTCCACTACCGCGTGATTTCATTTTGACCGTTACCGAACCTTTCGGAACCTAATGAGGTACCCCATGCAGTGTCAAGTATCTTCACATACTGCATCTACCACCTTTTTGAACTCTATAGTTATATAGCAGCTGCCACTCACTATCCCCATACCGATATAGCCGTGATTAATAATAACAAAAAAACACACTCCAAGATGGCCGCCATGATTCCGTCTACAATGACATCACTTTTTCACCAACACGTGATTTCGTTTTTGATCCCAGCTGAGGCCACTTTACCCACTCTGCGGTCTCCGCGGCAGGTATTTAAACAGGTTCCTGCTGTGACACGATACCTTCCTGATTGCAATGGAGCGGGTAGGTCAGCCACGAGACTCCGAGCGGGAGCAGGTGAGTATGCACATCCTGTTGGAGGCCCATTCTGACACCGGCGACTAATGGAGGTAAGAGGTACCGGGATCAGGAGCTGCGAGCCTTAAGCCACTGAGCCTTAAGCGGACACTTTTTCTTTATGGTATTAGCCCATTACGTGGCCGGGCCCCTGGGGGCGCTTACGCTGTGCCACTTTACCAGAGTAGCTCTGTGAGCATCCGTTGTTGGGGCACAGCGTGTGGCACCACCACCAGACATACCAGCCCAGTGTGAGCACCAAAAAATTGATCGTGTCTTTGGTTTGGGGTCATAACTGCAGGCTACAACCACCCTGACCCGGACCTTCTGCTCCTTACAACCTAGTGCACCAGGACCAGTAAGTGAGCATCGAACTAGTGTACATAGAGCCAATGACTATGATGTGGTATTTTATGTCTCATTTCATACAGAGACCCTATATTGAGTGTCCCCATACTCCGCTGCTAACTGATGAGGCAGAATTAGAAACCTGGAAGAGGTGAGCCTATGTCCACTACGGTCCAAAAAGTCACAACTTTTTTAACATGTATACACAGGGGATATGTACAGAAGCATACACAGAGCTTGAATGGTTTGCATGATAGCACTGTGTGTTTTTTAATATATGTTCGACTCATGAATGTGAAAATTGAGACACATCGATTGAATTCAACAGGGATCATTTCCCACTACTTTGTCTTGGTTTTTTAATTTTCTTTTTTGTACTCTAGGTTGGCTGCCTTTTTTCCGGGGTAATGACCCACGGGTAGAGCAATTGGTAGGTAGCGTTGCACCTTGCCACCCACTGTAGATAGTTTTATATTATTCACTCGGTCCTGAAGAATCGCCAGCTGATCACTTTCGTGACTTATTGAGGCGAGAAACATGTTGACCATCTAGGGGTTGAGCGAAATTTTTGTCACATTACAACAAAATATTCGCCCCCCTCTATTTCTTTTAATCAGGTTGGGACCCTTACAGAATAAAATTCATCATAGAGGCTTCCTTTACCTGTTTTATATTCACGTCCCACTTCTACACGTACCTAGGCACCTCACACCCACGGCACCTATACAGCGAGGAACAAAAGATCTCCGATAAAGAGCCCCTTTATGGGTGCCCGTCGAGCATTGCAGCGCTGGCCCGACGAGGAGCAGACCCATATGATGAAGCATGACACCTAGCTTGCTGGGTGTGTGAGGGTCCCAGTTCCGACAGGAGGTATTCCCCACCTCCTCACTACCTAGAGTATACACAAGGTGGCTAATATCCCACCTAAGGAACTCTGTACCTTTCTGTCTCTTGGCTTAATTTAGGGCATGTACGTTGGACCTTCATCAAGCCCTTTTCGTCCCTCCTTTTGTTGACATACCTTCACACGGGTATTCCCGTGGGACTTCCAAGGTTACCAGAGGGATATTTACCCTCATTGGCCCATTCTCCGGGACTTACGTCTCAGTCCCTTTCTTTTATAATATCCCCTGTTATACCAGTCATCATGGATGACAACCCAGGTCTCAGCTTCGGCGATGAGATAGCCGCAGAAATTCTCAGGAATACGCCATCCATTTTAGGGGGGGAAGGTCCTTCAGCCTTAGTGGCACCATCCGAGGATTGGACCACCCTGACTAACATGAAGAGGGATTGGCTCAAAACCACGCTCCACGGAGCGATGATGACAGAGTATCTGAGGGCCAATATCGCACCAAATGGTCTGATAGTTAAAAACTTCCTAGACTTTTCCTGGATGACGTAGTTTTTAAAAGGGAGTGGTCCCTGGTGGCGTGGAAATGCACCAGGGACTTACTTATCCTCATTATTAACACGGCAAGAAGGATAGCTGATGCGCTCCTCATTAGAATACAGGTGGCTGAAGGGGCCATTAAAACCACCATTCAGGCAACCCTGTTTAAATCCAAATTGACAGAACTCAACAATGAGATTGCTGAGCACAAAGAATTCCTGATGAAGCAGAAGGTCAGTAAGCTTCAAAAGGATATAAACAGATTCAACAAAGAGAAAATATATCCATATTTGAAGGCTGATTATACGACCAACAAGACAAGCTACTCTTCTGATGAAAGTAGCGACACAAACAGAAGAGATTCAGCCAGCAGTGATTCCAGCAGCGGGAGTTGGGGGGGCCCTAATCAGAGGAGAAATAACCGCTCACAAACTCCTGACTACCCCATACATAACTTTCAAGGCCCACAACCTCCATACTGGCCTTTTCCAATATATCCCCAAGGCCAACCTCAATTTTATCCTGCTAGCCACCCACCTTTTTTAGGCAGAGGCTGGGGCAGAGGAAGAGGGCGCAAAAGAGGAGGATTAAAACAGGTCCAGTGGCAGGACCAACAACCCAATATGGTGGAAACCAGGAGCAAAACACAGGGCATGAGAGTCTAGTGGTAAATTTATCACATAGGCAACTGACACCAACAGAACAAACGGTACTGGAGAAGGGGATTGGATATGTCCCTACCCCCAAAGAAGATACATTTCTAGAACAATGCGAAATCCAGAACCTGTTTAGAAAGGTGCGCCTGAGGGCTTATTTTGAGGATACAGAAGAACCTGCTAAACTAGACTCAGGCCTACGTAACCCCTCCACCTTTACACCCACCAGTGGCATGATACCGGTGGAGGTACTGACATTTGAAAAAGCCGTGCTAAAAGAACTTAAAAATGAGGGAAACAAAGTTCCTTTTCACAACTTCTCCAATCAGGAACGTGCAGCTATCAAATCACTTGCAGAAGACAACAGCATCACATTAAAACAGGCTGACAAAGGGGGAGCAACGGTCATTCAATCCACTACGGATTATGACACTGAATGTTTACGCCAACTCCAGAATAGAAAATTCTATACTCCCATAGCAACGAACCCCACAGCCCGGTTATCAACTGAGATTGCTACAATGGTCTTTGAGGCAGAGAGTAACGGGTGGGTCAGCAGAAAAGAAGCTGATTTTCTGATCACAAAACATCCCAAGACCCCCTATTTTTACACTCTGACGAAAATACATAAGGGGACCACCCCAGTCCCGGGCAGACCCATAGTCTCAGGGATCGGTTCTCTCCTAGAACCCCTGTCGCAATTTTGTGACTTTTACCTGCAACCTCTGGTCAAACAGACTTCCTCATACATCAGGGACACCACTGATATCCTACGTATCATTGGGGAATTGGAAAACACCACTGACATCAACCTCCTGGTCACCCTGGATGTTGAGCAATTATATACCAATATCCCACAGAGAGAGACACTGACAGTGATAGAAACGGCACTAACGGAAACTGAATGGGTGGCACCGACTCCCATCCCATTCATTATGCAATGTGCCACCTTAGCACTAACAGAGAATTTCTTCGAGTTTAACAACCAACTCTTCCATCAGTCTCAGGGTACTTCGATGGGGAGTACCTTTGCTCCTAGTGTAGCATGTCTATACATGGCGGCATTTGAGCAAGAGATAATCCGACATGCCAGCAACCCCTTCGGAGCTAACCTGAGATTGTGGAAGAGGTATATAGACGACATACTGATCTTCTGGCAAGGGGACATACAGACATGCAATGAATTCTGTGGGTGGATCAATACTAAGAACCAGTACTTGAGGTTCACCCATACAATTTCACCAATTGAAATCGCTTTTTTGGATCTCACCATCAGATTGCAAGAGGGCAAACTAACTACTACTATGTATAAAAAGCCTACTGACAGGAACAGCTTGCTGTTATATAGCAGTTATCATCCAAAGATTCTGAAAAATAATCTACCCTTCAGCCAATTTTTACAGATTAGGAGGAATTGTAGTTCAATAAATGACTACAAAACTGAAGCTGAGACACTGTCAGATAACTTACTGAAAAGACAATACCCTAAAAAACAAATCAATTCTTGCATGAAACGAGCGAGAAATAACCATAGCGAAAGCCTTCTAGAGGTACATGTAAAAGAACCCTCCAATACTGTGACCTGTGTAACCACATACACACCTAGATCTAACCTGATCAAGAAGGCTGTGAATAAACATTGGGAGATCTTGAACACAGGCACACTGATAATACCGAAACCTAGGTTTGCGTTCAAGCGTACAAACAACCTAAAAGACATGTTAATACACAAGAGACCCAAAAACAGAAACAGTTCAAACCAGAGACAACTGTGGGATCTCCCCCCTGTCACAGGACACTACCCTTGTGGTTCATGTACCGTTTGTCCACAGACCAAACAAACTAAAGAACTGGTATTGTCTGACACATTCACATGGACGATCACAAAACACACGAATTGTAACACACCACGTTGTGTGTACCTGCTGATATGCCCCTGCGAGAAAAGATACATTGGTATGACCATGAGGGCCATTAAAACCAGAATAACTGAACATAAAAGCAGTATTCGTTGCCTCAAGACAAACACCAAACTATATACCCATTTTACAGAACTGAGACATCCCCCAGAAAGTCTACGTTGGGTAGTCCTCGAGGCACATCAACAAATAACACATACAGCCCTGTTCAGGATTGAACAAAGGTGGGTGTTTCATCTTGACTCAGCCAATGGTGGCCTGAATGATGACATCCCTTGGAGCACCATTAATTAATACATGATCCATACCTACAGCATGCCATGGGAGCTTAGTATACACTACAAGATGGCAACTATTGTTCCTTAAGAGGTTCCATCGCCACTGAACCATCCGGGACCTTAACGAGGCACCTTATGCAGTGTTGACTATCTTCATATACTGCATCCATCACCTTTTGGACCATTATAGTTACATGGCAGCTTCCATGCACCAATACAATCCTCATACCGACATGGCCATGATCAACTAAAACACACTCCAAGATGGCCGCCATGATTCCGTCAATAAGGACATCATGTTTCCACTACCACGTGATTTCATTTTGACCGTTACCGAACCTTTCGGAACCTAATGAGGGACCCCATGCAGTGTCAAGTATCTTCACATACTGCATCTACCACCTTTTTGAACTCTATAGTTATATAGCAGCTGCCACGCACTATCCCCATACCGATATGGCCGTGATTAATAATAACAAAAAAACACACTCCAAGATGGCCGCCATGATTCCGTCTACAATTACATCACTTTTTCACCAACACGTGATTTCGTTTTTGATCCCAGCTGTGGCCACTTTACCCACTCTGCGGTCTCCGCAGCAGGTATTTAAACAGGTTCCTGCTGTGACACAATACCTTCCTGATTGCAGCGGAGCGGGTAGGTCAGCCACGAGGCTCCGAGCGGGAGCAGGTGAGTATGCACATCCTGTTGGAGGCTCATTCTGACACCGGCGACTAATGGAGGTAAGAGGTACCGGGATCAGCGCTGCGAGCCTTAAGCCACTGAGCCTTAAGCGGACACTTTTTCTTTATGGTATTAGCCCATTACGCAGCCGGGCCCCTGGGGGCGCTTACGCTGTGCCACTTTACCGGAGTAGCTCTGTGAGAATCCGTTGTTGGGGCACAGCGTGCGGCACCACCACTAGACATACAAGCCCAGTGTGAACACCAAAAAATTGATTGTGTCTTTGGTTTGGGGTCATAACTGCAGGCTACAACCACCCTGACCCGGACCTTCTGCTCCTTACAACCTAGTGCACCAGGACCAGTAAGTGAGCATCGAACTAGTGTACATAGAGCCAATGACTATGATCTGGTATTTTATGTCTCATTTCATACAGAGACACTACATTGAGTGTCCCCATACTCCGCTGCTAACTGATGAGGCAGAATTAGATACCTGGAAGAGGTGAGCCTATGTCCACTCACCACTACGGTCCAAAAAGTCACAACTTTTTTAACATGTATACACAGGGGATATGTACAGAAGCATACACAGAGTTTGAATGGTTTGCATGATAGCACTGTGTGTTTTTTAATATATGTTCGACTCTTGAATGTGAAAATTGAGACACATCGATTGAATTCAACTGGGATCATTTCACACTACTTTGTCATGGTTTTTTAATTTTCTTTTTTGTACTCTAGGTTGGCTGCCTTTTCTCCGGGGTAATGACCCACGGGTAGAGCAATTGGTAGGTAGCGTTGCACCTTGCCACCCACTGTAGATAGTTTTTATTATTCACTCGGTCCTGAAGAATCGCCAGCTGATCACTTTCGTGACTTATTGAGGCGAGAAACATGTTGACCATCTAGGGGTTGAGCGAAAATTTTGTCACATTACAACAAAACTTTCGCCCCCCTCTATTTCTTTTAATCAGGTTGGGACCCTTACAGAATAAAATTCATTATAGAGGCTTCCTTTACCTGTTTTATATTCACATCCCACATCTACAGGTACCTAGGCCCCTCACACCCACGGCACCTATACAGCGAGGAACAAAAGATCTCCGATAAAGAGCCCCTTTATGGGTGCCCGTCGAGCATTGCAGCGCTGGCCCGACGAGGAGCAGACCCATATGATGAAGCATGACACCTAGCTTGCTGGGTGTGTGAGGGTCCCAGTTCCGACAGGAGGTATTCCCCACCTCCTCACTACTTAGAGTATACACAAGGTGGCTAATATCCCACCTAAGGAACTCCGTACCTTTCTGTCTCTTGGCTTAATTTAGGGCATGTACGTTGGACCTTCATCAAGCCCTTTTCGTCCCTCCTTTTGTTGACATACTTGAATGAGGCACAGCCTCATGAAGAAAGGACTGGGACAAAGGATATGGATGAGGAGATAAGTACTCAGTTAAAACTCTGCTGGTGCCTGCACAGCCAGTGTTCTGTGCGCATGGAGAACACAAAGTGGAGAGAGGCAGGGCTGTAAGTGGGCCACGCTTATGTGTTCTTAAGCCACGCCCTTAATTATATCGGCCATGCCCCTTTGAGACACCCCCCTTCTAGTTTTTTCATCCCACTTAAAGACCTGGAGATAGGTAATGCTATGTTTCTGTATTCATGGATCATATATACTTACGGTTAGTTAACACCGAGTCAACGTATAACCACTTTTTTTTTTTCTATTTGTTTTTTTAGACCCGGTGTGGGATCGGGAGGGGCATAGTGGTCATGAGAGGCACTTTCCTTGCAAATAGAACTTGCAAGATTCCCAGGTCCATGCTTAAGTAGCTCAGCTAGTCCAGGTTTTTGACTTTGCATTCTGGGACTTGTAGTCCTCTTCCAGACTATTATAAAATCGGTACTAACTCCTAGAATGTAAAGAAAAAACCTTGAGTGGCAGAGTTACTCACGCATGGAGCTAAGAAACTTGAGAGCTGTGCTGAAAACAGCACAAGCGGGCTCACACTGTGGCCACCATCATCTCCGTAACTTTATAGCTCACAGTGACGTCTCTGTCCCTGATCAGATCACCCTACTCTGTTTTCAGTAGTCAGTAACAGCCACATCTTTCATATTTATAAATGTAGCAGAGAATGTTAGGGCGCTCCCATGGGATTTACCAGTTTTCCAGTCCAAGCTTAACAACGCAAACTGTTAAAATATTAACACAGCTTGTGTTTTATATTCATGATTTTCTTTTTTAAATATGTTTCTTGGCATGTTATAACAATACTTACATTGCTATAGGAAGCACTGAGCCGTGCTTGAGAATCGAAGCGTGATAAATTCCTGTCAGTGCTACTGTCAGCAGAACTTGCTACAGCATTAGTCATGATTTACTGTGCCATGAGATAATATCTTTCTTTAGAAGACTGAACATTCTCGTAGATGCTTAAAGGGTGAGAGCCCTGCAAACTCATTTTAGGGAGCGTAGCTGCTTCCTCTTGTAGTGAAAATAAAATGAGGCCCTTTGTAAAAGAATACAAGAATTTACAAAGTTTTGGAAAAGCAATACCTATTGTATTGCAGAGCGCGGTGTTCGTGAAGTGGGCGCCGCGCTCATTATTAAAGTTTAAAAAAATAAAATGAAACTGAGCCCGGTGTCCCTGAAGCGGGCGCCATGCTCAGTATTAAAGTTAAAAAAAAATGAAACCAAGCGCGGTGTCTCTTTGAAGTGGGTGCAGCGCTCAGTATTAAAGTTTTAAGAAAAAAATAAATAAACAGAGCGCAGTGTCCCTAAAGCGGGTGCCGCGCTTAGCATGCAAATTACAAAAAAAGCAGCAACCATTGTCCCCATTAGTGCCAATAATCAAAATAGTGTTCACCCACTTATAATGCAGACCATGTAACATGCCAAGTGAAAGGTCCAGTCGTTATGGGTGGTAACAAATGCAGACAAGGCGGTACCAAGGAGGGACTAACAAGCCTATTTACGAATCAGAAGCCAGCATTTAAGAAGGACAATGACACAAGCCAATGACAAATATGGGCGGAGAGTGGGCGGGGCTTCCACTGCATACTCTATTACAACATGCCTCGCAGAGCGAGCAGCGCATGCGCCCTGCTGCTAGGATCGACCTAAGAAAACAAAACTGCACATGCATTTAGAAAGTAAAGCTGCAACTGCACTTTACTATTTATTGGCAAATAAGCCCCAAAAGTGTGGTAAGTCAACTGTTCACCGCTTTCCAGTTCATACGTGACATTCCATATCCATCAGTCAACATAGTACCTTTTGGATGTGTAGACAGCAGTTTCTTTCACTCTTAATTTTTTTAATCTCTAGCACCAAGTATTCATTGTCTATGGCACCCAATGCATTTGGTAAGATGGCTGGTGGTTTGTACTGTTCGAGGGAGACCGACACATCTAAATGGTACTGTCACAAAGTACTTCTGCCCTCCTCATCAGGCATGGTCTACGCATTCTACTCTGTTCACTGTTATGATCTCTTGATATTTCTGATCTAATTCTGCCTGATGGCAGAGTTAGCTCCACAATGATGCTCTTGGAGTGTCCTTGCACATCTGTTTTTCTTTCCGCAGTTCTTTTCAGTGTTCAGTCCTTACCCAAATATGGCACTCAATTCTGACATTTCAGAATTTGGTTTTATTGGACCTTTTGGCTGTCACTGAAATCTTGCTGGGAGAACCCATATACCATCCGATTATAGAAATGTTTGATGAGCTCATGAGACTTGTGTTGGAGATGAAGTTCCCTTTATTATACATTACTCCTATTCAATATTCCACCTTGTTCAAGTCAAGAACCTTGCAGTCAGTATCAATTTCTCCCTAAAATGTACTTGGTTCTCAGTTCTAGTCTGCCACCCCAGATTACTGAGTGTGTGGGGTATTTTGCTGAAACCGTTTATACCCCTGTTTTTAAGGCATC
Organism: Calotriton arnoldi; assembly: GCA_963921515.1. NCBI lineage: Eukaryota > Metazoa > Chordata > Amphibia > Caudata > Salamandridae > Calotriton > Calotriton arnoldi. The sequence continues at coordinate 1,569,725 of CAWUFW010002315.1, read as the reverse complement.
AAAAACATTAGCCTAAGTGGCTTTCATTTATGGGCTGAATGTGATGACCATTTCGTGTTTAGCACTGGCTGCAGCCAAGTCCTATTCTAAATCTCCGCGAGCTGGTGACTGGCCCCACTCTGGATTTAAAGTTTTCTGACATTGCTTTAATGGTCAAACCTGCTCTGCCTCTTTTTTTGGATGGATTACTTGCCAGTTCCTATTTCTTCGAAGTCAGGTTCGACCACTGTAAGCTCTCCATCATCTGTGCCTTTTACACAGAGGCTCTGGCCAAACTTATTTATGACTATTTGAATAGGACTTTGTGTAACTCAACCTTCACTGCTTCCACTGATCCTCCTATTAGTCTTAAAAAATGTAATTAGTGATTCAGAGAAGCTAACAAGCTATCCCCATTAAGCTTTGTTTCCTACTCGCCCATATCCACCAGTGCCATGGAACTCCTCAGTAGAGACTGCAGATAATGCATCTGCCTGCAAACATGCTGACTATCTCTGGCACAATGGTCTTAAAGCCAGGTACCTCATTTTGCTGAAAAGGTGGAAAAGGTCTTAGATGCGACCTATGACTTCTATTATCTGGTGTGACCATAACTCGCTCTCACTAGATCGCTTATAGAACCATATACAATACATAGTACTTTTCACTTAATGATTAAATTACACCTTACTCTTCAGTTCTCCCACATAAGACAAACTTTCATGACCATTCCAAGTCCAATATCTGAATGCTGGCCTCAGAGATATTCCACATCATCACATTTCCTAGACCACATTAGGTACAAAAGAGATGGTCACAGCAATCTTAACTCATACCGGGCACATTAGCAAAGTCTCCCACTCCCAGAAATCCACAAACACTGTGGCTCTGATTACAATGCGCTCAGACAAATGCCTGACCGGCATCGTGTCAGAATGGAAACCGACCAAGTAGTAGTCAGCAGTTCCATCTGACGACTTCGGATGCGACCGCCCGTGAGGCGGTCGGAAATATGAATTTTCCCATTGTGGCTTGTGCAGTGGCAGGTAAAGGGCCACAGCACAAGCGGCATTTTGCAAAATGGATGTTTATAAATGTCCATGCACTGTGTGCCAGGCACCTTGTGGTGCCTGGCACACGGGGTATGGATGCTGCCCCATAGTGGAGGCCTCAGAGTGACGGGGCCCTGCTAGGGGCCCCCAAAGTCCATTTCCGACAGCCTTTTAATGGCGGTCGGACCGCCATTGAAACGCTGCCTGAAAGGGAGAACATAATCCCTATGGCAGTGCCTGAGCAGGCACCGCGCCATTGTAGGGGATTAAATTCCGACAGTTGGACGGGCTCCGTGAGCCCGTCAAAATTGTCGGTCAGTCCCTCCGCATGCTGCCTCCAACTGCCACGCATCATAATGCGGCAGTCAGACTGCAGCACTAGATGTCGGTCGGACTGCAACCAACATGCCATCAGTTGCGGTCCGACTGACATCATAATGAGGGCCAAAGTGCCTCATTTAGGGCCTCATAATGTCAGATGGATTGCCACTGTAGGTGGCAGTCCGTTCGACTTCTGAGGCTGCGGTTCGACCGCCGCATAATGATGCGGTTGGTCAGAGGGACCGACTGACGTCTCCGACAGACACAAGGAGCCCGTTGAGGCGTCGGTTGGACCGTAATCCCTACAATGGGGCAGTGTCTGCAGAGGCACCGCCATAGGGATTATGACAACCCTTTTCCCTCTGCCTTTACATGGCGGTCTGACCGCCATGTGAATGCAGACGGAAAGGGACTTTGGGGGCCCCTAGTTTGGCGTAATTTGACGAATCCTCGTGAAATTTTAAAAACTATTATGCCAGTCACTTCAGCTCCTGTCTTGAAAATTTCAGGGTTATCCGTCAAGCGGGGGCTGAGAAAAAGGGGGGTCCCAAAACGCTTTTTCTCCATGTTAATTTCCATAGGAAACTTTAGACATGGCTACAGCCCGAACTGCTGAACGGAATCACACCAAATTTGGCAAAAAGGTAGCTCTTGGTCTAGAAAGCACTCTTTTTGTTAAATGGTGTAAATCCATTCAGTAGTTTCTGACAAATTTAAAGATTTCTCAGATATACAACTGTGGCCGCGATGGATCCGCGACCTCTACCGATCTCGTGCCTGAGATCTGATTGGCTGCCAACACTTCAAACCAGGAATTGTTGGCAGCCATATTGTGACTCGGTCGAACCAAGTCACAAACAAAAGGTAAAAAAAAAAAGAAAAGGGGGCAGGGTAGAAACACCCTGACCCCCAAGGCCTGTTCAGGGGATCCCACAGGGACCCCTAGTGCCAAAAAAGCATATTTTTTAAAATTCTCGGCAGGAGTCGCGTTGGATCCACGAATCCAGCCAAATTCTTTTTTAAAAACGAAGCACGGGTTGACGCGCTTTATTCAATTAAGCCCCTGATTATGGCAGGTCCCAGAGGCAATTAAAAATAATAATGTGGGGGTCCACATGGGCCTCCGCAGCCCAGGGACCGCCACCTCCCCGGGGCTAACCACCACAAAACTGCAGGGGGGCACACACACCCCACAGCCCCGGGGATCACCACCTCCCCAGGCTATATTAAATGAAAATGCGTGGGGGGTGCTCCAGCCCCCCACGCAGCCCCAGAGACCGCCACATCCCCTGGGCTAGTATACTGGAATGCATGTCAAAACAACAAATCAAGGCCTGGCCCCAGGGGATGTGGTCCCCGGGGCCGAAATCGGCTAGGTGTCGGGGTCACGTGGCCCCCTCCTATTTATTTAAAAATCAATGGGCATGCCCCGGGGGATGGGGTCGCTGGGGCCGTAAATGGCCCGGGAGGGGGGCCCCCACTCCCTTTGTGCCTTCCTGCACAAAAACAATCCCTTGAGGCATATTCCTCTTTCTATGTGTGCTGAAGAATGCAGCACACATAGAAAGGGAAGTAACAAGGAGAAACATAGATATGTTCCCTCTTTACGCCTCCCCTGGGAAGGCATAGCCTTTTGGTGCATTCCCTAGTCTACCAGTAATGGTAAATCTGGAAATGCATCAAAATCCATGAGAGTTGCATGGGAACACCCACGCAACATCCATGGAATGCATCCCTGGGGCAGAGTAAAGCAACGCAGCAATTTGCAATGTTTTGCATTACTCCTGATTTATCAAGCCAATCAGGGCCATGCAAATTGGCCTTGTGTGGCTTGATAAATTGCATTTTAGAGTTTGGATCACACACACACCATGTTGCGTTGTGTAAAGGCGTCGCAAACCCTTGATAAATATCCCTCTCAGAGTTGATGTATAAATTTGAAGATGCTAAGCGATGCTTCCATATATAATCAGTTGCGAGAATTACTAGCTCCTCGACTAGACATCCTTCATCCTCCCAGAGTCGATAGACAGAAGTGTGATTGGGCACACTTGTATATTTATTATGAGCACAGAGTAATATTTATTTATGAGCTACAGTTTTGTAAATGCATTCGTGATTATCCACACTGCTATGTATAAATGAGTCTCATAAACTTTACCTTGCCCTTGGCTAGAGCCAGTGCAAACCGCCATTTGTTCATGAAATATGATGACTTTTGAGCCCACTATCCAAGAATGCCCACAAAATCGACATTATTTTAAGTTTATGTATTTTTGAAGCACCCACTTTAAACTCATTGACACAATCAAACCAGGCTTTGACAATAGTTACATATCAAAGAAAAGGGCATTAAACTCTAAATAACATGTTTAAAATGATTGTGGCTATTTTATGAACACGCAGTTTATATGAGCGCTTATTAGCAAAAGCTAATAACTAAAATATGTATAGTGTTATAACTTTAATTCTATATTATGCATCTTTTTGCAATGGAACGAGAGGAGTAAGGTAAAGGTAAACCGTGTGCAGCCAGTAGTCAGCACCCACTTCACTTCCAAAATGAAACTTTACTAACGCTAATGTAAAGACTCTTACTGCACATTTCTTAACATAACAAAGAATCCTGAGATAACTATAGTCCTGGCATTGCAATACAGACCTTTGGAATATATGTAAATATGGAGCAAGAGCCTCAACATACGTTATGCTAAAGCTTCACTTTGGGTGCAAAAACTTTTACTGGTTGCTGTATTCATGACATTTCCCAAATTGACATAGGTGCCTTAAATCATCAGTGGGACATGGATTTCTCTGAAGGTTCCCTACATGTCAGTGTTGCAGGAACTGAGGAAAACTGGCCCAGCTCTCCATCTTTGCTAAGTTGATTGTGTATGAAGGAGTAAACACGCTTGATTCTCTTTCCTTTTGCTCCAGCATTGAGGAATTAGTGGGCCAAAGATCATAGTGCACAGTGTCCAGATTCGACAAGTTAGCACAAGTGTCACACAAGCTACTTGAACTTGTGTGCTAAAATATCAAGGGTGATCAACACTGCCACTTCCTCTCTATTTTGCCATTTTTAGCAGATTGCCCATTAAATCCACTGAGGCCATTTCCTTTTCATAACCAGGACAAAACACATCAAGAATCTTGCTCTAGTCAATCTGAACTAACAGCTTGTTGATAATCATTTTTTCTGGAACATTTATAATGATAGGTAAATGATTAAAAAATCTATAGTTATTGGATAAAGTATTAGCAGTGTCCTCGTGCCCACTAACTGTCTTTCAAACTTCGCTTAGCCAGTACAAATGCTGTCAACGTCTCCATAATCAGAATCTTTTATAACCAAAATTCCTAGGAAAAGTGTAGCAAATTGCCTTTTCTGCTTTCCTTAAAACTCTGTACAACCTACCACTCCTAAACAGGAGTAAAGTGCCTGTGTTAATCAGGAGTAAAGTGTCTGTGCTCCCCATTCAAACATGGTTAAACTAACTTATCCCTGCTTGATACATATACAACTGCCATAAAATATAGCATATGGTGCAGAAAATGTGAGAACAATGCAGAGTCCTTGTGTTGGAAGAATCCTTGCAGCAGAGGCAATCCGTCAGTTCTGCACGGGGTTGTGCTGCACAACAGAGTGGAATCGTAGGTTCTGCTGGATCCACAGATAGGCTGTCAAAGCACCTTCATGGCCACTTCCAAGGGTCCAGGACCGGGGTGACACCTCTTTGTAGGGTAGAACTCACAGGTGCAGATTCCAGATGCTGGTTACAAAAGACTAGAACTTGGAGCCACTCTGGTGGTCCTGGGTACAGTTTGCAGGTCCAGTCCTTCTCACGCAGGCAAGAGGCCAGTATATCAGGCAGCAAACCTTCAGGGCAGCAGGCCAGCAGAGTGGCAGTCCATTCAGACGTGTACTGGAGAGTTGGCGTCTGAGATCTAATATCTGGTTCCGTCTTTGAAGTGGAAGAAACTTCTAGAGGATTGCCTTCCAAGTGTCCAGGTTTCCCCCTCCCCTGCCCTGGCTCCAGACAAACTACTGGGAGTTTGCAATCCTTTGATTGATTGATTGATTTGGGGACTTATAAAATAATCTTTTGATGTTATGAATCTCCATTTCCGGAGACCTAATGAGGGCTACACCCATATATATCGTTGAGTCAAAAAATTATTATGTTACCAGAAAACTACGTTTTGCAATTATAGACTAGGTTGTACACTGGGCAAGAGAAAAGTCAGACTATACACATAGCTAATTATTAATATGAAATTTAATTTCTTAGGGCTGAATGCTTATATTCCAAAGAAACAAATTTATCCTAGTTAACTTTAGCACAAGTTCAATGTAACTGGCACCTCACAAGAAAGAAACTGAATACATCAAAAGTCAAAGCAGATTACATGTCCCCTTAAGTTAAAGGTTGTTAAAAGTGACCCATCTCATCCACAGTATAAGTGATCCTCCGGTGTAGTGTTTCCCTTGCTAAATATCAAACCATAAAATGTCATAGGTTGACAAGTATTGAACGTAAAATCTAACTGTCTGACAATGGCAGTTAATTATTTCAAATGCCAAAGGAGATAGGTGTCTTCCTATCCCATTTAGTGACTTTTGTCAGGCATTTGAGCGGTCTAATACTAAACGTTTAAAATACAGCAGAGAATTTAACTTTGTAGGTTCCTATAGTGCAAATGTCAAATGGTGCCTTTTACCTTCACAGTGGGAGGATTGACAGGTCCGTCTTTATAAAGGAATGGCAAAGAACCAGCATGTTCATACCAATGTATCTTGAAATCTGTTCTACCAGAGGTCTAAATCCACCTAACCTAGCGAAATAGCATGTTAACATTTAAGCAGCGTAGGAATTTCTCGATTCTTTACTGTGCAGTCAGTATCTAATCTTACAATTAATTTTAAATATTAAATTGCGCATCAAATTCAAAGAAATAAATTATCATAATCAAATATTGCGAGAATAAAAACAATTGTTATGTATTATTAGATTAGATATTTGATATTGCGCTGATTAACTCACAATTAAGCACTTTAAGGGAACAATATTTCATAAGCAGTATCCAAAAAATAAGGTGATGCACACCGAAAACTGTTTAGATGGGCTGCGGAGATACTGCCTACTCCAGACAGCAGGTTGTTACAAGCCAAAGTGCTTATTACATACATTTCCAGGTTCACACATCTTAACTATAAATGTTCACAACTTGTGTCACAATGAGCTAGCCAAGCTGTGCCTTTTGCAAAGGACCCTGAAGCGTGGATTGCACTATGATATATATTGAGAGAGTGCAATATAGCAATGAAAAGAACAACCAATTACGCATTTCGCCATTCCTGTAAGCAACACAGCAATCCTCCTTCCACCCTTGCTTGCTACATAATACACATTCTTTAACAAATGATCAGAGTAAAGCCTCCATATTTCCATCTGTGGGCTGCTCAAAGTAAGACCAACCCCTACTTGAAGAAAGAATCTGGGAACTTGACTAGCTTCAAAAATGTGTAGATTGCATTTATTACTGAAGGAAAGAAAATTACCAAGTCCTCGTTGGCTCCTCTACTGACCTCACGTTTTAATATTTCCTCGTTGACAGGCAAGGTACCTATTGAATGGAAAACCACAAAAATGATTTCCCAGCATTAAAAAAACTGATCTCTCTGCGCTTTCTAATGTTAGACATATTTATCTCATCCCTTTCCTGGATAAGTGTGTAGCGACAATTATTGCTTCTCAACTGCGGAGAAAACCCTAAGCTATGGAACCCCACTCAGGTTGTCCTTCACACTGGCTATAATACAGAACAGTTCTCCTTTCCAGCTTAGATGACCTCAAGATGGAGATTGAAAAGGGAAGGGTTGGTTTCCTAATCCTCTTGGACATGTTAGCAGCCTTTGACCGTGGTCTGCTGGTCCAGCCGTGAACTGATGTTGGTTGACCCGCTTCCTTCTTTAAAAGAGATAGCAGCACAATCCCAGTTATTCTTTGCTCCTGAGTCTTGAAGTATGGTGTAGCTCAAGGGGCCATTCTAGCACCCCCGTTTTTAAATATTTACATGCTTCCACTGGCCAATCTCCATCATTCATAGAGGTGTAACTTTTAAAAGGATGTGAATGATACTCAACCAATTGTCAGTCTTAATGATCAACCATCAGGTACACACCATAACCATCTTTCATAACTATCTTTCTTCCGTGATTGTGATAGTCCAAAAATGGATGACATCCAGTTTGCTTTAACTAAATCAGTGCAAGAGTGTGTGTGCTTATCACGGACAGGAAATTTCCTTCCACCTACAACCGTGACTTGGCCACGTCTATGGACCCCAGGCTTGTCCCTTCTTAGACATCTTTCTTGACAAACCTGTTTCTCTTGAGCCGCAAGTGAGGGAGGTATCAAGGTCTTGTTTCTTCTAGCTAAAAATGTTCCACAGGTTTCTCATTTTATTGAGCCCATGTACCATACTTCGGAGGTCCTGATCAACCTTAAATTATGACAATAGCATCCACCTTGGCACCTCCCTCGAGAACTATAGCATTAACTTCAATTGGTGCATAATGCAGCAGTTAGACCTATATTTTGTACTATAAATAGGAGACTATGTCCCCTTTAATGCACAAACGTCTCTGTTTCCCAGTCAAAGCAGGTATAAAGTTTAAATCCTCATATATTCATCTTCTTCCACATTGCTCACTTCCAAATTCAATTGTGACCTGTTCTGCATCCATAGATCTGCCTGTATTGATCTTTAGGTTGACTGTTATCATAAAGCTAGAGCTGTAGAGGAAGCATTCCTGGTTGCTGCAGTTAAGCTCTGGAATTTTCTTTGTATGCCCCTTTCTTGTCTTCATTTTCTGAAGCAAATGAAGACCTGGCTATTTCAATATTGGCCACACTGGCCGTTCCCTCATCATTTTGTGTCAGAGCTCTAGTGTCATAAATATTCAGCATAGCTATATAAATACCATTAGAAATACAAATACATCTAACCTGAATGGGTTGTTATCGGTTTTGTGGTCCATGGTGGTAAAGGCGTGGTTATAATTCCAATGACTTTTCACAAAACCCTAAGAAAAATTTAATCTGATGAAAAATGTAAGAACAAAGGCTAAATATTTAAATTTAACTTAACCTTCATCACAAAAATTGATACAATGCTCAAAGGCATTATTTTCTAACTGCCCCTGCATTAGACCCCTGTGCTCATCCACCACACAGCCATTAATACAACCAATGTATTGATTAAAGACAACCAAAGCCCTAGTCATTGCAAAGTAGGTCAAATAACAATACATTTTGAAAGGATCCATACTAAAAGAAATGTCAAAATACTCCAAGAAGGAAGAAACAAGTTAGCTAGACAATGTTTTAATTCTATCTGAAACCTGCTTTATAAGGTCTCTACTAACTAATTGTGAAATCTAGTAATTCGGTCATCTGCAAAAATAAATACGGCTTTCTGGAGCTGAAGTCTGGGGTAGAGAGACACGACAGACCCAGATATACACTGAACAGGAACTTTAGATTGCAGAACACCCTGAAAAATGGCCAAAGAAATGTTTAAGCTAGGAAAGTATGAGGCTGGTCTAGCGCCCCTGACAAGGACATGGGCTTGATACAGTCACGAGAGGCCTTTAGAAAACACATATATAAACATGTTGCTCAAATACCTCTGTGTTTTTAATTAGAAAACAAGGATGACTGGGTAGGGTAACCACACCATATTCTGTCTGGATTATGTTGTCCCAACAAGTAGCCAATACATTGTGCTCCCTCCTCCATCACCAACTATTTTATATGATTTTATAACAAATCTCTATATCAGCGTTGAGAAACACTGTTAGGGGTCCCAAAGCAATCAGAAACTACTGAGTTTCATATCAATGTGGGTCATTTACCTCTAGCGCCCTGGGGTCTTCATGCCATTCTTATTGCATGCACTTCCCAGCAACATAGCCCTTCCTCTACTTGAAGTGTACCTGTGTGTCTATAGTGCCCACTCCTGAGACTCCCACAGCAAAACAGTGAAATACTTATTTTAAAATGTGGGCGCTGGTGCTTACAGGCCAAAGCTGTTTTTCACTGAACATTACAATGGGTGAGACTCCATTAGAGGGTCGCATGTTACAGCAGATGTCTAAAATCCAGAGGTCCAAAAGCAAACAAGCATTTGCAATGCAATAGGTTTCGCATTTGCGAGCGTTAAAGCTATTGGCGTTGTAAATGGAAATGTGTTTTACCTATGTGTTTTTGTTTAGAGTGTTGTGGCTGGATGTGGTGTAAATTTTACAGTAAAACATGGCGGATCAGGTAACAAGCCAAGATGAGCCTTCAGTGTGCTTAGAAAAGAAGGATGCAGGATGCCATGTAATAGGAGCATGAAACAAAAAAAACATTGATGGGAGGCGGTGGTGGGGGAGGGCACCATGCAGGGAGATTTGGCAGTGAGAGAGGAGGTCAAGAAGTTAAATTGTTTACATTACATCCAGCTTTGTGCAGCAGCACTCAAAGGCTTTCAAAACACTGGGAATGCCTAGAAAAAGTTAAACGTGTGAAGCTGTTCATGATCAACTTTTCATTTACTGATTGCCATCTAGATCACAAGCAAATCAAGAAGTACTAAATTATGAATACTTTAGCCGCGGTACATGAAGAATTCCGACTACAAGCTAAGCCTGTGCTCAGTTTGCGGCGGTCCGCTATGTGGAACTCAGCGAAGTGGCCAAAAAACTCCGCTGCGCGGAGTTCCGCAAGCGGTGGAGTGCGCTTGGTAATGACTGTTCGCATTAATTTTCAGTGCCGGGTGTTTGTCCTGCGCTAGAAAATCAATGCGAACAGCATCAAGCGCAGTGCAAGAGGGTGCTGCTTCTTTTCTGCCGCTCAAGTAGATTTTCTACCCGAGCGGCAACTTTCTCAATGCAAACAGAATCTTTCTCAATGCGAGCAGTCGTGGCCACCTTCGACCACCGCATTGAGAAATACGACCGTCCACATTGAGAAATCTCGCCGGGAGGTGGATTTTTCTTGCTCGCGATCGCCAACTTGGTGTTGAGGAGCGTGAGCGAGCAAAGATTTTGCCGGGATGTGGATTTTCCTCACTCGCCCTCGCCAACTTGATGTTGGGGAGCGCGAGCGAGGAAAAAAACTCCGCTCCACAGGATGGAGTTCTTTGGATCTTCGCGTGCTCCTCAGAGCGCGGAATGCAGAAAATTCTGCAAACTCCACGAGCAGAGCTCACCGCCTGGGCTTACTACAAGCACCGCAGCACATAAGAAATGGAACCATGGCTGTGAAAACTAACGAAGGGCACTGCTGGCAGGCAGAGGCTCCGAATTAAGGCAAGCACAACATTTGTCTGCAACTTCAATTAATTATTTTATGCTTCAAAGGCTTGCCTTGGACACACACTTACTTCAATTTGCAGCGACAGCCAAAAAGGAGCTGCATTTTCACATTGGATGCCCGCGGCCCCCGCTCGTGTGGTAACCGGCCGCCCGAGCTAGCTTGGGCTGGCTCAGAGTCAGCTGAGCTACAGTGAGGGGTCCTGAGCCGGCATGCTTTTTGGTGAGCTGCCGCCCGGACCACAGTGCCATGGGCTGCAGCGATTTGTTAAACTGATGCGCCGGCACTTACTATCGCTTTCTCTCAGAGCATCGAGGGAGGAAAGTTACGGACAGAAAAGCGAAGCGACGGGCAGGGTGGGAGAGAGGCTGGGGTGGGGGTGGAACTAATGGAGCGGGAGGTTAAAACAAGAGCAGGGAACGGGGGCGAAGGGACAGCACACGGTGGGAGGGGAAAGCAGTAACACAGGGAGATCAGCGAGAAGAGAGCCGAAACAACAAGAATTCACACATGTGAAGAGAAGCTGTTAAAAAGAGAAAAAAATCCCTAACCAGAAAGTAAAAAAGTGGAAGCTGAAAAGTCCTGTGACAATACTCCAGAACCCACAAAGTACATACAACAGATCATCCTGCAGAGCAAGCGCTGTAGGCTCGACCTAAAAAGGGGTTAGAACCTGACCTACAAAAGGCAAGGACATCCACATCTGTAAGCCACCTTTATATTTAAATTTTAACATACTTTTCTGAAATAGCTGGAAGGTGAAATATTGGGTACATTGTGGGACTAATAAAATACATATATCAAAGGTATGTGATAATTAACATTTTTAGATGTTCATCCCTTGTATGTATAACTACTTACTTTTTCAGATGTGCTACTAAGGCTTTATGAAAGTCCAACAAATGTTTACAATTGATTTATACACTCAGCTCGAGCGGATGCACCTTATTCCTTGCTTTATGTGGAACTAAGAATACAGCATGCGTTCCTTAAATATATCAACCGTTTACAAATACATTTGCAGCTTGATGGTCAGCAAAACTTCTTCATGTTCTGCAAAATCAGTTGCACTCATCCGACAGTGAACTGTCAACTTGTTGCAGATGAGCTGCAGGATTTATACTTGTGGCAAACGTATTTTCTTTCTGGATTTTTATACATTTTTCGTAAGCTTTCCACTTTCCAGATGGAAATTTTAATGGTAAAACCCACCAAACCTGAACATTAATAAGAAATCTATGGGCTATTGAGGCGTGGGCGGGCACTCTGCCCCTCTCTTTGTGTAGATCACATAAGCTGTTACAAGACTGCTAAAACTGTCTCTAGCAAGATCTGCGAAATGAAGTTGTTTTACATGAAAGGTGCTAAATGCATCAAACAGCCTCCTGGACGAGTGGGTCAGTGGAGCCTGTAACAGAAAAAGAAAATGACCAGGGAAGGTAATTGAGTAAAATATGAGTGCTGCAGGAAAATTACAGCTGGAAAATCAGTGTAAAATCACCAGATAATATAGGGCTAGTAGTCTAAATCGGTTATCAATATCTATGTGCCACTATATCTAGATTGTTGTGTCAAGTTAGGTACTAATTCACGCCCCCCCCCTCCCGATATTGATTTAAATGAACACGCTTAGTATAAAGGCATGCAATAATCCCAGGTGAATCTACAGCTCAAAAATACTTCATAACGAAACACCTGTTTGAAAGGAAAACTTACTGAGTGAGATAACACCGTTTCCATTTTAAAAGGGCAGGGGGTAGATTTATATATCTAGCCAAATCTCATTTTCATTTGAGAGGGAATTGAAAACATTCTGCTGCTGTTGGAAATAGTTCTTGGTGAAGAACAGAGGCTGAATGATATAACGTGCCCCAGTAGCGGCTCCTGGAGGGAGTGCTGCGGGGCGGTGAGGCGGGGAGGGGAGGGGCAGAGTGGGGGGTAGTAAACTCCGGCATACGGCCAAACGGAGGTAAGTACATAAATAAATAAATAAAACGAATTACATTGCGCACGCTGCATCGCCATTTGGCGTTGCAGCATGCGCAATGTAATTTGTTTTATTTATTTATATATGTACTTACCTCCATTCGGCCGTATTCCGGAGTTTACTACCCCTCACTCTGCCCCTCCCCACCCCGCCCCACTGCCCCGCAGCAGTCCCTCCAGGAGCCGCTACTGACGTGCCCGTTGTTCTTTTACCCCATGCAGTCATCCTAGTTTCAGCTCCTATCTCTAAAACGTTTGTTTTGTCTATTTTTTTTTAGTTTGTTCTTAGTGTGTTATTGTTTTTGTTACTAGTGCAATTTGGTTATTGGGGATACATCTTGGCATGTCTATCTTTTAAACAGTGAGATATGGATGGAGTTTTACAATCATTATACATAGTTTTAAAGACTGTTTTTGCTTTTAAAAATAAATTTGCAATTGTTATGCTGCCGAATCGTTTTAATTGTAGTCCACTATTTTGTAATTTCACATTCTCTTTAAGCTCCACCCCTACCACCTCCTACCACTTCAAACACCACCAGCTATATTTGTGAGCCTGACGCGGGCTCTACTGCACATACATAGGGCCTGGCGAGGGATGCCACTAGGTAGCATGTGATAATTATGTCATCTGATAAGATCCAGTCCCCTGGTGTTCAGAAATGTTGGTGCAATCATTTTAGCTTATTTTGCAAGTGCACTAAAATCCGCATGTGCTGTAATTTTCTAAGAATTCTTCACACTTTAATTCCAGGCATGGCTGACCTGCTGAAATTTACTGGAGGTTGCGGACTTCATCGAAAGCAGTGATTACAGAGTGTAATGATAAACATCACACCCCTTAAATTTGCAATCCCTATGCAAACAGGAGTTTGCTCAGGAACCACAATATATAGCACACATAATTAGAGTACACAACTGCAGGACATTTGCATTTAAGAAACTTTGGGGCATATTAGCAAGACCCACGTTAAAATTATCGCCGTTTTAGCGGCAGGAAACTGCCGCTAAAACGGCGATAATGGGCTTGCTAATATGCGTTATGGAATTCCAATAGAAGCCCAGGTTAGATGTCCTGCTCATCCTCGTTTGTCACCTTTACCCCCCCCCCTCTGCTCTTACCTGCATTGGTCGTCAGTGGGCGGCAAACTCAGGGATCGCCCCGGCAGCAGAAGCTCTAGCTACGCCACTGGATTAGTGGAGACTACATTTCAGGTATGCCTGCAGAGACATGATGCTCATCTAATAAGTCGGCTCATAAAGCACTTGGAACGAGTAGAAATCGAGCTGCAGGAACTACCACAGAAAGTACATGATTTCTCTTTTCCCGATTCCTAAACATGTGCATGCGTGCCGAGAATGACAGGCATACCTAATAAAAGGAGGCTCCACTGGAGAATATGTTCCTTTTTCAGAATATTCCCATGCACTTCAGCACACTGAGCAGTGGATGAGAGAATAGAAGGGCTTGTCTATAGAGACTTATACCATTAGTCCTCATATTATTGTTGCTCACCGTAGTCCCCTTTGTGTCCTGCAGCTATAGCCCTTTGGGTGACCTTCACTGCAGCAGGGCCTTTCACCTAAATAATATCAATAAGGCACAATAATTGTATGACTTGATTTAGATTATAGACTAATTGTACGATTTGTCTATCTTACTTTACGATAGTATTTAGATATGCTCTTCATTTTAATATTAATACTATGCGTATGCTGTTTCTAAAGTATGTTTTTTAAGACGTGTTTTATGGTTATATTGTAATGGTTTTTATCAACCAAACAATACAAATGTGTTGACTTTGACTCCAACAGCTCGCACAACACAACAAAGAAGTTTTATAACCATAGCAGAACAAGAATTGACAAAGCCAAAGGACTAGCAGCCAAAGCCAGACCTATGGGCTTTGACAGTACTTGTTTTATACTATTGCTAATATCAAGGGATTAGATAATTAACTAAATAGCATCTGACAGCTTATCAATGTGTGCCCAGCTTTATTTCATGAAATGCAGCTAGCAAAAATCTATAATATCTGAATGTGTGCAAACATCAAGCACCCGGTAGTGTACTGCTGAAAAAATTGTAATAGTAATGAAAAAAACATTGATATGATCCTGATCCTTGATGAGGGTGGATTAAGAAGCAGTTTCAGACGCGTGAGAAAATCATTCCTATGAAATAACACCCTTTGGAAGAAATTGCTTATAATTAATACACATCAGCTATGCTTTCAATTTAAATCTTACAACTTTCACAAGCCAGTTCAGACAAATAATGATAATAATAGTCGAGAGTGGTTTGTCACATGTAAATCCTGGATATTGCATGAACAAAGAAAGAAAACGCACTAACCAGTGACAGAGTCAAAAGGAAAGTTCAAATGGGAGCTCCAATGATTGCTACAGAGCAGCCACTCACAAGTAAACAGTGCGTGATGCTGCCTAAGAAATGACCAATAAGTAAGTAAGTCAATATATACATTTGTGTACAAAGCTATGATTTTAAGCATTATCCTATGACATGCAATTTCATTTGGGATCTTCTGAGCATATAGAGAATTTAGAGCAGGAGTTTAAATGTTTTTTTTTTTTTGCTGTGGAGTACTGCAAATGTACACCTTCGGAACAAATTAAACAATCGTGTTTTGCTCCATAAGTACAGATAACACAAGCAAATTAAAACTAGGGAGCATATTTACGAGCACCTTGCGTCATGCTTCTACCACACAACGTGGTACATGCATGACGCAAAGCCCCAAGTCTTATTTATGAAACCACGCTAAGCCACTTTGCATGGCTTTGAATGGCTTCACAAATATGGAGTGTTGCATCACAACGCAAATTGCTGCATTGCCTTACTCTGCTGAAGGGAGGCATCCCGTGGGCGCTGTGGTGAGTGTTCCCGCACAATTCCCATGGTTTTTGATGCATTCCCAGATTTACAAGGACATGGGAATGCGCCAAAATCGGACGCATCCCCAGGTGAGGCGTAATGAGGAGAAATATGTTTATTTCTTCTCATACTGCAGCACAAATAGAAAGAGGAAAATACCTTTATGGATTGTTTTTGTGCACGTCGTTGCCCCTTCCTGCACAAAAACATTCCTGCCTGTAATGCAGTTACCCTTACACCATGATGCAAGGGTGCCAGCATTGAGACTAGGCTGCGAAAACGGCGCCAGAGCAGGAGGAAAGGACAGGAATGCACTGCATTGGATAAATAACATGCATTCCTGCTCTTCCCCTGTGACGCAGGGCAGCGCAGGAAGGTATATTGAAGTGAGGGGACTTGCTGAGCAGCCCTGCACCACCATTCTGGTAATTATGCCCCTAGTAGAATATTTGTGCATTTCAAAACTTGTGACATATGTGCTAGTGAGTAATAAGGAAAGGATGTACAAATTATGATATACACTGAGGGGCAGATTTATTAAACTTTCATGCAGCACAGCTCAGCACAGCAAGCCACCTTGCGATGCGCTGCATGAAAGGGAAAGGGCAGGAATGCACCGTATTTAACATAATATGACACATTCCTATCCTTTCCTTGAGCTTGTGCCCTTTTGGCTGCCTAGCGCCAACACTGGCACACTTGCACCATGGTGCTAGGGTGCCTGTATTGCAGACAGGATGGTTTTTGTGCAGGAAGGAACATCTTCCTGCACGAAAACAATCCTCTGAGGCTTTTTCCTCTTTTTATGTGTGCTGTAGAGTGAAACACACATAGAAAGAGGAAAGAATTAGAAGAAATAAAGATATTTCTCCTCGTTATGCCTCCCTTTGGGAGAAGTAGCATTTTGGCGCATTCCCAGGTTTACCACAAATGATAAATCTCAGAATGCAACAAAATCCATGGGTGGATGCGGGGCAACACCCACGCTCCACACATGGAACGCCTCCCTGGGGCACAGTAACTCAACGCAACAATTTGCACTGCGTTGCATTACTCTGAATTTATCATAAGTAAAAAGTTACCCCCAGACTTATTATTTTTCCTAAAAGTTAGAGTCTTCAGAAGGACAAAGGATAACCCTGCACACTTTTGAAGCAGTTCCTGTGTGCCCTTCTGCAAACAATGCAAACACAAGGAGATGATGGATGGAGTGCTGAGCAAATCAAACACTCACCCCCAGTCACGGATCTGGGTTGAATCCATCATCATTCTTTAGCTCACTTCGCCACCTCAGTTCAGACCCAGCTATATGCAAATCAGTCTTGACCCTGTACCTCATGGGAACAGGCCAGCCCGAACTGCCAAGCCAGGTCTTCCCTGAACCGGAAACAAGCATCCTGGGACCGGTTTCTGGGTAACACCCTTCATCAGCCAGGCTAGCTTGAATCCAGTGGCAAAGTGAGCAAGGGACCCACGTCTGGGCATACCCTGCCAACTTAGGGCGAACAAAGCAAACACAAGGAGATGATGGACGGAGCGCGGAAACTTTTCAGACACTCACCCCCAGTCACGGATCTGGGTTGAATCCATCATCATTCTTTAGCTCACTTCGCCACCTCAGTTCAGACCAAGCTATATGCAAATCAGTCTTGACCCTGTGCCTCATGGGAACAGTCCAGCCCGAACTGCCAAGCCAGGATTTCCCTGAACCGGAAACAAGCATCCTGGGACCGGTTTCTGGGTAACACCCTTCTTCAGCCAGGCTAGCTTATATCCAGTGGCAAAGTGAGCAAGGGACCCACGTCTGGGCATACCCTGCAAACTTAGGGTGAACAAAGCAAACACAAGGAGATGATGGATGGAGCGCTGAAATCTTTCAGACACTCACACCCAGTCACGTATCTGGGTTGAATCCATCATCATTCTTTAGCTCACTTCGCCACCTCAGTTTAGACCCAGCTATATGCAAATCAGTCTTGACCCTGTGCCTCAATGGAACAGTCCAGCCCGAACTGCCAAGCCAGGTCTTCCCTGAACCGGAAACAAGCATCCTGGGACCGGTTTCTGGGTAACACCCTTCATCAGCCAGGCTAGCTTGAATCCAGTGGCAAAGTGAGCAAGGGACCCACGTCTGGGCATACCCTGCAAACTTAGGGCGAATAAAGCAAACAATCCCATGTGCCCCTCTCTGCATTAATCCAACATGGCAGAACCTTTCCTCCCCTATGCAGAGCTCCTGTGCCCACCTTAAATGTGTGGCCAGGGAAAGAAGCAAACACTCCCCTGTGTTCACTCAAAACTGGTTCTGCTGACAGTTTCACTCCCACTGGGATTGGTGCCTGGCTGACTACTAGGAGAATAGAGGGGGCAGTTACAGGTGTGAGCCACATCTGCCTGTGACAGGGTAGGCCCCTTTGACAAGATGACCTATGACAAGATGAGCAATGCCCAGGAACTTAGTTATCATCAGAGGAACAGGACACCTCCCTAACCCATGCCCTTTGTCTCAGGTCTAGAAGCAAATTTGCACCTAAGGAATTACTGTGCTTCTGGGTGACAGTTAGAAGTTCAGGTAAATGAGTTTCTAGATGCTGTAGGCAGTATAAATTAACTTTTTAAAAGTACCTTTTGTAAAATGTTTGTTATAAATCTGACTTTACAAATGAATTGGATCTGTAATAAATGTGTTAAAAAGTCAAGGAAGTATCTTTTTACCTGGTTTCTAGCTTATACATTTTAATAAAGTATTCCAATGCTTTCCTATGGAACAGCTAACATTGCCACTGTGAAAATAGATGTTTATGCCTTTTCATTGTAAGGGCATGCTTAAAATGATACCTTTACATGTCCTATTTTATATACTTTGCGCCATGCCTTACTGGCTTTTAAAGTCTATTTAGGGATGACTAAACATTATCTACAAGAGAATTTAGGCCTGTCAAAAGAGATTATATTGACATGTCGAATTTGCAGTTTAAACCTGCCAAGTTACTGGTGACAGACCTGCAGTTTTGCATCGTCACTTTAGTGGTGGCACACAGGTGCCGCAGTCCACTGGTGACTTACCCAGGAATGGAACGATGGAGACTGGGCAGTAGTTGTTCAGGTCATCTGAATCCAGAGATAGGTTTTTTTAAGAAGTGGAGAGATTTGACCCATTTTTAGACAGCTTAGGAACAGACCCATATCCAGGGAAGTGTTGACCAGGGTAGACCATACAGGGAGTTGTTTGGCAAGGGGTTTACTGAAGGATCCAGGAATAGTGTTGTAGAAATGGTTTGAGGGTTTCACCCTGGATATGGTCATCAGTAGGTCAGTTCTGAGATTGGGGAGAAAGAGGACCATGGATGCAGTGCTTTGCAGGGCAAATGTTCTTTGACTTCAATGACACATGTGGCCAGGAGGAAGATGTTTACATCCATGACTTTCTCGTCTAAGAACTCCACAAAATTGTTGCAAGGTCCACAAAGGACTTGGGTAAGGGGGTGGAGGAAGTGTTGTTAGGCTGTTTGATCACCTCAAAAAGTAGTTTAGGTCTATTCTTAGCAGTGCCTAGGTGGTATCTGATGTGTGAAGGCTTGGCACTAAAAACACTGTCTTTATAGGTTTTTCTCGTGGATTGTAGCTTAGTCATGCTAAGCGGTGAGGAAGCTTGTCTCCATTTGTTTCTCAAGTTTCGTGAGTTGCTTCCTTTCTTCATATTGGTGTTTTAAGTACCAGGGAAGGGAGGGCTTGGGTCTGCTTTATTTGTTCTTGAGGAGTGCAAAATCATCAATCAGGGATTCCGTGCAGGAGTTTAATTTTTCTGTGGCCTTGTTGATGTCTAGATGAGGCACCATCGGGGCATGGTTTGGCAGGGCCATGGCAAATCATGGCTTTGATGTCAAGGTTACTTGTGTCCCTGAACAATCTTTTTTGTTTCTTAGGTTGACCAGAGAATTTAATGCTGGAGAAAGACACCGTAAATGGTATGCAGATGACCAGACCAGTCTACCGTGATAGGGTTACTGGTTGAGAGGTGAGATGTTCTAGATATGATTAGATCCAGAGAGGAGCCCCTACAGTGAGTAGGATTCTGGTAGAGCTGTTGCAGTAATTGTCTTTGAGAAAGGAGACAAAAGTGTCCAAAGGTTTGTCGATCATTGTGCCCCAGTCAAGATTGAAGACCCTGAGGAAGAAAATATTGTCTGAGCTGATTAGTTGGGAAGTGATGAATTGCATTCTTTTCTCAATGAAGGTGTTTTTTCACCTGGGGGGTGTTAAATTACATTCAACTTTAGGTTATATTATGCACAATTTGAGACTTTGATTTTCTCCATCATTAGGAAAGGGATAACGAATTAATTCACTTAAAATGCAATACTATGGTTTGCAAAAGTAATTTACAGACAAAAGTTCAACACGGAGTAGATTGAATGTAAATGTGTTAGTTGCGTGAAAAGTATTTATTTTTTCACATGCACACGTTTTTAAGTATTCACATTTTGTGCAATACTTTTTAAGAGCTGATCCCCCAATATTTCACTTTTTAAATGCAGATCGGAGATGCTTTTGTGAATAATGCATTAATGGCTGTGATTCCAGAGATCTGCTGCTGTTTTATCCTTTCTGTATCCACACTAGGATGATATTCCTCTGCAAATCAGAAGAGTGGCCAGCATCAATGATCGTCACTTTCTTTAAAAACCTCATTTCAAAATTCTACAACATGCACCCACTATCTCTTCACAGATTTATCTGACATCTAACCAGCCACATTGTATACAGAACTCTTGAATGGATTTGTAGGAGGCACATACACTGCCTTGTTCAAGATAAAACACTGTCCTTCAGATTGCGAACTTTTAAGGACAACCATAATCAGAACATTAATAGCACTGTTTGACAAACATATAACACAGTCAAAGAGGGCCATGCTACAGATATCACCAGTGGTAATAACAAAGGTCAATTATGTTCTCTAGTGCTGCCCAACACTCAGAACAATTGACATAAAGCAACCATAATAGCTCCTGTCACATACGAGTTATCCCTATCTCAAAACAACTTCCTTCCTAATCCATATCACCATAAATTGCAGACATTTATTCAGCATGTTACCCCTGGCATTTCTCTTGTGACTCCCTGATAGAGGTTCCAAGCAAAAGTGAAGCAATATACTTTTAAGATGAAGCTGCCTGAGGCTGGGTTCTCTGGAGATTGCTAGAAGCTCCAGTTTGAAGGGATCTCATGGTAAATGTCACCATTCAGCCAACCTTCAGGCCCCAAGCAGCTTCCAATTGAGCTACAGCTTTGATTATCCAAGTTTATTGAAATACATCTGAGAAGACGTATTACAATGACATGGCAATGTATAAAGTTTTTTTTAAACACAGAGGGGCCGATTCCGATTTGGGCCGGAAATCTCTCCGACCGAGTGGACCCGGAGAGATTTCCGACCGAATCGGACCCTAGCAGTCCGACCGAACGAGTACGATGCGCACGCATGCTATCGGACTCGATTCGGTCGGACTCCCATTGAAGTCAATGGGAGCCGGTCGTACAACGCGTACGCGGGCTCCCATTGACTCCAATGGGTGCGAGGCGAACAAGGCGCCCCCTACAGCGGGTACGCGTCGGAGCGGGTTGCGCCGTACATGCACAGGCCTGTGTGCGACTCGCACGGCTAGGCGTACAGGGGGGTCCGACACGGACCCCCAAAGTGCGGCTCCGACTGCTCTTTCGAGCCGGACGGCGCGAGTCGGTCGGACTGCTCGAGGCGCGCATCGTACTTACCCGGCCGGGGAACGTCTCCATTGCGCGGTGTGAGTCGTGTCCGTGCGAGTCGGTCGGAGCGGTCAGCTTTCGCGAACGAGTCGGTCGGTGCGGTTGGGTCTCGCGAACGAGTCGGTCGGAGATTTCGCATCGTACTCGCTCGCCCGGACGCGCGTACGTATCGGTCGGGAAACAGGGCTCCGAATCGGATCCGGTAAAGCCGAATCCGATTCGGAGCCCTACCGGCCGAGATCGGAATCGGCCCCAGAGTTTGTAATAAGTGAAGACGCTGACTTTGAAATGTGTGTCAATCGTTGGCAAGCTGTGTTTTAGTTTTATAAGTAAGTGCTTAAATCCTAATATTTCACTGTAGTAATTCACATTCATATGTCAAGCCTGTGAAAGAAACTAACATCAGGACATTCAACATTACTGGGCTGCTGGAAGCTACCTTTCTGGGTTCTTCCCCTGCCTATGACATTGCATTTGCAGTATTCCTAGTTGCCTTCAGTGTAGGAGAGTAGGATCTGCTTCACATGGGTACCCCCACTTTTTGCTGATGCTTCACTGTTTTTCGACATTAGTCTGGCTGGGGCCCTGCTAATCAGAAACCCAGCCTAGCTGCTTCCTCTCTAAAATGGTTTCCATGTGCCTTAGGCACATCTCTGATTGGGATCTGGAGTGCCCTTATAAGTCCCTAGTATATGGTATACTATGTACCAAGGGCATAGGTACCTCAGAGGCCTGCCAGGGGCTGCAGCATGTATTATGCCACCCCTGGAAGGCCATCCAAACTGACACCACAGGTCTGCTACTGCAGCCTGGGTAAGGTGGTGCATGCACCCCTTACTGTGATATAGGTTACCTATATCACGAAATACATACACACATAGAAACCTATAAGTCACTCCTAAGGCAGGCCTTATCAATCCTAAAGGCAGAGTGCATGGTTCCTATGTGAGAGGGTGCCCCTGCATGAGCAGGGCCCCTCTGCAGCGTTCGGAGACCATCTCTGATGCTGTTTGTAGTGCAGCCTGACCATATACTCTTAAGCGCATTATATCCTCGCGGTAAAATGCTAACTTTGGAATGGCTGCACCTAAACATGTCGTGTTTGGTGTCAAACATCTTGGAATACTACCCCCCCGCCAATCCTGGCGGCGGGGGTAGCATTCCACCCTTCTAGAGGGAAAGACATGTTAACTCTGACGAGTCCGGTAACTTCTTTCCAGAGCCCTGGCATCACAAAATGGATGCTGCTGCCACAGACACGAGTCTGGCCTCCTGCTGCTGGACGAAACTCCGGCAGGGGAGGCCTGGACAATAGGTTTCCTGTCCCAGGGAGGTGTGACCACCTCCCCAGACAGGATAATGTGTATTGGGGCTGGGCGGGAGCACTTTCGGGTGCTTTGAAGTCCTGCACTGGGGGCACATTTGGTGTCCCTGTGCATACCCCAGTTCAAACCGGATCAGGGGCTTGCAGCCCCTGCTTTGGCGCGAACTGGACAAAGGGAAAGGGGTGTAGCCACTCCTCTGCCCTGACCCACCCATAGGTGGGGCCACAGAGTAGTCCAACCCCTATTTTTAGAATAAAGGTAGGAACCCAGTCCTTAGGACTTTAGATTATACCTGGACGAAACTCTGAAACTGAATCCTGGACCTTCGACGCTCTACTCACGATTAGAGGACTGAAGAATCTCCCTTGGGGTCAAGGAGTGACTCCCCTGCTTGGCAGGCACCAAAGAAGCATCTGTCCGGTTCGCATTACTGAAGCTCCCGTCGGACGCCGAAGTCATCGCATCACCAGAGGTGGATTCTCAGACTTTTCCGAGGCTACCCTGAGTCCCCAGCAAAGCTGAGGCCCGTGGCTATCGTGGGTGACTTGAGACCGTGACCCCTGGACACCGAGCACATTTGCAAGTGCACCATCTTCTAGGTCGCCCAAGAAGTCGTGCTTTGGGCTCCGAGTAGCCCTAGCCTCCAGCACCACCTGCACCGAAGATCACTGGCCCCCACTCCACAAGTGTCCTGTAAGCCAGCTCCACGTGCGGCGTCACGAGGCTCCTTCGCAATTGCTAGCCCGTTGGCTAGTAGCCCTTAACGAAGGCCAATCTTTTCCTTACTTGGCATCCTAGTTGCTCCAGGCCTGCCCTCACTTACTCTCACTGGGTGAGTTCCACAGACCTTGCTGGTCTGCACCATCGACGATCTACATCTTACTCGAGACTTGCCGTTGCCAAGGCTTGTTGGGTCCAATCTGGTCGCCGACACCTCAGCACTCGACAGACATCAAGCACCAGCCCGAATCCTGCTCCTGGTTGCCGACAACGCCTCCCGGACCTCGTGGCTGAAGAGTCAAGACAACCGTCAATGCACCTGAAGCACTCGACATCGGTGGGCATCTGTCCATCGCCTTCCTGGTCACTGGCTCGTGACCCAGACTCTGTCCCCTCTGCTTTCAGGTTCACCAGAACTCCGATCCACTCTTGGATCCACCGGGACACTTTTCTCTTGGCCGCCAGCAGCACTTTGCAGCAGATCGCCATTCGAATCGACGACGAAACCCGACCCCGAAAGGCACCTATGCACCCGGCTTCCCTGGGTGAGGTAACACGAGTACTCCGGTGCTCCCGTGGGTAGAGACTCTTCAAAGTCCTAGATCTCAAAGGGTTTTGTCCTAGTCCTCTTTTAAGTGTCCCTTTCCTCTATTTTCCCGATCCCGACTTTCTCCATAGAAGTTAACGGCGTATCGCGGTTGTGTATTTACACTGCACGCGTCTCCCGTGGGTCCCCTGTGTCACTACCTTGGGTGGTTCCTTGTGGTCCAAGCACTTCTAGAGGCTCTAGGCCTAGTGTCTAGTTCAGTCGTGGTTCGCATACCACTTTATTGGTATATGGTTTGGTACGCCCCTAGGGCCCAAACGTGTATTTGTGCTATTACTGTGATTTAAGATCTTATAACCTATGTACTTTGAACTCTAGCCTCATAAAGAGACTAGAGGGGTGTGTTTAGTAATAAATACATATATTTTGAATATATACCTGGTGTGGTGCTCTTTCATTTGGTCACTCAAGAGATTATAGACTGGTAAAACAAGCTGCTTTACATTCCTTCAAGACTTAGCCTGAAGGCTGCTCTCCATAGCTACCACTAGGATAGCTTTCAATAAGGTTGTCTTTAACCTATCTACCATAAGAGTCGATTTGGACTGGTGCAAGGTGCCCACTATAATTAGTGGACAGCATATGCCAGGCCAACTTCTCACATTGGTGTGCAGCGTGTGGGATTCCAGCTTGCTATTGTTTTACCAGATAATCTCAATTGAATTGATCAACTGAAAACCACTAAAGGTACCTAAGGTACATATAATTTAAGCTTAGAATAACAGTAAGTTCTACTGAACTTAGAGTTGTGTGTTGAGGGATAGCACAACCCTTTCTACAACTCAAGAGAGTTTAGTAGGCCACACTAGAGTAGGTAGTGCATACACCACACCACACTAGTAATGTCTTTAAGGGTAGGATCCAAAGAATCCTTGCAGGAAGCCATTGAGCTTCCACCCTCCAAGTATGATACACTCCCATTCTTGGAATTGAGAGCTTTATGTAACTTGAGAAAAATAAGGACAGGCCAAAGCCCCACCACCCAACACCTCAAGGAGTTGTTGGTGGCTTATGACCTTAGTAAGCCTGTAGGGACTGAAGGGGTAGGAGCTGAGGGTGGGGCAGAAGAAGAGGAGGACGCTAGGGGTACCAGTACCCCCAGCCCCCCTCTGAAACTGGCCAGGAGGGTGACAATGACCCTGACCTGGAAAACCCAATCCCTCCTGTGGATGATGATGAGGATGATCAAAATGATGCCCTCTTTGTCCCCCAGGAAGGATTAAGAGTGTGCCCAGAAGGTCTAGGTCTCCTTCTCAGGAGTCTAACCACTCTGGCACCTCTATAGGGAGCTCTGTCTCATCTCATAGGAGAGAATCCTCTCATGAGAGAAGAAAGAGGCTAGTCCAGTATGAGGAAACTCAGCTGGAACTCAGAAAAAAGCAATTAGCTTTAGATAGAGAATCCCTAGATCTCCTTAGAGAGAGAAGAAAGTTGGGACTAGAGTCCCATGGTGGCAGCCATGTCCCTAGAGATAGGGAAAGGTCCTATGACCATAGGAACCTGAGCAAGATTGTCCCTCCCTACCAGAGTGGGGATGATATCCACAAATGGATAACTGCTTTAGAGAGGGCCTGTAAAGTACAGAAGGTCCCTCAGGAGCAGTGGGCAGCAATCTTGTGGCTCTCCTTTGCTGACAAAGGTAGAGACAAGCTCCTCACTGTTAGAGAGGAGGATGCTGACAATTACAAGGTCTTGAAGAGTGCTCTTATTGATGGGTTTGGCCTAACCACTGAACAGTACAGGTTGAAGTTCAGAGACACCCAAAAAGCACAGACTCAAGACTGGGTAGACTATGTGGATTGTTCTGCCAAGGCTCTGGAAGGCTGGTTGATGGGCAGTAAGGTGTGTGACTTCTCAGGATTGTATAATCTGATAATGAGGGAGCAGATTCTTAATAACTGTCAAAATCAGCTGTTGCATCAATACCTGGTTGACTCTGATCTGACCTCTCCCCAAGAATTGGGAAAGAAGGCAGACAAATGGGTCAGAACCAGGGTGAAGCAGAAGGTACAGAACCAAGGTGGGGAAACCAAGAAGCAAGATGCTAAGAACTCTGACAAGGGTGGGGAGAAGGGTAAAGATCAAAAGTCTTCATCAGGCCCCCAAAAATCTTCTTCTGGTGGGGATTCCCAGTCTACCAAGGGTAAAGGCCAAAGAAAACCATGGTGCAAGGTCTGTAAGCAAAAGACCCACTGGACCAGTGATTGCACCAAGTCCAAAGACTCCAGTCCAGCACCCACCAATGCCCCTAAGGCACCTGTTCCCCCTAGTACAGTTGGTGGAAGTGCTCCAGCAAAGGGTTTAGTAGGGTTCACCCTGGGAACTGAGTTGGGCTCTGACTTAGTCAGAGAACTGACTCAGGCTGTGTTAGTCTGTGATGGAGGCATGGATGTGACCTCCACTGTGAGTCCCAGTAATCTGGGCAAGTACAGACAACAGCCTTTAATCAATGGACGTGAGGCTTTGGCATTTAGGGACACAGGGGCAAGTGTCACAATGGTGACACAAGACCTTGTGCTACCTGGGCAAGTTATGCTTGGTGAAATGTACCAAGTGACCAATGCTAGCAATGTCAGAACAGACCATACTCTGGCAGTTGTTAACTTCTCCTGGGGAGGGGTAACTGGCCTTAAGAAGGTTGTGGTAAGTGCAAACCTACCAGTCGAATGCTTGCTTGGCAATGACTTAGAGACTTCTGCTTGGGCAGAAGTGGAGCTCAGGACCCATGCAGAAATGCTGGGGATCCCTGCAGATGTGTTTGCTGTGACCAGGTCACAAGCCAAAATGTCTAGCACTGAACAGGCCTTGGATTCTGGAAGAATGGACCAAGTGCCTTCCAAGAGGAGGAGTAGTAGGGTTAAGGCAGTGCCTTCCCCCTTGGCTCAGGAGGAAGATCAGTCCCTTGAGGGGATGATCTCAGCCCTGAAGAAGGAACTGTCCCAGAGGAACTTGAACCTGACCAGGTTGAGTTCTTGGGGACAGGGGGACCTTCTAGGGCAGATCTGAGCCAGGAGCAGCAGAGCTGCCCCTCCCTTGAACCCCTCAGACAGCAAGCTGCTGCTGAGGCTGCTGGGAAAGCTAGTGGTCCCCATACAGTGTATTGGGATGATGGACTCCTGTACTCAGAGAGTAGAGACCCCAAGCCTGGTGCTACCAGGAGGTTGGTAATACCTTTGAAGTTCAGGGGCTTCCTATTGACCCTAGCCCATGATATTCCCTTAGCAGGACACCTGGGCCAGAACAAGACTTGGGACAGAATTGTCCCTCACTTTCACTGGCCCCACATGTCTGAAGACAGTAAGGAGTTTTGTCGCTCCTGTGTAACCTGCCAAGCCAGTGGCAAAGCAGGTGGCACTACAAAGGCCCCCTGATACCACTACCTGTGGTGGGGGTGCCCTTTGAAAGGGTAGGGATTGACATTGTTGGTCCCATGGATCCCCAAACAGCCTCTGGGCACAGGTTTATCCTGGTGGTAGTGGATCATGCCACCAGGTACCCAGAAGCTATTCCCCTCAGGACCACTACAGCACCTGTGGTGGCAAGGGCCCTCCTGGGAATCTTCTCAAGAGTGGGCTTTCCTAAGGAGGTAGTATCAGACAGGGATGCTAACTTCATGTCTGGGTACTTAAAAGCAATGTGGAAGGAGTGTGGAGTGACTTATAAGTTCACCACACCCTATCACCCACAATGCAATGGTTTAGTTGAGAGATTCAACAAAACCTTGAAGGGCATGATTAAAGGGCTCCCAGAAAAGCTTAGGCGTAGATGGGACATACTCTTGCCCTGCCTTTTATTCGCATATAGGGAGGTGCCTCAGAAGGGGTTGGTTACAGCCCTTTTGAACTTCTGTTTGGCCACCCTGTGAGGGGTCCACTGTGCTTGGTGAAGGAAGGATGGGAGTTACCTCTCAAGCCCCCAAAGCAAGATATAGTGGACTATGTACTTGGTCTCCGCTCCAGGATGGCTGAGTACATGAAAAAGGCAACCAAAAACCTTGAGGCTAGCCAGGAACTTCAGAAGGCCTGGCATGACCAAAAGGCTGTTCTGACTGTTTACCAGCCAGGACAGAAGGTGTGGGTGTTGGAGCCAGTGGCCCCAGCAGCTCTCCAAGACAAATGGAGTGGACCCCACACTATTGTTGAGCAGAAGGGTGAGGTCACTTATTTAGTGGACCTAGGAACACCCAGGAGTCCCCACAGGGTTCTCCATGTCAACAGGTTAAAACCATATGTGGACAGGGCAGACATGGGCTTGCTCATGGCTACTGATGAAGGGCAGGAGGAAGAGAGTGACCCACTCCCTGACCTGCTCTCACAGAACCCTGACGATGGGTCAGTTGATGGTGTAGCCTTGGCAGGCAGCCTCACTACCCAGCAACAAACTGATTGCAGGCAAGTCCTCAATCAGTTTCGACATATGTTTTCACTGACACCCAGTCAGACCACCTGGTGCACTCATGAAGTGGACACTGGGGACAGTCTGCCTATTAAAAACAAGATTTATAGGCAACCTGACCATGTCAGGGACTGTATCAGGACTGAAGTCCAGAAAATGTTGGAATTGGGAGTAATTGAGCCCTCAGATAGCCCTTGGGCTAGTCCAGTAGTCCTAGTACCGAAACCTCACACCAGTGGTGGAAAAAGAGAGATGAGGTTTTGTGTAGACTACAGGGGTCTCAATGCAGTCACTAGGACTGATGCCCATCCAATACCCAGGGCAGATGAGCTCATAGATACTTTGGCCTCTGCCAAATATCTCAGCACATTTGACCTAACAGCTGGCTACTGGCAGATCAGACTAGCTGATACTGCAAAGCCCAAGACAGCATTCTCAACCCCTAGTGGGCATTATCAATTTGTGGTAATGCCCTTTGGTCTGAAGAATGCACCTGCCACTTTCCAGAGGTTGGTGAACACAGTTCTCACAGGACTGGAAGCCTATAGTGCAGCTTATCTAGATGATATTGCTGTCTTTAGCTCCACCTGGGAGGATCACCTGGTCCACCTCAGGAATGTTTTACAGGCCCTGCAAAGGCAGGCCTGACTATCAAGGCCACTAAGTGCCAGATAGGGCAGAGTCAGGTTGTGTACCTGGGCCACCTTGTGGGTGGAGGCCAGGTTCAACCTTTGCAGAGCAAGATCCAGACCATCATGGACTGGACTGCTCCCACTACCCAGACTCAGGTGAGAGCCTTCTTAGGCCTGACTGGGTACTATAGGAGATTTGTCAAGGGGTATGGATCAATAGTGACACCCTTGAATGACTTAACTTCTAAGAAAATGCCCAAAAAGGTTCAGTGGACAGTTAGCTGTCAAAAGGCATTTGATGACCTAAAGCAGGCCATGTGCACTGCTCCAATTCTGCAGAGTCCTGATTACTCCAAGAAGTTCATTGTTCAAACAGATGCATCTGAATTGGGGGTAGGGGCTGTACTGTCACAATTGAATGAAGAAGGTCAGGATCAGCCAGTAGCTTTTATTAGCAGAAGGCTGACCCCTAGAGAGAAACGTTGGTCAGCCATAGAGAGGGAGGCCTTTGCTGTGGTCTGGGCTCTGAAGAAGTTGAGGCCATACTTGTTTGGTACACACTTCCTGGTTCAGACAGACCATAAGCCCCTCTTATGGCTAAAACAAATGAAGGGTGAAAACCCCAAACTGCTTAGGTGGTCCATTTCCCTACAGGGGATGGACTTTACAGTGGAACATAGGCCTGGGAGTAACCATGCGAATGCAGATGGACTCTCTAGGTATTTCCACTTAGAACATGAAGACTTAACTGGGCAAGGTTAGTTTAATGTCCCTACGTTTGGGGGGGTTGTGTAGGAGAGTAGGATCTGCTTCACATGGGTACCCCCACTTTTTGCTGATGCTTCACTGTTTTTCGACATTAGTCTGGCTGGGGCCCTGCTAATCAGAACCCCAGCCTAGCTGCTTCCTCTCTAAAATGGTTTCCATGTGCCTTAGGCACATCTCTGATTGGGATCTGGAGTGCCCTTATAAGTCCCTAGTATATGGTATACTATGTACCAAGGGCATAGGTACCTCAGAGGCCTGCCAGGGGCTGCAGCATGTATTATGCCACCCCTGGAAGGCCATCCAAACTGACACCACAGGTCTGCTACTGCAGCCTGGGTAAGGTGGTGCATGCACCCCTTACTGTGATATAGGTTACCTATATCACGAAATACATACACACATAGAAACCTATAAGTCACTCCTAAGGCAGGCCTTATCAATCCTAAAGGCAGAGTGCATGGTTCCTATGTGAGAGGGTGCCCCTGCATGAGCAGGGCCCCTCTGCAGCGTTCGGAGACCATCTCTGATGCTGTTTGTAGTGCAGCCTGACCATATACTCTTAAGCGCATTATATCCTCGCGGTAAAATGCTAACTTTGGAATGGCTGCACCTAAACATGTCGTGTTTGGTGTCAAACATCTTGGAATACTACCCCCCGCCAATCCTGGCGGCGGGGGTAGCATTCCACCCTTCTAGAGGGAAAGACATGTTAACTCTGACGAGTCCGGTAACTTCTTTCCAGAGCCCTGGCATCACAAAATGGATGCTGCTGCCACAGACACGAGTCTGGCCTCCTGCTGCTGGACGAAACTCCGGCAGGGGAGGCCTGGACAATAGGTTTCCTGTCCCAGGGAGGTGTGACCACCTCCCCAGACAGGATAATGTGTATTGGGGCTGGGCGGGAGCACTTTCGGGTGCTTTGAAGTCCTGCACTGGGGGCACATTTGGTGTCCCTGTGCATACCCCAGTTCAAACCGGATCAGGGGCTTGCAGCCCCTGCTTTGGCGCGAACTGGACAAAGGGAAAGGGTGTAGCCACCCCTCTGCCCTGACCCACCCATAGGTGGGGCCACAGAGTAGTCCAACCCCTATTTTTAGAATAAAGGTAGGAACCCAGTCCTTAGGACTTTAGATTATACCTGGACGAAACTCTGAAACTGAATCCTGGACCTTCGACGCTCTACTCACGATTAGAGGACTGAAGAATCTCCCTTGGGGTCAAGGAGTGACTCCCCTGCTTGGCAGGCACCAAAGAAGCATCTGTCCGGTTCGCATTACTGAAGCTCCCGTCGGACGCCGAAGTCATCGCATCACCAGAGGTAGATTCTCAGACTTCCCCGAGGCTACCCTGAGTCCCCAGCAAAGCTGAGGCCCGTGGCTATCGTGGGTGACTTGAGACCGTGACCCCTGGACACCGAGCACATTTGCAAGTGCACCATCTTCTAGGTCTCCCAAGAAGTCGTGCTTTGGGCTCCGAGTAGCCCTAGCCTCCAGCACCACCTGCACCGAAGATCACTGGCCCCCACTCCACGAGTGTCCTGTAAGCCAGCTCCACGTGCGGCATCACGAGGCTCCTTCGCGGTCGCTAGCCCGTTGGCTAGTAGCCCTTAACGAAGGCCAATCTTTTCCTTACTTGGCATCCTGGTTGCTCCAGGCCTGCCCTCACTTACCATCGCTGGGTGAGTTCCACAGACCTTGCTGGTCTGCACCATCGACGATCTACATCTTACTCGAGACTTGCCGTTGCCAAGGCTTGTTGGGTCCAATCCGGTCGCCGACACCTCAGCACTCGACAGACATCGAGCACCAGCCCGAATCCTGCTCCTGGTTGCCGACAACACCTCCCGGACCTCGTGGCTGAAGAGTCAAGACAACCGTCAACGCACCTGAAGCACTCGACATCGGTGGGCATCTGTCCATCGCCTTCCTGGTCACTGGCTAGTGACCCAGACTCTGTCCCCTCTGCTTTCAGGTTCACCAGAACTCCGATCCACTCTTGGATCCACCCGGACACTTTTCTCTTGGCCGCCAGCAGCACTTTGCAGCAGATCGCCATTCGAATCGACGACGAAACCCGACCCCGAAAGGCACCTATGCACCCGGCTTCCCTGGGTGAGGTAACACGAGTACTCCGGTGCTCCCGTGGGTAGAGACTCTTCAAAGTCCTAGATCTCAAAGGGTTTTGTCCTAGTCCTCTTTTAAGTGTCCCTTTCCTCTATTTTCCCGATCCCGACTTTCTCCATAGAAGTTAACGGCGTATCGCGGTTGTGTATTTACACTGCACGCGTCTCCCGTGGGTCCCCTGTGTCACTACCTTGGGTGGTTCCTTGTGGTCCAAGCACTTCTAGAGGCTCTAGGCCTAGTGTCTAGTTCAGTCGTGGTTCGCATACCACTTTATTGGTATATGGTTTGGTACGCCCCTAGGGCCCAAACGTGTATTTGTGCTATTACTGTGATTTAAGATCTTATAACCTATGTACTTCGAACTCTAGCCTCATAAAGAGACTAGAGGGGTGTGTTTAGTAATAAATACATATATTTTGAATATATACCTGGTGTGGTGCTCTTTCATTTGGTCACTCAAGAGATTATAGACTGGTAAAACAAGCTGCTTTACATTCCTTCAAGACTTAGCCTGAAGGCTGCTCTCCATAGCTACCACTAGGATAGCTTTCAATAAGGTTGTCTTTAACCTATCTACCATAAGAGTCGATTTGGACTGGTGCAAGGTGCCCACTATAATTAGTGGACAGCATATGCCAGGCCAACTTCTCACATTTGACTGGGCTCTCTTTACACAGCAAACTGAGACTGGCACTTAATGATGACATCAGATCATCTCAGAGTGAAAGAGTCGACAACTTCTTACTTGGTTACCCTCAGTCTATCACTGCTCCTCCTTGCAGGATCACTTTGCTCCACACAAATTGACCTTTCATTTGGTGCAGCATGCTGCCTCCACCTCATTACTGCCTGATCTGATATTTTCTATGTGCTGCTGTTCTCCCAGGATGCTCAGAAGAACTTGAGATAAAGATGAGGGATGCAGAATGTTTATAAGTCCTGAAGGTTTGCCCATGGGTCCCTGCTCTTTAGACTACTCCACAGTGGTTAATAAGGTGATTAGTCATGATCTGCATAAATCCTTATTGGTGATCTGCTGGAGCTCGTTGCCATCAGTGCAAGGGCAAGTAGCAGAATACACCCGGGTGTACTCTCTGTCCCAGGGCTTGTCAGAGTGTTGCTTTAAGGTGAGTTCAGTCTTCTTATCCGCTATGAAATGATTATTCATGGTGAGGATGTGTTGGACATTTGAGGACATGCCTATTCATAATGAGGCTGTACTGTGCTTATATGGTTGTACTGGTGCATTTGAGGCTGTGCCAACACTTGTGAGGCAAAACAAGGCATGGCCTGCAGTAATTGAATATGAGGCACATGCAATGGTTGTGTGCAGCCATCTGATGATTATTTATGGCTACATGAGGCTCACAGGGCATTTGGGGCTGTCAGGGTATTTTAGGCTGTGATTTGATGGGACTGTTTTTAACAGACTCCCATTATGTATACAGGCTGTACCCGAGTACACAATGACTGTGCCCTGGCATATTTGTGGTCTTGGTATGTAATGGAAATACGACGATATGTAGGGAGAAATAAAAATAGTATTTTATCTACTGGAGTATTTATTAATCCTTCACTTGTTTTTAATTTACCCTGCAGTACCCTGGGCCTGCAGTACTGATAGTGCCACCCACATAAGTAGCCATGTAAAACATGTCTCAGGCTTGCCACTGCAAAACATGTGTATGCAGTTTGCACTGCCATGTTGACTTGGCATTTAAAACCCCTTCCCAAGCCTTTAACTAATCTTTTATTACATATAAGGCACCAATCCAATCCAAAAGACTTTGGGCCCGATTCACAAAAGTAATCTGAGACAAAATCCTAACTTTACGACTTTCGGTATTCACAAAAGGCATGTAGGAGTAGTAGTTAGGATTTTATCTTAAGTTTGTCTTAAGTTTTGGTTTTAAGACATAATCCTAACTTAAGTTAAATTTAAGTTAAACTTAAGTTAGGATTTTGTCTTAAGTTTGTCTTACGTTTTGGTCTTAAGACAAAATCCTAACTTAAGTTTAACTTAAGTTAGGATTTTGTCTTAAGACCAAAACTTAAGACAAACTTAAGATAAAATCCTAACTTTACTACTCCTAAATGCCTTTTGTGAATACCAAAAGTCGTAAAGTTAGGATTTTGTCTAAGATTGCTTTTGTGAATCGGGCCCTTTATTCGGATAACTCCGTATCCATAAAAGTAGAGCACATACAAGATTAAAATCACACTAAAACTATTATAATAGCGTGATCAAAAATTTATAGTGTAAAGAACAAGAAACAGATGGACTTCACAATAAAAACAATTACAGTAGCGTAATCAAAAATTCATAGTGTTAAAAACAAGGTACAGATGGGCTTCATGGGTTACACATCGATTTGCGAGCCCCTACAGCTATTCGCAAAAAAGTACCAACACGCAAAATCAATTCATCATTTTCCAATTTAAGTATACTACTAAGTGCAACAGCTAGTTGGATAGGTAACAATTTAAAAAAGAATGGTATTAACAGCCATGTACATATTTTATGTAGTACTTACAAAAAAATAAGAAATGTAAGAGTCTCTGTCCACTCTGTCCATCACATGGGCATGGCAGGGAATCGAGTTTTGCGTTATACCCGAGGGGAAAACAGAGCAAATATTTTACAGTCCCGGCCCTTAAACGAAAAAGAAGTCCTCTCTCCCAGTGCGACATCGGTAATGTAATATAGTTAGGCAAGCAGTGTTCAGTTCGCTCAATGGGTATAAAATTAACAACAGTCTGTTTCTTTAATTCCCTCTCTAGTCTTTCCGTGCTATAAAGTGCGTACAGTGCTGACCTAAGAACTTTTTTATCTACAGTCTCAGCTGTGTTTGGGTTTAAAAACAACCCTTCAAAATTGACACTTTTCAGGCTCTTATTTACCCCAGCAAGCCATGGGATATCCATCCCTTTCTCACAGCTAATGCAATCATCTATTATCTCCCTGGTGAGAGAGCTTCAGGATTTTTCATTATGGCTAGCCAAAGCAATGCGGGGAATGCCCTTATGAAATCTTCAATGTAACTTAGTTTTAGTTCGCTATGGCATATATACTGAGGAGTGAAGATTGGTGCACCCAGGAGCTTTCTGCAGAATCTGTTTTCCTCTTGTTGAACACTGGGGCTTTTGGCAATACCCCAAACTTCTGTGTCATAGGCTGCTACAGGTATGCACTGTGATTTAAAAATCTTTAAAATACCTGAAATTGCCCCAGATCTTTTTGGGCGAGGAAGGCTGAGGATAGAATTGGTGGCCTTTGAGAACTTATTCCCACAAAATACCACATGTTCAGACCAGGTGCTGTTCGCAGCAAAGACCAACCCCAGGTATAAAAAAGTGCTAGTGCAAGTTAATTTTTGATCACCCATGGAAATAGAGCTTAACGGATATTTCCTTGGCCCACAGGACATTATAATTGATTTCCTAAAGTTGGTGCATAAATCTAAGCCAGTCAAAGTCTGTGAATCCCCGTACTAAAGTGCGCAGTGCATTGGGTGTGCGTCCAATTAAAACCGCATCATCTGCGTATAAAAGTACAGGGAGGGTTTTACCTTTGACTCTGGGTACATCATCGGTGAGTGTGATCAATGATTTGTGCAAATTGTTAATATAAATGATAAAAAGAAGGGGGGCTAAAACACACCCTTGCCTGACCCCTCTACTTACATTAATATCATTAGACACCTCACCCCGCCACCAATCCTGACCCGTGCCTTCAGGTCCGTCTGTAGGTAGGCTAAAAAAAGCACAAGGGCCTCATCCAAGCCATATGCTAAAAGAATGGACCATAAACAGGACCTATTAACAAAATCGAAGGCAGAGGTCAGGTCCATAAAAACTAGATAAAGTGGCGAGTGCTGTGCTACAGTGTATTTCCCAATGATCAAGTTAAGATTTAAACACTGCTCATTCGTGCCTACTTTGCTCCTAAATCCTAATTGACATTGCTCTCAAATGTGATTATCCTCAGCCCAAGTTAAAATTTTATTGAATAAAACTCTACCTAAAATTTTAAGGGTGTTATCAATTAAAGAAATCGGCCTGTAGCAGCTCGGTTGCGAGCGGTCGCCCTTTTTAAAAATTGGGACAATGATACTAGTGGACCATGACTTTGGCAATGGAGCATTAGTTAAATTATTAAAAACATTTAACAATAGTAGGGCCTTGAAATGAGGTTTGTGTTTGATGAGGTCGATTGGTAACCCATCCAGGCCTGGGGCTTTGTTGCCCACGCTCTGACGGATGGCCTCCTCAACCGATGCTATCGATATTGGGACCCTAGATGGAGTCCTATGCTTGAGGAGGTCGAGTTCCAGGACGGGTGCTAAATAGATTGTAGAAAAGTGACTTTCCCAGGTTGCACTTGTTATGTTGCAGCTTATGGGAGTTAACGGCTGTCCCATTGTTCTTAGATCTTTAACAGCAGTCCAAAATGTATTCCCATTTTTTACGCTAGCAGCATTAACAAGCGCGTCCCAGTGCTCATTTAGTAGTGCTTGTTCCTTTTAGCGATGACCGACTTATACTTCTGCCTCGACAACTTAACCAGTGAATTACTCCTCGGGCTATGTGACAGGGCCTTACGTAACTGCCTGTTAGCCTCTGAACATTCGTGATTAAACCATCTGGGTTCGCATTGCACTGTAGTGGTGGGTTTTGACAGCAAGGATTTAATGGCTCCAGAAAGATTGGTAAAAGCATAATTACCTCAGGGTGTGAGTCCTGAGTCAACAAACAAGAATTAATAAGGTTCAGGTTATCCCTGACCATTGTACAGAATAAGTCAGTGTTATTTACGCCCCACCACACCAATCTTAGATTATCCGTAGAAGGTGATAAATTCCTGGCACCACATTCTATGTTGGGCGTTGGGCCAGGGGATAATCTTAGCACTATTTGGATTGGGTTATGGCCCCCAAAAGTTGTGGCAATAATTTCTGCTTTCAACAGGCAGACCTCTAAGACAGGGGAGATGAAAACATAATCAATTGTGGATGCACAGCCCCTCCCTCTAAATGTTGGCTCTGGGAGAACATTATCTTTTGTTATAGCAGCGATCTCCATAACATTAGTTAGGCTATGATTATTCAAATGGTCCACCAATTCCTTGCCCCTATGGCAATTTTGTCCACTGCTACATGGCAGATTACTTGGCCAGAGTTGGGGTAATTTGGCGTTAAAGTCGCCTCCTAGGCAAATTCCAGTTGACTTAAAACAGTCTTTTGATTTTTGGATAGACACAATAAAATTGAATAAGTTTATAAAATTCCCATTTGGTATGGAATGAAAATCATTATTGTAAAAATTAATTAAGAAAAAAGAGACCCCCCTGTTATACAATATAGCTTGAAAGTTATTATTAGGGGTTGTTGCTAGGACGTTATGGCATTCAAACCCATCAATAAATAGATCTTGGGTAGCCCAAGTTTCTTGGAACAAGAGGATATCCTGCTCTCTTATGAATTCTAACCAGTCAGGTTGGTGCAGCTTGGAATGCAGCCCGCAACATTCCAGCTTAGAATGCGAAGGTCTGGGCTAGCAAAGACCTTTATTGGTGTGTGTGGGCTCAATAGCTGGAGGGAGAGGTGATGGTCCAGCATCGAGGTCAGAGGGTTCCAGGGATGGCAATAGTCAATCCTGGGTGTCCAACCCAGACAGAGCCGAAAACCTGTTAAATGTGATGGGTTGGGGGATCTTATTAAGGTGGGGACCGTAATTTGGTTTGTAAAATAGCCCAATGGTAGTAAACATCTATTGGTGCTATTAGTTGTTGTGGACTCGCATGCTCTTAATAGGTGTCTCACCATGGATGGTCTGCGAAAGTTAATTAGAATGCAGTCCCCTTGTTCTTTGTAGATGCACCAACCCACCCAACTCTACGTGCCATAATAATGTTATTCATGTCTAGTGGGTGGAACCTCCTATTCCTCGATAGCCAGTCCACACATTTGTTGCGTAATTGGTCCCATGACTCATTCTGATCCCTCTTTAGGGTCGGTACACCTGCTAACACCAGCACATAAGGGCAGGCAGCAGGTGGCAAGCTCAGGACATCTGGATTTGCTTTTGGGAGACTTCTGCTGGGAGTGGCTAATGCATTGCTACTCAATTTGCAGGACAATGGGTTCTGGTCTGCTCCATTAGGTCTGTTGGGTCTGTTAACACTGCCCACGATGGAATTGGGCTGTGAGGTAGTAACCAGTTCAACAGTAGGTGTGGTACCATGCCTGTTAGAGAGGGGTTGAGAACGTTCCCTGACATGTCCGCATGTAGTGCACATGCTACTTGCAGGGGCGAGTGCTCTGACAATAGGGGGTTGGGTATCATTAGTTGAAACATTCGTTGTGGCAATAGACCCCCCCCTCTCCCTTCATCTACTACAATTTGAACATTCCCTACTAATTGGCCAGACCCCTCTATAAGTAAGGCCAGATAGTCTAAACAATCCTGTAATGAGGAAAATTTCCTATCTAAAAGTTTAATTTGTTTGGTCACCATCGCAGCGGCAATATTGGCAATAGCATCCCCAAGGTTCTCAAGATCCAGTATTGTCTCAGTCTCTGTACCAATTGAGCAGCTCAAGTTCGTATTAGGTGCTGTCACAGGGGGATCAGAGATTCCAGAAACGCCAATGCTTGACGATGGCTGTATCCAAGCGGAAAGACAGGTTCGAGGGGACCAGTATGGGTGGGCTGTTTCCTTTTAGTACAAATAGGCTTCCCGCTCTTCCTCTTTCGTTTGACAGCTGGAATTCCCGCAGGTGTAGCATTATCTACATCTGGCTGTGACTCAACTATCTTGAGCCCACTTATACTCCCGCTTGCAATTGGAGATTTATAGGTGCCAGTTCCATGGGGCTGTGACGAGGGCAGGACTTGTGCATGATTAGTTGATATACCTCTAAATTCGGCAATATCCGCTCGCCCCTCGGTGCCTGGTGACAAATGGCGCTCCGTGAGTTCGATTTCACCCAAAACAATGTTAACCACCCTCTCGAGCATGCTGTTAATGCTATCAGTTATCGGGCGTGCAGGTGGTAACATGGTGCGCTTTTCCATTATGGCGACTCAGAGTTTACTTTTAAACAATATCAATTCCTAAACTTTCCTGTGGACTTTTTCAGGGGATAGATAAATCAACACTCACCCCATGTTCTCAATGAGTTCCAGGTGCCACTTAGAGCTTGAAAGGGGGGTGGCCCAGCCCAGCCTCCTCCGGGCTCTGACGGTCTCAGACGGGCCCGCCCTTGGCCCGGGCACGCCCGCGTGCGTCCCGCGCTGCGGGAGCCCTGGCCGGTTGATAAGCGCCTCCTGGCGCAAGCAGAATATGGCGGCAGCGTCCTCGCCGTTATGGAGGCTGGGGGTTGTAGTTTGTGCCCCCCTGCGGTCTTGCAGGCAGCAGCAGCAAGAGAGTGTGAGGTGGGCTCCCCTGCGGCCCCCCGCAGGCTCAACAACAGTGGTGGCTGTTTGGAATGGGCTCCCGAGCTGCGGGAGCCCTGGCCGGTTGATAAGCGCCTCCTGGCGCAAGCAGAATATGGCGGCAGCGTCCTCGCCGTTATGGAGGCTGGGGGTTGTAGTTTGTGCCCCCCTGCGGTCTTGCAGGCAGCGGCAGCAGGAGAGTGTGAGGTGGGCTCCCCTGCAGCCCCCCGCAGGCTCAACAACAGAGGTGGCACCACTAAGTTAGGACTTAGGTAGCCCATGGGGCAGGGTGCTGTGTAATTAAAAGGTAGGGCATGTACTTTTAAGTTTTGCATGTCCTAGTAGTGAACAACTCCCACATTCGTTTTTCACTACTGTGAGGTCTACTTCTCCCATAGGTTAACATTGGGGATTCCTTGTTTCATTTAATACGTATAATTCCCAATTGGAAATAGGTGGTGCTTTCTTGTTTAGTACCTCTGGAATTGTAATGATAAATCCTCTTTAATGATAAAGTTTAATTTAGCATTTCAATTTTTAAAAAGCCACATTTCGAAAGATGGCATTTTTCTGCTCTTAGCCCTGCAGCCTGCCTCCAATAAACGCCTGGGATAGGTGACAGCTGGGCTTTGTGCATTCCCTCTAGACAGCCACACACAAAGGGAGCTTGGGTGTGACTGATGGGCCACCCTGGGAAGGATGAGAGGGAGGAGTTAGGCATAGCCTCAAACTTACACCTGAATGGGCTATATCTTGTCCCCTCACAAAAGACTGCTTAACCCCCTGTAGTGAGTCTGGAACTAGTGCAGGAAAGGAGGACCTCTGTGCACTTCAATCCCTCTTTGAAGTCTACCCCATTTCAAAGGCACCACTAGGTAAAAGAACTTGACTTCTAACCCTACCAAATGAGTACACTTCTGGACCTGTAGATACTCTGCCTGGAAGAAGGACTGCTGTGCTGCTGAATGACTGCCACTGTGCCGGACTACTGCTCTGGAAGATTTGCTTTCTTGATGTGCTGACCTGCTGCCCTCCTTGGCTGGGTGAAAAGGACTGGACCTACATCACTTGAACCCAGAACCAGAGTGACTCCAAGGGCTTGCATCCTGATTGAAGTCTCAGGGACATAAAAGACTTCCAACTCACCTGCTACAACACCTGGACTCTGCCATCTGTGAGTCTTGTCCTACCAATTGGTGCTAATCTAGTCCTGGGCCTTTGGCAATGGGTACAAAGTGCTGTTCCAGCAAAAATCCATGCATCAACTCCATTGCGCCACTCGGACTGCTGCATCTCCATGGACGCTGACGCATAGCTGCTGCTGTGAGGATCAATTGCATCGCATCGCTGACTGCATGGTGCATTGCCTCTATTTCCGACACATATTCGACTTTGCGGGGCTTGGCGACAACGCATTGCCTTCATCATACGGATTGTCAACGACGCATACTCTCTTTGCTCCTCACATCTCATCTGTGACGTCGATGCAACGACCCGCGCTCCATCGTGGTCGGCGTCAACTTTTGGATTTGAACCGGTCTAATGCAAACAGATAGCCCCTTCTGGCGCTTTATGCTTTTAAGCACTATAATTCAATATATTCTTGAAAAGTTCATAGCTCTGGTTCTACTTATCGGATTTTTGTTGTTTTGGTCTTGTTTTGTTCATTACATTACACTTTATTGTTCTAATTAGGTGTGGTATCTTTTTGTGTGGTGTTTTAACTGTTTTACTGTTTGAAGTGTTGCAGAAATACTTTACACATTGCCTCTTAAGTTAAGCCTGACTGCTCTGTGCCAAGCTACAAGGGGGTGAGCACAGGTTAATTTAGGGTGTGTTTGTGACTTACTCTGACTAGGATTGTGATTCCTGCTTGGACAGGATTCATACCTCTGCCAACCAGAAATTCAATTTCTAATAGTTGGTTTCTAAAATTTGAAATCACAGTGCGCCAAAATACAACCTACCTTATGAATATTAATGAGGTAGGCTACAAACTGCTACTCAATACGAATGAAGTACATCACAGGAATGGTGGCCTACAGGGATCAGCACTACCATGTCTGTGATTACTTTTTAATACAACAAACTTTTGTTTTTTAAATGCAACCACTGCGTTAAAAGGGAATTTTTTTGTGTTTATTTAAGAGTTGGCAGTGGTCCCCAGAACACTATCTGCTCTTTAACAAACTTTTTTTTTATGGAACATATCTTTTTTATTCATTTTAGAAGGCATAACAACAAATATACACAGCCATTCGCCTACAACCACAGGGGCCGGCGGCCAGGAAAGGATGCATAGTGCATATAGATAGACGTACACAGCTTTATAGCCTACATACCGGAGGCTGGCAGCGATGACAAACATGCCTAGTAAATAGAAAAACAACGGAAATCATCACGAAAAACAGTGCCGGCCCGAAGAACCGGAATCTTGACAGAGGCAGAAAAACCCCACCCTCCCACTCCCCCCCGGAAAGAAAAAGAAAGAAATAAAGAGGGGCGTCCGTACCATGACCCTCAGATGTCAGAAAGCGACCCATACCCACCCGCCACGCCCAATCCAAAGTCCCCCATTAACCCGTCTTGGAGACACCCTTTTCTTGACCTTGTGGGATCAGCTGGAGAATTTGCAGGAGTTTGGGGCAAGTAACTTCCCGGAGGTCTTTCGATAGTAGTGCAATGAAAGGAGCCCATAGTTCTGCGTATTTCCACCTTTATAGTCCAAACTTTTTTTTTTTAATTCACAAAGGGGACCCCACCTTTTTTGCAAACTCATCACTACCTCTTTATAGGTGTCAATAAAATATAAATATTTTGCTACCATATTTCTGTCGGTAATCGCTGATACATAAGATTCATTATTTGAAAGGGATGCATACCACCCCCCCAGGTACTGTATAGGTATCCATTCAAAATCCCATTTTAGGAAAGAAGTTTGGAAAAACTCTCTGACTACTAAAATTGGATTTGTAAATAAGGAAAATTATTTTATCAGTCACACGCACCACATGGATCATTTGAGACTGTTAAAATCCTTAGTACATCTGGCCCCAGGTTTCTTCTGATGTCACCAGGATCAAAGGTCACATGATGTCACTTCCTGTCAAGTTACAAGGACATGATGACACTTGTTGTACCCCTAGCCTTTTGGTAAAACAAGTCCATGCGCTTTAGACAGAGGATTACTTCAGAAAATTGTAGTTGCTGAAGTTA
Source organism: Calotriton arnoldi (assembly GCA_963921515.1). Lineage (NCBI taxonomy): Eukaryota > Metazoa > Chordata > Amphibia > Caudata > Salamandridae > Calotriton > Calotriton arnoldi. Next base: position 1,527,138 of record CAWUFW010002315.1, on the reverse strand, counting down.
CTGCAGTGAACCAGAAAGTAAATGGGCATGGGATAACCTTTCTGGAAAGGGAAAGGACAAGGATTGTTACGTGGGTGGTCATGGAAAGTTATAGATGTAGTGGTTGAGTGAGGTTTGTCAGGGTGGTGTGACTGAGGCTACGGTTTTTGATAGTGTGGCTGTTGATTGTGGTGTTGTTTGTGCATTAGAATTAGCTAAATTAGTTATGACAAGTTAGCAGTTTTGTGAACTATAGTGTGTTTGAGGTAGGGGAGATTTTGTTGACCTCAAAGATGAATGAAATCATGCCTTTCAGTGTAAACAAATCTCAAAATATTCAGCGTACCCAAAAAAAAGATGTGCTCTGGCCTACCCATATGAACAAGAGGGCCAAGTGCTTAAGGATATCTGGGCTTCAGTGTAATTCAATTAATAATATCAATCATCATCAGCATTATTATAGTAGATCTTGAACATGAAAGATTGTAATTAAAACTTATGAAAGTAGGTTTGCCATCTTGATATTTGATGAACGTTCAAGTTGTTTTTAACCCCTGTGAGAGAAACTTGTTTAACCTTGACTGACATAAGCTGATCGAAAACACATAGGCACTTTAGATTGTGCTTGCCACGCCTCCTCCTGACCCCTGCTTTGGCCAGACAACCTAGCCCTGCACTTGCGCAGGAACAGGAATCCAAAATGATAATAACATTGGTTATTATAATTTTAATTTTCCTTTTTTAGCTGCTCGCAGACCAGTGGGGCGAAACTCCTCTGCCTTTGCGGAGGAGCCGCCGCTGGAAACTAGCACTTTAGGGTGGTGTCTTCTGTGAGGGTGACAGTTCCAGAAAGGACTAAGTATCCTGAGTTCTAATTCAGGAACGGCTGTGCAAAAATGAGATGCTTCTAACAGAGTTTTGGGAACAGGAATTGCCACTCTTTATTGGTTAAGGGGGCAGATGTGCTGTAACCCATAGCTTGGGGTGACCCTCAGGGATATGGTGAAGGACAACTGAGGAAATCTATGAGCAAATATTCTGCAAGAAAGACAACAATACCTGACCCTCATACCTTGTAAAATATGTAGAGCAAAGTAAAAATTCAAACCTCCAATAAACTATGTTTATAAATGTGGGATGGAAATGGGTTAATTTACCTCACAATTAGTTTGACGTGGAGCTGTTTGGCAAGCTGGATGATTCTTGGACAGACATGCACTGGTCATTGAGGATGGATATTGGAAGGCACATCAGTCCAGCTGGAAGGGTATGAAATGGCAGGTGCGTAATGGCATTCTGAGATCGGCCAGACCCTGTGCATATGTCCTGAGAAAGTGCAGAAGGTGCATGAGAGAAAGCTAGGATTTAAGGGAGCAGCAGCAGGTCTCATACCTTTGACGATTCTATAAGAAAATCTCCAGAGTCCATACGTAATGCACTTGCATACACTGCCCTGCTGAGGATACATTTTAAAAAAACCAGAAAATGCACAGCCCAGCTATCACTGTAATGATACTAACATCATCTAACCTCGGGAATCAATGGTATCTCTACACTGTCCTCTTTACATAACCAACATAGATCTTTAGTGAGACAACAAGGTCTACATGAGGCTAAACCCAGTTCAGGTTAGCATTAAGACAGGAACTCATTTAGTAGATTAGCCCACACACAGCTCTACCTCGGCTAGCTTTAAGGATGGCCAGGTCCCAGGCAACACTCACTGTCTCTCTCTTAGATATTTTCTATCCCTGGTAGCATGGGATTTTCACTCTCCACCTCCCATACATGTATTATGCATATATGTGGCAGTTTCCTTTTCTGTGTTGTCACCCTTGAATTTTTTCCTTTTTATGGACACCTATTAACACGATTATTACTGGAATTAGAACTCTGTGCACTATGATGCTTCTTTACAGTGTTACAATGCATGTGTTCTGACCCTAAAATGGTATAGTAAAATTGGTTTCACTCAGCTGGTATATCTAACTCTTGATAAGGCCATTGTGAGATGGATACAAAGTTGTATCAGTGGCACACAGGGTAAATGTCACCTAAATATTTTACAAAATTATATCACTGCCAGGAGCAGGTCGGGCTGCAGTTTAGATCACTACAGTGACAAGGGGGCGGAAAAGTGCCTTTGTCAAGTACGAAAGCTTGTTTTTGTATATTAATAAGTCACCTCTAGGGTGGACTTAATAAGTCCACATGACAGGGTGCTTAGTATATGAAAAAAAGTTTCACAGTACATATTAGATATAATGTGCCCTCGCAATGACTTAATATCCAAAAGCGGTTTCACTGTGTAGGTTAAGCTAGATTTTTCATGAAATGACATAGGTATATTTAAAATCCTTACTTACATTGTTGCTTGTCTAAATGTTAGCAAAATAATTCATAATTATTTTCCTCATAGTTTCAAAAGTCTAATTTAATGGTAAAAATAGTTGTTGAAAAACTTTAGTTATAAATTAAAATGCACTTTGCATCTCCTTATCCACAAACTTGCTGAAGACCAGTTTTACAACTCAACTCATATCCAGAGATCCAATAGACATTATTGCCTAGTCTAAGAGCTCAGATCTGTGCCCAGGAAGACAAGAGTGTTGTTAATAACTGGCCACTTAATAAGGACTAGCCATCCAGGAAGGGGCAGGAAAGTTGACAGAATAATGGACAGCCTTCATGCTACCTCTTTTGACTTGGAGATGACAAATAGGGCCCTCTTTGACTCTGGCTCCAGCTGCAGCAGAGGAAAAAACTGTTCTTGGCACTGAAAAATGGAAGAGATATTTTCTCTGTGATAGAGTGGTTTTAAAAAAGCCAGCACCCCTTCTTGTGGAAGAAGTGATTTCCACTTTGGATTTTGGCTTCTGGGAAAGTTTTCATTAAAGTGCAGAGAAAATGCTGCAAAAGGAGGTGAACATATGGCATGAAAGTAATCTGCATTGGGTAGCAAACATTCTCCAATCACTGAATAAGACTGGCTCCTCACCACTTCAGAACATGAATGGACCTGGGACATAAACACCTAAAGAAAGAAGACATCACTGGAGGAAAATGACTGAAGAACTTCTGATGCCACTTGGGGAATGAAACTGCTGCCCAGGATTCATGACGTCATGTTTGTCTCTTTTAGAGGCACAAAAAGTGGAAGGACTCCTGCAAGGACTCATGACTCCAAGAGAGGGCTGCAGATCTGTAGGACTCAACCCTGCAAGAGTCCTGAGGAAGGAGAGATCAGGGGGCTTCAAAGCCGCTCCGTATTTCACTTGAATGCACGGCCCCCAGGGTAGTGCACGTTTGCTGCTGTCATGGAGGCAGCACATTCATGGGGTGATTTACTATGATTATGCGCAATGCAAAAGTGACACAAATAGGCACAAAATCTTTTTTTTCCTATTTACTTTCCAACACTAAACATGTTTAGCGCTGGAAATAACGGAAAAGTAATGCGAAGCAGCACCTAGCACTGCTCGCGTTACTTTGCTCCATGAGGGCATACCAAGGGTGGAGAATGGGAGTACCCATGCAGCCACCCAAGGTTTCTCATGCTAAATCCAATTTACTAAGTAAAGTAGATTAGATTTAGCGTGAGAAAACTGTGCCCTTTTCATGTAGATGCACGGAAGGAGAAATGCTTTCATTTCTCCTTCTTTTTCTGACTTTGCATGCATGCTGCACTGTGCAACATGCATACAAAGTGGGGAAAACTTTGCATTGTGTCTGGGCATCATATTCTGTACAGGAAGGGTACCCTTCCTGTACAAAACCTATGCTAGACTAATGCACACACCCTAGCGCTATGGCGCTAAGATGTGTGCTTTGCGCACGGCAGCTGTAATCAGCGCCGGTGCAAGGGAAAGGGGAGGAGAGAGCCATATCTCTGAAGATATGGTGCTGTCCTGCTCCCTCCCTGTTGCGCAATGCAGCACAACCTCGCGGGGGCTGCACTGCGTGAATTTTTTGTAAATCTCCCTCTCAGTCTAATACGGTGCATTTTCCTTGTTTGCACGGGTCACACCTTTTGAAAGGTGCACCCAGCACAAACAAAGAAAATGTGTTATACTATATAAATATATATTACGACCTGTGGTGCCCAACGCCTGCCATGGTGACATGATGGCTGCAGGAGTGACCAGAAAGATAATTACCTCCCGTCCCTCCCTCGCCTTCCTTCAATACAAATGAGGCCCCGCCTCCCACCCAGACCTACCCCCAGCATAAAAACTCTGCCCGCCCCCACCTCCACCTGTTTTTTTCTGTCTCCCTAGTGAGACTTACCTTCAGTTCCTCCCTGTGGCGGTGCCGGGGAGTCTTCGAGTTGGTTCTCTGTGACGGCGGTGCCCTCGACGGAGTTCTCCTGGCGCTGCCTCCTCTCCTCGTCTCCCTCGTGGATGGGGGCGGAGCGGTGGCTCAGGAAGCCGCTGCGTTGTTTGGCGGCCCTCCTGTGGCTGGGGCTGTGTTTCCGGGTCGGGCCTGCTTGGCTGCCTCTGCTCCCGGACTGCACTCTTCACGGTGTCCTGGTAGGACGGGTTTTTGACCCGTGGTTTGTTCCTTTACGCTGTATGGGGGTACCGGGTGCTGTGGTTTGCTGTTTTCCCTTGACTGGCGTGGGGGTCTGTCCGCCTTGTCTTGGGGCTGCTGGGGGCTGTTTTCCACTTGCTGCCCTGGGTCGTTTGAGGTTGTTGGGGGCCTTCTGGGGTCTTCTTCCTCTGCTGCTTGGTCACCGGTCCCCCTGGGGCGCCCTGGCTGCATGGACTTCGCGGGGGGTGTTGGTGCCTCTCCTGTCTGTGGCTGGTGCGGGACTTGGCTGTGGCTGCTCTGTCCGGTGCTTCGGGCTCCGCCGCTGCCTTCTGGTCTGTCCCGTCCTCGTCCGGCGGATCCTGTGGGCGGATGGTTTCCGTCTGGGTCTTGGGGTGCTGGGCCTTCTCCCGCCTCTGGCGTTGCCTTTGGCTCTGGGGGGTGTGGAGGGTCGCTTGGGCTCCTGTGCTGGTCGACTGGGCTTTCCTCTTCCCTGCTGGACGGGCCCTGTGGGATTCATGGTGTTCCTGGCCCGCCTGGTTGGGCTTGCCCTTCTGTCCCGGTGTGGGGATAGGTGCTGTGGGAGTGGCGTGCGTTGCCCGTGCTTGCTGTTTCCGCTTTTGTGTACATTGTGCTTGCTGCTTTGTCCACTGTGGGCCGCCCGGCTGGCGACTGTTTGTCGGTTGCCTGCGGAGCCTGCTGTGTGCGGTCTCTTTTCCTCCGCCCTGGGCGTTCCTTCTGTGCTGTGTTGGTCCTGTTTGGTTTCAGGTTCCTTTACGCCCTCTTTTGCATCAGTGGGTTTTTTCCTGCGGTGCTGCGAGTCCCTTGCTTCCTCCGGCGGCTTTGCTTGTTGGGGGTGTTCGCCCCTTTCCTCCCGTTGGGCTGTTGGTCTCTGTCCTGGCCGCTCTGCTTGATGGGTCGGCTGTTCTCCTTGGCTGTTGCTGTGGCGCTGGCCTGTTCTCGGCTTCTTCTATGCCCTCCTTGGTGTGGGGTTTCGTGGCTTTGGCGGCAGCTGTTCGAGCCTCCGGCCTTGGCGCCTGGTGGGCCCCTGCTCTTGTCGGATCTCTGCTGTTTGGTGGAGTCTGGCCTGGTTCGTGCCTGGCTGGGTGGCTGCCTGGGACTATTCGGTGCTGTGGGCTGCAGGTCCTCTGTCCTTCTGGCCGCCTTGAGGCTTCTGTGTGCCTTTACTTGTGTGGGGCGTCCTGCCTTTCTGGGGTGCCTTGTCCTGAGGTCTCTCCTTTGTCCCCGTTGTGGGCTTCTCCTCCGCCTTTACGGTGGGTGCGGTTTGGCCTGTTTTTCGCCCTGGCTCCCTGCCTCCTCTCCTGCGGGCCCTGCCCGGCTGGGTCCCTGTCGCTGCTCTCTGTTCGGTTCCCTACGGTGGGTGGTCGTCTTCGGCCTTTTCTTCCTCGGTGGCGGCGGCCCATTTCTGGTGGTTGGGTCCTGTGTACTTTGGTTCTTGTGTACAGGGTCGTCTTGGTGCAGGTTCCTCCGGATTCGGGGGTTCGGTTGCCTCCACTGCCTGTCTCCGGTCCCCGCGGGTGGCTCTGCTGGACTGGGTGTCCAGTTTGGTTGCCAGGTGGTCGGTCTGCTGGGTTCCTGTCGTGGTGCCCGGGCCTGGGCCCCTCTCCGTTCTGTTTCTGGGGTTCGGGGTGTCCGGTGGCTTCGGCCTGTACTGGCTCTCCTGTGGGTCTGCTCCTGGGTTCGGCCCCTTCTCTTCCGTGTCTTGGTCCTTTCGGGCGTCGTTCCTCTGGTTCTGCCTGGCATCTTTTGGCATGCCGTGGGTCTCGGGGACGCCTCTCTCCGCTTCCCAGTCGCCACTTCTTTTCTGCGGTTCGCTGTGGGCGAGGCCTGTTTCGGTTTTGAGTCCTTCCCTTCGGCCTCTGGCCCTCGCCCTGGGTCTTCCCGCAGGTCCTGGTGCCTCCTGTGGCTCTCCTTCGTGCGGGGTTTTTTTTCCTTCGTCCTTCTCTGTCGGTCGGCCTCTGGCTGTGTGCGGCCGGAGTGTCTTTTTTGCTCGGTCTGTTCGGGGGACCTTGGTGGGTCTTCTGGGGATCGGGGTTGTTGGTGGCCTGGGGTGTGTCTTCTCTGGTCCCCTCTCGGGGCTTGGTGTTCGTTGAGGCTCGTTGTGGCCTTTGCATGGCCCTGTTCCCTTGTCCTGCCTGCACCTGGTCTCTCTTCCTTCTCTGGATCGGGCCTTGTTGTCCCGGGGGCTCCTCCGGCGGTCCTGTGGCTGCGGGGGCTCGTGGCTTCTGGGCTGTTTTCAGGTTCCGGGGCTCGTTTCTACTTCTCCGCCTGACCGTCTGGATCCTGTTGGGTTGGTCTCCGGGGTCTGTTGTCCCCGCTGCCCGTGTCGGTCCGTGTCTGGGGGGAGCTGTCCTGGTGGCTCTCCGCCATCGCTTTCTGGCTGGCTGTTTGCTGCCTCCTCCGGCTCCGCTTGTGGTGGCTTTGGTCACCGGCCTGTCCGGGTGCGGGGTTGGCTGGGGTCTATTCGGGTTCAGGGGTGCTGGTCCCTGCTGGTCTCCCGGAGTTCCTCCTGCTGCCGCTTGTTGGGGGCTTGCCCTGGTGCTCTTTCGTGGCTCTCTGCGGGGCCCATGCGGTGTTGGTTCAGTCTGGCATTCTGGGGAGGTGGTCCTCTGTCCGCCCTCTGGGTGGGTCCCGGTTCTGTTCCTTGTTTGCCTGCGTCCTGTTTCCCTGGCTCCGGTCTGGGGGCTGGGGCTGTCGGCTCTCTCCCTTCGGCGAGTGGCCTCTGGGCTGGTGGCTCTGTTTTTGCTGGGTCATTCCTTCTTCCCGCGTTTTCTCTCTTCTTCCCCGTGTGGCCTGCCTGTTGGTGGGTCATTGGGGCCTCCCTGTGGTGGTCCTGTTGCGGATCCGGGGTGGGCCTTGGTGGCCCGGTTCTGGTCTCTGGGATGGGGTCCCGGGGCTCGGGGGGGTCGTTGGCCTTCCCTCTCCTGTGCCTCGGGGTCTTCTAGGTGCCTTCCTCCCCCCCCCTTTTTTCCACTGCTCCGGGCCTTTCTGGTTCTGGTCGGGTGGCTCTGTGCTCGGGGGTTGTTGGTTGCTCCCCGTTGGCCTGCGGTGCCTTGGTCTCCTCTCCTGTCCGCCTTCCGTTGCGTTCGGGTGTGGGTCCTTCCGGTGGTTCCGTTCTCTTGATGTTTCCGGCCCTTCCCCTGGGTTCTGTGCAGGGGTTTCGCCTGCTGCCTGGTGGTGGTGCGGCTGGGCTTTGCTGGGTTGGGGGCTCCTGTCCGTTTGGCGGTTGCTTGGCTGCCTTCCCGTAGGTCCTCCTCTCTGCTGTCCTGTGCTTGGCATGGGCGGACCTTTTCGGCCTGGTGTTCTGCTCTGGGGTTGTTACCTCGGTGGCTGGCCTATGTTTGGCGTGGCGATTCCTTCCTGGTGGGGCTCTTCTGGGTTTGTCGGTGTCTCCTCTGCGGGTGCTGTGGGCGGCTCTCTGGCTTCTTGATGCTCCTGGCATTCTTGCGGGTTGGCGGGGGTCTGTTGCCCCCTCGCCCTGTCTGATCCTTCCCTTCGGGGTCTTGGCTGCTGGTATTGGCTGTCCTCCCTTTGGTCCCCTTGGGGGTCTCGGCTCTTGTCTTTTGGGCCTTGTTTTTTGGTTGCCATCCCCTCTGCGAGGCGCTTGGGGGTGTTGGATCGGCTGTGGGTTCTCGTTTTGCTTTGATCCGGTTGCAGTGGTTGTTTGGCCTTCCTCTGCTCTGTTGGGTTGTTGGCTTTGGTCCCCGGTCTTGCTGGCTGTCCGTCTTTTGGGGGTGGTTCCTCCTGTGGGGGTTTGGGGGTGTTCCTCTCGCTGTTTGGCGATTTCGGTGGCTGCATTGCTTGCTGTCCGGCGTGCTTTGCTGTGGTCCCTGCCGGTTGTGGTGTCCTGTCGGGTGGGCTCCTCTGTGGGATCTGTTGGACTGTGTCCTGGTCTTCTCCCTCTCCGTTTGACTGTCGCTGTCCGTTTGCGTGTCTGGAACGCTTGTCTGCTGTTCTGGGCCGCTGGGTTCCTGGGATGTTGATCTGCTGTGTTTGGGGCACTGTTTCTGTTTTGGTGTTCTCTCGCACTCAGCTGTCCGTCTCTGTTTTCTTCTGCTTGCTATGTCCTCATTTGTATTGAAGGAAGGCGAGGAGGGACGGGAGGTAATGCTTCCATTTCTAACGATAATGGCATTACTCCTAGTCCTACTCCCTCGCCTTCCTTCGAGGACCCTCCCTCCCTCCCGGTGCGGTTCATCTGAGTGCTAGCTCGGCTTGTTTACGTACAGGTGGAGGTGGGGGCGGGCAGAGTTTTTATGCTGGGGGTGGGTCTGGGTGGGAGGCGGGGCCTCATTTGTATTGAAGGAAGGCGAGGGAGTAGGACTAGGAGTAATGCCATTATCGTTAGAAATGGAAGCATTTCCAGCAGCTGGAGAAAAGGTCTTACTGACTTTTTTCTACTCTGAGAGGATAAGGTATAAGGTCCTGAGGCTTGCTCGAGGAGCAAGAACCACAGGTGGCAAGAAAAATAGGTTTTTCTCACTCAGAGCTGTTGCCCTGCTAAAAATTCCTTCTTACAAACCTCATTTCAAAAGTTTTAAACCATGAGGAGCCCTGCCTGGCTACAGCTCCCAGCCTTTGCCCACTAGAGGATTTTAATAAGACAAAATGTGAATATAGGTCTTAAATAGGGAACTGAAAATTCTTCAATTCCTGGAGCAAACACTAAATTCATCAGCTGAATTTCCTCCACCATAATATCCCTGTGGTGGAGGAAATTCAGCATGTGGAATGTATTCTGTATTTAAAGTTGGAAGATTCTCAGTTCCCTCCCAAGTCTAAATAAAGCTTTATGTCAGAGGGTAAAACCTTGGACTGAGACGAGGTGGCATATCTATTCCATCAGTGAAGTAAATTCCTTGGCTACCAAATCCAGCTTTGTCCTGCTTAGAAATGTTGGCACCAAAGCCAGTAGCTTCAGATGGAGCTCAACAATGACATATGTGACTTTGAGGCACCGTCTTCAGTTTCACTCTTGAACCTTGCCCAGCAGGAAAACTTGACATTACAAAGATAGCCTAAGTCTGAAGGATAATATTTGACTGGGGCAACATGCTTAGTGTAACCAACCCCCACTCCATCACCGTCAGCCTAAAATCATTCATATGTCCTGGTCCACTATTAATTGATTTTTTTTTTAAAGACGATGTACTTTTTCTAGGTGTATATTGTCTTAAAAATAAATAACTCTGGTTCCTCTTATCCAATTTTAAGTATTTGATGTCTTTTTGCTTTCCAAATTGATTTGGTCGTAATTTTAATTTGCTGTTTTCTTGACTTCGAAATTGTTAGTACACTCTAACTTAACATGCATGTTTCATAGCAACCACTGGTTGAGTAGAGTTTCAGTGAGTCTTCTGTTGAGAACTAAGCAGGCTCTTTACTAAGCTATTTAGCATTCCTCTTCCTGAATTAGTGACACACTTTCTGACAATGTAATGTTGAGGGCGTGTTAGACTTGAGGAAGCTGTAGGCCTGGAGAATATGGTGGACTGATTGTCATAGGCTCCATTCCCACCTGTTGACTAGAGCTCCATGATCTTTGTTATGCTTCTAGCATGTTCTGAAGCAGTGGGACTTCGTCACAGCATGATGGTGCACTCTAGACTCTCCTGTTTGGTTGTGCTGCTTACTATGCAAAGACCAACACAGCTTACAATAAATTTACTTGTTTTTAGATCATCATTGTTCTCAAATCTCTAGCATTGTACATTGCCTTTTCATAAACACAAGCTAGTACGTTCTGTGTCATACAGGATGAGTATTAAGTATACAAAAGATTTTTATAATGCCTGGGAAGCTCCAATCCCTTTATAAAAGCCTGTCTCTAATACCCTTAATGCAGGTGAACTGTGACAAATCTAGTTGCCTGTAATAAAGAAACAGCATAGCTGCTCAAATGTAATAATTTATTACGGTTGAGTTCTGTCGTCAAAATGCTTGCTGCCAAAGCCAGCAGCCAAATTGAAAGGCAGGTCACAGAGCATAAATATTGCAACAAGGTAAAAGCAACAGGCTTTTCCTTCTATTATCCTCTTGTAAAAAGAATTCATGATCAGCAGAAAGGAGATATTCATGAAAAATATTTTTCTGCCTGCTGTAGGTCATTTCAGGAAAGATAGAATTTCTGCCTGTTTCTACACAAGCAGAGTCAAAACATTTTCAACCTGATTTACTCTAAACTGATTCTTATATCTTTTTTGAAAAAAAACCAAAAACAAAAAAAAATGCTTTTTGATATGACCATTTATTTTAAGGCACAAAGTACCCCTGCAGTACATTATATAAGGATACTGCAAGTCACCTTGGAGTTCTGTTTCCTATTTAAAGGAAGTTGGCCTTAAAGCTCATTCCTATATATGGTTAAATAACTACTAGGTTTCTTGCAACATCCTTAAAACATATGACAGGTGGCACTCTATCCAGTACATTAAATTCAAGAACAAACTGTTTACATATACAAGCATTTGCTCTGCAGTGTCTTCCCCAAAGACCAGAAGACCGAGAATGGGTCTACATCATATATGATCTGGGAATCTCAAGGCCTACAACAGACGTCTCGTTAGTGCATCTGCTCCACGGGCCTTGCCACAGCTATTGAAACCATCACAATAACAAAATATAAAGGGAGAAACGAAATGTGAACCTACCAGCATCTCAGGAAGAGTGAGCAGAGCAAAATATCACTGCAGTGGGAAAAAGAACACTGTGCACTGAAAGTCTATTTTCCATAACAATTTAAAGATAAATAAAGCTAAGAAAATCAATGCTTTCAGACTGCAGCCCAAAAAGCCCCATTATTGGGTACATTTAAGCACAGCATCCTTGAGAGCCACTTGCTAAAAGCAGCATTTATGAAGCATAATTCACGTAATAAGTCCTCTAAGAGATCTGAGCAGCAGTGTTCCTGTGGCGGATTAGATCCAATGACATCTGATGTTTATGCACAACATCACTCATTGCTTCGACTTTTAAAGTTAAATATACTCATAAACATAGGGGTGTTTCATTTGTAAGAATACACTAAATGAATGCTCACAGTGATTATAACACTGCAAGAACAAGGAGGAGATAAAATCAGCAATGGCACTCAAATTCAAAGTAGACATTGCTGTATTTTCAAAACTTACTCGGCCGGCTTTTAGTCGGCTGCAAATAATTATTTAGTATTGTGATACCTTGTTAACATGAAAACACAAATGAGATATCCCAAACAGTTCAGCCCCGTCAAACACAACCAGGCAGAGAAAACGTTTGAAAAAACTCATGTCCTTCAGCAGAGATGCTTTGTCTTCAAGATTTCTATCCAAGACATGCTACTTATGAAAGAATAAACCATGCTTGCTATTCGAAAAGTATTCCAGTTTCAAGTTGAGGGTATGAGGCCCAAAAAGTTCAAAGGTTTACCTCAAGGACACACAGTGTATGGAATGGCAGCACTGAGATCATAATTTCCGACCTTAAATCCAGTTTCTTGAGTGGTAGACTACAAGCCTTTGTTTAAAGGTTGGTTGTCGCTGCCCAAGACAGACATCACGTTGCCACATAATTGTAAAATAAAGGAGTACTTCAAATGAATGAAAGGCTTATTACTACCAGCAAAGTGTTGTAGGAAGTGTATGAAGAGGCAGTTCATCCTTTCATTCTATTTAAACCATGTACCCTGTCTCACAGTCCCGGGGCTGTATTACAAACAGTGCCTTGGGGGCATCAAAGGTGTGTGTGCCAGTTTCTGTGCTGTAGTATTCCACAAGGCGTCATAGATTCTTGACCAGTCCCATCTGTAATACAGATAGCAATGGTGCTCATATGGCACTGACACAATCTTACGGGTGTGGTGCATACTAATGAGGGAAGCACTATACCTCTTGCCCATGCTTTATAATGGAAGCAGGTGCAGAGGCAAAGAGACTGCTAGGAGGTGCACTAACTGTGCACCACAGAAAAGTGGCGCATAGTCAGTGTGCATTTGAATGTGGCCTCTGAAAGGTTAGACCTGGCATCCTTGGCATGGTTTTCCCCTAGCATTTTGCCTTCATACCTCCTGATTTTTGCTGATTTCATTTTTGCAGTCCTTAGGACTCTGTGCACTTTACCAATGCTGGTCAGTGCTAAAGTGCTGGTGCTCTCCCTAAAAACATGTCAGATTGCCATATACCCAATTGGCATATTTAATTTACTTGTAAGATCCGAGTAAGATGGCCCAACCTGTGTCCAGGACCAGTAAATTAAATGCTACCTGTGGGCCTGCAGCACTGATTGTGCCATCCAATTAAGTAGCAGTTTAAACAGGTCTCAGGACTCCCATTGTACTCTGTGTGTGCAGTTTTTAAACTGCCATTTTGACCTAGAAAAGTAAAACTTTTGCCAGGCCCAAACCTCACTTTTTAATACATGTATGTCACCTCTAGGGTAGTCGCTGGATAGCCCAGAGGGCAGGGTGCAATGTACTTAAAAGGTAAGACATGTACTTTTAAGTTTACGTGTCATGGTAGTGAAAAACTCTTACATTTGCTTTTCACTACTGGAAGGCCTAACTTTCCAATAGGACGACATTTGAAATATCTTGTTTCATTGTATAAGTGTAATTTCCAAATGGGGACAGGTAAACAGATCACCAGTTCATATTTGGTCTTTCTCAAATTCTACTGACAAATCCTAACTTATAGTGAAGTCGGATTTTAAACTACAATTCTGAAAATACCACTTTTAGAAAATTGGCATTTTCTTGCCTTGTCCACTTGGTGCCTGCAGCCGGTCACTGGGTCACATGACTGGGTGTAGCTGACAGTTGAGCTTTATGTATTCCTCCTAGACAGCCGCACACAGTGGGAGCTTAGATGTGACTGGATGGGGCAATCACTGGCAGGATGGGTGCAAAGATTGGGGCCCAGCCCCACCTGCACTTGAATAAGTGGTGCCCTGTTTCCACACAAAGGGCTGCATGCCCCCTGTAGTTAGCCAGGAAGACAGGGCATCCATGCACTTCAAAGGCATGCCGCTAGAAGTTTCTCCCCACTTCAAAGGCACAATTGTGGACAAAAGAAGGACCTCAGACACCAACTCTTCAGTACTCTTCTGGACCTGTGGATACTCTGCCAGGAAGAAGGACTGTTGCGCTACTACAAGGACTGGAATTCTGCTGGACTGCTGCTCTAAAGGAACTGCTGCCTTGCTGTGCTGACCTGCTGCCCTCTTACCTGGAGAAGAGGGACTGGACCTGCAACTTTATCTTGAACTCAGGACTCCAGAGTGACTCAGAGGGCAAGTCTACTGGCCTCCTGATCTGAGCCTCAGGGACATAAAGGCTCACCAGCAGCTTCTGGACCCATCTTCAGTGTGTTCCTAACCCCCAAGTGGTCCTGAAACCTTTGTGCTGCTCACAAGCGCTTGAAATCAAGCGTTTGGGCTCTTTGCAGCTGCAAATGGTCTTGTTCACACTGGAACTGCACCGCTCACTGCAACAATCAGTTCACGCCACCACTAGCCCATCTCTTCGCACAGCAGTATCAACATTCCCTGGGGGACTGCCAACGTGAAGACTTTTTGCAAAAAACTTGAGAAGGTAAAACTTCAAAGGGACTAATGTGGGTCTGTATCCAGCTCACAGTCCATTGTAGTTGGCCTGAACTTTTGACTTTGACCCGGTCCAGCGCAATCAGATAGCCCCAGTTCGAGCCTTATGCTTTTAGGCACTATATTGCAGTTTATTCTTTAAAAATTCATAACTCCAATTCTACTGCTTGGATTTTTGTCTTTTTGGTCATGTTTTATTTATTAAATTAAGCTCTATTTTTCTAATCCAGGGTGGAATCTTTTTGTGTGGTGTTTTCACAGTTTTACTGTTTGAAGCTTTGCACAAATACTTTACACATTGCCTCTCAGTTATGTTTGACTACTCTGTGCCAAGCTATCAGGGGTTTGAGCACAGGTCAATTTGGGGTTTGCTTGTGCCTTACCCTGACTAGAATTGTGGTTGCTGCTTGACCAGAGCTCACACCCCAGTCAACCAATAACCCAATTTCTAATAACATGCTTCATGAAGGCAGTGAGAGCTAAAGCTGCACTAAGCAGGACCTAAAAAACATAGTAGATCAATACAATAAGACTCATGAAATTATAGTGGCCGAGCAAGTGTTAAGGTGTCTACTTTGGTAAGTGCTTCTACATTATTAATAATTTTTAAAGCTCACTTTTCTACTACTCTTCTTCAAACAAGCGTTGGCAAAGCCAATAGGCCATGCTTATGAGAAAGCTAATGGCTTTGCCAATATCATTTATCAATGCGGTACAGCAGACTGGCTGTGCAGCTGAGCTGAAAATAAAGTTAGCACAAAAAGCGCTATGACGCAGCCTCTGCTTATTTTCTAACTTTACTTTTAGCCGTATTGCACTTCAATGCTGCTGTTCAACCCTGCATGGCTTTTCCTGTCCTTGTAAATATGGCCCCTTTACATGCAGCACTTTGTGTGACAGGGACATTCCATGGGTGTTGCTGTGGGTGTTCCCACGCGACACCCATGGAACCTGACACATTTTCAGATTTACGAGAAATAGTAAACCTGGAAATGCGTCTGAATGCTACGCCTCCCGAAGGGAGGCGTAGGGCGACGCAACAAGAAGAAATGTATTCATTTCTCCTCGTATTTTCCTCTTTCTCAATCTGCAGCACACATAGAACGAGGGAGTCACCTCTGGTGATTGTTTATGTACAGGAAGGTGTCCCTTCCTGCACATAAATAATCATTTAGAAAAATTATGTTTTGCAAGTTCTATGTGTGCTAATGCAGCACACATAGAAGTTGAAAAACACCTTTTCATATTGTTTATGTGCAGAAAGGGTACCCTTCCTGCACATAAATAATCATCTCTGTGATGTAGGCATCCTTGCACCATGGTGTAAGAGTGCCTACGTCGGCGCATGGCAGCCAACTGTGCGCCAGCGCAGGGAAAAGCACAGGAATGCGACATATTATTGTAAATATGTTGCATCCCTGTGCTTTGAAACTGACGCAGTGTGGGCAGCCAAAGGGCTTGCGGTGCCGTGCTGAAGCACTTTCTTGTAAATGAGGCCCAAGAGATTTTCCACATAGCGACAGTGCATGCATGCTGCCTGCAGGCTTGACCTAAAATAAAGGCTCAATTGCAGTAGGCTAAATTACTAGAACTGCAACAATGAGTTTCTTAAAGATCACACAAATCCCATGCAGGGACTCCACATTAATTTGCACTGCCACCTTACAAACCTGTGACCTTGTATTCCACCACGCTATCTCCATCAGGTTCTCTGGCCCCCTTAGAACCACATTAGGCAGCAGGATGGCTCAGCCAGTTACATGCTTGCTGCGTAGGGATACAGTGATCTGCAAATGAAGAGTTCGAGCCCCGTGAAACAGCATCATTCTTCTGAGGTTAGTAAACTGAATACTGTTTAATTAGGTGACAGCAACACCCGTTATTAACACTGTTTACAAATGGCAAAATATGCCATTAAGTACTATATAAAATAAGTTATTACATTCGAATCTATACATCACCTCCCGCCAATACTTGTACCATGCGATTTTACCATGAATTAGATTCACAACTATGGAGGATATCTACCTGAACGTCAATACGCGCAGGAGATGTCCCATGGAGGGCGTTGGCCATTATGCTAAGACTGCATTAAGGAGTAATGCCCACATACTGCTCAAATTGTTTACTTTTGAAGTAATCAATACATTTATTGTTTTCCTTCACCATATTCACCCACCTCATATTTACCACGCTGCTTCCTGCTTAATCCAGATCATTAATGTGTTATGCATGAGAGGATTTGTGGATTGTTTAACAAATCACCCATGGCTAACTTATCCTCAAACCGTTTGTTGCACCTGGCAGGCATTTGCAGGCTGCATGTTTCACTCGGTTTGGCCTGAAGGGACTGCCTAGGTACAGCTCATTCCATGTAGCGGCTGTCTCACCATTTGATTTTTAGATTAACCTCAAACCCTGTGGGATGCAGCTTGATAAAGTGCAACCTGGATTCGGAAGATCTGTCTACTCCAGAGAAGATTTAACATCTGGCTCAGTTACAGAGAGAAGTAATTATCCATGATGTTCTTTTTACAAGATTACCTCCCCCTGCTTTCATGTTAACATATGCAGCATTTATTAAAGCAAGGCTTATATTTGTAAGTCTATGGATATGGCACACAATGTTGTTTTTTATGTAAGTGTAATGATTCTGAAGGAATGCACATGTAAACAGTTACACTAAGTGCATATCAGGCTCTTCAAATCTTAATGTTCACTGCTAACCCTGTCCTTGTGACTCCTGCTTTCCTCTGCTGAAACTCTTCCATGTACTTTAACATTTATTACAGTAGCTCATTATCAGCTTTATAAATCCTGTTGTGTCATATGTGAAATGCTGTCACTGAGGATGGATTAATGCTAAATAAATATCCTTATTATTAAACAATTGAATACAAATATGTTTATGTTACTTGTATTTCAAAGGGGGGTCAAACAACAGGAGCACACCCGTAAACCCAGTTGAGACCTGGGTGATAAATGTATGTAAAAAAACTATGTCTCAACAGGTAATATTTGACAGGCTGTTAAATATAACATGCACATATAGTTGCAAAAAGGAAGAGCAGAGAGACTCAAGCGTTAAGGGATGTGCCAGGGGCACTCTGTATTCAGAACATATATAGAAAGACAACAATATAAGCACTGTTTACACTGAATGTGGGTGTAACCCGAAAAAACTTGTGCACATAAGTGCTCGTGAAACACAAGGTGGACAGCGCAAGTGACACAGCAAAGAGCGGCACAGAGTGAACAATAGTGACGATATTTACAAGGTACTTTAGGTTCACGAATAATTATTTACAAGAATTATTTACAAAGGATTGACATTTTGCGAACCAGAGAATTGCGCCAAAAGTTGTGCTGGGAGGTCAACGGCGTTTCGAACCATAGTAAGTTAGGGTCATCTTCAGGACCAGGTTACAGTTTTGTTCGTGCTGATATAGGTGTAGTCGGGGATCAATGAATCACGTAGAGTGGGTGGGGTATACAGAGGTAAGGATGCACAGCCAGCCGGAGTGCATCAGGGTTGATTTCAGGGAGCTGCAGGGATGTGGTATCTCTACGAGTAATTGCGGTGCGGCAAAGTTGGGTAGGACCGGTGTCAACACATGGACATCCGGTGTGTGAAGATATGGAGGCCAATTGCCAGCGTCAATTGAGATGCATCCGGGGGCTGAGAAATGGGTAGGGAAAGGTCAATTGTCGGTGTTCGAGGTCCAGGCAGGATCCTCTCGGGTCTGGGAACCATAATCGGCGTGAGTCCGAGTCAGTCTTGTATTTCTAAAGCACACAAGCACCAGGAGGGTATCCTGGTGCTGTAGGTAGGAGCAAGTCTGACCTGGTATAGGGCTATTAAATGGGAGTTTGTTCAAATATCCATGTATTTAATGTTTGCGGAATTCGTAAACTGAAGAGGCGACTCTGATGTTTAATGGCAGGGCATTCCAGGCTTTAGAAGTGATGTAGGAGAAAGCCTGACTGCTGGCCCTGCTTATTCATGGGATGTTTGCAATTAGGAGCCCTGCAGAGTAGAGCTACCTGGTGGGTTTGTGGATTGAGATTCAGTTGTTGAGGCAAGCCAGGTCCTGGGGAATAGTTTTGAAGGTGCTGGTGGGGAGCCATTTGAAGATTTTCTCAACACTGTCAGGGTGTGGAAGCAGGAGGCTGTGACAGTGTTGACTTGGGTGGTCATGTTGAGGTGGCTGTTGAGGATAATTCTGAGGTTCCTGGCATGTGTGGTGTCAGAGGGACGTGGGTTCAAGTTCAGCAAGCCACGAGATGGAGTCCCATGGTGATGAGTTCTTTCTGAAGATCAGAAATTCTGTCTTGTCATTGTTCAGTTTGAGGCAGGTAGTCTTCAACAAGGTTGGCGATTTCGGTCATTCATTCATGTCCGGGTGTTGGGGATTTTGTCTGAGAGTGAGAGGATCAGATGAGTGTCACTGGCATAGGAAGGGATGTTAATCGCATGAGAGCAGGCAATTCTTCTGAGTGGGATCATATATGTGTTGAAGAGGGCCTGACTGAGAATTGATCCTTGTAGTACTCCACAGATGGGTTTAGCCGGCATCGGAGCAGTATGGGGCTAGGCTGACTGATTGGGTTCTACTAGTCAGGAAGAAGAATTTCTATTGAAAAGCTGGACTTTGTATTCCAATTTCCTGTGGATGTTAGATGAGTATAGGGTGGGATCTGTTGTCGAAGGTCACAGAAAGATCCGGGAGGATGGGGGCTGCTGTGTCTCCACTGTCTAAGATCCTACAGATGTTATCTGTTGCTGTGATGAGGGCAGATAAAGGGTCTTTTCCCATTAACCATACAGCAAACTATGTGGCATATTCTCAAGGACTCATCGCCGATTTAGCGGCACTTCACCACCACGAAAGTGGCGATAGATTCATCGCCCTATTCACAAGCCTGCGCAAACAACCGACATCGCCAGTTTACCTGCGATAGCTGTTGCTAAAAACATCGGCAAGGCTGACAGCGAAAACTAACGCTAATCATATGCAGAGTAGGCGTTCCCGTGCAAAAAATCACAATAACACCACTTCGTGATATTCTCAACGACCAGCCAGATCGGCGATGCGGTCCAAAAACAGGGATAAGGCGCGTTAGCAGCAGGGACTTAAGACCTGCTTTTTTCTGGTCTTAAGTAGGATGAAAACTTGCAGTATGAAGGGAACCCAGCCCAGAGCCACATCTGAAGACCAACAGATGCCATAGCTACTAATCATGCAGCTTGGAGACCCAAGAGGGCCACAACACCCACCTCCACCACCCCCAGGACCACCCCCGCACCCAGGACCACCCCCCCGGACTACCACCGAGGCAGCACAGAAGAAGACTGCGGACCTTCCGAAAACGCACCAGCCTCAGAGACTTAATGCCAGAGGATGACATTGCCCACTACAGGCTCAAAAGGACAACCAACCTCCGCATCCTGACCCACATTGCCCACAGGCTGACGGTACCAACACAGCGGGCAACCAGCATCCCTCCGCAGACAAAGCTGCTGGCTGTGCTGCACTTGTTGGCCTCTGGTACCTTCCAACCAACAACTGCCAGAGTTGGAGGAGTCTCACAGTCAGCCCAATCAAAGTTCCTCACACCTGTCATGGATGCCATCATCAGCTTGATACCCCAGCACCTTCACTTCCCCCACACTGCGCAGGAACAGCTGGAGACCAAGCAAGGCTTTTACGCCATAGCTGGCTTCCCTCACGTGTTGGGGGCAATTGACAGCACACATGTCCTACTTGTGCCCCCTGCACACAAGTACCGCAACAGAAAGCACACACATTCCATCAACGTGCAGGCAATAGTGGACCACCGTGGACTGTTCACCAATGTCGTCGCCAACTTCCCAGGCAGTGTGCATGATTCCTACATCTTCCGACAGTCCATCATCGACCAGCGCTTTCAGAATGGCACCTATGGAAATGCACTGCTCGTTGGTAAGTACCAACAGAACACACCACACACCTCAACTCCACAATCATACTCACAACTGTGGAAATGCACACGTAATAAAATCACATACAACATGCCAACCAACATGCCCACCTACCAGACATGACAACACAAGGAACTGTGGTAACAGGGGCCAGACATGTAGACAAACCATCCACAAAGGCATAGCCCCTCTGCCACACAATTGCAGAATGTGGGGAGAGGTGGGAACCAAGAATGTGTGAAGGAGGCAATGGACCCATGAATAAGAATGTACACAATGCCAAGTGTGGCGGTGATGTGCTGGACAGTCTTGAGTATGCAGAGCACAGACATGTCCATGTGGACATATACTGCTGGTGTTTGCAGTGTTGTGGACAGTGGACGCAACCATGTTACCTCAGGCAGTGTGGAAGACCCTGGACATGTAGCCATGTCGCCCCCCCTGGAAGCGTGAGCGTAGCGGGCTGGCCGGCGTACGCCAGTCTAGCGTAGGAGTGTGAAGAAATGGCCCGGGGCTCTGGGCGTAGTTTAGTTCCAGGCTGGCCACAAAAGTAACTATGGCGTGTGTCTCTGTTGTGGTGTCGGCGCCACCTGGCCCTTAATCGACAATGTTGCAATGTAGTGTTGTAGGGATTCTGCACATACACAGAACTATGCACAGCAATGCGGGACTTCGGTATATAGGGGCTACGCCTTCCTAGAGCCTTAGTACCCACGAGCCCACGACCGGCTAGCTATAGTGTCCCACCTGCCCTCCTATACACAGATAGAGAAACAGGCGTTTAGACAACCCAGAACACAACACTCCCCTAATCACTCAAGGATCGTGATAACAGGTTATTCCCTATCGCTCAGACTCTCGTACTCATCCACAACAAGAGATTGACAGAGTCACTGAGTTAGTTCAAAATGTTTATTTTAACTAACGTGCTCTAAAATGCAGTATACGAGCCACTACTAAAATTAGAATGCATAATACAAACATTGTCAGCATTGTAGCAAGTCCATACATTATAAGAGGAGAAATCATTGTATATTGATTCTGGAGACAGGACTATAAAACCTACTCTCCCTCCCCATGGACGGGAAAACTAAGATGATATCATAGAAGATCTCTGGGTTTGTATAGCAGACCCCATACCTCTAAGACATAGATCATGTCTCTACATTACAGCTCCATACAGCTCTTCATTCTTGAAAAGTCTCTCCTCAAGTGTGTCTGCGTGTAACATGCATTCTCCTAATATAAAAAAAAGGTGCGTGTCCCACAAACAGCAGCTGCAGGGTATGTTTTGTCTATGTGCTAGAGCCTGACCAGATCAAAATAACAAGGGACGGTGTTGTTTGACCTTGCTCACGATGTTCAGACTAAACTCTAGGAACAAGCAGGGAACCAGCGCAGCCAGCGGGTCGCAGGTGACCAGCAAAAACATTCTTGCATAAGAATAAGCCTGTAGTGTCGTGTGCAAAATCAGCATCATGGCCTCCGGACCCATTATAACCTAAAGATGTCAACGTGGTCCCTTAAATTCACATGACACCCTCCCCCTGGCCAGGTTGCAAAAGAATAGAAAAAACAAGGTCCAAGTCGCAAGCAGAGTCAAAGCACTGAACATAGCAGGGGCAAAGTTCCAATAAATCAAAATCATTATAAGGTTGATTAGTGGTAAAATACGAGAAGAAGAAAAAAAATAAAAATGTCTTGTTGAACATTAATCATCGGAATCATATGAGATCTGTTGAACCTTGGAAGGCAAGGTGTTCCAAAAGACGGTCCCCCTCCTCAAAGACAAGGAGGGACAACATCCAATTCAACAACTCGAAGGAGCATACGTGCTCATCATAATCCATAGCTTCAAAAAGCATGGTCGTACATCCTGTATCGTACTCAATGTAACTGTGGTGCAGCAGGCGCGACGCCCCTTCACAGATGTCCCATTGTGCCAGCACTCCATTCACGGCTGCCATCAGCATGCAAGTACCAGTTGCACATGTTTGATCATGACACAATAGGGGCCACAGCAACAGGTCGTAATCAGGGCAATGCCGTATGGCGTTTGAGAGGCACAAATCCAAAGCCCAGGAAAAAGGACAGTGGCGGCACCAAAAAACTGGATGAATGTATGTAAAGTATGCGTATCTGTAAGTCACATTGTAGGCAGCACCCACAACAGCCAAGGAGTTCCTGCAATCGGCTACGGTACAGCTCCAGCTGGACCGGATGATCGAGTACCACATGAAGGGCAGCCATTGCGAAGTAGTAAAACAAGTACCAGGACAGCACCAGCGAGCAAGAGGAGCAATGGCAAGCCACCAAAAGCGCTGGAAAAATGGAATGAATAAAAGCCGGAATGACACCAAATATCGTTTGAAACGAGGACACAAGACCTGAGCCCACCAATTTAAAAAAAGGTGCAAGGCCTTCTGTGTCAGCAACATTGAATAGTTGGTGTATCAACTCCCCAAAATGTAGTGGGAGATTGGTATTTAATAGGGATTGTATTTCACTTGATGTCCGAGCCAACTGTAGCTCGAATGTTTCACGGGCCGAGGTCAAGGCAACTTCATGTTGGAATAACAGTGCTTTGTGCCTACTTAATTTGTTGAAGCTTGCTTTCATAGTGGGAACAGAAGGCCACAGAGAGCTATCAGCAATGCCATGCGGGGCAGAAACAGGACGTTGCTGCAAGAGGTACACCGTTGCCGATACACCGGCGTGTGCCGAAGCCATGCCCTCATGTGCAGCTGTGATCAACGCATGTCTGTGATCCTCGTTGGGAATCAGCGGATCCCCAACGGAAGGAATTGTTACTGTCGGATCTTGTTCCGGGGACAATTGGTATTTATATTTGGATGGAAACCGCTGTGGGTATTTCGTCCCGTCTCTGGTAGCCGCTACGGCTGCCAGTATGTCGGTATCGACTTTTGTCATAGACCTTGTGACTGCTGCTACTGAACGAGTGGCTACTGCATTTCTGGCTGCCTCGTCAGCCAGATTGTTGCCTACAGCGTGTGGTCCCACGCGCTGATGGCCAAGAGTATGTATTACATGTGTAAGTGGCAAGCCCTCTTTGAGAGCCGCCACTCGTACCCAAAGCGTTTTATGCTTGATCGTGTTACCCACATGACGTGACATGACAGTAGCATGCACCCGGAGGGCGGGCTCCCAGAATGGAAAAATGAAGGAGCGCTTGGGGTCTTGGCTCATACATGCCAACTGTTGTATGTGTATCTTCAATGCCGCAGCATAAGCCAAAGGGCTAGCCTCAATCGCAGCGCAAGTTCAGCCAGGCCTGAAATCCACATCTGTGTCCGCCCTATCCTTACCATAGGCCTACACACACGTGGCCGCCCACCTCCAACGGTCAACATTATAGTGTTGCTGTCAGGCTTGCGGACATGCGCAGACAGGCATGACAATGGTGTGCCATAGGAGTGCAAATGTGGAACCACGCAGCGCACACAAGTAAATAGGCTCCGGGGGAGGGACGAGCAGCTGTGAGGCTACGTAATACACATTGATCCCGCACATTAGCCAGAAGCAATACATGGCAAAAATGAATCCCAAAGTCGCACAAATCACACACCACAAAACTTGTAAGTCTGCCAACACAGCATGCTGAACCACCAATTTACACTAATCTCACTTACCTCTCACAGGTGATCAAGGATATGCACTCTGCCCCTGGATGATGACACCCCTCCGAGCCCCGAACACCCCGGCCCAGAGGCAGTACAATGTGGCCCACAAACGCACCAGGGTCATTGTTGAGCGCACATTTGGCATGTTAAAGTCACGTTTCAGGTGCCTGGACATCACAGGTGGAAGACTCCTGTACAGCCCGGAAATAGTGTGCAAGATGATCATTGCATGTTGTGTATTGCACAACATATGTGTACGCATCAATGCCCCATGGATCCAAGTGCCAGATGCACCGGACGATGATGAGGGAGATGAGGCAGGTGGACCACACCCCACTGCAGCTGCAGCAGGAATAGCCCAAAGGAACACAATCATTAGCAATTTCTTCGCATGAGCACGTCACATTGTGACTGTCCTTAGCAATCATGGAACAGTACAAAATGACCACAAGAACAGCATGTGTAAATAAATTCATTGCAACACACATTCCCGGTGTGCATGTCAGTCCTCTGCATTAGCACATCACTCTGACAAGTGTAAGTGCAACATTAAGTGCTAACAATCTCACAATTAGCATATAGATGGTGGGTATGTCACCTCTGTACAGAGAGGCTGTTTAGGGTGTCACGTATTCGAAATGCCATTTCAGGGTGTCAAATGTAGTACGTAATCCCTCTCATCAGCGTGTCACATGTGTACAATAACATGACATGAAGGCTGTCACTGGTTTTCAAAAAAAGACAACAAGGTGTCTTTTGGGGTCAAATATGACATTTCGGGTGTCATTTGAGGTCAGATATGAATTTTGGGTGTCATTTGGGGTTAAATATGGAATTGCGGGTGTCATTTGGGGTCAAATATGAACCACCCTGATGCAGTGATGCACCCTGTGACTCAAGTCCCACAACATGAGCAACATGAACGTAAGGGGGGATGGGGGCACAGTGAACACCTCAGCAACATGGGAGATGCACGCCAGCCAAAAAGCCAGCAGGAATACCTTGCGTGGAACACACAAAGGTGTCCCCTGGACATATGTGACATGTACAGATCACATGTGTACACGGACGTCATCCATCAATAGCAGTGAACAGTGTCAGCTAATAGGTGCAAGGTGAGAAGTCCCGCGCCTCCTCACAGCTACCTGTACCCATCACTGTCAGACTGCAGCAAAACACCACTGCTACATCTGAGCATGCAAAATTGACCGTGAGGGCACGTACATGGCTGGTTAGGGTTCAACCGTGCCGGAAGGCGAAGCAGTGACATCCACCCCCAATCCACATCACTTTTCCAGAATGCAAGCAGATGACAAACTAACATTAGGGATGTAAGCACCTTTGTCTGAACTAGAAGGCGGTAGCACATCTGCACCTCCGACCTTGGAATTGCATGCATCCGGCACCCCCTGAGAGATACCATAGCATCTGATGACGACTCCCACACTACGCACAGCGCTAACCAAGGACCAACGTATACACACCCCACACACAGAAGTCCTTGCTCGCAGTTCTCTTGCATGGAATGACCTTCACACTTACGCACAGACCATCCCAGGAGTCCAACCGCTGCACACTCAAACAAATCATTGCTCCGAGCTGTGGCATCCACATAACTTAGACTTAGGCTTTTTACACACAGCCCTATTTCCTACATTGACGTGGGGCAAAGTTGGGAAATTGCGAGATTGTTGTTTAGGAGCAATGAGGCCACAGGTAGTTCACACATTCCCAGTCATCTCACTGCCTGTCTGGGTCACGGTCAAACATGCGCATTGATATCATTTCCCAGGAGTACCTTTTCTGGAATCACTGCCCCTACATTCATCCATAATTTCATACTTGCTTGCTAATAGCCATGACATCTGTGTGAATTAGAATGTTTTGGTCACATTCGGTGGAGTGTTGAAGCTGGACCAGTACATGGCCATGCAAACCCCACTTTACATTGTTGCCCCGTGGAGGGCCAGCCTTGTGCATGTGCATGAGTTTGCACATGCATGGGTTTGTTGTGAGATTGGTGATGTGTGGGGAGGGCCTCCTCTGGGCACATTGTCGACGGGGGCCTTCTTGCTGTTTCTATGTGTGCTGCAGTATGCCAAGGAGATCAGGGACATGATCCATAGTCATTGTAAGTGTGCACTGTGCTATACTTAATTGTGCATGTGTGCCATTGTGCCCATCTCCCCACGTCCCCCCAGTCCCTGGTCGTTACTCACCCTGTTGCTGTTGGGTCAGGTCATGTTGAGCAGTGTCCGGTCCCCCAACTCCTGCCACCGTCTCCCCACTGATGACTGTGGACACCATTTCCTCCATCTCATCCAGCTCCTGCTGTGGCGCTGGACTCCCATCTCCAGTCTGCATTGCTGCTTTCCGGTTGTTAGCGAGTTTCAGCTTGGTTTTGCGCTTCACATCATTCCAGCACTTCTTGCAGACGTCCACTTCCCTTCTCTTCACTCCGACTGCATTCACCTTGGCCAAGATGGACTGCCATATTGCATATTTAGTTGCCCATGACACAGTGGAGGTGATGAACAGTTGGTGGTGGTGTTCTATCACCTCTGTAATCAGGATCTTGTTTTCCTGCGGACTGAATCGCGGGTTCCTCTTCGTCTTCTCCTTGCCCTTCTCCTTCCCTGAGGTCCCTGGCTGGTCCTCCGGGGGGTTTGTGGGGTTCTGGTTGGCCTCTGTAGTTGCTCCAGCTTCCTCCATGGTGTTTCTCAGTTGTTTGTGTGGTTTTTTTTCTCCAGCTTTTATGGTGATTTTTCCCGCTTGACGTGGGAATAGCAAGCCTGGTGCTGCTTATCGCTGATGTTTTTATCGCTGTTGGGCCCATCGCCACTTTTTTCAAGTTCGGGTTTGCTTTTTTATCACCGTCCCGGTAATTTTAACGCGGACATTTGACACGTTATCGGGACACTATCGCCTGTTGCCGGCGTGTTGAGAATACGCCGTTGACACGGCGTTAGTTTCCCGCGATAGACGGCGTTATGTAAAGTTGCATTAACCTAGGTTGGCGATGATTATCGCCCGTTCTTGAGAATATCCCCCAAGGAATTATAGGGCATATTTACTGATCTTTTACACAACTCGCAGCAGCAATAAAAGTTATGGAGTATTTCTGCTCTTTCCTTGCACTGGTGCACTGTGTGCGATTTAAAAATCTCGGGAGACAAATATTGGAAAATAAATCTTGTGACTGAAATATTGTGATGCACAAATTTTGTTGACAAGAATATAGTTTTTTGAGGTAAGTAATATCATTGTAAATAATATCGATGTTGTACATCGTTTCCACTAATATAGTGGATAAAATATTGTTTTTTAATTATATAATGTGTTTTATTTGATATATTAATTTTATCTGGTACTGTTGTTTATATAAATGTTATTAATTGTTTTTCAAATATAGTTTGTAATATTAAGTTATTTCGAATTTTTATATATTTTTTATAACAATGCATACTGTTGTAGGGGGATAGGGTGGGAAGTTAATAGGTAATCATTCCTTAACAATTATTTAATACATTTTATTTAATTATCTGATTGTTATTTATCATGTAATTTATGTAATACTTCACACAGAAAGTCGTTATTCAAGAAACCATGGAGACTGAAACAAAAAGCTGACTCAAGCTTCTGCAAGAGTGGACAATGAACATGAGCAGATGACCCTGCCAAAAAGGAATCTCATTACAACTCTCATATGCAGACCTTACGGTCTCCACAGTTACTTCACCGGCTAAGCTGGATTTAAGGCTGCTTCTAAAACAGGGTTCGAATCATGCTATAGCTTTAAGGTAATGTCTGAGCAAGTATTAAAATAAACCCTGTGTGACAATCAGGCCAATAAAGCTACTCATAAAGGTTTAACAAAAGACATCCTCATCTTTTTGCATCATCACCTCTGATTACCTCTTTCAACGCAATGAATTTAGCACCTGAGAACACTGCATTAGAGGCAGTTAAGGGACCAATGGGAAAGAAGATGAGCTTTGCCAGAGATGTTCCAGAGATGGATAAAACCTCAGATTCTTACTCACCACAGCCCTTTGAAATTCTAAAGTTATGTTTGCAGATAATGTTCTTCATCTCCATAATAAGGCATTAATCCTAAGCAAGAGAAGGTGGTATCAAGTCTGACTTTCTCTTCACACTTAGCTGCCAGACCCAAGATACTCTATAGAAGAAGTATTTCTGCCACATTGCCTCTTAAGGCATCTCAGCCGCATGAGAAGCTCCAGACGTTCATAGATTATCTAAGCAACAGCAGAGGCAAAACAATTACTTCATGACACCTTCATGAAATCTAGGAACATTCTACAGGCGACAGGTAAGCAACTGGACTATACTTCCTATATCTTGCAAAAGCATGCTAATATGCTAAGAGTGTCAGTCCTAAGGCCAGCTCTTCAACAGACTGATCACTCCAATCTTGAAGTATCCCTTACTGCCTTACTGTCTTCTTTTCAGCAGAACATGTTTCAATATCATTAACTTTTGGCACCGAGGATTCACAGGAGTGCAGTGCCCAATAATCAATCCCAACTTCCACCACATTAATATTTTAAACTCTCCTTAAGGAGGGTTGCATTATCAAATAAAAACAACAGACTAAATTTGAAGCCTTAGTTCTCAATGTGAGCTCTGTAGAGGCAACAATGAATCTCCTTTATTGAAGCAAATGAAGAAACTGTAAAGAAGACGCAAGCTTTTTCTCTCATCAGGAATGTAGAATGCTTCGGGTGGCGATCAGCATTTAGTTATTTTTAGCTGCCCTTTTATTTTCCTAGTGACACAAGTTTCAGACCCAACAGAAAATAAGTCCCACTCCTTGGCTGGAGATGAGATTATGAACATGTCAGAAGGTAATTGTAACATTGTATCTGCTATGATTGGCCATTACTTTAAATGTTGCTCTGCCCAAGGAGACGGATCAATAAAATATCAATTTATATAAACTATTGACACATTGATTTTACTGATGTTGGTAGGCTTCAAAGATTGGAGAAACTAGAATAAATTGTATCACATTTTCAACTGTGCTGCTATTGCAATGAAATGTGATAATATTTGCTAAACGTCTGCGGTTCATGGCATTGATTCAGAGTAAATAATTATTGTTGAATAGCTGAAATAACTTCACAGGTTATTTCTCACAAGTGTTTGGATAGCTTGGCCCAATAGTTAAGTGATAAATCCCGTTGCTGGAATTTGGGCACTTTGGGCCATATTATCAAGGAGGGCGTTAACATTATCGCCGCTTTAGCGGCAGAAAACTGCCGCTAAAGCGGCGATAATGGGCTTGATAATATGCCCTTGTGAATTCCATAGAAGCCCATGTTCACACCAGAACATGGGCTTCTATGGGAATTCACAAGGCATATTATCAGCTCACTATCGCCGCTTTAGCGGCAGCTTCCTGCCGCTAAAGCGGCGATAATTTTAACGCCCTTCTTGATAATATGGCCCTTTATTCCTGTGGAGTGATAGCGTTAACACTCCTGAGAATGTCTGCCTTCAAGATCAAGATTTAAAATTTCTCAACTAAGTATTTGCATCAAAAACGCCAAGTGTAGAGAGCATCCTACTTAACTCTATATCACCTTCTACACCTGACCATGGGTTTAAGCACCAATGAAAGGCAGATGTGGTGACATTTTTTAGCATCATTCTGAGTGCCAATTTAGAACCAGATACAAAAAAAGCCTGGTTTAATAACTATTGCACACGGTTCCAGTTGTTTTTTGCACCCGTGTAATGGAAAATAAAATGCAATGGGGAATAATGTATCAACACTTTTTGGGACCGTTTTTAAACATTGCATTACACTACATTGCGCTGTTTTGCCAGAGCAATTCCCTTTGTCATATGCAGTTTGCAACAGAATTTGCACCTAATGTAATGTTCTGTTTACCAAAACTACCTTAAACCAATATCAATTTCTTGAATTGTGAGTTAAAATCCGTTATTTCTGAAATTTGATGTCCAACTCGTCATTTCACGGATGAAATTAATGGAAGTCATTTTAAGTGAGAGTATATCCTGAAAATCACTTGCATGAATAACCTTCACTCCTATTTGAGTAACGGAATAAAAGATATTGAAAATTAATTAATTTTGCAATCTTGATGTTGACGATCATCATAAAATCTTTATTCAGTAAACAACATTAAAAGAATACAAACAGCATCATCATTATAAAAATAATTGCTAAGAATTTACATAATATAGCAATCAGTAAAACATAAGTAACTTATCCAGCTGAAACAGTACATCAGTTACACAAGTCTAAATTTCTTGGACACCAAAGCAGCTCGCAAAAATGAGAGAACAGTGAGCATGGCACATTCACTAGAAAGCATTTGGAGATAAAGCATGGCCGGCCTTACTTGGTTAAAATTGAAAAACTTCAACAAGGTAATTAAAAAACGCTTCTTGGGCCAACTAAAACAAGAACAAAACATTACGAAATGCAGAGTGTCCTGCAGAGACCTATTGTTGCAGCCACAGGGCAACCTTACCTCAGACCACACCCAACCACATGGGCACGCCAAAAGATGATGAAATTGGTTTAACCTGGCCAATAAAAACCTATCTTGGTGCAGGCGAACCTTAGCTAGATATGGCTCCATCTCCTGCACGATTTTCAACAGCATGTGACCCCTCACTGATGGTCTCTGTAGCTCACTCTGGTCTCTCTCCACTTGGGTTCGATCCAAAAATAGCCTTTTGATACACCCCAGCTCACGCATGGACAGGGAAGTAAGATCCGTAAAAATGTCAGACCTGTCTAGGGTCCACATAATCTATCCACAGCATTTTGTGTGCCCAATCAAGGGCCAGGCAGTCCACAAGGATCAACCAATTTGACTTTAATTCTTCCCTGCTCCATAACTTAATCCAGCATGATAAAGGGCTTAAGGACACCAAGTCCATCACTTGTCCAAGGCCTAGCTCTGCCTGCACCGAGAATGCTGGGGTAGAATGTGGATCCTGTACCATTTGACTTAGAAATGTATTCTCTGCAGCTTGGATCTTATCCAAGTTTACATATCCCTAAACCTCACTGCCATAGCAAAGTTGGGAAATGCATTTAGCCTGATAAATATTTAAAAGATCCCTTAGGGGCCCACGAACCTAGACTCTGTGCAAAGCTGGAAAACGCTCCCATCATTTTGGTAAATTCTGATCTTTGATCCTCAATTCTTGAATTCCACCTATTTTTAGCATCAAATAAAACACCCAGGTATGGGAACGTGGTGACGTTACCCAAAGTAAAATTATCCACCTTAAAGGTCTTACTGCTTGTAGATTTTGGGCCCCCCACCATCACAAAGGACTTTGAAAAGTTGACCGACAAATCTAAATTACCCATAAATGAGACAAACCTGGCCAAGAATAGATCCAACCCCCGAGCGGTGTGGGTCATGAGAACCATGCCATCCACGTATAATAAAACTGGAAGGGATCTAGCTCCAACCCTAGGGCAGTCCACAGAGACAAATAATAGAGCAGACTCTAGCCCATTCACATACATGGTAAACAAAAAAGGGGCAAGATTGCCCCCTTAGCGGACACCACTACTAGCAGGGAAAGAACGAGTGCAAGCAACGCCCAAGGAAAAATGCACAGAGGCAGATATCTTTAAATGGAGATTGGCCACAATACTCAGGTCATCCCCCAACTCACAAAGCAGAGACCAAAGTTTCACCCGGTTGACCCTATTGAAAGCGTACACTAAGCCCATGAATGCTAGATGCAAGGATTCAGAGTGGGCAACCGTATATTTATTTATAATTAAGTGGAGGTAGAGGCACTGATCTGAAGTGGACCTCCCTGACCTAAAACCATATTGGACATCGCTCATGATGTTATTCTCCTCTTCCCATTCCCACAGCCTATTTAGAATTACCTGCCCCATGATCTTTACCATCACATCTATTAGGGATATTGGGCAGTAACATTGTGGGTTGTCCTGATCACCCTTCTCAAAAATCAGGACAATCACGCGTGTAGACCAGGAGAGCAACATCCCCTCATGGACAGTTACATTCAGTGCCCAAGTCAAGAGTGGAGCCCAAACCTCCACATCAGCCTGAAACAAGTCTGGTGGGATACTGTCAGGACCCGGAGCCCTATTGCTCGACAAGGCCATAATTCCCTGCGTGACTTCTTCTAGAGTAAAAACCACTGGTTTACAGGCTATGGCCTCTTCAGCGGAATTTGTGTCACCCCACAGTCCCCCTTGTTATAAACACATTCAAAGTGGTCAACACACTGTTGTACCAAAATATGATGGCATATGACTGGGCCAGATCCATCCGTGTAACAGGGCCTGTTAACCACTTCCCAGAAGAGTGAACTATCCTTTGTCTCACATGCTTGACATAGCACCTCCCAGGCTTATACTTGCAGGCAGATTGGGCCTATTTATAAGCCCGCCTGCAACCTGCAATCAGGTGTTTATCCCTTAGTGCCTGCTTCAAAGCAGCCTTCAGTGATGCAACATTCTCGAACAGTCCCTATCAAACCTGTTAGGATTTTGCGGGCCCGATCTACAAGTGGCTTTTGTAGACAGGGGCAGAGACAAATATAAAATCTGGCAAATTATGGAGTTAGGGGAGTTCACCAATTACTCCAGAGCAATAACCAAGTTGTAAGATTACAAAATCTCACTAAGCTCCTGACCCTCCGTCCAATGTACAAAATGTAAACCCCCTTGAGCAAAGATCTAGAATTAAGAACATCAGAACCCTGGGGTGGATCACACAGATGCCAATTGAAGTCCCCCGCAAGCACAATTTGGTCTCGCCCAGAACCCCTCATAAACAGCGACGTCAGGGCGTGATCAAGGCGAGAGACACAGCAATCCTTGTCGGTACCCCCCTTAGCATTACAGAAGTTAATTAGCACTATTGGGAGGAAACCTGGCAGTGACAG
Organism: Calotriton arnoldi; assembly: GCA_963921515.1. NCBI lineage: Eukaryota > Metazoa > Chordata > Amphibia > Caudata > Salamandridae > Calotriton > Calotriton arnoldi. The sequence continues at coordinate 1,494,489 of CAWUFW010002315.1, read as the reverse complement.
CCACAACCCGTGCATGATCTGAGCCTGCCAACAAAGATTACAAATATGACAACTTAGTTCCACTGCAATGAAAATAATCGTACCCCCCTTGGCCCTCCCCGCCACGGAAGACAGAGCTGGTTCAAAATAGGTGGAGTAACCCTTCAGGAAAAAACTGTTATTAGTTTCCCATGTTTCTTGGAGGCAAATTATATTAATAGAATTGTTGAATTGCAGCCATCTAGGATCAGTGAACTTGGTGGAGAGACCCACAAAGTTCCACGACAGGAGTGTGAAGCCTTTGGAGGTTTGGGAAAAGGCAACCACAGAAGCAGGGGGAGCACAGACAAATGGCAGGGTTCACAGGAGGCCAGTCAATCACATGACTCAAAACCACTTAGAGGGAGAAATCTATTAAAAGTGGGACAAGGGGGAAATGGCCTGAATGCCTGACACTTAACTGAGTGGGGGAGCCCCCCCCCTCCCTCATAGGGGCCTGAGATTCTAAGGGGCAGGCTGTTCCTCCTGGCCTATAACAAAAAATCCAGAGAGAGGTCAACTATCCCAGATGTGTTGCATGACCTTAAAGAGGGGAGGACTGAGAGGAGTTCTACCACATACTGGGGGTTAATAATATTAACCACCACACAATCATCTGCCCAAGGTTTCCTATCCGTGCCTACCCAACTCACTCTGCGTGCCACGAGGATGGAATCCATGAACCCCTGCTACAACAGGAATGTAAATTGAACCAATGCACCACCTTGATTTTAAGCTCATAAAATGATTCAATTGATGAGTTGGAGTGGGGGGACGTTACCTAATACAATGACATAAGGGATTGCTTCAGGTGGCAGGTTAAGCACCACTCCAGGGTTCGTGGGAGCCAGAGTGTGAGAACTTTCCCCCTTGCTATTCGCAGGGCAGGGTGGGGAAGCTACTCCTGGCAGCTCTGTCGCGTTCCTTGAACCTGGAGCAACCAAGGGAAGGCCTGCAACAACACAGACATTTTTTGGAATGTGGTCTATCGCAGGGCAACTAGATTCAGTAGGCCTCTGTTGTTCATATAAGAAACCCTGCTCCTGGCGCTCCCCCCCCTTATTTGTGAGATAGAATCTCTAGATCCCTATCCCCTATGAGGGAAAGCCTCACCAGGATTGGGCCCAATGCTTTATTTAATAGTGTGGCAAACACCCTTGAAAGGTCACTCCTGGAAATATAACCCCCTTCATCACAAATTGGATTGATATTAGTTGAGCAGCAGCATTAACCTGAACAAGGGGCTGGGCTATAGCACAAGCTTTCCTCTTGAATTCGCACCTAGGACTGATGACCGGTATTGTGGGGTTAGAGGAATGACAATTGCACAACATAACCTCTCCCGGTCCACCCCCTCACAATCCTGGGTGCCTAATCCATGGGATTACCCATTCCTCTGCATGCGTGCGATGCAGGAGACCTGGGAATAGATGAGAGAAGGATATCCCTACTCAAAGAAAGCCTTCTTTCTGCCTATTTAGTTTCCTTGGAAACTACCCCCACCGTCTGATTAAGGACACCCTTTATTTTAGGGACTCAAGGGGCAGCAGGCGGGGGAGGGCCTTTAGTGGAAGAGCATTTCTACTTCCTCATAGTTGTGGAACTTGTGGAGCCCTTGAGCACCATTTAGCCCTCCTCCCAAAACAAGAAGAATAATGTGACTGTCAACTCAAAACGATTCCCCTGTAGCAAAACAGACCCCCCTGTGTCAAAAACACCATGCCATACCAGTCCCACGAAAGTCCAGAGACTATAAAAGTCTATATAAAAGTCACGGAGCAGGTGGCTGTCTAAAACAGGCAATCGTGTCAGTCAGATAGCAAAAAGGACCAGAGAAAGCAGCTTGTCAATGCCCAAAGCCAGAGCAATGAGTCACTCACAGCATCACCTTCTCCTGCACTGCAGCCAAAAATGTGGGGCAAGGGGGTTGGCCTGACCCAGCCTCTTTCTGTCACTGACGGGTGCAGGACAGGCCTGCCCTTGGCCCATGCTTTGCCCGGGCGAGGACCGTGCATGGCCCGTGCCGCGGGGGGAGAGGCACTATGAGCGCGTTGATGGCGCCTCCCCCTTGCAGCATCTGTGGCAGGCATCAAAGTACCCTGGGACAGCGAGTCCCACAAGGGTAAGGATCAGGCAAAATTTGGAGTTGATGTTGACCAATTTCTGTCAAGAGATTTGAAACGCAGGATACTTTTTTCTCACTTATAGGTTGACTGTACCCATTATAGTTTGTTGAAGGCCTGAATCTTGTTGGATGAGGAGCTCAAAAATTGTATTAGCGGTAGATACAGAAAACAAACATTTCCTATGTAGTGATTTAGAGCTTGCCAGTAGTTTCATTGCACAATTCTTTTTTTTTTTTTGGAGAGTTGTTCGAAATGGGGGTCTCTAGTTGGCAATGGTTTGCACCTTTGTCCAAGTAGGGACCCTTGCTTATAGTCAGGGTAAGGGAGTTACACCATTGGACAACCACTGCTTACCCCTTGATAGCTTGGCATGAGCAGGCAGGCTTATCTCAGAGGCAATGTGTAAAGCATTTGTGCACACATACAGTAACACAGTGAAAACACTACAAATGGACACCACACCAGTTTAGAAAAATAGGAAATCTTTATCTAAACCAAACAAGACCAAAAAGACAAAAATCCACCATTTATCAAAACATGATTTTAAAAAGGTAAAAATAGTTCTGTCTATACCAACTTATGGATGAGTCACTTTCAACACAAATTACCTGGGATGCGTCAAAAATCACAAGCGAAAAAAAACAGCTGCAGGGAAGGGGATTAGTCGGTGCCTCACATGCAGGGAAGGTGATGCGTTGGTTCCTTGCTCCAGGGGAGGTGATGCGTCGGTTCCTTACTGCCACGCACGGAAGGTGATGCATTGGCTCCTTACTGGAGAGGAGGTGATGCATCGGTTTCTTACTGTTTGGGGAGGTGATGCGTCAGTTTCTTACTGCAGCTTTGGCGTTGTGGTAGACTTGGTGCCTAGGTGCAATGCGTTGCACATCGGTTTTGAGGTGTCACTTTGCGAGGCTTCGCGTCATCCAGCGTCAGTGCTGGGACCTGTGCAGCGAGGCTTCACGGGGCTTTGCTTCATCCAGCATTGGTTCTGAGAAGTGCACAGCTGTGCGGCAGGACTCGGCGAGGCTTCGCTCCGTCCAACATCGGTTCTGAGGAGTGTGCAGCTGTGCTGCGGGACTCAGCGAGCTTTGTGAGGCTTCGCATTGCTTCGCTCCGGTTCTTACAGAGATCAGCTGCAAAACCCACTTCTGAGGCCCTTTGACTGGAGGGAGGCACCTCAGGCAAGGGTAGGACTCACCGATGGCAGCACCAGCAGAGTTGCAGGAAGTCTTTTGTGTCCCTGAGACTTCTTAACAGGAGACAAACACACACAAGCCCCTGGAGAAACTTCACCAGCAGGATACTCAGCAACGTTCAGTCCTTTGCCCTCTTCTTGGCACAAGCAGCCATTGCAGGCCAACCCAGCAAAGCATCCACACAGCAATGGGGCAGTACTCCTCCTTCAGCTTCTCCAGCTCTTCTCCTTGGAAGAAGTATCCCTTGAGTTCAGAAGTATTCTAAAGTTCTGGGGTCTGGGACCCAATAGTTATACCACATTTGTCTTTGTTCTCTTGTGGCAGAAAGTCTCTCAGCTCAGTCCAAACCATTTCTTTTCTCTCTGGTCCAGCTTCTGGAGGTGGAGACACCATTTTGCACAGGAGACAGGGCCTATTCAGGTGCAAGGAAAACTCCTCCCACTACTCTAAATGCAGCCCAGGTCTATTCAGATCAGCTCTGAGTCATCCAGGAAAAGGTAGACCCCCCTGCCTCAACCCTGGTGGCTGCCTACAGTGAATGCACATCCCCAGCTCCTGTCGCTCCAAAACCAGACAGTCAATACACAACCCAGCAGAGGCACATAGGATGGCTAAGCAAGATAATGGCCATTTTCTAAAAGTGGTATGTGCAAACACACAATTTAAAAACCATCTTTACTAAAAGATGTGTTATTAAATTCTGAGTTTAGAGAGCCTAAACTCAATTTCTCCATCTTGTCCCAATGGAAAGTTATACTTGTAAGATGTTACAAATAAACTCCCATGTTACCCTCTGGAACAAATAGCCTTTCAATAGTGAAAAACGAAGTGCTCAGTATTTCACTATCAGGACATGTCACAAACACCAGTACATGTCCTACGTTTCCACCACACTGCACCCTGCCCACAGGGGTACCTTGGGTCTACCTTAGGGGGTTCTTATATGTGAGAAAAGGGAAGGATAGGGCCTGGCAAGTGGGTGTACTTGCCAGGTCGACATGGCAGTAAAACCTGCATGCAGACACTGCAGTGGCAGGTCTGAGACACCTTTGAAAGGCTGCTTGTGTGTTGCCACAATCAGCGCTGCAAGCCCACTAGCCACATTTGATTTACAGGCACACAGTGCACGATACTAGGGACTTTGTAGTAAATCAATTAAGCCAATCATGAAAACACCAATCCATAAACACAATTTACATGGAGAGCATATGCACTTTAGCACTGAATAGCAGTGGTAAAGTGCCCACAGTTCTAAAACCAACAAAAACAGGAGGCCAAAAAGCAAAAAGTCTTTGGGATAAACCAGCTGAAAAAGCCAGATCTAACAAGACACCATGAATGCTCAGTGCCATTTTGATTTCAGGCCCTCCACGTAAAACACTTTACATTCTACCAATTTTGGAGCACTTATTAGCAACACATTACTAGTAAATGTTATTTTCATACTCAGTTATTCCTACTGTGCTGTGTGTAATTTGTTTATTGCAAGACTAAGAATACATGCTGGTAAATACTTCCCTAACCACTCATCTCTGCTATGCCACATCTTTACTTCAACCTCATAATTATGTAAACATCATGGTGGCATGGAGAAGACGGAAATAAAGGTTTCATACCAACAGCTCCAAATATTGCAAAATGGCAATTTCCAACTTACCTCTTTAATTTACTATATTGCTAGGGAAGGAGGTTATTGTTGAGAAATAATGACCTGTATCATGGCCGTGCTTGAATCTGAGAGAAAAGGTATTAAACTATGGAATGATATTAGATTTCTGTTATTTTTGAGAATGGATCAGAAGAATAGGCACTGGAAGTATGGGTGTTAGGGGTGCTTCTGTACTCCCAAAATAACCATGCTGGAGTTCTGAAGGTCAATAAGCAATAAAGATGCCCTTAATTTTTTTTTCTGGTAACATTTGCTGTGCTTCAAAGACAGGTTAAATGTCAGACAATATCTACTGGCAGGTGGCTGTTTGTTCTTTTAACATGAAGAATGGTATTTATTTTGTTTGACTGCAAAGTGAAATGTCACTTTTTTTCTGACATGCAACAAAATGAAAATATATGTAAGTGAACTCTAAATAAATCAAGAGTTTGGAAAGCACAAATGAAGCAAATACATTTTTGTATGTCTGAAGTGTGATAAAACAAAGATTTTAATTGGATCAAAATAAATTAAGATATACTTATTTCCTGAAACCCGATTTCCACACATTATCATTTGTGCACTTTGTGTCAGTAAAACTGTGGCCCATATTTATAACATGCAATGTAGCAAGCCACCTTGCTGCTCTGAGCTGCGTGAAAGGGAAAGGGCAGGAATGTGCTGTATATACCATTATACTATTATACAGCGCATTCCTGCCCCTTCATAGTGCTGCAGCACTTTTGCCTGCCTAGCGCCAAGGCTGTCACCCTTGTGTCATGTGGCAAGGGTGCCTGCTTTACAGGCAGAATTGTTTTTGTACAGGAAGGGACACCACCCTGCACAAAAACAATCCTTAGAGGCATTTTCCTCTTTCTGTGTGTGCTGCAGTATGCAGCACACTTAGCAAGAGGAAACAAAGAGGAGAAATAAAGATATTTCTTCTCATTGCGGTACAATTCTGACTCATTACCAGGTGTACCAGTGTTGGTACATCTGGGAATGCATCAGAATGCATGGATGGGTGTGTGGGAACACTCATTCTCCACCCATGGAATGCCTTCCCAGGGCAGAGTAACGCAAGGCAGTGATTTGCACGGCCTTGCGCTACTCTAGATTTATCAAGCCACAAAGGGCCTCTTGATAAATCTCATTTAGGTTTTGAGTCATCCTTGTTCCCCCTTGCGCAGTTCAAGGGCGATGCAATATCTTGATAAATATGCACCTGTATGCTTGGGCAATTAAAAATGTGCTGTCTGTAAATGACACTGCTCTACCATACCATGTTTAATAATATATTTGAGACAGTGTTGTCAAAAAAGCACCAACTGCAACATACTACACCCATAGCACTATCCTGTCGAATACGTTTGCAACACTTGTTCTTTGTGTGACACTTGGATTTTTCACAATCCCTACAACCTCAGTGATGTAACATTGATGGTAGCAACCCCACTCTGAAAATTGTTCCAGCACCACTGATCAGAAGTATCAAACACTCGCTACTATCTGTATTGAATGTTTTTTACCATTTGCATACATAGAGGTCCATTAGCTCAGCACATAACTAAAACTCAATATTGGATTTACACCATGACATGAGAAATAGAAAACCTACAGCAATTTTACACCAACGCTATCATGACTATGCATATTATACTGACTCAAAAAACTCACCAAACCTAAATCTAAAGAGGCAATTACAAGCATTTTCTAGAAAAAGCAGGTTTGTTTCCTTCATTAAGCTGCAATCATAGCAATATGCAACACATGTGCAAAATCAATATATTATTGATCACACTGAATGCACTGCCACATACTAGCTTTGTCTTCAGTAGATGGTATTATCATGGTCGAAATCATTGGCTGCATCAGTTCTATAATGAATTATTTTATGTGGATTGATTGAGGGTAGTACTGAGCCTTTGCAAAATATATACATGCTCATGATTGGCCTTACTAGCCACCCCTACACACAGGCACACAGACAGATTTGTATGTAAACCTTTACAGATCTAAAATGCATCTGAAATCAAACAGGTCTATAGAGGCTGCTCACTCATTTAAGTCACCCTTATGTTTTATCTTGGATCTTGGAGAAGTGAGCGGGTTCTGGGGGAGAATCCTTAGGGGATACTGTAGCACATACTGGTATCGCAGAGAATTGTCATTCCTGCTCTCCAACTGAATATCTATGTTACTCTCTTGGTACAGTTGACTCTGCAAGGGCTAGTAGGTCAAGCAGCAAAGCATAAGGCAGTGTTGATATGTCTGGAACTTAGCGAGCATTTACACAGTTATTATTGTCAGTCAGAATTATAGCTTCTAAAATTAGAAGTTCTTTATTTACAGTTCCTGTAGCTTTATATGATCTTCTAGGACGTGCAAGATAAAAATTGCAAACAAAGGTATAGAACTTGCAGGACACAGGCGACAACAATGGAAACTGTGGAGTGGTTTATATGCAAAGTTACTGTCTATGGAAGAGAAAAATCCATAAACCTTCAGCTCTCAAATTTTTTCAGCGGGTAATAATTGTCAATGATTAATGCTGTTGTTGTTGGAATTATTCAGTGGAGGAGCAAACCATGCAACCTGGGTCATTTACTGTGCCCAATGGATTATACCGGCATTTTGAGAAAATGGAATTTAACATTCTACTGCACTCTTGAACTCTACCTTCTCGGGGACTTTAATTGATAATCAGATGGTTATGGAGTTCTAGAAGCATCCAGTGGGTCCAATGTCAATGTCTTAGGTGGTAAGTGGAAAATCATGTATCATTCCATGACTAACATGATCATAAAATGTCCCACAAAGATAGATGGGCCAACAACTTTGGACTCATCAACTTTTCAGATCTTTGAAGTGCGATCATACTTGTGACCTGCAAACTCTGTTCTCTAGAGCAGGTTCCATTCCATTCCTTGAATCACCCTCTTCTGAGATACTGAAACTTTCTTTTTCTTGCTTTGAGGATCTGACAGTTTCTCTCCTCTACGTGCACTACACCTCCACATTTCCCTGCAGAACACAGTTTCAGGCCTTCTCTGGTAATCATACCAGGGTTTCAGCCATTGGTAAACAGAAACATGGGTTTTGTGTACTGCTGTCCCTCCAAGATCCTGCTGCAAAACATATTCCGTAGTTCAAACTAATACAAGTAATGTGCAAAAAAGAGTGAGTTCATGGTCGTCACTGATGGGAAGCCAAGCCAAATCAAATGTGTGCCTTTCTCAAAATCTCTCCATCTCATCAACTCTCAGATGCCACATATTTCCATCACTTACACACTGGAGCAACTGGAACAGGCACCAGCTTGTAAAAAATGAATTCCTAGGGAGGCAGTGTCCTTGTAATTTCCAGGCAGCTCTCAGCACAGGTCAAAGGTAGAAGGCACAGATGACCAGGGCAATGTGCATAGAATGGAAATAGTCTGGCTATTTCTGTCCAAGTGTAAGAAAGGAGCTGGCCTGAAATCCAAGCTTTGTTCTAGCCAAGCGATGAAAGCTTAGGAAGAAATGAATGAGGACTCCCCAATCCTCCCAGATCTACACAGGTTTCGAAGGGCTACATACAGGTTATCACATACAGAAAGGTCCCCGAAAAAAAAACTCTTATGCTGCAATTAATTGCATTTTACCTAAGGACAACTAACAGTTCATGGACTCCACCGAGACATTTAATTATGTAACTTCCAAATACAATCATCCTCACTTGCCAAATGTGATAACTCGCCACATTCACAGGAAGCTGGCTAAAGTTATAGAAGAATCAGCAGATGTGCATACAGCCTCTGCCCAGGTGCAAGTAAAACATATCTCATTCGATAAAATAGATTAACCACCACTAATCATCAATCTCCGAAGAGAGAATAGTCATGATGCACAACTGGTTGAAGTAAATGCTGACTGTAACCCAGTCCAGTAGAGTCATGCTATCGCTCACTCTCAGTCAAACTAAAGCTGCTCAATCCATTGAGGGAAAACATACAAAGAAGAACAAAAAGGAAAACAGACCACAACTTCCACTCCAGTAATAGTGCGTTCATCAATATAGTCACCCGAAACAAATCTGCTGCAAGACGTTTTATGAATATTCAGATTGATATTCTGTAAATAAACACGTACTTTCTTAAGTATACAACTCCGTTTTAGTGTGCGCTTATAGCTTTGAATTTACAATGCTTTCTTTAAAGCCACACAAGCCTTTGAATTCAATTCTTAGGTTAGTAATTACTAAAAACCTTCAAAATTCAGTTCCAGCCATAAAACACGTGCAATTTTTATTGTTATTTTGCAAACGCGAATTTATTGCTATACAAGGAGAAAGATGTGTTGTCTTTAAATGAGACAAAGTCATTTGAAGGGCTTATTCTCTAGTGTACTGTATTCTAGCCGTATTTTCCTGGTTTATTGCTAATGGCCTCCGTTGCCTTTTTGCAGAAGTGCGACCAAGCTGCCTGAATGCTTTGTGCCCGCATTTTGCTTCACCTTTTCAATCAAAAAAGTTCATGATATTCACTTGTGTTCTTCAGCAAAGTGGAAAAGGGGATTTGAGGATTTCACTGCCAACAGTAATATGGAAAAGAAATTATTTTAAGCGTATTTCGACAACACACATATTCTGCCATTGACAGCAGAAGTTTGCTTAAGAGTTCATAAGTTTTTTCTTTGTTCTCTGTTTTATTTCCTGCATGAATGTCAATCAGTGGTCACACAGGAATCCGCTTGTTCTTTGGAGCCGCTGCCAGTGCTACTCCTGGTTCCAGAAGCCAAGAAGGCAGAAGCAGGAACAGAAAGTTAACGGGGTATTTTGAGACTTGTTTTCCCCTTTGTAGTTATCAGTCCATGCCCTCCTCTTGGACCATGAGTGGGCAAATGGGACACTCTTGAGGGCTATGGGTAAAACAATAGCCCCTCGCCCAAGGGTTTAAGGCTGCACTTTTACTACCCCATGGGGCATATTCTCAAGGACTTATCGCCGAGTTAGCGGCACTTTATCGCAGCCAAAGTGGCAATAGATTTATCGCCCTATTCACAAGCAGGTGCTAACAGCCTATATTGCCAGTTTTCCTGCGATAGCAGCCGCAAAAAACATCGCAAAGGATGACACCGGCAACTAACGCTAATGAGATGCAGAGTAGGCGTTCCTGTGCAAAAAGCCACGATAACACCACTTAGCAATATTCTCTACGACCAGCCAGATCGGCGATAAGATCCCAAAACAGGCGATAAGGCGCGTTAGCAGCAGGGATTTAACACCTGCTCTTACCTGGTGTTAAGTCGGACGACAACCTGCACAAATCATGAACAAAACAATTCACCTGATGTCGCACAATTACAACAATTAACATTCATGTGTAGTCCGAAAAAGGAGAATCATTCATTCATTTCTGAATTTCCAAACAAATCATTTTATTCAAATTCAACTCAAAACAACTATTTGGAAGAGTCATGGCAGGTCTTCACTGGACAATCTGTAAGTCACAGCCTGCAAGACAAAATTCAAGATAAGAAGGTGTGCCATGCGCTCATCAAAGGACAGAGAGAGAAAGAGAGAGGGAAAGAAAGAGAGAGAGAGAGAGAGTGAAAGAGAGAGAGAGAGAAAGAGAGAGAAATAGAGGGAGAAAGAGAGGGAGAGAGAGAGAGAGAGAGAGAGAAGTGAGAGAGAAGAGAGAGAGAAAGAGAGGAGCGAGAGAGACAGTGAAAGGAAGGCTCTTGGCACATACATGCCAACTGTTGTGTGTGTATCGCTATTGGTGCACCATAAGTCTAAGGCCTAGCCCCAAATGCAGCGCGAAAGCCACATCACATTTCCAGAATGCAAGCAGTAGTCAGACTAACATTAGGGATGAAAGCTCCTTTGTCTCAATACATAAGGCGGAAGGACATCTGCACCTCCGACCTTGGTCTTGCATGCGGCAGGCACCCCCTGAGAGAGATACCATAGCAGATGATGACGACTCCCACACTACGCACAGCCCGACGAAAGACCAACATATACACACCCCACACACAGAAGTCCCTGCCCGAAGTTATCTTGCATGGAATGGCCTTCACACTTACTCCCACATTAACCCAGGCGTATAACTGTTGCACACTAAAACAACTCATTGCCCCGAGCTGTGGCATTTCACCAACAGAACTGGCGCAGGTCAGAACAGTGCCGCTTCAACCAGAGCCACCAACGCAATGGCAGAACATCCCGGGCACATGCACAACCCCGGTCACGTGGAACTGTACCGTGCACGTATGCTGCATTTGTTGGGGGCTCTGCCACTGGCAGTGTTGTGCATCAGTTACCGTCTGAGCTTCCGTCTTGCGTACGTCACCTGCGTCCAGCTCTGGTTCCACTGTCGATCATGCATATTCGAGTGGCCCATGGATGTCTGCCTATCCAACACAACAGTAGCTGAACTGGATTATGACTTGTGTGTGCGCCCCCTGTTGGCCCACGACCAGGAGTGTAACCGTGATACCCGTTCATGGGATGCCTTGATATTTGGCGTATGTGCTGGCAGTTGGGCATGGGAGATTGCACAAGTCCTCATGTGCAGTGACCACATCGAAGCGCTCCCCTATTGGGCTGTGTTGCGGATTGGTGAAACGGCGTGGACGGAGCCCATCTGTCCGGACCAGTTAATGGATTGGCTCGCCCTCGTGTTCGTTGAAGTCGACAACGACATACTCTTGGAACTGATTGCCCAGGAAGCTGCGCTCGCATTCATGGACGATTAACTACGTTCCTGCAGCCACAACTGCTTGTAACCCAGAGCACAGGTCCCAACACCTTGTTGCATCTTGGAGAAATGGTCACATATCCCACCACAACAGTGGACATGGCTGCATTCGCCTGGACTCAGAATGCATGTGCGTGCACCTACGCGTGTTGACACACACCTGTGCAAGGTGAGGCAGTCCCATGGGCGGAGCTGCACAGCGTCGCTTGGCATGGTACCTAAATCTGACATACTGCTGGAGGGAGAGTACACACATGGCAATGTAGTACTACATGTGACCTTGTTGGACCCTTTCACCTGCTCACTGTCAGCAGAGCAGACAGTCTGCGCAGTCCGGTGGTACAGCACTATGCAGATCCCATGGGCTGTGAGTCGTGTCCCCTGACACGGGGCAATGAGAAAACGCCAAGCATCACATGACTCGTCCAGCAAGGCAAGGTGGGCTGAGACCATTGCCATCCGGAATGATTGGTGTTCATTTTTGCCTCCCCATTTCTTGCACCCCTACATGTTCCCATGCTGCCTGTTAGTGTCTGAAGCATTGGTCTGCATGTTGTGGCCCTTGTCTTGCCCGTACTGACACGCACATGCTAATAAAGTCTACGCCACTTCACTAATGTTCAACTGTGATGAGTGTTGATTAGAATGACAAATCGTGTGCCTCAATGAGCATTGTCCATACACAGGGATGGACTGACTGACACATTTCACCTAGGGGTGAGTCCCTATTGCCAGCTCCACCTCTGTGAGCCAGACATTGTGGTTGGGATAGTTGCTGGTAGACCTGTGCTCTTACGTGTCTTCAGCAATGTGAGTATGATGTCCAACTTCTTGCCATGTGAATCAATGTGATCCATCAAAACAGGCTGTGTCCACACAGTTGAGTGTGAGTAGGTATGCGAAGAGATGTTCTGTTGAAACATGTGATGGGGGACACTACTTTAGGCCTGCTACCGAATTAGACATTTTTACACACACCCCCATTTAATACATGGACGTGGGGCTATGTTGGGGGGTTGAGAGATTGTTGTTCATGAGCAATGAGACCACAGCTAGTTCACACCTTCACAGTCATCTAATTGACCATGTGGGTCAGGCTCAAACATGCGCATTGATGTCATTTCCCAGGGTGTGCCTTTTTGTGCAATCAATGTCCCTACATTCATCCATACTTTTATACTTGATTGAACATAGACATGACACATCTGTGTGATTTGGAATGTTATATTCACATTCTGTGGAGTGTCGGAGCTGGAGCAGTACATGGCCATGCAAACCCCACATTACATGGTTGCCCAGTGGAGTCCTTTGGGGAATGACAATTTAATCGGAAGAGGAAGAGTTCAGTCAATCAATCAATCAATCAGGTGTTTGTTAAAGTGCGACTACTCACCCGTAAGGGTCTCAAGGCGCTAGGGGGGGGGGGGTGCAGGTTCCATCCATCAATCAGGTCCGCAGCCTGATTGCTGTGTCATTGGTAACCAGAGCAGATATGGCAGTCCATGTCGGGGTCCAGGTGAATGTCTCAGAGTGTTTCGGGGGACAGTGGAAGGTGTTGTTCCCGGGCATGATGCAGAGGGCTGAACCAAGCAGGAACAGGCCATATGGCGGGATGAATGCTACAACCTACTTTCTCACACAGAGTCATTGCCATCCACATCTTAGTCCTCTGATATGTCTTCTGTGTCAGGTGTGTCAGGTGTGTGTGGTGGTGTTATGGCTGCATCACTGTGTGCCACTGACACATCAGGGGGCGGAGGTGGTATGGCTGCATCACTGTGTGCCACTGACACATCAGGGGGCGGAGATGTGTGTGTCGAAGTTCCTGCAGCAGTCATCTGGGACAGGCTCTGTGGCAGCAATGGCAAGATGAGGTTCTGCCGGGCATGGAAGATCCCAGCTACATCTTGCTGGTGTACAGCCGTGGCAGCCATCCTTCCAGCCTGCATCCGCTCCATGTTCTCCATTGTCCTCCGCATCTGTGCCAACTCTGTGCTGTCATCGCTGGAGCCTGTCTGACTAGACAGTTCTTGTATCCGAGTAATGGCTCCAGCGAGGTCAGCCAAGGATTGTTGTAGAGCATGGAACGGACTGTGGGTGTCCGTTAGGGACTGTAAGTGGTCCATGATGGGACTCATACACCCACATATGGCATCAAGTTTGGCTGCCATGAGGTCGAAACCCACCCGCACCTGTTCAGCCAGCCCCCTCCGGCAGTCTAACACATGACGTTGGAATGCCATGTGTCTTTCCGTGAGGTGCTGGGAGCCAGCCGTGGTGGTGGGTGCTTCCTGCTGTGTGGGCTGTACAGGGGGTGGGGTCACCTCGATGCAACTGGGTTGCCCTGCCCCTGGAGGTGGGGTGCAGAGGCTGTCCACGAGCCGTTGGAGGGTGTCGGAGCAGATGGCCAGGGGGTCCTCCTCCTCATCACTGAAGAGATGTCTGGTCTGCTCTGCAGGAGGTGTTGATTGTCCCTCTGCAATGTAAAGGGGAGATGCAGGTTAACAGTGTGCTCCATGTATGTTGACGCATTGTACATGTTTACATATAGACTGCATGACAATGTACATTGTGACTGTTTTGGATGAGCTGGCTATTTGATGGGGGACAGTGGACATTTTGACTACATGACGGATGTGGGGTTGTACTCGTACATTATCATCTCATAGTTTCCTGCTATGCCAGATGTGATTGGCCAGTTTCTACGCACAAGCGGCACCAGTTGTGTCATCTGTTCTGTAGTGAAAGTGTTGCACTTTGTACCACAATGTCGTCAATGTTGATGTGCTGTGATTGCTATGTGTGTGTGCTGCATTGTGGGGGAATCGCCCCTGTAGCTCTGATTTAGCGGCCCCTTATCCTTTTGAGGCGATGTGCCTTTGACTTGTGTGCTTTTAAGGTGCTGAGATGTTGGCGACTTGGGTCATTTGTGCTCTCGGACGGTTTTTGTACTCTTGTGCATTGTTTGTCTGCAGATGTGTTGTTGATGTCAGGGGTTGTATGTGCACGTGGATGTGTCAGTGTGTGACCTGCTCTTTTGAGGATGTGATCCATACTGGGCCACCTCAGTGTCGTGTCGTGCACCATGTCATGTATTTTGACTGCAGCCATGCTATTGGTCATGCAGGGTCACTTGCATTGTCAGTGTGGCTCACAGAGCCGCTGCTTTGCTGGATTCAGCACATGTGCATAGGTAGGTTGTGAGATTGGTGATAGGGAGGGGGGCCCCTTTGTGCACATAGTGGACGGGGGCCTACTTGGTGTTTCTATGTGTGCTGCAGTGTGCCAAGGGTATCAGGGACATGTTCCACAATCATTGTGGGTGTGCAGTGTGCTACACATAATTGTGCATCTGTGCCATTGTGCCCATCTCCCCCCGTCCCCCCAGTCCCTGGTCATTACTCACCCTGTTGCTGTTAGGTCAGGTCATATCGAGCTGTGTCCGGACCCCCAACTCCTTGCACCGTCTCCACACTGATGACTGTGGCCACCATTTCCTCCAGCTCATCCAGCTCCTCCTGTGGCGCAGGACTCTCACCTCCAGTCGCCGTTGCTGCCTTCCGGTTGGCAGCGAGTTTCTGCTTGGTTTGCCTATTCACATCATGCCAGCACCTCTTGACCTCCTCCATTGACCTCCTCAGCACTCCGACTGCATTCACGTTGTTCACGATCGACTGTCATATTTCCATTTGTGTTGCCAATGACACAGTGGAGGTGACGAACAGTTGTTGGTAGTGTTCTATCACCTCCGTGACGATGATCCGGTTTTCCTGCGGACTGAACTGCGTCTTCCTCTTCCTCTTCTCCTTGCCCTTCTCCGACCCTGAGGTTCCTTGCTGGTCGTCTGTGGGGCTTGTGGGGTTCGCGTTGTCCTCTGCACTTGGTCCGGGTGCATCCATGGTGCTACGCGGTTTATTTTTTTTGGTCTTTTTTTTCTGCTTTTATGGTGCATTTTCTCGCATGACGCAAGGGAATTGCAGGCCTGTCGCTGGTTATTGCTGATTTTTTATCGCGATTTGGGGCATCGCAACTTTTTTCGCGTTCGTGTTTCGCATTTTTTCGGCGTCGCCTTAATTTTAACGTGCTCATTTGGCGCGTTATCGTGGGATTTTCGCATGGGGCCGCTGGGTTGAGAATACAACGTTAACACAGTGTTATTTTCCCGCGATAGACTGCGTTGTGCAAAGTTGCATTAAGCTAATTTTGCGATAATTATCACACGTTCTTGAGAATATCCTCCCATATATTTTAATGCACTGCCATCCATGATAGCCTTGGTGAGCTCAAGAAATTATTGTCATGTTCTGCAACCCACAGTAAGCGCTGATTTGGACTTTCATTGACACTCATGCTTTGTGCAGACACACGCCGGTCCCCATATGGTATAAACATGCAACATAAGCATCTTTTAGGCATTCTTCTGGGTAGGTACTTGGTTCTATGCAAATTGAGCAAATGTCACAATGCAGGCTTTCACCTGTAAACTTGGAGAACATTATGGAACAATAATATTGTGAGTGGGCTGTTACTAATGAGGACCCCCTGAGGTTGACTAACTTGGCAAGTAATCTCAATAAACCCAGATTTCCCATTTTCAATTCTTCAAGCAGACAAGGGAATATTTCCTAGCTGTAGTTCAAGGCATGCTTAATGGCTTCTTTATCAATCCAATGCATGCTTAATGGCTTCCATATCAATCCACTTCCTAGTTTGAATATGGCGGTTGAAGGACAGTATATTCTGGAAGATAACAGAATAGGTTGTGGTATCCTGGGTTTGTAGATGATGGTTGGGGAATGTAGAAGGCAGACTTAGAATGTTATGGGGCTGTAGAATACAGATAGTCAGTTGCCTGCTGACTGCCTTTGTGGATGGGACGTTTCTAATGCTACTCGTCACCTAATAAACTACGCTGCTTCTACAAGTGCCTACAGAGAGTTATACTTTCCCACACAGGTCTTTGGTGCTCTTAATGTAGAGTCGAGGTGCAGTACACAGCATTGTTACAATCACAGCAAAAAACTGCAATTCATCAGAGTTTTGCAGGGATTCTGCCCAAAAACAGAACTATGCGTAGGATTATGGGACCGTAGTATATAGGGACTGAGTCATCCTACCAACTTAGTACCTATGAGCCCAGGACCGACTAGCTATAGTATCTCACTTGCTCTCCTACTCACTCACAGAGAAACAAATTATTAGACACCCCAGAACATAACACTCCCAGATAGGGTGACCAACTGTCGTTGGTGCAAATTCAGGACGGTGAGTGTAAAAATTCAGGACAAAGGGTCAAAATTCAGGACAAAAATTCAGGACAGAAGGTAAAAATTCAGGACAAAACTTCAGGACAAAAGGTAAGTTTTACAGACACATCAGAGGAGGTCGCGAAATAGTATAAAAGTAAGCCCATCTATATCCAAACATATTCATCCATTTGCAAACCTATCCATCATGTATCCTTCCATCCATCATTTCACTCATCCATCCATCCACCCTTTCACCCTATCCATCTGTACACTCATCCATCCACTCTTCCACCCATCCATCCATTCACTCATCCATCCAGCCATTTACCCTTTCACCCATCCAGCCATCCTTTCACTTACTCATCCATCCACCCAGTCACTCATCCTTCCACCCATTCACCCTTTCAGTCATCCATCCATCCTCCCTTTCTCTCTCCATCGACCCTTTCACTTAGCCATTTTTCCTTCCTTCCATCCACCCATCCATCTACTCATCCACTCATGAATCCATCCATTGACCCTATCACTCATTCATCCTTTCTCTCATCCATCTACCCTTTCACTCCTTCACTCATCTATCCATCCTTTTGTCCATGTACCCTCCCTTTCACTCACTCATCCATCCTTACATCCACCCTTTCACTTATCAATTAATCAATCCATCATTTCACTCATCCACCCTTTCACTCATCCATCCATCCTTTCACGCATCCATCCACCCTTTTACCCATCCATCTACCCTTCCACCCATACATCCATCTATTTACCTTTTCTCTCATTCATCCATCCTTCCATTCACTCATCCATCCATCCTCTCTCATTATCCATTCATTCAACCTTTCATTCATCCATTCATCCATTCACCCTTTCACTAATCCATCCATCCATCCCTTCACTTACTCACTCGCCCACCTTTCCGTATTAATTATGAGCTAAGCCTTTGTCTGCAGAGTTGCAGACAGAAGAGGCCCATCGAGAAATTCACCCTTGCTGAAGTTCCTAAAGCAAGGGGTGGGGTGGGGTGGGGGTAGGGTTCACTATGCCCCTGCACATAGGCAATCTGAAAAAGTGGAAGTCATGCATGATGCACAGTGCCAGGACGTGAGGTGACTGTGACATAGTGTTGTTTCCAGGGCTTTAAGTGGGATAAAGAAACTGGGGGGTCTCTCCAAAGGGGGTGTTTGATGTAATTAAGGGTGTGGCTTAAAACACCTAAGCTAAAAATCTGTGCGTAGTGTAGTGTAACGCCCGACTGGTATTTTGCCTCTTCTGTCATTGTACCAGATATATAACACAACAAGTAACGTTACACCTGTAACAAGCCAGAACTATTGGCTTTGTCAATGGTTGTTAGTTGCATAAAATAAAGAAGCAGCAACCATGGCTTCGTTGAATATAATATTGAAAATGCATCACTTCTAAAATGAGACTGTGAAAGAACTCTGCCCCTTCTTTTTAACTTCTTTCACCAGCTTCTTTTCTTGAATTGGATTCTCATGTAGAAGCATGGCGTGTTAACACATTTCTTCCATTTGACATCCTGCCCTGCCCTAGACAGAGGCTGGAGGAGGCCACCCCATGCTGCAACAGCCCAGACTGGCCCATTGTCATTCTGTATGTGGCAATCATCAGCCCCACACAGAATGACAATGGGCGGGGTGGGGCTGCTCTTGTGCTCAGAGGAGTGCGAGGGGGCCCCATCAGGGCGCTGAGGCTTCTGGCAGGGGAACAGCGCTGCTCCCCAATGCCCAAAATTACGGACAAGAGGCGTCCGTAAAAGGGATCCTCACGGACAACGGACGTGAGGTCCAAATTACGGACGGTCCGTGAAATTTACGGACGGTTGGTCACCCTACTCCCAGATCTCTCAGGAATCACGGTAGCAAGACACACCCTTTCGCTTGCACTCTTGTACTTGGCCACAATAAAATCTGACAGAGACACGAACAAGTTTAAAATATTTATTTTGACTAAAGTGTTCTAAGATGCAGTATACGTGCCACAAGAAGCAGAAAAATGCATAATACAAGTACGGTCAGCATAGCAGTTATTCCATAAATCATGAAAGGAGATGTCATTGTGAAAAGATAGTATAGCCTAACCTCCCTCCCCTTGTATAGAAATAGTATTATTATATATTAGAAGATCTCTGGACGTTGTCTGCAGACCCCATACCTTAGCCTATAGAGATAGATCTACATCATAGGTGATGTCTCACTCTTCTCCCTGGAAAGGTCCCACTCCAAGTGTGTGCTACCTATTTGTGTATTCCAATAAGACCAAAGTACGTTGTCCCAAACAACAGCTGCATCGGTATGTTTTGTCTAAGTGCTAAGGCCTGGCCAGAACAAAAATAACAAGGGGCATTGTTGTTCGACCTTGCTCACAATGTTCAGTCAAAATCCCAGGAACCTGCAGACTGTGAACACAGCGATGGGTTCTCATGTGAAAACAGCCATAGAAATTATTGCAAAAATAAAGTTGTGTAGTAACATGCGCAAAGCAGCAGGCAAGCTGCAGCGTGCTCATGCTAACTTAGAGAAGACGACAATGTCCCCATGGGCCATGTGACAGGAGTATCCATGTATGTCTTGCATTAAATGGTGTTCAGTCCTTAGGAAGTAAGTATGAATGCAGCACCTAGAAGTCAACCGTGAATTGACAGTGCTGAATTTGTGGTGGTGGTTGTGAACTCAGACAATTTTCATCATCAGACTTTGACGAGCTCAAGAGATAAAAAGGGGAAAAGGGGTGGAAGAGAAAGGAAGCTCTACGGTGACAATGGGAGGAAGGAGGGATTAAAAAGAACTTGCAAGAGTAAAAAAATTACATGCGATGTCTAGGGTCATAGAGGAATGAGGTGGTATCATGCAACCCTAACATTTGCCAGCGATGACTGTATACTCCCACAAAATATTTGGGCATCTGCACGTATTCTTATACAAATTAAGAACTCTCCTAAATCTGCAGGATCATTTTCAGGCTAACGATTTTCAGAAGCCAAGCTTCCTGCAGTTCAAGCAGGATTTCTACACTGGACAGAAAATAGGAAAACTGGCTTCCTCAGTTATGGATCAATTCCTTATAGAAGAAGCACAAGCAATGGGTAGGAGCCCCTCTTCCTTCATTCCAGTCCCTGCAGGTACTTGGATAATCAATTGCCAAGAAGCTGGTAATTTTTTGTAATTTCCAAAACTTATCTAAATAGATGTGGTTGAACAATCCTGGAGCACTGTTAGAAGGACATTCCCCATGCTCCTACTTTTACTAAATTGCAAGGTGATACCTTCTCTATTACAATGCTGTATGGCAATCAATCTTCCAGAAGATGAAAAATCCAAAATGGTACATTTTTAAAAGTGTGAGGCAGATGTCTCTGCAAGCCTGAATCACTCTTTGATCCACTCAAACCAAATTTACCCAACCCTTAAAAAAAAGACATTCCTCACATCTCATTGTAAAACTAGCCTGGAGGAAATCCTATTCAGCTCTGGCCCCAGTCTTTCTTCAAGACATCCCCATTGCACTGAACTTGGGCACACTGCCCTTACATAAAGATTTGTTGTCAAACAAGATAAGGCCTCATAGTTTTGCTCACCTGTTCTGCCCTTTGTTCACATGTGCCTTTGAAGTTTAAGTCTGGGAATAAAAACTACTGTGAGGGTATGCAGGTCTTCATCTTGAATATTACGTTGGGCTTAAAGGTTGCTCTCATGCCAGGTTCGGATGCACATTTCAGATCATATCCCCATCCCACAGACCTCTAGATCCCCACCCCACAGACCTCAAGATGTATCCCCTGGCCTGGCTTTGGGAGGGGTCTGCCCCACTTTAGAGGGTTGCCATCTGTGATATTGTGACATGTAGCAGAATATTATGGGGAGCTACTAGGTTCTCTCTAGTTGTCTCCAACTAGGGGCAGTGCTAAATATCTGTCATACAACATACTGCGTGCAATCAGCAACACTTTCAGTTGGAGACTCCAGCTTATATTCCACTAGTTTTTATACAACTCCACAAACAGGAAATACCCAATGTAAATGTGGGTCTCTGTAAAATAATTCACATATTCTGCTTTAAATAGAGGGCTTGAACGTGCTTGTTTTATTCAAAACAGTGCATTCTATTCAAGAAATTGCATTGTTTGCACTTGGAATAGAGGGCACCATGTTTAAAAATGTCAGGCTAAAGACTGACTCACTGAACCAGTGATTGATACTTGTTTGGTAATTCCTGGGATTTGTGTGCTCTAGTGTAGAACAAGCATGATGCCAGGAGCTGATCTCTGAGGAAATATTGCTATGCCTGTGTGCTGGTCAATGTCTGCATTCCAGCATCAAGCTTTGCCAACTGTGGCACGAGGAAAGACCAGCAGGCTGTGTTCTGTCTCCACACACAGGGCTGCTTCCCCCTGCACTTAGTCTGGATCCAGAGCCACGAAGGCAGGGCACCTGTGCACAGGGCCGTACTGGGAACCAAAACCGGCCCTGGCAAAGTGCTCGGCCGCCGCCCCCTGGGTGGGGGTTGGGGGTACGGCCGAGCAGTTTGCCAGGCCCGTTTTCGGCCGATTTTGTTACAGGTGCCGATTTTGCAGCTATGCTTCAAAAATGGCCCTGTAACAAAAACGGCCCCCCAGGGGCCCAAAACCGGCCCCCACCCTGGCGGCCCACCGGGGGAATGCCCGGTGCCCGCTACGGCCAGTCCGGCCCTGCCTGTGCACTTCAAAGGCATGCATCTAGAAGCTTCTCCCCACTTCAAAAGCACAACTGGGTGTAAACACTGGACCTCAGACACCACCACTTCAGTACACTTCTGGGTCTGCCGATACTCTGCCAGGAAGAAGGACTGCTGTGCTGCTACAAGGACTGCCACTCTGCTGAACTGCTGCCTTCTTGCCTGGTTTCGAAGGACTGGACCTGCATCTCATGAACCTGGAAACCAAGTTCACAAAATGCAGGTCCAAGGGCTAGTTGGCTGGCCTCCTGATCTGAAGCCTCAGGGACATAACAGGCTTCCAACCACCATTCCTCAGCAACTGTACTCTGCCATCTGTGAGTCTACCCTGCCAAGTGGTGCCACCCCAGTCCTGGACATTTGGAAGTGGGCTTAAGGTGCTCTGCCAGCCTCTGTGGAACCAACAGAACCGACGCATTACCTCTGGTGTGCAGAGCAAACCTGAGCAGAACTGATGCATCTCCGCTGCTGCATAGATTGGACCCGGCGCAAAGACCTGCATCGCCTCCACAGCCCAAAACACCTTCAGAACTGCCACTGCGTGATGCATCCTTGGTGCAGGCCGTCGCATCACTTGTCAACAGCAGCCTCAAAGACGACATCTGACTCTGCATGGCAGCCTCGCATCTCTTCAGAACCGTCACATCACCTGACTCCGTGCTGCATCCTCAACACTGGACTTTGCATCTCAAGCCCCGTCAATTTGTATCCTTGATGACGACGTGGGCCTTCGAATCACAGCTTTGCCGCATCTTATAAGTGATGCATCACTTGGACTGCACAACATATCTTCGACACAGATCCTTGCAATGCTCTGCAAAGTAGGATTTAAGGCTCTTTTTTTTAGCAGGCCTAACTGGCTCCCTGTAGTCAGCCCATGCTCCATTGTGGTTAGCCTGAACTTGTGACTTTGTCCTGGATCGGCGTAACCAGATAGCCACAGTTGGCGCTCTGTGCTTGCTTTTTGACGCTATTTCAGAAAAAATCTTTAAAATTGAATATCTCCGGTTCTACTAATTGGATTTTTGTCATTTTGATCTTGTACACATCCTTTACACATTGCCTCTAAGTTAAGCCTGACTGTCTGTGTCAAGCAACCAGTGGGTTAAACACAAGTTAATTTAAGGTTGGCTTGTGTAACACCCTGAAAACAATTGTAGTTTCTGCTTGACCAGGTTCACACCCTAGGCAAACAACAACCCAATTTCTTACATTGTGTGATCAGTGGTGAGGATTAGAACTTGTAATATTGATAGTGGTGTAGCTCGCTGAGCAATCTAGATATTGTCAAAAAATGTTATATGTGTGACAGGTTTCAAGATCTGCTAAACACATACAGCTCCATCATGCCCGAAGGGAGCAAATAAAAACAGTCACTGTGCAGATCAAACATAATTACCATGAAAAAAGATTGTTCATCTTCACTGTCACTCAAACCAGAATCGTCAGTGTCCTCTGGGATAGTGTGGGGCACACGCTCCTCTGGCAGTCTTAGTTCTCTCTCCCCTGCCTTCTCGGGCAACTGTCACCAGCTCCCACTTGGCTCACTACAGCATTAGGGCCTTCGCCAGGGTCTAAATCTGGCTCAGTCAGTGCCACAGGCTGGTTCTCTCGTGTCTCAACCTCAGATGTCGACTCATTAAGACCCCCCTCTAGCCGAGAATGTACCGTTTGAGGTTCTCCCTGATTCTCGGTAACTTGTTCAAACTCTTCATGCTGCCTTTCAGTTGTGATCTGCACTTCTGGGAGAGGTACTCTCACATCATCAAGGAGGTACTCCACTCTGTGAGTGTGGACAGCTTAGATCCAGTTAGGGAGACCTCCACACTTAACAGCAGTGTTCATTACAAGGATGACAGGAAAAGGTCCTCGCCTTTGAGGTTCCAGACACGTTTTTCAAAGGTGTTTCTTTACCAAGACCCAGTCTCCGGGACTGAGGTCATGGCACTGCTCCTAATGTGGTGGGGCAGTTGAAGCTCTGACCTGGTAAGACACATAATGCACCACATCAGCTAGTCCCTTGCAGTAATCAAGAATCATGAGATCCATAATGTTCACAAGCGTATCTGCAGACACTGTTGGCAGTCTCATTGCTCGACCCATGATGATTTCATGTAGGTACAGTCCTGTCCTCTGACCAGGAATGCTGTGAAGACTCATTAATACAAGGGACAAAGCATCAGGCCATTTCAGAGACATTGACACACACACTTTGGCCAACCTGGATTTCAACGGTCCTTTCACCTGCTCCACTACGCCTGAAGCATCACGCTGATAAATGCAGTGTAGTCTTTGCTCCACTTGTAATGCTGCAAACAACATTTTCAGGATCTCATTATTGAAATGAGTTCCTTGGTCTGACTCCAGTGAAGTTGGGAAACTGAACCTGGGGACAAGCTCCCAAAACTACAACTTAGCTACTATGCGGCTATCATTTCTCCTGGTCGGGTAAGCTTCAACCCAATGCGAAAAGAGACATACAATCACCAGGACATATCTCAGCCCATTGCACACAGGCATCTTGATAAAGTCCAGCTGTATCCTGTTGAATGGCCCTCGTGATCTTCCTATATGGCTTAGTCTCACTGTGACTCTTTTCCCTACATTCATCTGCTGGCACACAACACATCTGTGACAAAATCCTTCAGCCATCAACCTGAATCGGGGGTTAAACCAGTTTTATCAAAACAATCTGGCCCTGGCATCTCTCCCAACATGTGCAGGACTGTGAAAATGTCTTGCCATTGGGGACTGTAAGTTATCTGGCAATACAGATCTTCCATATGCTGAAACCCAAATGTCATCTTCTCTTTTAACACAACGAGCTCCGACCCAACTCTGCTGTTCTGCCTCTGGCACTTCCTCCTACAACCTTTTCACTTCTTCCCAAGTATCAGCTGTTGTCAACAAAAGGTTGCAATTGGTCTCATCTTCAGATTCATGTACATAGTCACCATTAAATGTTCAGGCCCCATGAGCATAATATTGAGCAACCTCATTTTAATTTTTGTAGCCAATTGCAATTCCTCCAACAATCTCATGACATGCTCCATTACAAATAGGGGATCCTGATGATGACACCTAAGCCATACTGACTATTAGTAATAATCATTACTTTCAGCTGTCCAGAAACACAGCAAAGCTCTAGTAAGTGTGATCAATTCAGCCACTTGTGCAGGTGACACCCCTCGAAGTCAGGAGGCTTCCACTACCCCAGTGACTGTACAGACTGGGTATGCAACTCTTGGGTTCCACAATCATCTCTCAGACAAGACCCATCAGCAAGCAGTATGAGATCAGACTCTACCAGTGGCTGTAGGAAGCTTGCTCTGTATATACTATACCAAAAAAAGTTATAGAATGCACAGAGACCAGTGAGTCCACAAAGGTATGGCAGAGGTTAAAGTAGATAATACCTTACTCTCAGTTTAGTGGTAGCTGCACTGGGCAGTTAGGCTCATCAGAGGGTAGAGTGAATGCATTTGGTGTAAGTACTCATACAAGGTAAAACACACACACACTCAGACTGACTCCAGGCCAATGTTTGTAGAAAAATATTACTTTGCTACTTTTATTTCTAGGAACCAAGTTGAACTCAGTTACAGGTAAGTAGACTTTTATGCAATACTTTCAATTACTGGCATTATGATCTGTATGGTATCGAACTATACTTTGCAGGAGCGTTAAATGCTTTTCAATACAGAAAGAGATACTTTGTATGCAGGGTCACACTTAGTACAATACAGTGAGAGGCCAATACAATCCTATGGGAAAAAGACAGATGAGGAATTTACAGGTAAGTAAGCTGTTCTCGAGTTCAGTCTCTGGGGGTTTGGGTCAACACTGGGCCAGGCTCTGACCAAGGTAGGTACTGCACCGCTAGCGACACAGGGGCGGCCAGGTGCAGAGGTCACTGGGCCCAATGTTATCCTATGGAGGCTGGGGACACCTTGAACAGGCACCGGTTACGGGGAAATAGCTGAGGTTCAGGGACACAGGCCCTAGAGGTTAAGATCAGCACTGGAAGGGCCACCAAAGAGCACCAAGATTGAACCACCAGCGGCGCAGGGGTGGCCGGGTGCAGAGTGCAAAGATGGCGTTGCGGGCCCCGTTGAAATCAATGGAGATCCTCTGGTTGGGGAAAATGGCTGCAGGCTCAGTTCCGGAGGTTGGCTGAAGGAATCCCATGACTGGAGAATTAAGTTGGATAGTGGGGGGAGGTTGGGACAATGTCAGTTGGGCACACCAAGGCCAGGGGGCTGTGGGTGCAGGGGTGTCTTTTGGCATCGGGTTTTCTCAAAATCCGGTTGTGATCAGTGGGACCCTTCAGGGTGAGGTTGCATGCATGGGGGGGAGGTTGGGAGAGGTCGTCCAATGCTGGATCCTAGGTCAGGTTCACCAGGGAGACTTCACTGGGTTGATGGGCCACCTGGACTCAGGCTGTGGGAGTTGGGTGCAGAGTGGTGCAAGTGATGCGGATCTTCCTGGATCTAGGGTCTTTGTGTTGGTTTCTTGGCTGTACAAATCTGGTGTCCACGGGAGACAGGAGTCCTTGTTGAAGACAGCTAAGGTCCTCCGGGGTTCTTGAGGTTGCTGGCTGCGGTCCATGCCAATTTCTGGGAGCAGGGTCGCTGGAGGAGGAGACAGGCCGGTAGATCTGGGGCCAAGTCAGTTGTCGTCTTCTTCTCCACTGTTGCACTTCTCTTCGGACCTTCTTCTTCGTAGGTCACCGAATCTGAGGAACAAGGTTCAGGGGAGCCCTTAAATACTAAGCTTAAGGGTGTTACTGAGGTTGGGGGGCAGTATCCAATGACTACTGTCCCCTAGCGTGACTACACCCTTTGGGTGCCCCCTCCCTTTGGGGAGAGGGGCACATCACTGTTCCTATTGGGCCTAATTCTCTAATTCAAGATGGATAATTTCAAAGAGAGGGGTCCACCTCAGCTCCTAGTGACCCTACGGTTGTGCCAGGCTGAGGTTGATGCTCCTGTTCTGCTTACTAATTTTCCCACCTGCCCTGACACCAAAAGTGGGGCCTGGACAGGGGGGTGGGCATCTCCAGTAGTTGGAGCTGCCCAAATCAGCTTATCACAAAGTGAGAGCCTTTGAGGCCCACCGCGAAGTGTTGCTATTCCTGCCAGGGGGAGGTGTGAAGCACCTCCACCTAGAGCAGGCTTTATTCCTGACCTCCGAGACCACAAAGGCTCTCACCTTATGAGGTCAGAAACCTGTCTTGTGGTGGCTGGCTGGCGGGGACCGGTCAGCCAAAATACACTAGAAGTTGGTTGTTTTTCAAGGACAATCTATAAGATGCCCTCTGCGTGCATTTTTATAATAAATCCAACACTGGCATCGGTGTGGGTTTGCTATGCTGAGAAGTTTGGTACAAAACTTCCCAGTTTTCAGTAAAGCCATCATGGAGCTGTGGAGTTCATAATGACAAACTCCAAGCCCATGTACTCAAAATGGCTTCACTGCACTTACAATGTTTGTGAATGGCACAGACAATGTAGGGGCATATTGCCCTTACAGCTATGCCCTCATCTGTGGTTATGGTGCACCCTGCCTTAGGGCTGTAAGGCCTGCTAGAGGGGTGACTTACCCATGCCACAGGCAGTGTTGGTAGGCATGGCACACAGGGATGTGTTCCATGTCAACTCTTCAGTTTGATCTGCACCAAAACATGCAGCCTGCAATGGCAATGTGTGGGTGTTAAGGTGAGGAGTCTCTGGGGGTGGCATAATACATGCTGCAGTCCTCAGAGGCCCTCTCTGGTCACAAGGCCCTTGGTTCCAGGGGTATCTTTTACAAAGGACTTACATGTGGCCTAGACATGCGCCAATTGTGGAAACAATGGTACAGTTTAGGGAAAGAGCTCAGGCCTTGGGATCTCATTGGAAGGGACCCAGGGCACACTCAGCCAAAGTGCATCAGAAATCGGGCAAAAAGTGTGGGGGGCACTGCAACAGAAATCCTCTTTCCTACAGTGGCTCATCATGTATATTTGGTCTTGGCTTGGTGTATAACTCAGTGACATTGGTACAGTCATGCTCTACTTCCCATTCATCATTTTCATTTTCAGGCAAGGGTAACAGTGTATCAGGATTCAAAGAAGCACATCGCTTGAAGCTAATATTCTCAGCAGCAAGTATAATCTGTTCATACTTAGTCAATCGACTGTCGGTCCAGTGTTGAGTGCATTTATGCATCAACAAAATTTCCACAGAGTGGGGAACGAACACAGTAAGGGGATATCCCATCACAATACTTTCACACCGTTCTATGCTGACATCAACTGTAGGTACAGCTTTAAGGCATCCGGGCAATCCTGCGTCTACAGGGTCAAGAGTAGCAGAAAAATAAGTCACAGGTCTTCATGCGTTCTCATGCATTTGTGTAACTTCCAGGAGAGCGCAGTAATCCCTCTCTGCAGAAAAGCGCAAAAGCTTTGTTATAATCAGGCATTCCTAGTGCCAGGGCACAACAGACTTTCCCTCAGGTCTAGGAAGGTAACCAAGCAATCGTTATCCCATGGTACCGGATCTGACACATCTTGAGTGTCAGCCACTGTGAAGGCTTGCCAAATAGGGAAAAGTTGGGTATCCACTGTCAACAGTAGCCCACCATTCCCAAAAACATCCCGACCTCTCTGGGTGGGTGGTGGATTCATTTTCAGAATCACTGAAATTCTCTCTTGTGACAACTTCCTTGCTCCCTTCTCAATGTTATGTCCAAGATACAGAACTTCTCTTTGACAATACTGCAACTTACTCGGGGACACATTTGGCCTCATTTACAAGAAATGAAGCATCACTGCAGGAATGCAGCAATGCATCAAAAGCACTTAGTCCTGCTTCAGAAATCCTTACGACGCCATGGATGCACCGTATTTACAATACGGGGATCCATGGCGCAAGGATTCATGGATGCTCAGAAATTCTGACACAACTGTGGGAAGGATGCTGCAAGGCATCTGGCCCAAAAGTGGCACATTGCTTTAGTTGGTCATAAAACGGACTCAACTACAGCAATGCATCAAAAAACAGAGGCGATGAGTCTGTTATTACTGAAGCAAGTACCCTACTATATAGGGCAAATGTGGTAGAGTGTGAAAAGGTGAAAAACTCACCTTGCACTCTATTACATTGGTCCTGTATGTCACGCATGCAAGTGGGCATAGTGTACTTATGTGTACCACTATGCCCATGTATGTGTGACATAAGGCATTAATGGAGTGTAATGTGTAATTTATTGTGTTACCTACCTTATGTATGCACTTAAATGTTGAGGGGATATGACTTGATTGCAGATTACACTGTTTCAAGTAACTTCAGATGGTCACATTGCTCTGAAACAACCAATGCGTCATTCTTACACCTGGGTTTTTGAGGCGTAGAGATTTTGATGCATCTCTAGCTCCGCAGCTCTCCTCCTGACAATGCGTCATTTTGGAAAAAATGTCATAAATACTGCTGCGTCAGTTTTCTGGGGGATTTTCCGATGGAACGCCTACCTTGCATATGTTAAAACTACCGCGAAGTAGCCGATTCCCATGAAGGAAAAAAACGACACAGGCCGCCGAAAAGTGACGCATCCTCAAAGATACGTCATCTTGTAAATATGGAGCAGTGATGGCTTGCCAATGCATCAGACATTTTTGTGCATTGGCGGCTCAAGCTCCTTGTAAATAAGCCCCTTAATGTCCATTCACAGCCGAGTCCTTCAACAGTGCAATGGTGTCTTGTTTTCAAGCTACTTTTGTATGTGATGCTACTAGCAGATCATCTATATACTGCATTGGGGCAGAGTTACAGGGCACCATTAGGGACTCAAGGTTCTTTCCAATGATCTAATTAAAGATCAATGGGCTTTCTGTATACCCTGTGGGACTCGGCACCATGCCAAAACATGGCTCTGGAACCAGAAGGCAAAAAGGTACTGGCTTTCCTCATGCAAGAGTAGAGAGGAAAGGGCATGGCACAAACCGATTACAGTAAACCACTCAGCCTCACGTGGATTCTGAAATAAAATCACAGCTGGATTCAGCACCACAGGACAAAAGGGAACAATGTTGTTATTAATCTTTCTCAGATACAACACTATGCAATACTTACTGCTAGGCTTCTGCAAGCCCATGATGGGTGAGTTACATGGACTCCCCATTATCTCTTTCGAGATGCCTTGTTGCATCATTGACTCATTCACTGGTGTAATCCCAGCAATCGTTTTAGGAGTCAAATTATACTGAAGAGTTTGGGGTACTCAGCATTAGGTTTAACATTTATGCCGATTAGCTCAACTCCTTTTATGAGACCAATGTCCTTGCCGGAGAAGTCCCAGACTTCAGGCTTCACTGTATCTCTGAGATCAGGTGACAAATCATCATTTGTCATCAAAGGGTACAGGACAATGTTTGGCCCTTGACTCACCAATTTAAAATTAACATCTTTGTTATGAGTCTGAAACTCCACACCTTTCAGCATGCAATACATGGTGCATTTTAGCTTACATAGAAAATTGTGTGCCAAAATATTTACAGGACTAGAATCACACAAAACAAACTGATGGCTCTCTTCAAAGGATCCTATTTTAACAGGTACTTCTTGTGCTACAGGATTTGTCATTTGTTTATTTTCAACTCCAACAACTTGGATTCTTTTTCCGGAGAGAGGCAGGTTTGGAACTCGCTCTGTTCTCACAGTGAAGCAGCTAGCACTAGTGTCGATCAGGAAAGATATGGGGTGGCCATTCACCTCACATTCCATGAATGGACCACTCTGTTCTACATCTAAGACTGCGGCAAGCACACAGTCCTCCTTCCTCCCCAGCCAACGTCATTGTGACAGATATAATCCATAACCCTCAAGTGTGTCAAACACAGGAAATTGCTTGAATGGGTTTTGGTTCTAGAATGAACTCTGATTAAAATTCAAGATTGGTTGTTATTAAATCAGGGGCCATTTACATTTTGCTGAAGAATTGGGGCTTGCAGAACTTGCATCACTGGAACCTGCTATACATTATGACCTTGTGTTCTTTGTCTCAGCACATTTTGTGTCTGCATGGGGCTGTTAACCTGTGTCTATACAAAACCTGAATTTTTGAATTCATAAGTTTATTAGGATTAAGGCAACATTCCCACTTTCATTGCCCTAACCTGTTAAAATAATTACCTGGATTCGATTTTTTTTAATGTTGCCACATCAATTCCAGTACTCTGGTCAAACGGAACACTGCAACTTCTACCCTGTTAATATTAACCATTTCTGCTCTGCATCATAGGAACTCTTTATACACCTTGCATAGCACCAACATTTCCTATATACAGTTGATTTTGACTTCCTCTCTGCACTGCTTTAATTTGTGCCAACATCAACTTCGCCTTCAACCACTTCTGTTTCATTTCCTATTCATCACTGCAATATTTTGCATACCTCAAGATCTCATCAATTGAATTATTCTGCCAACAAATTAAATGCTGTTGAATTATTATGCTAAATTCAGGTCTCAAACCTGTCACAAGCCGAGACACAAAGCTGCCCATATCTTTGAATTCGAGGTTTGCCATTCCACTGTGTTGTTTAAACACTTGCAACATTCCCATAAAAAGAATGCATAACCTCTTTAGGCTCCCGAGTTGTTCTGTCAATATTAACCCAATCAATGTCAGTATCTTCTCCTTCAAAAAGGTAATCTCCTGTTGATACCTTTTCATCACTAACGGCGGCGGGGCATGAGATATCGGATTTCTCTGTGGCTTCTTCTCTGGCCACTGTTTAGCCGCTTACATTCTGCCCATAAATCACTCTGCACCACAATGTCAAAAAGGTTGTTCAAATCCACCCACAATACCTGTGAAATCTTTATAAAATGATCAACCTGGGTGTACCACACAACTGGCTTGCCTCTCAATTTGGGGAAATCATTCCAAAATGACACATGATCACTTCAAAACCATGATACATGAACATAACCTCCACCAGGCACTTCTCTCAAAGGGAAGATTGAAGCACCTTCTCCATCTATCAAAGGCTGAGGTGACTCTCCCTTCACTTTTCTCTGAGGTTTCTTCTTGGCTGATCGGCCTTCCCACTTGTCTAATTCACTCCATTTCCAGATGCTACCAATTAACTCCCTAATTTGCCATTTAATTCCTGACATTCTCATACTTGGTATGTTATTTTTGTCCAAACATACACTGTAACTTTTCTATAAGGATTTGGTCCTGCTTAAGTCTACATCATACACTCAAGCTAATTCTGACAGCTTATCCTGAGCTTTTCGGCATGCTTGGTAACATTTTTGCACATGTATATAAATTCATTTTCTTTGAAATTATCTATTCTGGAAAGATCAAGATTTCCTGATACCATCTCATCCAATTCTCGTTTTAATTTGCCCACATTAACTGCATTCTCCCTTCCTGAACACTGGATTTGTCTGCTCAATCCTGATCCTTCACCTTCTCATGTGGACCCATATAAAAACCTAATCAAGTCATCTAATTTCTATGAATTGACACAATTTTGAACTCCAGAAGTATTGGACACTATCCCTTCCTGAGGACGACTCTTTGTACTACAATGAGGTGAACTCCAAATGGACAGGTATGAATTTTGTGATCTCTGAGAGGGTTCCTCTACAGGGGTGAATCCTGTCTGATTCATTGCTGATGATACAGGAGCAACATACAGTGAAGTCACCATATTTGGGACCAAATGAGTTCTTCTTGTACCTCCCCATCCAGGGGCAACAGGGACAGTAGTTGACATATTTACACCAGTAGGAACCGTCAAATAATGTGTTGTGGTTCCTAATGACTAAGGTTTGTACAAGGGCTCTGCGTGACCAATTGTAAACAGAACAAGTAATGCATCTGGGGCATTAGAAACAGTAGAGTAAACAGAGGCATGAATCCCTAAACTCTCCCATAAGGTTCTGACTCATATTTACTGGAACGGTGACTCCCTCTGAGCTTCCACCAGTAACAGAACAACTCATTCCTTCAGGTTGGGTCACATTGCAAGGAGGGGGATGGGTTGACAGTAACACATCCAGAAAATCATTGTTAGAGCCACTATCACTATCTTCGCCTGATCCCTCTGCACTCTCTACTGGACCCTCCTTTTTCTTTTTCTCTTTATGAGGTTCCTCACCTGTCAATGCAGGATATAATTAACCCTGAGCGAAGCACTCCGCTCCGCCGGCGGAGTTTGTGGAGTTTTTACAACTTCGCTCTCCGCTCAGAGTGCAAAGTTCAGCAAAACTTCGCTGGCCGCTGCGGAGCAGAGTTTACTGGTGCGGCGGCACCCACTCTTGCTGCTTTCTGACCCAGAGGAGCTTCCATGACCCTACCATGCCCGCTCCTGGACCCATTATATTTGCGTCCTCCTGCAGAGTGGAGCTGGCTGGAACATTATTACCAGAGCTGAATTTGGTTTCCAGCCGGGTCTGGATTCAGCCGCTAAGCATCCACAATAAATATATTCACTTCGTGTCTGAAAAGGACTGTCACTGAAGCCCAAGAAATAAAATCCTACGCCGCATTCTAAATTGACAACCAACTCCCCCTCCCCCCACCTCCGTTTTGTGATGCACTGATTCAAATGGCCGTGTCTCATGCCGTGACCATACGTGACTGCTTCCGGTCATCTTTCGGCAGGCCGCCTGGCAGTGGCAGCGCGTGATATCTGTAATCCAATTAGTGGTCCTTCTCCATGTATTTACTCCTCGGAAAGAGAATCCTTTCGGTTTGAAGCCACAAAGCTATGCTGAGCCCGAGACCGTCCCTGCCTGGGAGTCATGCACCGGGGTCACTGGGGTTTTTTTTTTTTAAACCTCATTCATATTTATTTTCCAAGAATTTGTGGGCAGTTGTGTTCAGAAAACAAGGATGTGGGAGGCACGCGTAGAATAAACACGACACAGATGAGTATTGTTTTTCGACAACTCCTCAAACATTGGCTTTGTGTTGGAAAAGGTTTCCTGAAAGCAGTGTGCTTCGTATTTGTAAATATTTACACCTGTTGTGCACTGAGTGTTTGTCTTTGGATATGTCTGAAATGCGAGTCCAGTGAAGCACTCAAATTAGCTATGTTGTCCAGTCCTGTAAAGGAATTAGTTTAAAGTAGGAATGTGGAGCAACACTGCCCGCAAGTGGCCATTTCTAGAATATTATGAGGCTGCCTAACTGCAATTATTAGTGTTAAAGAAAATAACGGGCTGTGAACTCCACAAGTTTAGAGAACTCCGCAGCTTGCGGAACTCCGCAGAATCTCGCCGAGTTTTTCTGTAACTCCGCGGAATTCGGTGTAGTGAAACTCCGCGAGCTCTGCCCAGGCTTAGATATAGCCTAGATCCCTCAATTATGTCAGCTCTCCATTTCTGTTGTTCCGTATACCTCCTAGCTTCAGCATAGCTATGTACTGCCTTTCTGACTCTACCCTGATATTTCTCCTGGTCTTTGACATGAGCTACATGCTCCAAGGCATTAAGTGCCTCATACTGTGCAGGTCTAGGGTGTGGCTTCATTTCGTACAATCCCTTCGCAGATTTTCAATAACTCTCAAATTAAATGTGCCATAGCATGGAAGTATAAAAGCACCTTCTCTTTTAGTGATCTTATGCCACTGACACAGCCAAATACACGCGTGGAGCCCCACATTTATGTCCATATAATGACCTGCCGTGCCTTCTGGTGGTGCCTTTTTTCGTTCTCACACAATCAAATCTCAAATAGTCCTGAAACATTTCATTTTTCAGCAATAATATCGCAATCACAAATAGAATTTTCATTTCAAAGCAGGAAATCATTTCTTTAATCTTTAAACAACACCAACTGTCCAATCTCAGCACGACACACTATGATGTATTTTTTGTTACGTGAATTAGCTTTATAGAGAATTCGATAACCCTGGGTTGTCTTGGTGCTAAGCTTTCAGTGGTAGCTGGTAGGGAATGGTGGCGGGAATGGTGAAAGGTGGGTAGAAAATAAAAAAGAAAGAAAACTTACCTGCTGGTCTCATCACCAGCCACCCCCTCTCCGCCACCTCTCCGCCATCGCAGGAAGCACCGGGCTCCCAGGCTCCCCTAAGCCAATTACAACACTGCAAATGCAGTGTTATGATCGGTTCCCTTAAGCCAATCACAACGCTGCAATGCAGCGTTGTGATTGGTCTAAGCACCCTTGATCGGCGCTCAGACGGGGACAGGGAGCCTGTGCATTTTCCCCACCAGGCTGAGCATTACAGCCTGGCAAGGAATATGCAAAGTGTGCATGACTGTTTGGCCGGGCCAAGATGGCCGGCCAAGCAGTCATGCGCACTTAGAGTGTGCTCACCACTCCTCCTCCTGCTCCTGCTCTGTTCAGCCCTGCCCCTCCCTCCACCCAGGAACGGAAAAATGAAATCATAATAACGTTCCATTATTATCATTTAATTTTTCCACTCCACTGCTCTTAAAGCAGTGGGGTGATGCTCCTCCACCTTAGCGGAGGAGCCGCCACTGTAAGCTTTACTGGAAGTGCAGAGGAAACATGGAAATAGTCAGCTAGGTGGTATTAAACAACCAGGTTTACAGAGCGTTCTTGAAAGCTAGAAGATGGGTGACTCTTTGATGTACAGTGGCAGAGCATTTCAAGCTTTAGTTGCCACCAGCACAAAATCCCCAAGCAGCCCGTCTAAACCTGGGAATAAGCGCAAGTTGGGTCCTGCCTGGACTACACAATTTGAAACAGTGTTGTAGAAAAGCAGGGCTTGAATCATGAAGTGCCTTGTAGGTGATACAGAGTGCTTTAAAGGTGATTATCTGTCTTATGGGGAGCCAGTGCAGTTTTTTTTATGGATTTGGACACAGAGTGATATTTTGGAATCTTGACTAGGAGTCTAGGGGCAGAGTTTTACAGAGTCTGCAGTTTGTTCATTAAGTATTAGCATGCGGTGAGAAACAGACTATTTGCATTATTTTAGATTTGCCATTATCAGTGATATAACCATTGTCTTCTGGATGTTCGTTGAAATGAATGGTAAGATCTTTTTTATTGTCTTGAGAAAAAAGGTGGAGGAGGTCATTGCATTGATTTGGTCAATGTAGCTTAGTCTATCATCGATAAGGACTCCAAGATTATGGGTAATGCTAGCCAGCAAGGGAAGAGGGCCCATTTCCTCCGGCCACCACGTAGGGGTCCAAAAGGAGTTTTGGGCTCCAAACAATATAAATTTAGTCTTTTCTGCATTAAGTTTCAGGTAGTTCTAATTCATTCATGTGTTAATTGCCTGCATACAGTCACAAAATCTAAGCCCTATGCTGGTGTTGATTTGGGTGTTCTCTGCATAAGTTGTAAGGGAGAAGACAAAGGATTTTATTAGGTCGGGTGACGTACACATTAAAGAGTGTCAGACTGAGCGAGGACTCCTAGGGGACCCCGCATAGGAGGGAGAAAGGCTGTGCAACAAATTCACCCAGCCGGACAGTCTTTTCTAAACCGATGAGGAAAGAATTGAGAAGGTCCCAGGCTCAGCCTGAGTTCCCGATTTTGGCAAGTTCATCCATCAGCAGCCCATAATTGACCATGTCAAAGGCTGCTGATAGATCTAGCAGGATAAGAGCTGCCCTTCAACAGCCTAATCTCTTCACTATCCTTAACCAGAGCTGTCTCAGTACTGTGGCCACTGCAGAAGCCAAATTGAGTGGAATATAGGAGAATATTAGATTGAATGTGCTTACTACTCGCAGCAGTTCACCCCCCTTTACAATTTGTATGAGCGCACCCTTTCTTAGAAAGCATAAAACAAATAACGTTTGTCTGCTCCACTAAGGAAATCAAAGTATTCAATCACACAAGAAATGTTCTGGAGCAACACTTTAGGACCTATTCAGGCACACACTCAAGTGAAACCTCGACCAGTAGGGAATCACCCAGATCAGTGCAGCTTCTCCTTTGCAAAACAGGATCTACCACACCAATCACACCTTACTCTCACACAAAGGTATATGTCTCTATCTCAATTGTGAAGCCAATGGTACCTTACAACTAACACTACAAAACTTAGCAGACAAATTACAACACAGTGTATTTCACAGTGTATTTCTCACTTATATCTCTATTCCAGGATCTTAGTCTACGTCCAGCCCAATTACTTCAACTGCTCAGCATTAAACACATTCACATCTGTACCACAACTAAAACATCATCTCAATGTGCGACCCTATTAATACTCACTCCTCTGCTGTTACAACTCTTTTTTGAACCACTGGAACTCTGCTGATCCTCCGCATGAAAACATGGGCTTTAAAGGCTAGGGTTGGGCTTGGGCAAGTCTGGAATTTCTACAGGGGATACTCAAATTCCCTTTGCTTCTGTAACCAACAATCAGACAAACCTACCATCTGGTAGAGCCTGGTCAAGTCATTAAAGATTTTTCCCCGTTGGTCATATGGACCTTTGTCGATTGTCATGAGGCATTGAAAGGTAGACGACATCAAAAATACATTTCTAACTTGTAAAGCCAATGTGACTCCACAATAAATCGGTGAATATAGTTAAAGAATTTTATTTTGGATTAGCAAACAATCCAGTAAATACGCAAGCCAAAAGTATTTTTCATAAATGCAGAGATACAATAGGTAACCTGAAATATCTCAATAGGTTGAGGCACAATTCAATGACATACCGAATTGTGATAACCTCAACAATGAAGAAACAGATTAAAGCAAACAGGTGTTCCGTAAAGAAATTTTCCTTCTCTTTTCTAAACATAATTCAGATATAGGCTTATATATCAAGCGTCTCGAAATTGGGAGTATAGAAGGTGTCAGCATGATCAGACTTCAGTAGAATTCTTTGAAGAAGGAAATACGTGTTTAGCATAAAGCTTTGCACTTGCGAGAATAGGGCAAGTGGAGAGATGTGTACCTCTCTAAGTTTAAAGGGAATCTCTGTGTCATACAGCAGTGAGAACACCAATTTAAAGTAACAGGAAATCCCGAAATGTCCTTATCCCCTTTCATACCACCTGGAGTCAATCAGATCATTACTTGAGTGCATCTACATTATTGCTTCAGTATTCCATCGTAACAAACTGGGACTGCAGTTCTCAACCATAAACATCTTTCTGTCCTGGTATATGATGAACAGAAGGCCACTTTCACCCATTAATTCTGTACATTCATTGCCAAGTTCTTCCCTCCAGGCTTTGTTATCAGCAGTCTAATACAGACAATAAGCCTTTCTCTAGCTAACCTAAATCATGATAATAAACCTGCAAAGAAAGAAAAAGCATGTTGGCAAAGCAAAATGAATTTCAACTGAGGCATGTACTCAGGCTAAGTTTAAATAAGCATTTAATATGCACTTCGAATACATGCTCATACATGCACATGTGGAACTTGAAGAATAAATGTAAAACATGATTAAAAGAGTACATTTACATATGCAAGTAAGAACTGAAATGTAAATGTAAAAACGTGAATAAAGAATACATGCTTACATGTTTAAGCCAAACATTAATGTACAGATGTTTAAATCTCTAGTCTCTACGATGATTACATTTCATTTGAACATTTAAATGTTTCACAAATGTTAGTGAAGTTAAGGCACACAGGGCCAGATGTACGACCAAGAAAATTGCGCATCGCAAATTGCGACTCTTTTGCGAGTTGCAATTTGCGAGGCGCAATTTCCGATGTACACAGTGTATTTCACACTGTTTGCGATTCCTAATGGGGTTGCTAATTGCGAGGCTCATTAATATTAATGAGCCTCTCGCAATTTGCGAGAGGCTCATTAATATTAATGAGCCTCTCGCAATTTGCGAGCCCATTGGGAATGACAGGCCTCCCAGGGATGGTGGCCTGCTGGGCTCAGTAGACCACCATGTCTGGGAATGCTTTTTAATAAAGCAGCTTTTTTTTTTTAAATGCAGCCCGTTTTCCTTAAAGGAAAACGGGATGCATTTGAAAAAGAAAAATGAAAGTTTTCAGTTTCATTTTTTTAAGCGCAGTGTCTGGGACCACTGCCTGCTCTTAAAAAATATTTCCCAACATACTCACAAAGGGGAAGGGGTCCCTGGGGTTTATACTTATTGAGGGTATAGCCTAGACTGTGAAGTACTCTATAATCTTAGCCATATTTTCAGGAATAGCAATATCTGAGTGTTCTGTTACTGTTAAAATGCTGTCCGCATAAGCTACAGTTTTAAGGTAATTGCCATCGACATTTTGGCTGATTGAGTTGTGTTTGTTGAAGGACAGTAAAAGTGATTCAATGGCAAAAAGGAATAGGGATGGGAACAGAGGGCACCTCTGTCTAGTGCCTTGTTTGAGTGGGAATGAGCAAGACAGTACACAATTAGTCCTAATTTTAGCACTGGGGTTTGAGTATAGGGCCATCACAATCTTTATAAAGGCCTCACCTAGATTGAAGGAGGAAATTGTGGCCTTCAGGAAGGGCCCTGCAACCTTATTGAATGCTTTTTCAACCTCGAGTGCTATCGCTAATACAGGGGAGTTTTGGGTCTTGGCAATTTGTAAGACGTAGCCCAGTAACTAAATATTATCACTGGAGAGTCTGCCTTTCAGGAAGCCAGCTTGACAAAGGCCATTGAAAGAAGGCAGTATCTCTTCAATATGTTTAGCTAGGATTTTGGCCTATAGTTTGCAGTCTATGTTAATGAGCGATATCGGGCTGTAGTTTTTGGGGTAAGTGTGATCTTTGCCTTCTTTAAGGATACGAGCTACTATTGCTTCTGCAGTGGTCCCCTCATTGTGTCCAGTCTCAGTATAGTTACGATAGAGGTTCAGCAGGGGTAGTCTCAGCTCTTCCGTGAACGATTTGTAGAGGTGGGTAATCTGATCCGGGAGGTTTCCCAACTTTGAGGGATTTAATAGCTAGGTGTAATTAAGATATCACAATGGCCTGATTGAGGTGAAACTGGTGCTAGGCATCCAGTTTGGGGAGGTTGAGTTCTTTTAGATAAGTCAAGCTATACGTGAAGGTAACGTCAGTATTTTCATTGTATAAGTTCCGATAGAAGTCTAAAAAAACACAGGATATTTAATGAGGGTCTAAGTGCACCCGTCCCTTCTTGTCTCTGACAGGGGTCATTTGTAAACTGTTTTGTTTATGCTTTAAGTAGGGGGCTAAGACTTTACCAGCAGTGTTGCCAGCACATAGTTTTATTGAGTTGAATTTGGTTACCCATTGACCAGCCCTGGTGCTCAGTAGATTATTAAATTCATATTTTTTCTGGTTTAGGATGTCCGCTCGGAGGGTGCCTTTCTCTGAGTAATGTCTGAATTCCAATTGTTTAATTTTAGTTTCCAAATTTTTCAACTGCGTGTTTGCAGATTTATTGATGTGAGCGCTGATGACAATTATTACCCCCTAATACTGGCCTTGAAAACGTCCCAGAGCACTTGGGGAGAGTCAGGGGGATTG
Source organism: Calotriton arnoldi (assembly GCA_963921515.1). NCBI lineage: Eukaryota > Metazoa > Chordata > Amphibia > Caudata > Salamandridae > Calotriton > Calotriton arnoldi. The sequence goes on along the minus strand of CAWUFW010002315.1, from coordinate 1,454,340 downwards.
TCTTTAAAATGTTTTTAATGGCTAGGTGGATTATCTCAGTATGGGATTTATCTTGTAGTATTTCGGTATTAAGTCTCCATGATTTCTCAGTAGTGGTGGTTATGGATCAGTTCAGAGAGGCCAAAATGGCTGAATGATCCGAGACCAGTCTGGGTTTGATAGAGGAATCAGAGATCATTGTTATCAGGTTGCTAGTCACCAATATGTGGTCAATTTTAGAAAATGATTGGTGGGGAGGGGAATAGAAAGTATAATTTCTGGTATCCAGGTGCTGAATATGCCAGCTATCTAGTAGGGAGTAACTGGAGCATACCTTGTGGAGTAGCTTCTGGGATAAAGACGGTCTAAATTGGGCTCTTGAACTACGGTCTACGGTTATTTTCAGGGAATATTAAAGTTGATCCCTATTATTAGCCGAGAGTCATTGGGGAGTCCAGCAATCAGTTCGGCAATGGGTTTCCAGAAACTTGTATGGTTAGTATTGGGCACGTAAATATTCAGCACATAAAATTTGTTACCAGATTTCGATAATGTATTGAGTACCCACCTCCCATTCTGATCGAATATCGTGTCTAACACAGTAATTTTTGCCTATTTGGTTATGACAGTGAGTACCCCATTCTTCTTCTTTTGTGCAGGGGAGCCTGTGACCTCTGAGTTTCAGGGGATTTTGAAGGAGGGGAAGTCAGTGATATAGACTCAAGACTCTTGTAGCAGAAGTATGTCACATTTGAATTTGTATGTGCACTCAAGACTTTTTCCTCATCTTAACCGGATGGTTCAACTCCTATGTGTTAAGAGATAGTAGCTGCAATGAGTCAGTCTTCAGCATTGTGGGTTCAGGGAAACTACGGAGGGGCATAGGTTAGTCATATGAATCACAGGACTACTTGTGGTTAGAGTGTCTTGCATTAAAGGCCTACGGATATGGTCAGTGTAGGCACTGTGAATCAAACCTGTTCTAAGCATGATATGGGGAGGAGGATAACCGGAAAAAAGGGAAGGAGAAAGGAAAAAACAAGGAAAAGCATACAGTCAGAGCCCAAGGAACAATGTAACTCATCCCAAACCACCCCTTCCCACCCACCCCACCCAACCTGAAAATAGAATAGAACTGGTTTGTAGGCAGTAGGCTGAGGTCAAATAAATGAGGTAACTAGGCGCTTAGATATGAGATCAAATCAGAAATCCTAGGTATTCAGTGGCCTAAAGAGTCATTGTGCTTCGCGGTTCAGTCAGTGGCAAGTGTGCAAAGTCTCCCATCTCTGAGATGACAGGAAAGGTCAGAGAAAAGGTCAGAGATGACGGGAAAGGTCAGACTGCACACCTCATTGCCCCACTTTAAACACTGCTGCACCTTAGCAATTGCTTATGCTACTTTTATTATTTTAAAACGATTTTAATTGATTGATCTTGTGCCTTTTTAACATTGTTCGTTCTTAACAAATATGGGGGAATCTAATTGTACTGATTATTACTGAAGCTAGTACTGCTTAACTTGAATTTGAATTGATTAAACAAAATTTGACATCACACAGAGTCCTCGTGTTCTGGTCGTTCCATTTGCACGTTTCCTTCTTTGCAAATAAGTTGCTTGCACCTGCACTTTACTTCACCTCCCCTTCTGGGAGGAGAAAGGCCCGCCCGAGCTGCCATTTTGGGATTGCAGCGTTCTAGTGGTTGGTAGGCTCCAGTACTTAATGGGCCTGCCAACTCGGATGCGCAGCAGACGTGCGCAGCGGTCGCGCCAAAGGCAAGCCCGTCTGCACCCGTCCGCGCCCGGATCGCGACCAGTGCCAGCCACGCTGCTCAACTGCCCGCAGGTATTTCAATGTCATCAGACCTTTTAAAAACAATTAACACCGGTGCAAAATGTCAATGTCGCTTGGTACCTTGCAAAGTCAAAGGCCCCCTAACATGCCTCAAATGCAGAATGGTATTTAAGTTCATAGACACTAGCCCCAAGTCCACAGATACTAGACCCAAAGCACTGAGTCACTCACTACTAAAGGGGGGACTCATTAATGCACACTCACTCTGTAAACATGCCCAAGACACTAAAGAATTGACTGTTGACCTACAACTCGATTTTTTTTTTATCACCTAAACATGGCTTAAGGAATGGTGCAACCCTGATATCGCTCTAACACTCCCACCCCCCCCAAGTATACCATCTGTAGACGAGACAGAGACAAATCTAGAGGAGGGGGACTGGCCATTATTTTTCGCGACTCTTTGCAATGCACAAACTTTGACCTCTCCTGCCTGAAAGGGGTAGAAAGCCTAGGTTTCTGTTTCAAACTCAATGCCTCGCCCTCCTTCACAGGAGGTTTGATTTACCACCCGCCTGGCCCTAGCCTTGAATTTTTGGAATCACTAGGAGATACACTAGGTTACCTTACGCTCCGGTATGCTAATTTTACCCTCTTAGGAGACTTTAATCTCCACCTAGAATGCTGGAAAGAACCAGGAGTAGACAACTTTCTCAAAATCTTAGAAACTCTTGGAATCCACCAACTGGTCTCAGCACCTACTCACCAGGCAGATCACATGTTAGATGGAGTTTGCTCCAACTCCACCTCATTAACGGTCAGCACCCCAATCATCCAATCCTGGTCAGATCATAGGTTAATTCCCTTCAACATTAAGATTTCAGTTGCCAAACACTCTCTTAAGCAAATACTCCCCCCCCGCCCCCCACTGCCAAGTCGCAAATGGGCCAAACTGGTAGCAAACCCAAAGCTGCAAAACCTGGTTAGCGCATCCACTCCAATTCTATCAGGAGACACATTGGAAGACACACAACTCTTCCATACATGGATGACTACGATTAGCAATGAGCTAGCCCCGTTAGAACTACCAACAAAGAAGCAAAAATCTAAAATCTCAGCACCCTGGTATACGCCCACACTAGCAGAGCTCCACCTCCAGTGCAAACAACTGGAACTGAAATGGAGGAGAGCATACACCTTAGTAGACTTAAACCTCTTAAAATCGAGTAGAAAAAAATATCACCTGCACATTAAACTAACAAAAAAAGAGTACTTCTCAAAAAAAATACTAGATGCCCGCCATGATCAGAAAACGATTTTTACAATCGTAAAGTCCTTCACCGACCCAAAAATGTCAGGTAGGGAAATTCCCCCATCACAGAAACTATGGGATTAGATCTCTGTCTTCTTTGAGGAAAAAATTCTCAACATACAAACAGATTTTAACATTACACACACACAGGACTTAGAGTTAGAGCCTGACCCAACCCACCCCAGACCTCTTATAATGGTTTTGGAAAACTCGAGCAGACAAGTGAAGCAATTATTGCCTGCAAATCTGGCTCCCCCTTTGACGCATGTCCACCTGTGATCCTTTATAAGATCATAGATATTGTCAATCCGGTAATTAACAATATAGTTAACACTTCGCTGGCCACAGGTATAGTCCCTGCAGAATGGAAACTGAGAATAGTCAAACCACTTAAAAAAACATAACATGGATCCATCCATACTTTCAAACCTTCAACCTATATCTTTATTGCCCATTCTTGGCAAAATCACAGAAAGACTGGTTAACAGACAACTAACCGACTTTTTTGAGAACGCCAAGACACTACACCCCCACCAATCTGGCTTCACCCTAAACACTCAACTGAATCCGCTTTACTGGAAATAGTTGACTCTTTGAAATTAACCCTAGATAAAGGTAAAAAAGGGGCACTGATTCTATTAGACCTGTCAGCTGCTTTTGACACCATTTCACATGACATCCTCCTCACCCGGATAAGAAATAGCGGCCTTTCCAGCACCGCACTAGCCTGGATAAAATCCTTCCTCACCAACTGCAGACAAGGAGTGGCCCTAGGAACTTTCCTTTCAATGGAACGCCCCATTACATCGGGCGTCCCACAGGGCTTGTCTCTTAGCCCACTGTTGTTTAACATCTACATGGCCCCTCTCATCTCACTGATAGCCTCTTTTGGCATTGAAACAACATCATATGCAGATGAAACGCAACTGATCCTGGCCTTAGACAAAGACTTTAATAATGCAGAACTTAATTTTAAGCTATGCCTCACAGAGGTCATCCGTTGGATGAAGCTCAACCACCTTAAATGCAACACGGATAACACCGAGATACTGCTGATAGGAAAGGACAATCCCTTTGAGCCGAGCCAATGGTGGCCTGAAAACGCACCCGCCCCACCAAACACAGTAGAAGTAGCTAAGAATCTGGGAGTGAAATTTGATGCCTCGCTCTCGTTTCGACCTCATGCCCTGACGGTGGCAGGGACGTGCTTCAACATAATCAAAACCCTTAAAAAATGTTTTTACTGCATTCCGTTCTCTACGAGGAAGACAGTTGCGGTGGCACTTATTCTGTCTAGACTAGACTACTACAACAGCCTACTCGCAGATGTAAACAAACAAGTACTAAAGAGATTACAGGTTGTACTGACTCTGGTTGTTCTAGCCTTGGTAATTTCGCGTATTGACTACGCCAACTCATTATATGTTGGTATCCCAGCATATCAATTACACCGTCTGCAGTTGGTGCAAAACCACGCAGCCAGGTTAATCGCCTGTCAGCCCAGCCGATATCACGTCAAACCCTTGATGAAGAGCCTACATTGGCTCCCAGTGGCCAAACGTTGCGCCTTCAAACTGGGCTGTACCATCTTTAAAGCCCTTGCTGGGAATGGCCCGGCCTTTATCTCCTCAAGGATTGAGCGGTATATCCCTTCTCGAGATCTGCGCTCTTCCAATCTCAACCTACTGTCCACTCTACCGTTCAAACGCAAAAAGCATGGAGGGCTCAGATTTGCGGTTCTGGCCCCGCAATTCTGGAACTCGCTCCCCTCGGAAGTGAGAACAGCGATCTCCTATGCTCAGTTCAGGACAAAGCTTAAAACCTGGCTATTTTCCCAAGCATATCAGTAAGGTAACTGCCCGCCAACGCTACGTCCCTTCTGCCCTCAGCGCCTTGAAACCGCTTGGTGTATGTGCGCTTAAAAATTTCTTTAACATAACATAACATAACAGAATGCAGCGGCTCGCTTAGTGCTAAAACTGCCCCGCAGATCATCCTTCTCAACAGCCCTCAAAACCCTCCATTGGTTGCCTATGCCTATGAGAATCCTATTCCAGGTTCTGCTAATCACTTTCAGAGCCTTTAGAAACCTAGGATCCAAATAACTATCTGACAGGTTTACCCCCTACACCACTGCTAGGATACTCAGATCCTCATCAGCAAATTTTCTTAAACCCCCTGCCTTTAGGTGCAAAACCAAAGGAGGTAAATCTTTAGCAGCTCTAGGATCCAGAGCCTGGAACCTCATGCCAACACACTTAAGGCTAATGGAAGCAGAAACGCAGTTCAGAAAGGCCTTGAGGACTTGGATCTTCGGATCCTCAGATGCGCTCAGCTCTCATATAATTGCGGTACCTGTCCTCCTTCTCTCTCTCCCGCATAGCACCAGGATGCTCCTTTTGGAGTGATAGTCGTGCTCTATAAATAACCAAATCAAAATCATGGCAGATGTATACCTCGCTTTCGCAGATTAGTGGTGGAGAACTCAAGGCTCGTCCCTACCCCCAGAGAGAAAAAGGACCAGTGATGGGTTGTGGTTGCAAAAGTCACAAAATATTGAACCACAAATGCCTTTACAGATGCTTCACAGGCACTTCATTTTAGAAAGAGATGTCACACATGGCTTGTTAGACATGAATGCAAGGGGGTAGTGAAAGCGCCTTAGGACACTATACTCTGCCCAAGCTACCCCCTACATACATTTTTGAGCGCAGAGGGTCCCATGTGCCTGAGATACCAGATGCAGGCGTAAGTGCCATATTTACAGCTCTGTAATGATGCGGAAAGTCACAGCCCTTTTGGTGTGTTTCTGTGCAGCGCTGATATTCCTGATTGGCAGGGAGTCACTGGGAGCAGAACCAGAGTTCGATACGCCATAAAATGAGGCAATCGGGACTCTTAACTAACTCTGGGCGTAGTTCGCGAAGTAGCGCTACGCGAAGCTACGCGAAGTGCACTTCGCACTACGTGAGCTACGCGTAGCACTACGCGAACTGCGTAGTGCGCTGTTCGCGATGACTGCACAGTGCCGGATGCTTGTCCGCACTGTGCAATCATTGAAAACGGCATCTTGCACAGGGCGAGCTGTCTTTTCCTGCCGCTCGAGTAGATTTTTACTCGAGCGGCAGCTTTCTCAACGCGGACTGGTAGTTTCTCATCGCGAGCGGTCGCGAGCATACACGACCACTCGCAATGAGAAACCTGACCTCCCCGCGTTAAGAATCTCGCCGGGAGGTTTATTTTCCACGCTCGCGATCGGCAACTTGATGTTGCTGATCGCGAACGAGGAAAAAGTCTCGCCGGGATGTCATTTTGCTTGCTCGCGGTCGCCAACTTGACGTTGAGGACCGCGAGCAAGCAAAAAATGACCGCTACGCTACGCGTGTTTGCACTGTGCTACGTGCAATTCGCGTAGTGCGAAGTAGCGCAAACTTCGCAAACTACGCGAGCGTAGCGTAGTGCTTTGCCCAGGGTTGCTCTTAACGCTGATCAGGTATGCCCCATAGATCAAAAATAAAAGTCACTCACTTAATTTCTGTGTAGGAAGGGAGGCGGTCAAAGACTCATCTGAGGATGCATCGGCGGCCAGTGTGATCCCACTGGATTGTTAACTGTACCATCGCCACATTGCGAGGTCAGGAGCGGCCAGATTGTAGGCCTCCAACGGCTCATTTCCAAAATCGCATCTCCCTAGGGCAACCTGGAGTCAGGTGCCGAGGAGACGGAGCTCTTTCTCAGGCAGCCATTTTCCCTTGCATCAGGACATGCCCCACATTTTGTGTGCATTTCTATTGTGTGCATTTCAATTTGCATAGAACAAAAAAACTCTACAATATGTAAACTTAGAGAAAATTGATTAAAAAATCGACACTGTGATTTGACGTGCTTTGCAAAAGGTAAACTTACAGTGTTATATTATGCATATATCTTTCAGCTTGGCATGGTTCATGTACAGTGAAAATTATCTAACTATATGTTAAAAATGTCTTGAAATGTGGAAATAAAACTTAGTTTAGTTTAATTCTAATTACACGATTTCCACCATTGGAAATGTTGGACTCTTAGAGCTTCGAATAAATTTGCTACTAAAATTGGAAACATTGCTCACCCTTCTGCTTCATGTCGGTGGCTTTTCAGTGGAGTGGAGAACAGATGTGAGTAATGATTATAGCAGATTGTCCAAGTGGTGGCATATTAGTTTCGTCTTCCAATGTGCTCGTGTAGCTTACCTTTATAGTTTAAAAGTGGCTCTGGTGTATCAATCACACTGAAGCTTTGCTATTTGCATAGAAGACCCTGGGAGCCGTCACATCAATTTGTATACACAGGTTGGTTATGAACGGCCTATTAATACACTGACGGAGGAGAACGGCTCTGACGGACAGACGGGTTTTAATTTGTATTTACCTCGCTTGCATATTTCATGAGAATTGCAGGTTGCACCTCATTTAACACTAAGCTTACTCGGATTGTACTTCAGACGTTTAACCTTCAGCTTAAGTACGTTTTCTCTTCACTGATAAATTGCATAATAATGAACATGAACCTCTTTGAAATTTCGCCTGCGTGCGATAGTTAGGAAGTGCAATGGTCCCCTTTGTAGTGGGTTGATTAAGGTTAAATACAATTCCACTTTGATTAACACTATTGTTTGTCAAAAAATGTGATTTATTTTAGTTTTATAATGTTATAAGCGGACCTTTCTTCTGGGTAGCAAAACACAATATAGGTAGCCCCTTGGCATCAATGTATATATTTAATTCATTTCTGTTTAATGCAGGATGAAGATCGATACATTAAAGTGAAATGTATCAAAATCATGTTTTACCACCTTTAAGCAACAGTAGCATGCTGGCACTAAATGCTGACACCACATGTTGAAATTATACGCTGGAAGCATAATATTTAGCCACTTTTAGTCTTGCTGTTACCAGCTAGTAGAGCAATGTGCCATATGGATAAGCAGACGTCAATGTGAAAGCACAGCTCGCCTTAAAATTAATTTCAGGTTTTCTGAAGTGCAGTAGAAAATCTAAAATCCCAATAATAAATCACACATGCTCCCCTTCCCAGTGTAGCACTGACTAAAAAGATAATTTGCCAGAGTCAGTGTTTTAGGGGACTCATTCAAGGATTGAAATCCACTCACATTCTGGCTTCTACATGGATAAGACACCAGCTTCCTCCTGGTTCCACAGTCCGATTTAGAGGCTAGGCTGGGTGGAGACGGTGGCAGCCAAACTGGTGGTGGCTCTGCCTCCAGCCTGTCTCTGCTGCAGCCTCCTTGTTCCCTTATGAACCTCTAAACCAGGTGACAGAACTTAGAACCAATTTGGAAGGTGGAAAAAGGCTTGGTGCTTTGAAGTTTGCAAACTGCCATCCTTGCCACCTCTGGGGTCTTTGATCCTTGCTTCTATCTTATGCCACTAAACAAGGACAGTTAGTGATTCTCCGAGCCTTGATGTTTGAGAAAGATTCACCTATGTTCTCATAAGATGCATCTATTTTGACCTGCAACATGCAACTATCACTATGCCCTTCACTGATGGTATGCCAGTACTGACACATTCATTAGGCTCTTCAGTATGAACTTGTCTCAGTCAACAATATCTCACAATTGAGATATGAAATTGAGTCCTAAGAAGTGCCTATATGATGACCTTTCATGCACTACTAAGGCATCTTCAGAACTCTCATAATGTCCTTCTACTTTGAGCCCACAATGCACTCACATATCTGCATTAAAACATGCACAGAACTCATGTAATGCACATCATTTTCACCTGTGAAACATGCAACAATCCTACAAACGAAACATTTAAAGAACTCGCACGTTGCACTTTAATCCTCACTTGCATCATGCACACCGAAACGGAGAAGCAAATGCAGTATACCCTTCGCAATTCGGATTATGCACTGGTGTCCAAGTACTAAGACACCCAAAGAGATCTTAGAAACACCGCTATCTCGTCCCAAGGTTAGAATTTGTTCGCTCGTTAGGAGACATTGACACATCAGCTTAAACTGCTGGTTCAAAATTGAATCCTGGAGTGACTGAAGTTATTTTTCATCCTTTTGAGATCAATATTATGAGTGTCATACAGATTATTATTAGTACAATACCTTATTACCTGCCTTAAACACATTTAATTTAAATGTGAATTTCTAGGTAAGGTCAACATGGACTCTGCAGGGACGAATTCATGTCAGATTATCAGGGAGCCCACATAACAAATTTACAATTTATCTAAATAAAACAAATTTACAATTTATCTAAAGAAACAAATTTACATTGTTGGTGCTTTTGAAATTCTGCCATGGATCCAGCCTTCAATCCAGCCCTATGTTGAACGCAAATTAATTTTTTCTTTTTTTGGATAACTGCTCCAGTTATGCAGGCCCATGAAGGGTTGCATTTCAGAATATTGTCAGCAAAAATATTGTCTAACAAAAATACTATTTTCAAAATATTGTGTTTGAAATATTGTTTACTAAAATCACTCCATTGGCTGTAGATTTTCTGTTATTAGCTCCAATAGGGAGATATTTCTGTAAATTTTATCTAGGACACACTTTTTGGTTACTATATTCTTGTAGCATATCCCATTAAGTTCAACGTCACATGAGGGATCACGCTGAATGCTATATATTACAAATTACAACTTTTTGGGGGCATTGAAACAAGGAAGTTCCATCATTTGCACGAGCTCAGTCTTACACAGATGAAGTAATACAATGACTGGTGACAGTTGGGTGTTGAGGGAGCTGCAAATCTTCTGCCTCCGTACCCTCCACAGGGTAGTGATATCAGGCACAATTTCCCTCAGGGTACCCCAGATTCTTTCCCAACTGCAGGTCATAGGGTCTCTGGTCCATAGCCCAGAGGCAAAGTGGGAACTGCACTGTCTGTATTTGTATTGCAATGTCGGTCACTGACAATCTCACTCATGCTCACATCCTCTACAACACCCTCAGAAAGATACCGATGAAGCCACCTCGGGCTGCACTGGCTGCTGTGCTGCGCAGCGCAGCCTAGCTAACCACAGACCACCATAGCTCCTCTGTAGCTGGATGCACAATGGGACACTTGATGCATCACATTGTGTGAAGTCCCCCCAGCAAATCAGTCAACAATAAGAACATAACAGTGTAAGAAAGAAATGACAGCAGGTGACAATTAAACCTCGTCAGATCTTTAGCAAGTGCTGGAAGCGGCTGTGTAGCCCCTCTGCATCTGTCATGTCGTAATTTATACCAAAGCGTGCAATAAGTAGTGGATTGTGTTTGCAGACGGTCAGACAGACAGGTAGACCGACAGACAGGATACAGACCAAAAGCAAAAAGGTTAGCTATCGTGAAAGAAAATGTCTTGCTTTCGGTTAGGATCATGTAGGTTCCTCATTTTGGCACCCGAGCTTCGTGCTAATCGTGTTTTTATGTCTGCGAAATTGAAGAAAAACTAAATTAAATGCGGTCGGCTTTGGAATTTGCATTTATAATTTCATCTACAATTATAGAAACATATTTTAATCTGGGAATTAAGATGCAGCTGAAGTCTTGCAGCTCAGAGACCAAACCCAAAATAATGTCGACAAATAAACACCCACTGCTCGTGCACACAGCATCATTTAGTTGATCACCAGCATGTTTCTTAATGCGCGCTAATGTGTCCCATTTGAGTTCCACATGAATGCTTATGTTCAATGCAGAATGTATGCGCCATAGCTGCTGCTCACATGGAAAGAAGCTTTTATGTATTGTCTAACTGTTTAAATCTGAGAGATTGCTTTTTTCCATTTTGCCGTCAAAAGACAACTAGTCCTGTAAATCTTAAATAAAAATGCACTTTTCCGAAAATGAACAGGCAATTTTCTTCCCGTCAGCTAGTACTTTCAATTTACAATAAAGCATATGTAATGTACATTGCTGGGAACATTCTTGCTAAAGCTATTCGAATTCACGATATTTAGACTTAAGCATTCTCCTATAAGACCTCACATTGCCTCAGCCCCTGGATACCCCTCATGCAGCGTCTGGATGCCCCTCGGGTTATAAGTGTGCTCTACAAATTCACACAACATAACATTACCCTACAGTATTGAAGTAGCTCAAAAACTGATTATTCTTTACACGACACACAAATCTGATTTTACACTAAAACCTCTGTGCACTTTGCACACGTTGATAAAAACAACACCTAACCCGAGAAAAGTTGAAGTACCAGCACCATGAAAGTGTGCTTGGTTTTTGTAGAAGTAGAAGAACTTAAATGCAATGAATTTAACATGGTTATTAATTTAAAATAATTGGTGGTGAGATTTAGCATCTCTATTAGTTTCTTTGTAATGTGCCACATGAGATACGAGAATTGGTGCACAAATTATACACAATGTGCTACATGAATGAAACTTTCAGTATTAATGTTTGAAATTACTAAGATCATAATTCTATTAAAACAATTTTAGTAAAATGATTTTTGAGATTCATTTACATATATGTATTTTGAAAATTGTAGTAGTAGGCCATAATCAGGTTTTGACGTTTCTAAGTAATAATCTGTTACATTTATTTCTTTATATGAAATTCTTGATTTATTTCATAATGCTTGAACTTAATTATGAGTTTATTTCATTAAATAGGAAATGCTAACTTAAGATGCATTAAATTGCCTTTTTTCCCTTGGGCTGCATTATTTCATAGCCTGGTAATGGACTTTGCAACGTTTCTTCATGTTGTTTTATCTGTTCTGTATAGGCAACATTCATTAATCAATCGGGCATTATTCTTCATTGTGAGTGAATTGGTGAGAAAGTGACCTTTCGCCTAAACCTATTGAGAGAAACAAAGTATATAGTTCTTTGTCAATTAACCTGTGAGGACGGAATGGACAGTCGATTCTCATGAGCAGCATGGGAAAAAATGCTGGATTATCAAAAATGTACCTGACGAATGGAAGACTGATCACATGATGTTCAGACCATTGTGTACTGACAACTGATCCATATTTCGATGATTTCAAGTATAAAAGTGCCTCTCCAAGGAGGAGAAAAGTCCAGAGTCCCTTGCTTACGGGTCTTGCTCTTGATCTAGAGACTTCCATTGCGACTGTCGCTGTGGCTGTAGCTGATCAATTTGGAATCCCTCTTTGCCGACTGCCTGATTACCTTTCCATTCCCCTCTCTCGGCAAATTAACTTGCCTGCTGAACTATTTGGAAATGTGTGGTGAGAAACCAGATCTAAACTTTCCTGATTTTGCCCCATTTTCCTTTGCCATGCCCATGGACTTTAACTTGATCCCTTTGTCTCTACTAGGAGAACACTTTTGAACCATCCTCCTGCCTTTATTGGTAGTGGGAATCTGTAAACTTAACCATCCTATTTACTAAATGTGTGGTTTAATAATACGGGCTGTAAGATTTATGACTGAATTATTTAAAATGTTACTGCCATACTTTTGGATTTTTAATACAATAACCACATCATCTAAATTGGCTGAGTCTTGTAATTGTGTCTTAATGTTCTTTCCACAGAACTACGCTTATGAGGTATTGGGGCATATGTACAAGCCCCTATCACCACCACAACGTCACCTATAGTGTCGTTGTGGTGGCGATAGGGCTGCGCCTTATGTACAAGGCAGCGTTAAGCCACTTAACGTGGCTTAACGCTGCCTTGTACATTAGGCCCCCTTTCAAGCTATGGTTAGCGTGAAAGGGGTGGCCAGTGGGTGTTGCGGTGGGCGTTCCACCGCAACACCCATTGATTTTGACGCTGGCCCCTATGTACAAGGGTGGCGTACATAGGAGGCAGCGCCAAAATTAAGACCAGGTAAAAACTGGTCTTAAGATGGCAAAACGGGGAGAAATGCATTATTTATCCTCGTTTTTGCTTTTTCCATGTGCGCTGCCTTGTGCAGCACACATGGAAAAAGTAAAATGTCATTTTTTGTTTATGTGTAGGAAGGTGTCCCTTCCTGTACATAAACAAACTTTTAAAAAAAATGCCATTTTGTCACTTTCATGTGTGCTGCATGAAGCAGCACACATGGAAGTGACAGTATGGCATTTTAGGATTGTTTATGTGCAGGAAGGGACACCTTCCTACACATAAACAATCCTCCCCTGCATGTTGACACCCTTGCACCATGGTGCAAGGGTGACTGCGGTGGCGCTAAGTTGCTAAACTTAGCGCCATTGCAGGGGGAAACGCAAGGCTGCACCACATTCTTGTAAATATGGTGCAGCCTTGCGTCTCAGAAGTGGTGGAGAGAGGCGTTAAGCCAGGAAGGCTAACGCCTCTCTCCGCCACTTCACTGTACATATGGCCCATTGTTTTCTAAATGTGTGACAGGGAGAGTCATAGATAGTTTTCAGAACACCAGGATCTGCTGCTTTTATTTTGTGTCGCAACTGCAGTACTCTTAGTTTGTATGATTCTGGTTAAACTGAATTTCTTTAGGAGGTTGGGTCTTCCAATTGCAATACTTTACTTATATAGCATGGTTCAGAGAGTAGTGAATTTGAACCTTATTACTAACTTGTGATTTGGCTATCAAAGAATGGTCCTCACTGGGTAGCCAACAGTTGGGACATCCTGATTTCTCACCGCTTAATATGATGAAGAAAGGTCCATCTGAGGACCTATACCTCTGTGGTAAAGTGTAGAATCTGAGTCTAGTGACAAAGTTGTAACCTCGTATTATGGGCCCAGAAAGTGATTGCAACAGACGGGAAGAAAAAGGCTTCCGCTGCAACAGTATACTACCCTACAGAATAGTACTTTACAATGCTTCTACTATAAAATTGTGTTTGTTGTACATTGCATTCTTTCTGTTAACAAATTCTGAGCTGTTGGAATGGTTCAGTCAGAAGAATCAACTTTGCACGTCTGCGTAAACGCAGTAATGCCCTTAACCCTTAAGAAGTGATCCTCAAAACAGGACTCTTTAAAAAAATGAAATGTATATATTGCATACTGTTAGATGATGCATTCTGAGGTGAACAATTTGATAGTCCCAACTAAATGCAATATCTACGACAGTATATTGTTTTAATATACATCTCAAGGAAGGATTTAATGTTGTTTCCAATAAAAAGCACGTTTTACTGATACTCAGTTTATTGGTCCATGTAGGATCAAACTGTGACTTGTGGAAGGCTTCGTGAGGGAGGACCGGCATGGAGGTTGACACCTGAGTGATCATGGCTTGTGATTATCCCTCCATCTTCTTCAATTCTGTTTCAAATGCAGAATATGTTGTAGTTCACGGCAAACTTGCTGTTGGCAAAGGGCTGGTGTAGTGCCAGAGTTGCTATGGTTGGTATAGACCTGGCAATCTGCCATCACCAGTATGAAGGCTGATTCTGGTGAGCAGTTAGTGAGCCAAATCATATGCCACTGACCCCCATGTGCTTCAGACAGACCTGGAATGTAAAGTCATAAGTGGGGACATGCAGCAAGAATCCCTGAAGGTTTCTAGAGTTTCCCTTATATTGAATGTTTCAGATGTCATAGGCAGTCACATGCTTGCTACTTTGGCAGACACATCATTTTATAATATAATGGCATGCCAAAATGCCTGAAGAAGAATCATGGGATAACAATGACAACTGGACAAAACCCTACGATGCAAAGTTATGGGGTGACACATGCATTTCATGGCTGCAAAGAAGAAAGGTCTACAGAGCATCAACAAGTAATACCCAAGGCATCACCTAGTGGGCTTCTGTCCACCAGCAACATGAAAACTGATCACCACAAGACTGAAAACCAGAGTAAAAAAGTGGATAAAAGTGGTGTTAGTCCAATACCTGAATCTCTGCAATGTTGAGTTCGAGAAGAGGGAGATGGAGCAAGGTGAGAATGCAAGCAGTTTAGCTGATGTTCAAATGAAGAAACTGCAGGGTGTGGTCATGTGAAAGGACGCCAGTGTACATGAAGGAATTATGTGGCAGTCCATCAATCCTGATTTTTGCACTGTTGAGTGGAAGCCAAGGAAAGGGCATATATAGACTTAGCTAACACTTTAGACTGAGTGCAAGGACCTTTGTATGCTTGACCACTGGACCTTTCAGATAGTGTTGTCTCAATAGGCAAGGAGAGCCCCTAAGTCTCTCATGCAAAAATCTGCTACAGAAGGATCCACATGCTCTGGGATAGTAAAATAGTTCATCACTGGTAGAGGAACACCAACTGAGGGACTGCTTGGAATTTTTGTATTATCTCCACTTAAATCAGTAGTTACTCATGTTTATAATGTATACGGGGCATTAGAAACTGATAAGATTGATGTATTGGCTTTGTGAGGCGCCTTGTGTATTTTAGTATTTGTATAGCGCATACCTAGCTAAGATACTACATTGCGCTATACATTAAATAGGGGTTAGCCATCAGGCCACATGTTCTTCCTTACTTAAAGAGTACTCTAACCTTGATAAAATTTGCAAATTAGTACAAACATTTAATTTCTCTACCAAGGGACTATATTGCATAACAAAGTGGCAAACTGCATTTTTACATTTTAAAAGTAGCAGGGGTGGCTTTATAATTAACCACCATGTCTCAAATATACACTGTGGGAAACAACCTAGGGATTTTGCAAACAGGCAACTGTCTTACCAGAGTAAAATATTGTGGTAACTAGTGTCAGCTCTGGGATGGAGTGGAATGTAACAGCGTCACATTCTACTGGAACTGGAGGGTAGGATGATTCTTTTGGAATGTGAAGCTTTGACTTGTAACTGTGTCTAACACTTGAGAGGATGGCTAGGATGAGTTTCTTGTACCTTGTATTTAATAAATCCTTTTGAACTGCTTCCTATGCCTGTAATTAATCTTGGAGGTGCATCCATCCTTTTAACAGTGGCAACCAGTGATATTATAAAGAAGGAGTAAGAAGAGGTATGATTTACAGGATATTTTTAAAGGACATCAGAAACACAGGGGTGAGGAAAGATAAGTCATCTCAACATCTCAGGAACCGAGTGTCTACGTGAAAATATGCAGGTCATGTGGTGAGTGGTCGACACGTATTTTCAACGACTTGGGTAAGAGCTGTTAAGTTTACCCTCTGGCGCATTTTGGAAGTTGCTGTTAGCTCCGGCATTTTTTCAATGTGTGCATCTCACTGGTTTACCTGCGTTTTGATTCTGAGCGTGAAGGTGCTTATGCGTGAGGGAGGCATGTAGAGCGAGAGGCTTCTCGTGAGTGTCTTCTGCACAGAGGTAATCTAGCGTGAGGGAGCTGCACATCAGACATCTGGAGGCTGGTTTGTATATGTGCTTGTGCAAGAGGATCAAGTCCAGCGTCCTGCAGAAATCCACGCAAACTTGGGGCAAGAAAGAGTAGTGTAGAGGTGAGGTTACAGACCCAGTGTACCTGAGAGAGTTGAAGGGTTGTAGTTGATAAATATCCCATTCCAAACATAGTGGACATGTTAATGTCATTGAGGGGTTCCAAAGTGTTCTCCTCAATAGACTTAAAGTCAGCGTATCACCAGATTGAGCTGGATGAGATGTCCAAAGATTTGAACACATTTGTGATGCCATTTGGCAGTTTAGGTACAAGAGTTTGCCTTTTGGATTGGTGTCTGCAGCCTCTGTGTTCCAGAGGTCAATGGAACGAGTGTTGAAAGGACAAGATGGCATCAAAAGTGTAGCAATACAACCTACTTCTTTGTGGTTCTGATATGGTTGAACATGACAAGAGAGTGAGGACAGTATTAAAGAGGTTACAAGCAGTGAACTCAACAGTAAAAGGTGAGAAGTGTAAATTCAGGTGGACACACATAGAATATTTAGGACATGAATTTTGACAAAGGTATAAAACCTAAAACGAGGCTGGTGGGGGCAATCACCCGGTTGGTCACACCTCAAAATAAGGAGGACTCACTCAGATTTTTGGGAATGGCTGAACATTATTGTAAATGTTGCCATAAAGAGTGTAAAGATGAGGGGTTTGTTAAAAAAGGGTGCAGATTTTGTTTGGGACTGTGAATGTGAAGATGAGTTCAAGTTAATAAAACAAGAATTAGCTGCAGCTCCAAATTTGCATAGTTTTGATCCTACTATGAAATCTACCTAAATTACAGATCCAAGTGTTAAGGGCTCGGGAGCTGTATTTTTACAAGGGGAAGGGAGCAGCACCAAGACCATCATGTTTGCTTTATGAAGGGTCCCAAATCAAGGTACTTAGTCATTGGCAGGGAAGCTTTGGTGATTTATTGGGCTGTGAGGAAAATATGGACCTTTTCGTGGGGGTGTGAGTTCAAGGTTAAGACTGACCATAAGCCTTTGAAGGAGATTTTTCATAGAAAGGGTATTTATGCGGTATCAGGGAGAATTACTAAGTGGGTGGCTGCAATACAAAAATAGAATTTCATGATGGAATACATACCAGTAGTCAGGACTGTAGTGGATGAAACCTTATCTCATTTGGTTAATAGTGTTGAAGGAATGGAGGGTGGAGATGATGAGTTTGAAGAAGAAGAGGAAGATATTTGTGTTGTGGAGGGTAATGCCATTTCAGAAGAGGAATGGAAGAAAGCTACTAGTGACGATGGTGAGTTACTGGCTGTGTGTAAATTGCTAAGAACTAGTTGGAGCAAGAAAGAATGTGAGAGTAAGGCATGTCAAAGGTTTAAGAACATAAGGTAGGAATTGTTGGAAAAGCAGGGATGTTTATTCAGAGGTGAAAGGTTGGTTCCACCTGTGGCTCTAAGGAAGTCTATGTAAAGTTGCCACGTGAAGGGCATCAAGGTATTTCAAAGACTAAGGAGTGGTTAAGGACAGCTTATTGGTGGCCAGGGATAGACATGGAGACAGAAAGTTAGTTAGGGAATGCGTACAGTGTATGACAAGTGATAAAATCTTGAAACCCAGAGTGAAACCCATGGTGATGTGGAAGGTGCCATAAGGTCAATGGGAGGAAGTTGCCTTAGATATCCTTGAGCCAATTCACTCAAAGGCAGGATATACATATGTTGTAGTATTGATGGACTGATTTTCGAGGTAGCCGGAAGTGACTTTTACGCACAGGGTTTAAACCAGAAATGTCATGACATTTCTGAAAGATCTTATAAAAAGGGAAGGTATACCAAGGGTCATGCTCACTGACAATGGGGTTCAGTTGGTCTCAAGGGAAATGGAGGAATTTCTGGAGGAGCGAGGGATTAAACACAAGTAGTGCACTTTGTACCACCCAAGACCAATGGCGTAGTAGAGCGCTTTAATAGGGTTAATAGGAGACCATAAGAATGGGCAATGATAATGCGAGGGAGTGGATGGAAAATGTGCAAAGGAAAGTTGGTGTGTATCATCTAACTCCTCATTCCATCACTGGGAAGTCCACTGTTGAGTGGTTTAAAAAGGGGAGACGTAACTGTGTAATGATGCCCTCGCGGAACAAGAATTGTGAGCAGAGGAATTGTCAAGATGAGAGAGAGTGAGAATATTAAGAAAGGACAGGAAGCAAAAAGAATTGATGAGAGGAAGAGATGGTTTGATGAAAGGAAGAGAATGAAGGTCACCAAGGTGCAAATATGTGACTGGCATCAAGGGATTTCAAAGACTAAGGAGTGGTTAAGGACAGCTTATTGGTGGCCAGGGATGAACATGGAGACAGAAAGTTAGTTAGGGAATGTGTACAGTCTACTGTGACCAGTTAACCTACATTGGCGTTTAGTTCTTTTTTTAGCTATTTTAGTTTAAATCTTTAAAGATTCACACATTAGGTTCTCATTATTGTATTCTTGTTGTTTTGGTGTTTTTACTAACAAAAGTATGCTATATTCTTATAAATTGGAATGGGATTTTATTGAGTTGTATTTTTGACTTTTTAACTGTCTTGTTATTACTAAATGTTTTACACATTTTCTCTAAGTTAAGCCTGTGTGTTCTGTGCCACAGCTACCAAGGGTTGAGTTCAGCTTTATGTTACTGAAACAATTTTACTAGACCTAACAGGATAGTGCCTTATATTACTTGTGGTTGACTTCAGCCCATCCTAACTACAGAAGCAACTCTAACAACTTGTTATATACAGCACTCTGTAATTGCTATGCTGTTTGTGTGTGCTGTGGCTACATACAATGCTATTCCTAATTTACTGGCATAACGTTTGTTGACCTCAGAGGGAAGGAAGGCTGAGAGAGTCTTGCATGGATCAAAGCTCATGGCATGCACACCACGTTTCAGTGGTAAACGTTCAACTCATGTCACTCCAAGAAATCAAGCATTAATTAATAGCTGTAGGAAATTGGGTTGCTGGTAAAGGGGCTGAAACCCTACTCAAACAGCAACCACAATTCTTGTCATAAACACAAGCAAACCCCAAATTAACCTGCGCTCAAACCTCTGGTAGGTTGGCACAAAAGCAGTCAGGCTTAACTTAGAGGCAATGTGCAAAATATGTATGCGCCATTTCACACAGTAATAAAGTGAAAAAAACAACACAAGAAAAATCCCACACCATTTTAGAAAAATAGACTAAAACCTAAGAAATTATTTGACACCAAAACAAAATTAAATCTAATTAGTAGAACCAGAAATATGCAATTTTAAAGATGTAAGTAAAAATTATGCATAAAAGAACAAAGTGCCAACTGTGGTTATCTGGTCACACCAGAAGGGGGCAAAATCACAAGTTCAGGCCAACCACGATGGAGCACGGGCCTTCTATGGAAACCAGGTTAGGCCCGCTGAACAAAGTACCTTAATTCCTGGTGGAGTGTTGAGAGGTCCTGCGTCAATCATGCATCACGCAGCAGTGAGTAGGGGCTGTGATAAGAGGTCCTGCGCCAAGGATGCATCATGCAGTGACATAGCGGCTGTACTGCAATGCAAGGTCCTGCGTCGAGGATGCGTTACACAGTGGTGGTTCAGAGGAGCTGTGAGGTCCTGCATCAGGGTTGCATCGCACAGTAGTGGCTCTGATGCAAGACTGCAAAGCGATGTGTCATGCTGCGTTGGTTCTGCTTGAAACACAGCTAGGCTGATAGAGCACCTTCAGGCTCCCTTCCAAGGGTCCAGGACTGGGTGTCATCACTTGGGTGGCAAGAGTCACAGCAGTCAAAGTCCAGGTGCTTAGTTCAAGCTAGTTAGAGCCTTTTCTGTCCCTGAAGATCTGATCAAAAGGTCAGCCAACTAGCCCTTGGAGTCACTCCGGCGACCTGAATTCAAGATGGTGGTCTAGTCCTTCTCACTCAGGCATCTGGGCTTAAGAGTAGCAGTCCTTCTTGCAGCAGAGCAGCACAGCAGTCCTTTTGAGTCTTCCAAAGGTCCAGAGGTATACTGAAGAGCTGGGTCTGAGGGTCCAATACTTATACCTGTGGCAGCTTTGAAGTGGGAGAAGTTTCTGGAGTGTTCCACACCCAGAGGTGTTTGGAATTTTCTGCCTGGCGGCCCTGGCCCCAGCATGTACGGTGCGCAAAAGACTGGTGAGAAAGTCTTTGTGAGCGCGCTGAGGCAGAGCCTTTGTGATGTGCAAGTGCGGTAGGTCACAGCTCCTACCCCCTATTAAGTCAGAGATGTCCCATCCTGCCAACACCTATTCCCCTTTGGCTCACTGTCTGGGAGTAATATACAAAGGCCAACAGCCAGCTACACTTAGTCATGCGACCCAGGATAGATGCTGCAGGTACCAAATAGTTAGGACAAGAAAATACCAATTTTCTAAAACGTGGCATTTTCAGAACTGTGTCTTAAAATCCAAACTTACCATTAAAGAGGGTTTTAAGTTACAAATCTTTAGAGACCAAACCCGACATTTCTACTTGCTCTCAATTGAAAGGTATCACATATTAAATGTAATAAGGTAACCCAAATGTTATCCTATGGGAGAGGTACACCTAATAACAGTGAAAAACAAATTTAGGAGTTTTTTACTACCAGGACACGTAAAAATTAAAAGTACATGTCCAACTTTTCAAGTACATTGCATCCTGCTCACTGAGCTGTCCAGGGCCTACCCTAGGGGTATCTTATATGTATTAAAAAGGAAGGTTTGGGCCTGGCAAAAAGTTTTTGTCAGCCAGGTTGAAATGGCAGTCTAAACTGCACACACAGGCTGCAATGCAAGTGACATGTTCAAGGGCTATTTAAGTGCGTGGCAAAATGAATGTTGCAGGCCCACTATAAGCATTTAATTTACACGCCCTGGGTATATGTAGTACCATTTTGCTAGGGACTTACAAGTAAATTAAATATGCCAAATGGGTGTAAGCCAATTTTACCATGTTTAAAGGACAGAGGACAAGCACTTTATCACTGGTTAGCAGTGGTAAAGTGCGCAGAGTCCTAAAGCCAACAAAGATTAATTCAGCAAAAACAGGAAGAGTAAAGAGGAAAGTTTGTGGAAAGATCACCCTAAGGTTAACAGGCCTAACGAAAGCACTATAACTTCAGTATATAAATGACAGGTGATTAATGATTGAAACTTGTGTAAATCAGACGCTGCCCAAGCAATAGAATAAGATGCATTAAAGTGGTCTGATGTTAACTGCTGAAAAGCAGAGAAGGAGGATATAATTTACTAGATCATTTAATAGCAAGTGACAAATTTCTAATTGATTCCATAGCACCATGTTTTATAATCATCAGTCTATTACAGTGTTTGGTAAAAACTGTTATTTTTGAAAATTCTTGTTCTTTTGCTCAGAATATAGACAAATGCTATTGCAAATTAGGAAGCTAGAATAATTCTTTTTTGCAGTTGACAGCTGAAAATGAGAAATCTGAAGTTTAAAATGACTGACTGTCATATGGCTAAAGAGCCAGAGGTATTTGTGAAACACTGTGATTTCTGATTCTTTCAGATCCTTAAATTAATAAGGGCCAATTAGTGGTGCAGCCAATTTCCACAGAGATTTTACATGATGGATTTTCCAATAATTTTTTGGGTGCAGTGTTTCCGCACTCAGAATATCTGGGTGCAAATTCACAAGGCTACTTTTTAATAGAGAGAGAGGTATTCTACCAGCGAATACCACTCCTCTAAACAAATAATCTGTGCCTAAGAGAGGTACTGTTCTTTTTCGTTTTTTTTTTAGATCTGGGAGGAAACTAATTTAACTCTCTGCCCTGGATAATGTAATCACAACCAAAATTAAGCAGCAGTATAGCGAGAGGGACGTTCACTTTGTTGATAGTTGTTACTTTTAAACACAAAAGACACTAACTGGACATTGATTTATTAGGTGTTATTGTGTGATTATTGGTTTCTCAGTTTCTAAACCACAAAAGCTTCACCGGGTATGTTTTGGACTACTTTGCCTTGATTCCCCTGGTCTCAAAGTTAAGAGGTGTATTTGGTGCTTAGTTTGAGTTCAATAATAAGCTGGTACAAAGCTTTGGCTCTACCCCTTTGTTGATCATCTTTACTACCATCTGATTGAGCTGCAGTTGTGTTAGTCTACTTATGAAGTCGTTTTATTGGTCTTAAAGATACTGTAAATGCAGACTCATCATTAATTACTGTAATAAAGGATTTTTCATTGTGGACTTTTGACAAATGCAATGGAAGGGGGTTTGCATTTTGAACTATGTAACCAATACAGTAGGAAAAGATTTACACTGTGAAATCCATGCCAAACATCATAGGATGTGCTCATACTTTGTTTAAAAGTGAGATACGTTTTACCTACACCCCTAGTTCAGGAGTTTGTGTCTAGTTTACTGCACATTCTCAAACAGCACTTTCTGAACATTGATTTTTTAAATGAACTTTCTGGGGTAGTGAGTTTAATCCTGTTAGAAATGGGGGTCTCTAATTGGCAGAGGTATGCACCTTTGTTCAAGTAGGGACCCTTCCTTCTATCAGGGTAAGGGGATTACACACTTCAGATAACCCCAGCTCACCCCCTTGGTAGCTTGGCATGAGCAGACAGGCTTATACCAAAGGCAATGTGTAAAGTATTTGCACCCCAAACACACAGTAACCCAGTGAAAACACCACAAATGGACACCACACTAGTTTAAAAAAAAAGAGTATCTCTATCTAAACCAAACAAGACCAAAACAACAAAAATCCAACATACATGTAGAAAGATATCACTTTTAAAATGGTTACTTCAAAAATAGAAACAAATATAGCTCTATCTGGGGCTATTACAACGTCGTGACAGGTACAAATCCAAAGTACGGCACCACCCATGAGGTGCTTGGGTTAGCCATGGAGTCACACAGACCCCCCCAAACAACAGTACCTGGGAACAAAGTCAACAGATGATGCACAGCGTCGTGAAGGTGAGACGTCGGTGCTGAGGCAAAGTCGGTTCCTTTCTGCCACGGGGTAGGCGAGGTATATAGCCCGTGATGAGGCGAGGCATCGAATCCAGGACAGGGGAAGTTTGGGCACCGTCAGTTTTAGTGAGGCAGTGTAACATCGAAGAGTTTGTGAAGTCACCTTCGTCGGTTATCGGCTTTGTGATAACGGGATACTGTTGCTGGCGGTGACAGTGTCTGTGAAAGCTCTGGCATTGGGAAGGCCGATAACTGCAGGACGTCGGAGCTGCGGTGCTTCGTGCACTTCACAAGCGGTACCCCCGGCCTCGGTGCAGGTCGTGTCATCACTGGCGGAGGCGATGACAGCGTCAGAGTTCTTGTTCTTGATTTGCAGCACCAACCACACAATTGTCAGGGCCCAGGAACTGGAATTGGTGCCCCTTTGGGATACAGGAGTCCACAGAGGAGTCCAGGTGCTGGGCAGTGGGTGCAGGTGAAGTCTTTGTGACCCTGAGACTTCAGAACAAGAGGCAAGCACACACAAGCCCTTGGAGATTCGTCTTCAAGCAGGTTCACAGCAAAGTTCCAGTCTTTGTCTTCTCCTTGGCAGAAGCTGCAACTGCAGGCCAACCCAGCAAAGCACAAACAGCAAAGGGGCAGTACTTCTCCTTACAGCTCTCAAGCTCTTCTCCTTGGAAGAGGTTCCTCTTGAGTCCAGAAGTGATCTAATTCTCTGGGTTTAAGGTCAAATACTTGTACCCCATTTTCTCTTTGTTCTCTTTGTGACAATGGTCTCTGAACCCAGTCCAAACCAGTCCTTTCCCCTCTGGCCCAGCTTTCCTACAAGAGGTGGAGACAGAATTGTGCAAAGGAGACACAGCCTATTCAGGTGCTAGTGAAATTTCTCCCACTACTCTAAATGCAAAGCAGGTCTATTCGGCCCAGCTATGAGTCACCTAGGAAAGGCAGGACACACATCAGCCCCCCTTGTGACTGTCTAGAGTGAATGCACATCCCCAGCTCCTGTAACTCCAAAACCAGACAGTGAATACAGAAACAGGCAGAGGCACACAGGATGGTTAAACAAAAAAAATGCCCACTTTCTAAAAGTGCTCACTACACCACTGGATTCAAGCTAGCCTGGCTGATGAAGGGTGATGCCCTGAAACCGGTCCCAGGATGCTTGTTTCCGGTCCAGGGAGGACCTGGCTTGGCAGTTCGGGCTGGACTGTTCCCACAAGGAACAGGGTCAAGACTGCTTTGCATATGGCTGGGTCCAAACTAGGGTGGTGTGGTGAGCAAAAGAATGATGGATTTAACCCAGATCCTTGTGACTGGGGGTGAATGTTTGGATTGTCCAACATTCCGTCCATCAATTGTTTCTTTTGCATATGTCGCCCTAAGTGGGAAGAAAAGCCCAGACGTGGGTCCCGTGCTCACTACACCACTTGATTCAAGCTAGCCTGGCTGATGAAGGGTGATGCCCTGAAACCGGTCCCAGGATGCTTGTTTCCGGTCCAGGGAGGACCTGGCTTGGCAGTTCGGGCTGGACTGTTCCCACAAGGAACAGGGTCAAGACTGATTTGCATATGGCTGGGTCCAAACTGGGGTGGTGTGGTGAGCAAAGAATGATGGATTTAACCCAGATCCTTGTGACTGGGGGTGAATGTTTGCATTGTCCAACATTCCGTCCATCAATTGTTTCTTTTGCATATGTCGCCCTAAGTGGGAAGGGTATGCCCAGATGTGGGTCCCGTGCTCACTACACCACTGGATTCAAGCTAGCCTGGCTGATGAAGGGTGATGCCCTGAAACCGGTCCCAGGATGCTTGTTTCCGATCCAGGGAGGACCTGGCTTGGCAATTTGGGCTGGACTGTTCCCACAAGGAACAGGGTCAAGACTTATTTGCATATGGCTGGGTCCAGACTGGGGTGGTGTGGTGAGCAAAAGAATGATGGATTTAACCCAGATCCTTGTGACTGGGGGTGAATGTTTGCATTGTCCAACATTCCGTCCATCAATTGTTTCTTTTGCATATGTCGCCCTAAGTGGGAAGGGTATGCCCAGACGTGGGTCCCGTGCTCACTACACCACTGGATTCAAGCTAGCCTGGCTGATGAAGGGTGATTCCCTGAAACCGGTCCCAGGATGCTTGTTTCCGGTCCAGGGAGGACCTGGCTTGGCAGTTCGGGCTGGACTGTTCCCACAAGGAACAGGGTCAAGACTGATTTGCATATGGCTGGGTCCAAACTGGGGTGGTGTGGTGAGCAAAAGAATGATGGATTTAACCCAGATCCTTGTGACTGGGGGTGAATGTTTGCATTGTCCAACATTCCATCCATCAATTGTTTCTTTTGCACTTTCTAAAAGTAGCATTTTCAAACACACAATTTGAAATCACCTCTACTAAAAGACGTGCTATTAAATTCTGGTTTCAGAGAGCCTAAGCTTCATTTCTCTATCTTGTCCCAATGGGAAGTTACACTTATAAGTTGTTACAGTGCAGCTCCAATGTTAACCAATGGGACAGACAGCCTTTCAATAGTGAAAAATGAAATATACAGTATTTCACTATCTGGACATGTAACACACACCAGTACATGTCATACCTTTCACATACACTGCAGCTTGCCCATGGGGGTACCTGGGGCCTACACGAGGGATGCCTTACATGTAAGAAAAGGGAAGGTTAGGGCCTGGCAAGTGGGTGCACTTGGCAGGTCAACATGGCAGTTTATAACTGGGTCCGCAGACACTGCAGTGGCAGGTCTGAGACACATTTAGAGGGCTACTCCTGTGGGTGGCACAACCAGTGCTGCAAGCCCACTACTAGCATTTAACTTACAGGCCCTGGCACACTCAATGCACTTTACTAGGGACTTACCAGTAAATCAAATATGCCAATCATAGATAACCAATCATAATTACAATTTACACTGGGAGCACTTGCACTTTGACACTGATTGGCAGTTGCAAAGTGCCCAAAGCATCTAAGCCAGCAAAAAACAAAATCCATCAAACAGTCAAAAATGCAGGAGATAGAGGCAAAAAGTCAGGGGAAACCATGCCAAGGATGCCAAGTCTAACAAATCCAGACCAGCTCCCGGAGTAAAATCTTCGACTGTGCTGTCTCCTTATTCTAAGGGTCAATTGCTAAAGGAGTATACTTGGTGCTTAGTTCAGGTCTAATAGCAAAATGGCATCAGGGCACAAGAAGTAAAAGACTTTCAGAAATAGAGCACAGTAACCAACCTTTGATTGTCCAAGGCCTCCTTTAAACCAGTTCCCACTTTCCCACTGCTCTGGGGGAGCATTGTTATTGCTCAGTGCCCCCAGAAGAATCCAGTCATTCAATTGTGTATATCCTGAAATGTCCAGCTGGGCACTCTAAGCTTCAATATCTGCAATGCCCATGAAAAAACAACAATACCTTGAAATGCTACGTGTCAGTAATAGCAGGGTCAGTACAATGATGCATGAATTGCTGTGGATTAATTGCTCCTAAGATTGCAGCCACATCCAAAAGTAATGGTTTGATTGTGTATTGAGTGATATGGTGGCAGTGTGTGCTGCATTAACAAATGACAGAGATGCTATGTGTTTTTCTTATTTCCCACGTTGGTGATCATGTTATATTACTCTGTTAGACTTGCCCTAGAATGCCCCACCACCATCACAGTGGGCTGTTATATAGTGGGTTGGGCCTATGATGTGCTGGTTTATCTAGTGTTTTGTATTGTACACTCAAGTGCATGCAAACTTATCTGCTCCTCAGCACATGTGTAGTATAGTGATCCTGCCTGGTAGATAATAATTTGCACCCATCACACAAAATGTATGGCGCGTGCACTGTGCATGTGAAGGGTGCTTTGCTTACTCGTGCACTAATGTGTGTGTATATGCTGGGGAGATGGAGAAGCTTTGGGGTTGGTGCACTGGTACAGGCTGGCATGGTCCAGGAAGAGCAGCTGCTAAAAAACTGCTGCAGAACTGTTCATTTGAGGCGAGGGGGAGTACTGAAGTAGAAGGCAATTATCTGCAAACCCTAATGAGTCAGGAGGATGGAACTCAGACTCTGTTCATAGTTTGGTGCTTGGTGATGCCAGGAAATGCAACTGGCTGTGCATCTGATCTGGGGTCAGTGATCTAGGAGTGGTTGTTACTGAGTGGGAGCGGCCAGTCAACACTCACTGAGCAGGGGAAAGTAAGAACTGGACATTATGGACCATTAATGCACTACACCCTGTAATCTTTGGAAATCCTCATTAGGCAAAGCAAACCATCAAGGCTCAGTAGCAGAGGGCAAACACTGCACTTAGGAACATGTTCTGCAGCATTGTTTCAAGAGTAAGACTTGTGAATTGATTAAAAAAATACATAACATATTAAGCATTGGCCTGAATGCAAGCATGAGGGGATGTTTCAAATGACTTATGGTAGAAAAGCAAAACACCATACATATTGCGAGCACTCGTAAACCCTTCACGGACTATCAAAATCAGAAACAATTCAGACCTTTGCATACTAGCACCCATGCACTCCTTCCAGCACTCCCACACTTTTGAGAGGCAGTCACACACTACCAGAAGCACTCTCACACCCCTCATAGATTAGTAGTCATAGACTGCTGGTAGCACTCACCCTTCACAAAGTAGAAGTCCGAAACTAGCAGTCTCACACTCTTCACAGAGTAGCAGTCACGCACTACCAGGAGCACTCTCAGTCCCTCACAAACTAACAGCAAATGCAATGGTTCTGAGTGATAACTGAAATCTTCTAGCCACCAGTCCAGTTTGTGTGTGTGGCATTGTGGATGGGAATGTGGACGAATTCAAGACTGAGTCAGTGAGTGAAAGAATAGATTCTTAAGTGCAAGGATGAGTTGCTAAGTGCCTGAATGATGAGTGACTGACAGCATGAATGGGCATGATGGCCATTGAATAGATGGAAGCTTTTAAGCACTTTCAATTATAAGAAAACCCAATTGGTTTTGCATATTCTTTTTTGTACAAGTCTCCCTTTTCGGGAGTTTATGGAACAGAAAGAGTGCTCTAATCAGAAGGCCTGCTGCCTTTCTGTGATAAAATCAAGATCCATTCACAGACCTCTAGCAGTTTTTGCAAATTAAATTAATCCTGTACACATTTGGTATCAGATTCCGTAGAGTTTTTTGACTTTTCAACATTGACTCCTGTTGCTTCTCGCCTGGCGTCCTTCTCGCCACAAAGTGTGCTTGATTAGCTACTGGGCGCCTGCTTTGGCGATGCTACATATTTTAATGAAAATAATACAGCATGGTTTCTGGCAGAAAGTTGACAGTCATTTTGAAATCAAAAGGCAAATTAAAAATGATGCGCTGTGATTTCTATACAATATTATTGGGCGCATTTTTAAAAGCGCGTGGCTGTCAAAATGGAGTTCAGTGCCACATAATAGTATTGAGCTGTGACGTACTGTGCCAGAGCTTATCAAACGTCTTGTGTCTTTGAGCTTCACAACATCTGGAGTTAGTGTGAGAATGGATGGAATTTACTCCATGTGTGCGGGGATTCATTGAACATGTAGGTCTGTAGGTAAAATTGTGTGAAAGAATCCCAACAAGTTGTTGTCCTTCAATGGACACCCATTTGCATAATAATAAGCAATTTGCTATGCTCACATAATCTATTGTTACAGTTGATCTCAGTAGATTTGAAAGGTTAAATGTTGTGAGTAATTCAAGTTTTTTTATAGCTACATGGCAAGACTTTTTTTCCTGCCTGCTCCGGGATTCCTATGCCCCGGTTTGTGAATGTGGCACTCAGAGATTGGGAGAACCATGAGCACAATCTCTTGTAACTATGCGCACTGTGACAATTATTTTGAGGTCCAGCGAGTACGCAGCAGACGGTCTTGCAGAGGATTACGAATGCCTCTGTGTCTGTAGGCGGCCTTTCCAACACCTGAAAGCAGGTCGGAGCGCTACCATCTGCCATGAAGAAGACTGAAGTCTGAGTACCCCCGACATTTCTTGCGGGGTCCCAAAACGACCCCTGTAGGCGGCCTGGGCAGGGCATATCAGCAACACAGACCATGCTTATCCACATTTCATGAGCCTTTTGTCATAAACAGATATCACATTCTATAATATGAAAACAAACTTGAATGTCACCCCTTACAATTACGGATGAGATAACTTTTAAATATATTATATTTTGACAACTCCAATGGTACATGTAAAGTGGTGAGCTTGGACAATGATAGAATCAGACAAGCAACTAGGTAAAAGTGCTTAATTCCCCACTCAAAATCCATTCTGCATGAAGCATACATAGGCAGTCTATCTGTTAACTTCCCATTTTAAGATTTTGCACTTCATGAGCCTCTCTCTCTCGCCCATCTCTTATATATCACTGGTTTTGCAAATCATGTATCTGCAATCAAGAAGCCTTCTTCTTTCATCCGATGCAGAAATAATACAACTGAACTCTGATATTCAAAAGTAGCATTATGTTATATGCTTGCTTGGTCTGGTAGTAGAAACTTCACCACCACCTTGTGGAAAGCCTCTCTAGACAAAAAGAGGAGGAACGTTAGTCGGGTACAGGGGAAAATACTTCTTGCAGTTTCGGTTAGATGACAGCTTGTAAGCAATTTTGCTTTGATAACAAGGACAGGGTAACATCTTATTTCACAAAAGAGGAGAAACGTAGTTTTCACAGCTGTCAAAATTGTGCATCTTCAAAATGGATACACTCTGTGGTTGTATAGCATGTTCAACAATGGTTGTAAACTGCACCATGCAAGATTGGGGCAGAGGAGTTGGCTCAATATCCATAAGGGTCTTATGGATTTCTGATTGCTATGTTTATTATGATGGCTTTATTGAACATGTGATAAAGATTGTCAGTGACATTATCACTAGGCCATAGGCTTGGTTAGACTCACACCTGCTCAGCACCAGGATACCCTCCCGATTTAAAGTGCCCTCTGCAAATCTGCATAAAATAACATTTTTTAACATCATTTTAAGCACCTGTCTCACCACCATCATAAGCAAATTTGATTAGGGTAAAAGAGCACTTATCATAAGCATTAATCACAGAGTGAAATATGTCATTACTTGCTCTCTCTGATAATGCTAAACATATTTATAACTAGACCTCTTATTAAATACAACTATACAGATGGAGCGATGCCCCTTGAAACATTAGTAATAACTGATGCAGTACTAACATTCTATAATGATCACTTGTGATCGTCTAGTGCCCCTAAAATGTTTACATCTTTTGATTCTGATACTTTATGAAGGGTTGGACTGGACTGGACTGGAGGGCAACCAAACAATGCCCAAAGGGCTAGTTTGACAGGTCAGTGTCTGGACCATTTTTAGGGCTGTTTGTGAGCCTGTTTTATGGTTGAGTTAGCTGTTTTTTACTGCAGATTTCCCTGCTATTTATATGGGTGGGCAAAGAATTCCACTCTGCCGGTGGAGTTCCCGGAGTTTTGCACTGGAGGAACACCTGGCGCTAAAAATCAGCACAAACAGCGCGACGTACTAGACTCCACTGCTTGCGGAATTCCCCATAGCATGGCAGAGCTTTTACAGCACTTTCCAGAGCTCCATGTAGCGCGACTCTGCGAACTCTGCCCATGACTATCTATTATCACAAGCCCTGCTCGCATCAAATACAAATGTATGCTGTCTCCCATATTCTGTAAAACACCTATACAGCATGTCTTTGCAAGTTCATTTGTTTGTAAAGCTTTATTGCGATTTCTAGGATCATAAAAACAGCAATTATAAAACCAAGGTTACATTAAAAGCGCAGACATAAAAACATTAAGTCATTCCTTCATTGCACTTTACATCTAAAACAAAGAAACAACATTTCACCACTTTGAACAAAAGATAAAACCAATCATGCCAGGCACTTAGAGGGTTTCAACAAGTTCAAAACAAGTTCAAAACTATCCTGATTTGCAAATGTCAGCCACTTTTTTTTAATCTATCTGATTCACTAATGGGGGCACTTTTATTTTTGTGCCCAGATATTTGTTGTCCTAGTCTGGCCCTGATTTTATGTTTACATTGGCAACATTACCAAAACTATGCACTCCTATTAAAAATAACAAAACAAAACAAGAACAAAAACATGAGGCAGTGTACAAATGTTAGAATTTGGAATTCTCCAACTTTAAATAAGCAAGTGACATCAGGAAGTTTAATACAAGGGACCAAGACTGACAATAAAGATCAAGACTTAACAGGAAATGGTATTGAAGAGCAACCAAGAAGGCAAATAGATTATACCATCTACATCAACAAAAAAATAAAAAAGAGAAATATTGCCAATAATCAGCTAACTAAAGTGCTGAAATGTACTTCAAGGATGTCCCAATATCATTATATGGACCTGCTAAAATAACTAGTTCTACATCACAGAAAACACCAACATTAATTACAGAAAGTAAGAGGAAAATTAGCTATAAATTCTATAAGAATTCAAGTTCAAAATCTTAATTTGGATACACAAAGTATCCATAAAAGCACACACATATACAGTAAAAACAAATAAATACATAGTAATATGCAATGTATAAAAATAATCTTTTAAAAAGTATCTTTGTCTTCAGTGCGATCACAACTCTGAGCAACATAATCAATTAATCCAGATTACTCGGTATTCATAGAGCTACGAGCTCGCACTGCCATTCTAAAACAAATGTCTACTTGAGCAGTTACCTCTTCATCAGAAAGTTGATATAACATATTAAAAGCTACCTTAAAATCATTAATATTGCATTTTTTCATAAGGGGAAGTAAGAAATACTTTGGGCCCGATTCCGATCTCGCTAGGAAAGCCCTCCGTACGACTCAGATCCGGAGGGTTTTCTGAGCGAGATGTGCTCCTGGAGTCCGACCGAAAGAGTATGATGCAGCCATATGCTGACGGACTCCGTTCGCTCAGACTCCCATTGAACCCTATGGCAGTCTGTGTACAGAGGCGTACACAGGCTCCCATGGCAGAAAAGGGGAGGATGGGGAAAAGCGTACACCCTGTGGCGGGCACCTCATGTTGCCCAGGTGCCCGACCGATGGGTACACCCCTGTGACAGTATTGGAGGGCCCCGTGTGCAGGGGGGCCTGCTACGGCCCCCCGAAGTACGCTTCCGACAGCTGTTTTGTCTTGTTGAGAACGAGGCGAAGCAGCTGTCCGAATCGTGCATCGTACTCGCTCGGTCGGCATTTGGCTCCATTGCGATGTACGATCTGGCTGCAAATAAGTTGTACGGAGCGGTTTGGGTCCGGAAACAATTCGGTCAGCGCTTACGCGATCTTCGCATCGTACTTGGTCGTTCGGACCTGTGTACGATTCGGTCGTAAACAAGGGCTACGAATCGGATCCGGCAAAGCCAAATCCGATTCGGAGGCCTTCCGAGCGAGATCGGAATCGGGCCCTTAGTGTACATTGAATAAAAGCCACAAAAATAGGAAATGCAGTGTGGTTTGCCATGATGTCCCATCACAGGGGCAAGGTGTTAGATCAAAATGTATTTGAAAACCCAGAGGGAAGTACAGTAGGCATTTGATTGTTCTGGCCCTATATTGGAACAGTAAACTGTGCCCCCAGCGACCTGTTTGTCCAAACAGATATCTTGTAACTGGGCTATCTGTTGTCATCTTCAGATAGACTACCACAGTCGACTTCCTCGACTCCGTAATCATTCTTTCAGTGTGAACGAGATCATACAAAGCTTGCTGAAGATGTTTTTTGCTAATACCAATGGACTGCTCAGGGTCCGTAAATACATGCTGATAGCCAATCTTGCAAAGACTTGCCTCCACTCCTGCTAACCAGGGGATCGCAAGACCTTTATCGCAACTGAGAGAGTCTTTAATAATATCTTTCATAAGACTTGTCTCCTTATTTTCCCACACTGCTAACCATAGTAACGGGGTCGGGCTTTAATAAAATCGTCTATATATGAAAGGCCTAGTTCATTGTGGCAAATAAAATGGGATGATGAGATGGGGACCGCTAAGACTTTTCTGCAGAACCTATTTTCTTCGTTCTGGGTGGAGTCACATTTAGAAATTCCCCTGATCTCTGCACCATATGTCGCTTTCGGGACACACTGCGTCTTGTGAATTTGCAGCAGGATTATAAGATCTCCCCCTCCCATAGGTTGAAGTAATCTAAAAAGTGTGGCAAAAGTCTTAATTTAGATCTGAAGTAGGTAGTGTGAGATAACCATGAACCTGAGCATTGAAAGTAAGTCCTAAGTAAGGAAAAGTGCCAGTGCATTTTAATTTGTTTTCTCCAATGGCAAGAGTGGACAACTGACATTTTCTAGGGCTGCAGGACTTGATATAAGATTTAGCATAATTTGTATGGATGTCTAAATCATCCATAAAGCCCATAAATCCATGTACCAGGAGGCGCAAGGCTCTTGGAGTGCACACCATAAACACAGCATCATCCACATACAAGAGGGAATTCCACAATTAGAGATTATAATCATTGACAGAAGGCCCAATATGACCTCCATTCCATTAAAACTGTGAATTACATTAAAAACATCTAATGCCAGTATTCACATAAATCAATATGCGCTCAACTAGGTTCTAGCCAAACAACTACATAGGTAAGCCAAGAACTTTCTTATAATTAATTTATAACAGGACCATTAGCCCTTCCTATACTTTAAATATTCAATAAATGGTTTCCCCCCGGCATAGGTTATGCCATGGATGGGGAGGGTGGTGTAATGGGTCTCCTGAAACTGCTAGCCATACTTTTATCCCAAACACACACTGTCCAAGTTAATGAAGCAAGTATTCCAACATTTCTTGACCGTCTTTCAAACTATTATAGATAAAACACAGAGAAAGCTGCATCAATGATTCCATGGGAGCTGAATCAAAATGGAGAACTATCCTTTGAAAGCAACCCCCAAACAATTAATTAGTGGTAGGGACCAGGGATAGAAATCAATATATACAAAAAGAACCTGTTTGCCGAATTATCTACAATGAATCAATTTATAAAGTATTGCTGACCCACTACAATTTTCAGGATATTTTTAATTTTTAAAATTATATTAATTATAAATAATTACACAAAATTCATAACAAGACTATGCATAAACTCCATTGGTATATGCATTCAATGTGATTGAATCTAATATCACACCAGAAATGCAACATTCCACAATAACAATTTGATCAATCTCAAAATCAATTATATGAAACATTTACATAAAACAATATCACCAAAGACCCAAGCATTCATCCATTCATGAACATTCACTCTCTGACTCATACTGCAACCACTACTCTCTCGTTCCCAGATTTCCTCATGAGAGCAGAAAGGAGGGCACTCAATTCTCATCTTCCAACAATGTGTCCCAACCAAGGGAGTCGACACCCAGTCAACGCATGTTTCAGTGACTTCAGTAACTCATAGCATCCTTCTTCAGGACCTCCCCTAAATTCTAAAAATCCATCACCACCCTATACCTCTACCCATCCCTAAGCCCTAAAAATACCCTTACCATTCAATACCCTTACCTACCCCTAAGCCCTAAAAACACCCTTACCACCTAATACCCTAACTGACCCAAAAACCCTAAAATCAACCTTACCACCAAATACCTCTACCTATCTCTAAACCCTCAAAATACCCTTAACACCCTGTACCCCTACCCTCCCCTAAATCTTAAAAAAACATTGCCACACTATACCCCTACCCACCCCTAAACCCTAAAAACACCCTCGCCACCCAATACCCTTACTCACCCCTAAACTCTAAAACACCCTTGCCACCCAATATCGCTACCCACCCCTAAAACCTAAAAATGCCCTTACCTCCTAATACCCCTACCCATCCCTAAACCCTAGAAAATACCCTTAGCCCTACCCATCTCTAAACCCTTAAAACACAGTCCACCCAATACCCTTACTCAACTCTAAACCTTAAAAATACCCTTACCACCGTATAACTTTACCCACCTCTAAATGATAAAAATGCCCCTGCCACCCAATGCCCCTACCCACCCCTAAATCCTAAAATGCCCTTATCACCCAATACCCCTACCCACCCATAAATCCTAAAATGCCCTTACCACCATATATGTCTACCCATCCCTAAACCATAAAAATACTCTTCCCACCCTATACCCCTACCCACCCCAAACCCTAAAAACACCCTTGACACCCTATACCCCTGCCCACTCCTAAATCCTAAAATCCCTTACCATCATATATGTCTACCCACCCCTAAACTATAAAGAAAATACACTTACCACCCAACACCACTACCCACCCCAAACCCTGAAAGCATCTTTACCACCCTATACCCTTACCCACCCCAAATCCTAAAACACCCTTACCATCAAATACCTCTTCCCACCCATAAACCCTAAAAAATACCTTTACCACCCTATACCCCACCCACCACTAAGCCCTGAAAATCCCCTACCACCCGATACCTCAACCCACCCTTAAACACCAAATATACCCTTTCCACCCTATGTCCATACCCAGCCCTAAAAACTAAATACACCCTTGCCACCCAATACACCCCCTACCCACCCCTGAACCCTAAAATGCTCTAACCACCCTATAACCTTACCTACCCCTAAACCCTAATTTATACTTATGTACATTATATGTATATAAAAAAAACAAAGCTTACCGGGACATTATAGTTAGGAAATAGAATTAAAAAAACCTCAGAAATTCAATGAAAAAAAAGGTTACAGGGACGTTATAGTTAGGCTCCCATTTCACTCGTACAAAACCATAGAAATTCAGAAGTTATAGTTACCTGAGCTAACTATAACTTACGCCCCCGGAATGCACTGCTTATAACCTCACATATTACATCACTCATGACATGGTCAGTGACATCGCTGAATTCCTATGGTTTTGGACGAGTAAAATCTGAGCCTAACTATAACATCCCTGTAACCCAGTGGTTCCCAAACTTTTTCAACCCATGGCTCCTTTGGCTTATTGGTCGTTGGCCGCGGCTCCCTATTATGTCACATTTTTTTGCGGGTGGATGGATGTAAGCCCAGCCGCAGGAGTACTTACACTTTTCTCCATGAAAATAATTGGGATAAAGTTGGGTCATGTACCCCATGACATGCCGAACAGTCATGGGGTACTCCTGTAGTGTAGTATGTGATGGAATGACTAGTTCAGTTGGGACATTTATCACACACAATAAATGTCAATTCTTTTATATTTATAAGAAGAAAAATGACTTAATTTACCTTAGGAAGCTGTACTTTATAACTTTAGGAAGCTAAATATTGCAATCTGTTCCCAGAGTAAATGTTTGTGGTTACTTTGTAGCTAAAACTATGCTGTGGGCTGTCTGACCATCTATGACAGAACTACAGCTTTAATGGTAAGTTTATCTTTGTAGTTAAAGCGCAAAGTCAGGACACAGTTTTGCAAGGCTATATCTAACTTGGTTCTGCAGATGGAATACACTGTTCTTCTTGGGCAGCATTGGTGGAACTGCGCTGCTCGAGCACCATCCATCCTGGGGGTCGGTTGTGCTGTCTTCCTATCTCAGTTTCGTTTTAGCTCAGGGAGTGTGCTCCTGATGAGCAGATGTGTTCTGCAGTGCTTCAAAGTCGGTAGAAGCAACTGACACTGGCACTGTCAGAACTGCCAATGTAGAGGTTGAAAGTGCTACACTGGTATGAGGAACAAACTGAGGTTTATTGCAGCTTGTCATTGAACAAAGGTTCATAGGTGGGTATGAATCACTCTCTGGCCCCTCATCATAGGAAAACTGTTGGAGTGGGTGGTGAGAAGGTACACAGGCCCTGATGGGCTCAGCACTGCTTGTCAGGGAAATGCAGGTGCAGCAGAAGGTGCAGTGGAATAAGGGCATATAGGGCGCCTCAGAGCAGATCTTAGTCAAGCTAAGCAGTGGTTACTATCCTCCAGCCTCTCTCAGTTGATTCCCTTTACTGACACTCAGAACCACTAGACTCCAGCTCTCCAGAAGCAAAGCAAATTCGCTCCATGGTGGGGCAGGTAGTGTTTCTTCTTTTTCTTTTTAATTTCAAAACAGCACTGTTTTCCTCAGTTCTGGAGTAATTCCCTAATCCTCCAGGAAAAAAGACCAAACTTTTTGCCTCCTCTTCCAAATGTATTTTGGGAACTGTATGAGCCTGGAGGGTGCTGCTTATATCCAGTGCATTGATAGTTGGGCTCCAGCTACACACATTTAAAATGGGCCCTGTATGTTCTAGGGTAGCTGCATTACAAATCGCTTTTCCTTCCTGTGTTTTACCGCAGCCTGCTACAATGGCCACTGTCACTGAGGTTGTGGGTTGGCCACCGGTGACCTCTTGCCATGCAGAAGCTCTTGGTTGCTGGATTCTTAAGCAGGAAATACGAGTAACCCATCTCCATTAGTAACATTCAGTTCTGCCCTCTCAGCAAAGAATGCTCTGCTGCCATCTAGTGGACAAAGAGGTTTTATGCTTTTACTAAATAACTCGCATTTCTAAGATGTTACCGGCAATTTATGACATGAATTCGAAAATCTGAAACCTTTGGAGCGCGGCGCCCCTGGCTAGTTTGGAGGGCGCACCAGGGAGCCGCGGTGCACAGATTGGGAAGCACTGCTGTAACCTTTGATTTTTTAAGTGAATATCTATAGTTTTTTAACTAGTAGTCGTGTTTGCAGAGTGGTGGAGAAAGGGGCGGGGCCTCCGACCAGCTCTCAGGAATACCGCTTTGTGGGACTTACTGGAGGTAACAGGAGAGCTTTTTGGACCCAAGGACCCTCAACATCCAAAAGGACTTCATCCCCCAACAAGTTATTTGCCAGGAGGTGCATTTGCTGAGTGGTGGAGAAAGGGGACGTGTCCTTCAATGACCTTTCAGCAATCCGGCAGTGTGGGACTTACTGGTGATAACAGTAGGAATTCTTGGTCCCAAGGACCCACAGTATCCAAGGGGACTTCATCCCCCAACCAGTAGTGCACCAGGAGGTGCGTTAGCAGAGTGGTGGAGTATGGGGCGTGGCCTTCGATGACCTCTCAGCAATACCACTGTGTGGGACTTACTAGAGGTAACAGGAGAGTTTGTAGGCCTCCAAGGACCCTCAGTAGACTTCATCCCCCAAGCAGTAGTGCGCCAGGAGGTGCATTTGCAGAGTGGTGGAGAAAGGGGGCTGGGTCTCTGGTGACTTCCCAGTCCTGCCATTTTTTTCAAATTTTTAACTTTTATTAGGGGAGGGGGCCCCCCTTCCCTGGGACGATATCAGCCCTGGGGACCCCATCCCCCTGGGCCCTGCCTTTTTAAAAACAAGGCTTTTTGGAAATCAGGGAAGGGGGACTGCACAGCCCCCCTCCTGGGCTGATTTCAGCCCCAGTGACCCCATCCCCTGGGGCCCAGCCAATTTGTAATAAGGGATGGTTGTAGCGTGGCCCCCCTCCCTACGCCAATATTGGCCCCTGGGACTCCATCCACGGGACTCTGCCTTTTAATTTAAATATACAATATTGGGGAGGGAAGCTGAGTGAACCCTTCTTGGGGCAATTTCAGCCACAGGACCCCATTCCCCAGGGCTCAGACATGTTTGCTGGGTGCCTGAAGGGCACCCAGTCTCCACTGGGACTGCAGGGGGGGCCTGAATGTCCCTGTGGTCATCGCTGGCTCCCCTCCTCCTGCAAGAGCCGGCATTGCTTTCAGACATAGAGAGCTGCTGTCTAAAAGCAATTCTAATCTGCTTCCAGCAAGTGAGAGCATTTGCTGTGGCTTTCTGGGAGTGATAAAGTTCCTGCCAAGCCACAACAAACAGCTATGTCCTGGAGATGGACACCCCAGGGCATAGCAGGAGCAGGACCTGAGGGGTGGTGGCCCCAGGGCAATCTATAGCTCCAGGAGGGAGGTCACGTGGCCTCCCTCCTTTCTTGCTGAAGTTGGCCCCAGGGAGGTGATGGTCCCCAGGTGGTCCTTAAGGCCTCCATTACAAATTTAACAGCCCTGGGGAGGTGGTGGTCCCTGGGGCATGAGGGGGTCCACAAGGCCCCTATTTCTTTTTTGAATGAGGCCCCAGGGAAGTGGTGGTGCCAGTGGCCGGGGAAGGTCTGAAAGGCCCCCTCTTTAATTCTACATAAGCCCCGGGAAGGTAGTGCTACGTGGGGCATTTTTAAGACCCAAGAGGGGGGGCCCGTGTGCCCCTCCTTTATTTTGCACATACCCCCGGGACCTGGCCCACCCTGGGGGTGATTCCTAAAGAAGTGTGGGAGCCTGCGTTTCTCTTTTTAAATTAGTTTTTTTCAGTGGGAGCCACGAATCCAATGCGGCACCTGACGAAAATTAAACAAAAAAAAAATGCTTTTTAGCCCTGAGGGGTCAAGTGGGACCACCACATGAGGCCTAGTATTCCTACCTTGCCCCGTTTTTTTTACATTTTTTTCTGGGACTTGGCTAAGCTGAGTTCCAAGATGGCTGCCAACAATTCCTGGTTTGAAGTATTGACAGCCAATTATTATTATTATTCAGAAACTTATAGTGTGCGCAGCTACGCCAAGGGGTTTCCTGGCGCAGAGTGGAGGTAGGGAACAGAGAGGGAGATATCAAAGAACAAGTTAAAACAGCCAGGTCTTTAGACCCTTGCAGAATGCGAGAAGAGATGTTGAGTCTCTCAGAAAAGCAAGCAGGGAATTCCATAGTGTCGGCCCTCGGAAGGAGAAAGAACAACCTTTCATGCAGGCCAGTTGGGTTTTAGGAACCACAAACTGAATGTTGGGTGGATATATGGTCTGGTCTCCACTCTCCCTGCCGAAGCCACGCAGCAGAGAGGCACCATCCGGTCTTCCTGCCTCTGACTGGAGTTTCACTGTTTCGAGCCAGAAGAACCAGCATCACCCACCACCTCAGAGTCCTTTACTGGCTGCCCGTCCAGGAAAGATGCCACTTCAAACTCCTCACACACGCCTACAGAGCCCTCCAGAAATCCAGAACCGCCTACATCAACAAACGCCTGACATTTCACACACTGACCAGTGAGCTTCGATCCTCCTCTCTCGCCTTGGCCCACATCCCCTGCATCTGCTGGAGCCGTTGCGGTGGTCGCTCCTTTTCCTACCTCAAGGCAAAGTCCTGGAACAACCTCCGCACCTCTCCAAATCTGAAGGACTTCAGGAAACAGCTCAAGACCTAGCTCTTTGACCGCCACCACCCTTCAACCAAGGCTCACAGAACCCCAGTGCCTGGACAAACTGCACTCTACAAGACCCTCTGATTGATAGTTAGGTCTGATTTTCCATAGACGGATTGTTTTGTTTTGGTTTGGTTTGCACAAAACTTTATAAAAGAAAACGTTCATTTTGCCTTAGCTCTTTCCTGGAAAGTTTCAGGGTGATCCGCCAAGCGGGGGTAGAAAAAAAAAGGGTGGGGTCCAAAAACGCAAAACCCATATGCATTTTCCTTGGACTTCTTTAAGACAGGATACAGCAAAAAGTGCTTGATGGAATTACTTCAAATTTGGAAGGAGGCTAGAATTTGGTCCACAGATTGTGCTTTTTGTGATGTGGTGTAAATCTGTTCAGAAGTTATCAGCATATTAATGTTCAAAATATATTGTATATTTTGGCAGTTGGGCTCACAAGAGTCTTGTAAGCTTCCTGTGAGAGCACACATTCAAATATGGAAGCCTGTGATTGGCTGAGAGGCCCGTTTTTCAAATGAGCCTTCACACTCTTGCAGGAGTGAGAGGCTCCCTGGAGTTACGCAAGCTCTCGGATTGGCTGGCTGTTGGATTTCTAGAAATGAAATGGCTACCATTACTATTTACACTTAAAAATTGGAGGTGTTGTGGAAACGAAGTAAAAAAACGATATAACAGGGCAGTAAAAAGGCATGCTGCCCCCCTAGATTTAGAGAGGAGGTGTCTAAGGGATAAGTACTGTGAACAAAATAAATGTACATTGTTTTTAAATATTTTTACAATCTCGTGAGACTTTTGTGGAATAGTGAATAGAAGGGGCGGCTGGTCAACTTTGAAAGTGGTGCGCGTAAGGGCAACCATGCGTTTGCACTGTACATTTAAGCGCGGAGATAAAGCATGTCTGTTGCAAAGTGGGCTTAAAGGTTCCACCACCTTTGAAGTTTTTTAGTTTTTTAAATTTGGTAAATAGTAAAAAAAATCTTCAGATTGAATGAATATTTTTAGTGGGGAGAAACTATTTTGCAGTCTTTTTCACTCTAAAGGGTACAAATGCATACTTTCTGCTTTGCGGACATCACCACTCAAAGTAGGAGCTGAAGAAAGGCAAATGCCAAGACACCATGCCTCATGTTTGTGAATCATAAAAGATTAGTAAAGCTAGATAAATTAACTCATTTTGTGTGAATACTCACCCAGTATTTCATTGGTTCTAATCAGTGAGGGTTTTTTTTGGTCAAAAACATGCTAACACACACTTACATGCATGCATACATGCCCACACAAATCCTTGAACAAAAACACACATTAAGACACACAGACACCCACACACATGCATGCAGTCACACATACCCACACAAAAATATGTGCATTTGCAATTGATCCCCATTTGATGTGCTGCTGTCTGTTGTTGGCTATGAGTTGGACAACCTGGTCAAGATGAAAAACGGGAGTGATGGAATGACCCTCTGACAGACAATATTTAAAACATGCATTCAGGTGGAGAAGAATGAGTGGATGGGAATCAGAATCAGTTGACTAATTTACACACCTGTTAATATCTTAATATTTCTATACAAATACTGTATGATTTTTAATTCAGAAAAGTAAAAATTACACAATACTCAATGAATATAGTATTACAAAAATAAACACCTGAAATCATGATCCCTTGCAATGCAAACTATACAACGTATACGAAGCTGTAATGTTTGCGAAGCTCTGGTGACAACTTGAACAGAAAGGACAACCCACAGTAGAATCAATATGTTAAGGCATGATTATTCCGTCTATAGAAACAGAGTCCACTGGCGATCAAAACATATCTGCCATCAACAGACTGTAGTGTAGGTGTGCATCAGTTGGGGAAACGCATCTGAAATAAATTATTCGTAAAACAGGACTATCAAACATGCGTTATGGTGACTATGCACACAGACAGGCACCAGCTATAATGTGTTGTGCACTTCACTGCTGTATTTTACAAATTGAGATATGATAGGCCAGTACACAATATTTTGCCTGCTTGTGACTTAATCTTCTCTGTAAGGACTGGAGTTTTAGGCCAATGTCTTGGGAAAGCTGCTTTCTAGGGTCAGTTCAGTATATGGGGTCTCCCCACTTAAAGGTTTGAGCAAGGAATACCACCACAAGACTTCTAATACACATCTGCATGAGAGCCCTGCACTTCCTGGCACTTAGTGGGGAAACACCTGTTGTGTTGAACATTATCAATAACAAAATGGAGCTACGCCTTCCACACCTTCAGGGCATGAGGGCTTTTGGAAGCCTGCACATGCCAGAATGCAATATTCTGCCCGATTACGCTTTCATTGCAAAATCTAATGAGACAAATCCCCTCTCCTTTAGTGGAATGTTGGCGATCTCACATGGGAAACTAGAGAGCAGGTTTTCACTTCAGATGACTAAAACGTCCGCACCTCAACTTAAAACGTACAGTGCCAACAGCGTAGGGGGATAAATCTATTCATGTTCATTACAATTTTAATCTCATCCCTTGAGACCAATTCCTCCAAAATTTGTGAAATTAGTCAATTATTGAAATTCTCACATTAACGATTCAAGAGAGCCAAAACGTACCCCACATTTTCAAATGGGGGCAGATTTGAATTTGTAAAAACACAATGTCTAGCTGTTTTGCAGGATACGGGCGACTGAATGTTTTGGTTTTGATGCAGGCAGTTTATGGTAATATCGGTAATGTAAAAACAGCTTAAAAACATGGTTTGACTGCTATGTGACTTCCATTATTTACAGATGTATAAGCGTGCACCAATGAGCAGTGGTGCTAATCAGCTTGCCAGCATCTTGTTAACGTTATGTTTGGACATCATCTGGTATCATTTTTTCAAGCATGGGGACCGGGATAAACTGCACGAAACAGAAAGTTCACCAGAGAGTGTTGAGCTTATTAGCACCATTGCTCATTGGTGCGTGATGAAGGCCTGTGAAAGCTCTACATAAGACTGCTACAAGTTCCCCTGGATCCCCTCCTTGGGCTAAAGAAGACCAGACAGTCAATACACAAACCGGGATAGAATGTTAAACTTCCAGACAGGCAGCATTATCATAACAATAGCACAAGTTTCATTTTAACTTTCATGGCTTATTTATTTTTCACCTTTATTCGATTGTGGACAAATTC
This sequence comes from Calotriton arnoldi, assembly GCA_963921515.1. Classification (NCBI taxonomy): domain Eukaryota; kingdom Metazoa; phylum Chordata; class Amphibia; order Caudata; family Salamandridae; genus Calotriton; species Calotriton arnoldi. Next base: position 1,410,680 of record CAWUFW010002315.1, on the reverse strand, counting down.
ATGGGCGTTAGCTTGTAACATGCACAGTTTCAAAGCACTACGAATAACTGCTGATGATTGTCACCTGGCAGCAAGAACTGACTGCAGTCAGAACTTGAGTAGCGTGCAGTGAGAGGCTTTCAAAAGCGTTCCAGGACTTCGTGTGAGGCCCGCCACTTTCCCAGTTTATCACAGGTGCAAGTGCGTTCAGCGACGGCTGCTGATACCACTCCCAGTGACAAGTTGCGAAAGGTGGACCCACGCTGATTGACAGACAGCCTCGGGAAGCACTGGGCTTAAGCCTACAGTGCCCGTGCTGTGTTCAATCACTGAGGGCGATGTGAGTCACTGGTGGGTGTGGCTCGAAGCATTGCTGGACGCCAAGGCACTGGGGCTGATATTAGACTAGCCCAGAAAAAGCTGCGACAGAACACATGCGCACTAGAGAATGAGTCTGTGAGAAGTTCAATGCGTCTGCCTGACACTCGCGCAGAGTGAGGGTCAGAGACTAGTGACGGTCTGATAGGCACACTGGCTGAAATACAACTTTAAAAAGAAGTAGGAGGCAGGAAATGGGGAGGGGCGCAGCCCTGATGCCCCTATTGATTAGCCACTGCTGGTGAATAGTAAAAAGGAGTAGATGAGTGCTCAATACACGCTACTAGTAGGAATAAATATTGGGGTCCCTGTTTTTTAGCAGAAGTGTGTAAGAGATAAGTACTTTGATGAGTAGAAGGTTAATTCTTTTTTTAAAAAATGTTATAATCTTTCGAGACTCTTGCGGGATCGTGAAAAGTCTGACAGGAGAGGGCAGTCCCTCCCCACACACTGCTACGCACACCCGTCATCTGAGAGAGAGGTCTGAAAGGGGGAGGCCAGCCCATCCAGACATCCTACTATGCACACATGTCATCTGAGAGAGAGGTCGGGCAGGAGAGGGCAGTCCCCCCACAAACTACAACACACACCCATCATCTGAGAGAGGTGTCTGGAAGGAGAGGCCAATACAGCCACAGACCCTGCTAAGCACACCTGTCATCTGAGAGAGAGGTCTGTTAGGAGAGGGCAGTCTATCCACACACCCTTCTATGTACACCCATCATGTGAGAGAGAGGAATGAAAGGAGAGGCAGTCCTTCCCCACTCACTGCTACATGCACTTGTCATCTGAGAGAGAGGTATGAAAGCAGAGGCCTCTCCCTCCCCACACCCTACTATGCACACCTGTCATCTGAGAAAGAGGTCTCGAAGGAGAGGCCAGTCCATCCATACACCCTACTATACACACATGTTGTTTGAAAGAGAGATCTGAAAGGAGAGGCCAGGCCCTCCTAACATCCTAGTATGCAGAGCTGTCATCTGAGGGAGAGGTCTCATAGAAGAGGACAGTCCATTTACACATCCTACTACACACACCTGTCATGTAAGAGAGAGGTCCCAAAGGAGAAGGCAGTCCCTCCCCACTCACTACTACAAAGATGCGTCATCAGATAGAGAGGTCTGAGCAGAGAGGCCAGTCCCTCCCCGCACCCTACTATACACATCTGTCATCCAAGGGAGGGGTCTCAGAGGAGAGGCCAATCCCTTCACATACCCTACTTTACATATCTGTCATCTGAGAGAAAAGTTTGAAAGGAGAGGGCAGCCCCTTCTCACACCCTAGTGTGGTAACCCAATATCTAAGAAAAGGTTCTCAGTAGAGAGGCTAGTCCCTTCCATATACTATTATTTCTCTACAAATCAGTTGTGATCCCACAAGAGTCTTGCTAGAGTAGCGTGTAAGCTTCAGAGTGTGAAGTTTGTCACACAGGGCTCATTTGATCCCGTGAGCATCTCGCGAGACCCGCATGGAAAAAAGGCCAAGGCTTAGATAGTTGAAGAAATGCTGTGATGTGATTGGCTGCAGAATCAGAGATAGCTCAGATTCTCCTTAGTGCTTTGGAGGAGAAGGACGTCTCTTTAAATTGTACTCAGCAGATGTGACTTAATTTGCAACTGAAAGACACTGGTGTCTTCAGCTGCATTTAAGGAAGAGCTGCAAGTTCAGATATTTAATAGTATACTTTATGAACTTTGTTGGGAAGTGTCAGTAAGTGCATTACTGTTGGCAAAATTATTCTAGAAAAGGTTTACTGAGTGAAAAGCTGTTTGTAGAGGTGTAGATTTTTCAGTATAGTTTCTGCAAGATAGACACTAGAATGAAGAGATATATCAGTGAGTATTGCAGATTGTTTTAAAAAATGAAGTGTTCAAATGGTATGCACTAGTAAGTAAAGGAGGTAGTGTTTCTCAAATTATAAAACAAAGAATGTGGACTCTGTTAGTGCAAGCCCCAGTGTTTTTATGAACCTTAGTGTACATATACTTCACATCTATGAGATTTTTGAGTGGTGATATTGCTCTTTCTAGAGTAAATCACTGTGCTCACTGTTAGCAAAGGTATGTCAAGAGGAATGTGTTACTTTATAAACTTTTATGGAATTAGATTTGATGGGGTGTTATATTTTTATTGTGGAAAAAATGCACAGGGCAGGGTGTGGAATTTTTCAGGAGAAAAGAGTAACAAGTTAGTAGTGTACTAGATATAAATATGTGATTGTGGGTGAAAAATGTAGAACTGTTAAGAGAATATAGTGATGAATCACTGTGATCAATTATTGACCAGTATGTAACTTTACATTTTTTGGTTATTTTGTCTTTTTGTAGGAGGAAAATGGAAAACAGAAGTTGTGAAGAAATATGTGGAGGAGAAAAAGTAGTCTTGTTCACTTTTGAAAAAATAGGAAATAAAAACTCAGTGGAAAGTCATCAAAAAATATTAATTGGAGAAGTGATAATGTTTCTATTGCATAGAAAGACATTTGTGGTCTTGCACAAGCTTGTTCAGTGTAGCTCTATTTGTCTCTGATGAAAACATTATCTGCTTGCATAAACAGCACAAAAGAGCCTTATTAAGATAGGCAGGATTATTGTGTTGTTCAACAGTAACTACCTGAGCAGGCACAGTGTATTCAGGTTGAAAGGATGTGGAAGCATCTGAAGAGTTCTCCAGTTCAGCAGCACAATCTAACTGTGCGAAAGCTATGCTTTGTGAACTCTTTTTAAAAAACTGCAGACAAAGTTTTTATAAAGTTTGGAGATGAGAAGCTTTGCTGAGACAAATTTACCACCTAGCCTGATATAAACAAAATTGCCAAAATAAAGATTCTTTGAAAGGCTAAGGTGGCTTAAAGAGAACAAGGGAAAAAGGTGTACCCTAATCAAAATTCTGTAAACAAATGCAGGAAAAATTTGGAGTTGTTGGTGGTTGCTCATCAGTCACATGAAAACATTCTAAATTAGTAAATTGTTTGTTTTATAATTGTTCATATAGTTTGTTAATGTAGTTGTAGTTTTGTAATGTTGTTAAATAGTTTTTTGTAATAAAGTTTACAGTTACTACTGATTTGTTTGCTTAATAGTTGTTACAGATTTCACTATTATTACAGTATTGTTATGTTGACTACAACTAGCAGTTCCATCTTCAGGGACTGCAGAAGTGCTCCTTCATGTATATGTATCTATACTGTACTATAAACATATTTTATGCAACAGAGACTTGATTATGGAGAAGCCAATTATTTCAATATCGAACTATGGTGACTTGTCAATCTATCAAACAATATTTGTTGAGCGCGACTATTCACCCATGAGGGTATCCAGGTGCTAGGGTCCCTCTGGCCTCAGTCCAACAGCCAGGCCTTGAGTCCCCTTCTGAATTCCACGAGAGAGGACAATGTACGCAGGTGGAAGGGTAGGTTGTTCCAGGAATTGGCAGTGAGGCAGGAGAAGGAACGACCTTCATTGTAGCTTCAGTGGATGCAGGGAGTGTGTATGATGGTGAGGGAGGCTGAGCGAAGGTGTCTGGTGGGTTGGTGGAAGTTCAGGCAGTGGTTGTTGTATGCTGGTCCCTGGTCATGGAGGGCCATGGAGGTGTGTGTCAGCATCTTGAACTAGCACCTCTTCTGGATGGAGAGCCAGTGGAGGTTTCTGAGGTGGGGGTGATATGGGTCCTTTTGGGGAGGTTGAGGATGAGTCTGGTCACTGAGTTCTGCATAGTCTGGAGTATCTTGCGGAGCTGGGTGGTGATTCTGGCATAGAGCACGTTTCTGTAGTCTAGATGGCTGATGACAAGGGCTTGAGTGAGGGTTTTTCTGTTGTTGAGGGGGATCCCTCTGAAGATTTTTCAGAGCATGCGGACGGTGTGGAAGCAGGAAGAGGAGAGTGCATTGATCTGGTGCTACATGGTGAGTTTGCCTTTCAGGATGATGCCGAGGTTGTGGGCGTTGTCCGTCGGTATTGGTGTGGGTCCAAGTTCAGGGGACCACCAGGTGTTGTCCCATGGGGAGGTTTTTGTCCTAAAAATCTGGACTTCTGTCTTGTCTGTGTTGAGCTTCAGACAGGTGGTCCTCATCCAGTCGGCGACACGCGTCATGGTGTTGTGGAAGTTGGTTCTGGTGGTGGAGGGAACTTCCGTGAGAGAGAGGATAAGCGGGGTGTTGTCCATATAGTATATGATGTTGAGTCCATGGGTTATGACAATGTCGGCCAGGGTGTCATGCAACAATGAGGTCTCAGTAGAGAGATCACTCCTTGTTTACACTATAATATAGACATATCTCATACAAGAGAGATGTCTTGACACAGAGGTCATTGTATCTCTATACTCTACCATCCACTGCTATCAGCTGGTGCAGATGTGATAATGGAGTGGGTAGTACTGGAGTGGGTAGTACTTTTCCACATGTTACTATATATGCTTATGACTCTGGAGATAAGTTTCACAAGGCAGGTCTGTCTCTGTCTACACCCTACTACACATTCCTGTCCTCGTAGGGAGATGTTTGAGGGGAGTTGTGTGTGTCCTCACATTTATATATGCACAGCAGTTGTCCAAGACACAGATCTGAGGAGAGAGGATTCTCTATTTTACAACCTACTATAGACATTTAACAGCATAAAGACAGATATGAGCAGAGAGAGCAGTCTTTTCGCACTGCCTACTACAGACATGTGTTACTTCAGGAGGAGTTTGAGATGATCCTGCAGTGTCTCTCCATACCCTAGTCTCTATGCTTGTCATCTAAGTCAGACATCTCAGCTGGAGGTAATTTTCTCCCAACGCCTTACATGTACGTCTGTCATCCTAGGGAGAGTTGTGACCAGAAAGATAAGCCCCTTTTAACACCCCAGTTTGAACACCAATCATCCAAGACACAGGTAATAGGAGAGGGTCAGCATCTCCCAACATTCTACTACACAGACATATCCTCCAAGAGAAATGTGTCAGCAAGAAAGGTAGTTTCTCCACATGGCCTAATATGTATTCCTGTAAGCATGAGAAGAGCTATGAGCAGAGAGTTAATATTTCATAAAGCACACTACAGACATCTCTGACCCTGGTGAGAAGTGTTAGCGGAGAGACCACGGCCTTCCCAGACCTTACTGCATATCCCTGTTGCTCTAGGGAGCAGTATCAGGAGATAGGCCACTCCTTGCCCACACCGCACTGCACATCCATGTTGTGCTAGAGATAGGTCTAAGTGGAGAGGGCAATGTTGCCCTACACACCACTGCATATGTCTGCCATCCTGGAGAGAGGTGTTTTGGATAGACAAATCCATTCCCACATCCTAGTATACATGGTTATTACCCTGGGGAGAGGCGTCAGTGGAGAGGTTAGTACCTCTCATACTTGCTATACAATATTGAAGTCTTACATGTGAGGTGAGTACCTTCTATACCCTACTATGAATACTGCTCAGCCTGGGGAAAGGTGTGAGTGGAGATGTAGTGTTTCTTTACACCTTACTCTGCACAATGTTGACCTTGATCCAAGGTATCAGTGGAAAGGCCAGTCCCTCCCCATACTCTGCTGTATACAGTTGTTGGCATGGGGGAGGTGTCAGTGAGAACCCAGTTCCTACTAACACTGTACTATACACTGTTGTCATACTGTTGAAATTGGAGAGGCTACTTTCTCCTCTCACTCTACTTATGGGGACTTTAAAATATAAGTACTTTAATGAAGGAAAGTGTAAATTTTCCCCCCAAAATATTTTAAGCTCTCTAGAGACTCTCACAGGATCATAAACAATGTAGTGGGGTACAGAAAATAGTTCTCAAAAGAAATATGTCAGTACAGATGCCTCTGTGTTTGCAGAGTCTACTACTTACACTCTACAATACAGAGGTACTATGCATTAAATATAGCTTAACTGTTTGCGCTTGCGAGAGCTGGACAAATATACAAGTGAGAGCAGGCGTTTGGGTGAGAGTCCCGCGGATGTCAATATGCCCCAAAAAATTGAGTTATAACATGAAATAGTTATATAATGCAGGAATAGGGTGGCTCTGACAAGATCCTTCATGTTTATAGTGTGTAGTATTCCGTTACACTTAGAACTGGATGAATTCCTTGATGTGATTAAGAAAGATCCTGTTCCCTTCTGTAGTGAAGTGCACTTCATCTCCCCTATTGAGGCCAAGCATATCAAATCGGACGTTGTTATGATATATAGAGTCCATGTCATGGTCATTAAGAAATGCATAAACTGTTTTATTGACATGGTTTCAGGATTTCTCAATCTTAGGACAAAACTCTTTTGACCATTGCCATTTTTGTCTTTGACATATATGAGAATACACAAAGGCAGTGTGAGGAAAGAGAGACATCAATTGTAAAAAGAGCTCCTTCATTTGGATTTCAACATAACCCCTTTGATTGTGCCTAGGTGATTGCCACCAGAGTGTACTATCATGAGGTCTGGGGCTCACAACCTAAATTGCTCTCAACTGTTGGTACAAAATTGATGCCACTTCATAACTCTATGACCAATCCAAGTTATGTCCAAGTTTAGAATCCAAGATTTTTGTCAATACCACAGTTAATGGCATATTCTCTAGCCCAGTGGATGAAGTAGTGTCCCAAAATTCAGAGGCTAGCCATCGTGCAGAATGGAGATGAGTGCTCAGCAGAATAAGTAAGCTCCAGGAGCAAGATACAGTTATAGAAGGAGAGAAAAATGGGGGTTGGCAAAATTATAAATGCAATTGGTAGATTTTGGCAGTTACAAAAGTATGTTAGGTTGTGAACAAATGCTATTTGTATGGTGCACAGTTACTTGATAAAAAGTATGAGCTTTTCAATTGAGAGATTTTCAAATTTTGGTACAGTCTCGCGAGAGGCTCATGAGCGTAAAGCAGGCAGCAATGTCCCCTAGGACTGCACACGAGGTATTGTCCACCTAGCTCTCATGAGACCCTCTCTTGAGAGGTTTTACGAAAGGGAAAAATTGAAACATACTACAAACAACATAGCTTATGAAACTATAGGGTAGCTCTGAAAAGAGCTGTTTTTGTTAACATTTTGGGCCATATTATCAAGAACGGGCGATAACATTATCGCCGCTTTAGCGGAAGGAAACTGCCGCTAAAGCGGCGATAAGGGGCTTGATAATATGCCCTATAGAATTCCAATAGAAGCCCAGGTTCTCGTGTGAAGGACATCAAACCTGGGCTTCTATTGGAATTCTATATGGCATATTATCAAGCCCCTTATCGCCGCTTTAGCTGCAGTTTCCTGCCGCTAAAGCGGCGATAATGTTATCGCCCGTTCTTGATAATATGGCCCTTTGTTTTCTAACTTTTTGAATTTTGTTTTGTCTTTTTAAATGTTATAATAGGGTAGATCTAAAAACACACAACTTGGGTGGGCAACAACAGCTCCTTGAAACGAAAAGGAGAAAATTGTAGACAAAATAACTGCTAAAAAAAAAAAATACTACCTAGGGGGGCATTTGTGATCTTGGACAAGCTTGTCCTGGGCAGACCCGTTTGTCTCCAATGAAAAAATTATCTGTTTACATAAGCAGCAAAAAAGTGCTTTATTAAGATAAGCAGGGTTGTTATCTCTGCAGCACTCAGTACCTGGGCAGGCACAGTATCTCCAGGTTCAAATGAGGTAGAAGCCCCTGAAGAGTTGTCCAGCTCCGCAGCATGAGCTAACTCTGCCAGAGCATGCCTTTGTGAATGGATAGATCTGAGTTGCCTCCACATGCCTGTAGTACTCATGCAGTACTATTTGTTTTCACCCCCCAACTGAATTCCTTCTTGCAAAGTTTGCAGATGACATAATTTGCAGAGACTTTTTTGGTGCCTGGCCTCATGTCAAAAAATTGCCACAGCAAAGACTCTTTGGCAGGCTGTGGCTGAGTTGAGGCCACAGCTCCAAGCTGCTCTTCAGAATCTGAGGAAGACATTCTTCTATGCGAAAACAAAAAGCCACACAGAGCACAGCAACAAGGTCACCCCACAGAAAACTCCAATACCAAATAAACCAAAATGATAGATACTACCTTTTGCAAATAAGGACATCCATATCAACCTATCACAAAGCTTGCTTGGGGTGTGTTTTCTCTCCAGGACCCACCACAAGCGACTCGCGAGATTGTAAAAGAAAATATTGCTTAAACAATTCATAATTGTATTTTCTAACTTAATGAGCACCTCTAATGTCTTCCTTTGTTCAGAAGAACATTAAAACAATATTGTTAACTTAATTCCCAATGTACGATATCACAGGTGCTTTGTGAGAGCTTAACAGGAAGTACTGCCCGCTTGGAGTCCACGCAGGGGATTGTGTATCTGGCTCTTGTGAGCGTCTCTTGAAAGCAATCACTTAAAAAACAAACAAAAAAGACATATATATTTATATATATATATATATATATACATATATATATATATCCAAATATATATATATATCCATATATATAAATAACCATATTTAAATCACTATTTTATTATAGATTAATTGTAAACATGATAAAGAACTTCATGTAATAGAACACAATGAAATTTAGAACTCTACGATCTTGCACGTGTCCCGTGAGCATCTCATTAGGCTCTTGCAAGAGTAATGACACCTCAAAAATAGATTGCTGGCAAAATGTCTCACTATGAAGGAGGAGAACGTGGTGGCCAACGCTTGAAGCCGGTCGCACGCTCACCGGAGACACTCGCACCTATGGCTCGTAATGAAGCTTAACGGAGCCCAGATCTAACAAAGAAATCCCTTTTACCTCCTCTTTTTTTTCTGCCCGCGTCTGACGCGCTGCCGCTCATTGCTGGTCCATCGCGGGGGTGCCTGGAGGCGCTCCACCTTCTTTCCTGCTATCCGCCTTTGCCGGGGATGTGCCGCGCCAGGCCAGCGTCTGCGGCTGTTAGTGGCGAGGCTGCTCATCCTGCTTGCTTCCATTGGGAGGTGGCCGCCCTGGAGTTGAGGCGCTCGTTGCTGGTCCATGGAGAGTAGTAGCCCAGAGATGCTAGCCCCAACCACTTGGCTGGCACAATTTAAGGGATTTAGGAAGTGTCCTAGCTGTAAGGCATGCAAATTGGGATGTAACAAAACTCAGTATAATAGCCCTTTCAAACCAGACCCTATCACAATCAGTAAGAGGCTGACTTGTAAAACCGATTTTGCCGTCTATGTTCTGGAGTGTCCTTGTGGGTTGAAGTATGTCGGCAGTACTAAACTGCCGGCCCACAAAAGGATACTCCAGCACATGAGGGCAATCAGTGGCAAAGATCAGGCTTACCCAGTCGCGAGGCATTTTGAGCTCAAGCATGAAAGTAACCCTGCGTATCTCCAGTATTATGTCATCAACACGGTCTTATCGCTTAAACGAGGTGGAAACCGGGAGGCAAAGTTACGCCTCCTAGAAACCCGGTACATATTGGAACTTGATACAAAACATCCTGCAGGGTTAAATGCCAGCGAAGATCTTTTCACATGCCTCTGAAGGCCTAGATTAGTGGGTTAATGAATACCATGTGGGTTCAAAAACAGTATGGGGCGTCAGAATCAGTTGTTTTTATGTATCTTAGAGATCTAATGTGAGGATTAACAAACTAGGTATGTTGTATGGTCTTACCTCCTCAAAAACATATGAAATGTATATAATGATTTTTTACATAATTTTTGTATTAGTTAGCACTTTTTATCAAATATTGAGTTACACATTTGTTTGCACATACTTAAAGCAGACTAGGTGAATTTAATGCAGGGTATAAATATGATTCACATTTATGTATGAAGGCCCACTTGGGCATCATGACATAGGATTTAGTTGTAATTTATAGGACAGCTTTGCAAAGTTAAAAGCAACTTCATAAAGTAAAGGTTTCTCTTTTATACATTGTGTGTTTTATAATAACTGTTTTAGTATTTATAAGCATATTTATTTATATCTATATATTTATTGGCTTATTTATTGAAACACGCATAAAGCTTTGCACATTCAATTGAATTTAACATGCTGCTAATAGTAACTCTTTAGTTACCATTCTTTGCACTTTGACTTTATGTCGTCATTTCCTGCACTGTATCACTTTAAATGTTGCTTATTTGATTAAGGAACGCGTCATGTGATCAAGACCCGAGTGGGGGTCGAAACGCGTAATGGCGGATTTGCTGGGCACGAAATAAACTTCACTTAATTTGCACCAAGAACCATTGGGTCCGCTTTTCGTCCTTTGTCCATGTGAGGCGATTGTGGTGGCGAACTTTGTCTATATATATATATATATACATATATATATATCCAAATATATATATATATCCATATATATAAATAACCATATTTAAATCACTATTTTATTATAGATTAATTGTAAACATGATAAAGAACTTCATGTAATAGAACACAATGAAATTTAGAACTCTACGATCTTGCACGTGTCCCGTGAGCATCTCATGAGGCTCTTGCAAGAGTAATGACACCTCAAAAATAGATTGCTGGCAAAATGTCTCACTATGAAGGAGGAGAACGTGGCGGCCGACGCTTGAAGCCGGTCGCACGCTCACCGGAGACACTCGCACCTATGGCTCGTAATGAAGCTTAACGGAGCCCAGATCTAACAAAGAAATCCCTTTTACCTCCTCTTTTTTTTCTGCCCGCGTCTGTCGCGCTGCCGCTCATTGCTGGTCCATCGCGGGGGTGCCTGGAGGCGCTCCGCCTTCTTTCCTGCTATCCGCCTTTGCCGGGGATGTGCCGCGCCAGGCCAGCGTCTGCGGCTGTTAGTGGCGAGGCTGCTCATCCTGCTTGCTTCCATTGGGAGGTGGCCGCCCTGGAGTTGAGGCGCTCGTTGCTGGTCCATCGCGGGGGTGCCTGGAGGCGCTCTGCGTTCTTTCCTGCTATCCGCCTTTGCCGGGGATGTGCCGCGCCGGGCTGGCATCTGCGGCTGTTAGTGGCGAGGCTGCTCATCCTGCTTGCTTCCATTGGGAGGTGGCTGCCCTGGAGTTGAGGCGCTCGTTGCTGGTCCATCGCGGGGTGCCTGGAGGCGCTCTGCGTTCTTTCCTGCTATCCGCCTTTGCCGGGGATGTGGCGCGCCGGGCTGGCATCTGCAGCTGTTAGTGGCGAGGCTGCTCACCCTGCTTGCTTCCATTGGGAGGTGGCCGCCCTGGAGTTGAGGCGGGGCCGCAGGGCAGCGGCGCATGGTCTCCTCCGGGGCAGTGTGAGCAGAGGCAGCACACGCTTTGCCTGCTCCACAGCTCCTGAGAGATCTGTATCGGCGACAGGGGAGTCGGGTGGGAGTGAGGAGCCTAACAAAGCTCACCAGCAGCTCCTGAGCCCACAGTGTAATCCTGAGAAGCCAGGTCAGGCTGTTTCAACGGGGTCAGTTACCGACATTAGCACAGGTAAAGAGTACCGGGGGGTCCCTTCAGGCCCTTCTAAACTGGTGCCTAGAGGGAGGAGACAGGCCTCAATAAGGGACAAGGCTTCTAGCGGAGGAGGAAAGGAAGGCTCCCCACACTCCTTTCAAGATATACCCAAAGACCCAGAGGGGGGCGCAAACTCCAGCCCGTTCCTGAGGTGCGAGGTCAAAAGCAGGAGTATCAAAGCTGGCAAAGGCAAGGGTAGAGCTAAGCCCTGCGACCACAAAGTTAAAATCACTCCCTCATTAAGATCTTATTTCAAAGTGCAGCCCATTGTAGTTGATATAGTGAAGCAGGGTGAAGCGCTTAGGAAGGGGGTACTGGCCCTACCTAACTAGGTCTCTAATAAAGAACAAATGGCGACTTCAGTGCCTTCAGCGCTCCCCCCCCCTAAAAATTTCTAACAGCAGCTGGGAGTGTACAGGAGCAGAGGGAGGTTCGGAGGCAGGCGGGGTTACTACTCACATTACTCAGCAGGGAGAGGCAGAGCCTTTGACAACAGAGACAGGCCCTAGGGAGACATTATCTGCTCCCATGAAAGCGCTGTTTCACACTTTGTCGGAAGACATCAAAAAGGGATTTGCAGTGTCGGAGTCCAACCAGGGTGAGATCAGAAATTTTTGCGAATCCCTGGAGAAGAAGATCGATCTCCAACTCCAGAACGGAATCCCTTGAAAACTCTGTGGGGGACTTAAAAGTGGAGTTGAGTGTAGCAAAAGCATATATACCGGCACTCAAAAGAGAGGAGCAGGCGGTGCGTGATAAGCTGGAGCAACTAGAAAACAATTCTAGAAGAAATAATCTCTGTGTCCTGAATGTTCCAGAGGGGAAGGTAGGGGAGGACCTTAAGTCCTTCATTGTTGCTTTAATTAAGGGAGCGACACAGATTGAGGAATCCGAGGATAATTTAAAGAGGGATATTCAAAGGGTGCATAGAGACCCTTTCAGAAGGAACCCGAATAAGACTAAACCCCGTAAGATCCTCCTGAATTTCCACACCTACTCTCTGAAGGAGAAAATCTTGAATCTGGCCCTGAAAGCTAAATCATTGAGGGGGGAAGACTTCACATTTGAAATTTGTTCTGATCTGGCTCGAGCCACGCTAGATAGACAATGGGAGCTGGGGAACAAACTAGAAGACTTCAAGAAGCTGGGGGCTGTCGCCCAACTTAAATTCCCCGCTTCCCTAAAAATTATGCACAAAAATAAAATGTATAACGTCAGGTCTAAGCAAGAGGCAGATGAATTGCTGGAGAGCATGCAAAAAAGCGATGCTTAATGGCGGGAAGTTGTTTGCTAAAACATTCGGACCCCCCCACTCTACTGGGCGTGGGGTATGGGTGGGGTTTGGGTGAAGGGGGCATCTGATTGAGCATGCCCAGCTTAGATACTCGTGGAAAGAAAAAAATATATATATAATAGGTACATAATAGGGAATTCCATATAAGAGGGCAAAAACACTTAGATTTTTTTTTTTTTTTCACGGTTCATTAGGGCTCTGAGATTTGTTATAAAAAGTGCCAGAGAGGCGAGCTGCCTCCGAGTGTAGCAGTCAGGACTACCATCAAATCCAGGTTAGTTGTAGGGTGGGTTCTCCAGGGTTGGGGGGTTTGGGTGGGGAGCACAGGGTGGGGAGCATGTTGGGAAAAAAAACAAAAAAATTCCTCATTTACCTTAGTCAGTCCTCTGAATTTTGTGTGGAAAGTGTGGCCCATTTTCCATGAGCTTCACTCTAACGGCCCCGGGTGCAACCCAAAAACTGTTACATCAAAAGAATGGTCCAGTTTTTGTCATGGAATGTGAATGGCTTGCACGTTAAACGAAGACGGGAAATTTTTTACAATACATAAGGGATTCCCCAGCACAGGTCATCATCCTACAAGAGACACATCTCTCAAAAGCTGAATCCACAGTTATCTTTAAAAACTTAAAATGGATTGAACATATGGTCTTACTGCTAGCATTAGAGGGGTGGCAATTCTAATAAAAAAACAAGCCAAGGCACGCCTACTAAACTCACTAGTTGACACTGGAGGAAGGTGGGTTATCATTAAGGTCACAATAATGGGAAACCTCTTCACTCTGGTAGGATACTACGGCCCAAACCATGATGACTCGGACTCATTAAAAACTATTTTTTCAAACTTGCTTGAATTCCCAGATCCCGTAATTATGGACGGGGACTTCAATATAGTATTAGATCCCAAACTAGATAAATCACCCAACAGCAGGGCTACAATACCATCTAAATCACGTGCTTACCTCCACTCTATGATGAAGCAGATGGGGTTAAGTGACGTTTGGGAGAGACAGATCAGGTCTCCAGTTGGGTGTTTCTTACTACAACGGGAAGTATGGCCACAAATCTAGGATAGACTATATCTTGACCAGTCTCGGCTTGAGGGGGAAAATCAGGGATATTGGTTTTCTGACACCACATCTATCTGATCACTCTGGGGTGTACCTAGATTTAGAGCTGTGGGAAGATTGGTAGTGTTTGGACTCTCGATCGCACGTTCATACAAGATGTAGATGAGATGAGCTTCTTGAGTCTGGAGACGGCGGACTTCCTAGGCTTCAATATGGGGTCGGCCTCAACCCCAATAGTTTGGGACTCCTTGAAGGCATATCTAAGGGGGGAAATTTCTTGCAGAACATATCTTAGAAATAAGAAGTATAGGGAAGAGGTTGCCAGAATAGAAGAAGAGATGAAAAAAGTAGAGATGGATGGGAGGCACACCGCAGAAGCCGAGAAGCAGCAGGAACATAATGTCAAACTAGGGAAACTAAAAGACCAACTTGATTCTGTCCTCCAAACGAGTCATGAAGCAATGGGAGGCTAGCAAATTAGCCCACTTTGAATATGGCGAGGGGGCGGGGAGGCTTCTGGCATGGAAAGCAAAAACAGATAGAGTACGTAATTTGGTCAAAGAGATTGTAGACAGTAACAGTAAGAACATTTTATCCACAGACAATGAAATAGAGGGTGCCTTTTATGATTTTTTCCAGGCGTTATATATGGAAGACAGAACAGTTAACAAACTAGAGGCAGAGGCATGGCTGAATTCATGTACGCTTAACCCCTTGGACGCTGTACAGCAACAATCCCTAGAGCAAGAAATCACTCAAGAAGAGGTTAAGAGAGCTATACAATCTCGTAAAGGGGGTAAGGCTGCGGGTCCGGACGGTCTCCCTACGGAGCTCTACAAAAACCTGAGGGAGGTCTTAATCCCAGTAATGACCCAGCTCTTTAATGAGATCTTAAGCGAAGGGGAGAAACTGCCGGATTCTTGGGGCGAGGCTACGATTACTTTAATTCTAAAACCTGGAAAAATTCAGCGAGTTGTGAGTCGTATAGACCCATATCACTGCTAAATGCGGACTATAAAATCTTTGCTAAGGTCCTTGCCGACAGGCTAGGTGCAGTAGCAGGTGATTTGCTGCATCTTGATCAAAAAGGTTTTGTTAAGGGCAGAAACCTGTTTGAACTTACATACAACTTTATTGGCGCAATAGATCTGGCCACAACACACTCGCTTCCCCTTGCCGCAATGACCCCTGATGCCACCAAGGCTTTCGATAGAGTCAACTGGGTGTATCTGACGGCTGTGCTAGAGAAATATAACATTGGCAAGAACTTCCGAAGGGCCGTCCAGTTGATATATCGAGACCCATCTGCCAAATTATTGGTCAACGGCAAACTCACCAGTCCTTTCAAAATAATCAGAGGGACTAGACAGGGTTGTCCCTTATCCCCCCTTCTATTTAATCTGTACATTGAGCCATTTGCTCAAAGACTAAGAGAAGAGGCAAATATTGCCCCTTTTAGGCACGAAGGATGGGAAAGAAAAGTGGCCCTGTATGCGGATGACATACTGATTCTTTCCTCTGACCTCCTAACTGCATTTCCCTTAGTAATAAAGCATGCCGAAGATTTTGGTAGGATATCAGGGTACAAAGTCAATGCGGGGAAAACGGAGGTGATGTCTTGGAATATAAGGGCGAGTCAACATCAGACTAAAAGAGAGATGAGGTACCTTGGGGTAAAAATAGTACAGGACATCGATAAAATTACACAGATTAATCTTTCAAATGTCACACGAGAATGTTCACGGCTCATGAAAAGCTGGGCTTATCTACCTCTTTCAATTTTTGGGAGGATGAGCCTGGTAAAAATGATTGTGCTTCCAAAAATCACCATTCCACTACACTTTTTCAAGCCCTCCATAGATAAGCTTCAGCAGGCTATCAACTCCTTTATATGGGCCTATGGGGGAGGCAGAATAGCATGGAAGAAATTGAGGCGCAAGAGGGAGAAGGGTGGTCTGTCTCTCCCAGACTTGCAGTACTACGCTTGGGTCTTTCAATTGTCCCACTCCAGGATGCTGTTGAAATCACCAGATCGAGAAGGGGTGGGGGCAATGTTGTCAGCAATGCTGAAAGGCACTAACCTGCCTCAGGAGGGCTTTATGTTTAAGTATGGAGAGCCCAAGTTTTAAAAAAAAGATAAGACTAAAGGTACTTCAGTCTATGGCCAGAACATGGGCAAGTATCAGACGAATGACGGGCCTTAGCTACTTCAGTAATCTGCCCCTCTCTGGGATTCTCCTGGAACACCGGCTTGCCTCAGGGATAAGTTAGCGCAGCCACTTAGGGAGGCAGGTCTCAGTGTTTGGGGAGAGCTAGCACAGGAGGGCACTCTTTTACCCTGGCAAGCACTCCACAATGGTTTGAGAGGGTTCCTTTAGAAATTTAAATACATTCAACTCCAAAGTTGGGTCCAAAGCATGAAATCCTCGGTGGGCACGGGAAACGTATTTGAGGAACAGTTGGTGAAGAAACCTGGGGGAGAAAAGAGGTTTCCATTTGGTATTGGAAAATTGAAGAGGCGATAGATGGGATTTTAAACTGGCAGAAGAATTGTGGGGCGCCTGTCTGCCGGGAGAGCCCTGGGATCAACTTTGGCAGACATCCTTTTGTACCCTGTTTCGCACAGTAAAGCCGGCCTGGCTAAGAAGGAATCACCTATTTTCAATTCATAGGGCCTACTTTACCCCTCAAAGGTTGTCAAGAATGTCGAAGGGACCCCCTGTGAAATGCCAGAAATGCGCTCAGGAGAGTGCATCAGATATCCACATGTTCCAGGAGTGTCCGGCTATCCTTGAATTTTGGAGTAAGGTTGGTGATACAATTTCGGTCATTCTTGGTCAGCAAGTTGAGGTAAGCCTCTCTACGATAAATTTTGGAATCTCAAATGAAGTTATAGGTCAGGCTAGAGCCTTCCTTTTCTATGCTATACTACCTGACAGAAGAGAAATTTGTCGAAGATGGGTCGAATGCTCGCCTCCATTACACTCAGACTTTTTGGCCTCCCTTATCTCGATATCTAAATTAGATCTGAGAGGTACTCAGACAAAGAGGAAGAAAGCCCTTTGGTCACCCCTATGAAGGTGGTTAAACTCAGAGACAACTGACATAAATTAGATCTGTGCTTGTCCTAAAATGGAAAAATGTGCCCTATGATTAAACCTCTTGGGAACTCTCTGGACTGTGATGGGCAAACCCACCCCGGCCTTCCGCCATCGTAAACAGTCGCCGGTAATTACCGGACCATATTTTGAGAGTGGCCTTACCCATTTGGGACTTTATCCTTCCAACACGCAGGTGTACCTGTAAGAGGGAGTGATCATACACCTTTTAACTCGCTAAAGGTGTTTTGAAGTCTAGGCTGTTGGGTTGGTTATTGTGGTCTGAGGTAAATGAGGACAAAAAAAATCAACAAAAAAAAACCATGTCTCACTATGAGAGTTGCAAGAACTGAGGTAATACATAATCTCTATTGAAATATTGCTATATTAATCAGTTTAATATTCACAATTTTTTAGAAACATATCCAGTGATGTAACTATTAAAAAAAGCATTCCTTTTCAAAATAATGTCTGCACACAGGATATGCAAAATCAACAGTTGATGGACAGAATGCAGAACAATGTCATACATTCACCCCAGTACAGAGATCTGGGCCTAAATCCATCGGTTTTTTGCTCACCATGCCATTCCAGTTTGAACCCAGCCATATGCAAATCAGTCTTGACCCTGTGCCTCATGGGAACAGTCCAGCCCGAACTGCCAAGCCAGGTCCTCCCTGGACTGGAAACAAGCATCCTAGGACCGGTTTCGGGGTTTCACCCCTCTTCAGCCAGGATAGCTTGATTCCAGTGGCATGGAGAGCACGGGACCCAGGTCTGGGCATACCCGTCCCACTCGGGGTGACAAATGCAAAATCAACAGTTGATGGACAGAATGCAGAACAATGTCATACATTCACCCCAGTACAGAGATCTGGGCCTAAATCCATCGTTTTTTTGCTCACCATGCCATTCCAGTTTGAACCCAGCCATATGCAAATCAGTCTTGACCCTGTGCCTCATGGGAACAGTCCAGCCCGAACTGCCAAGCCAGGTCCTTCCTGGACTGGAAACAAGCATCCTAGGACCGGTTTCGGGGTTTCACCCCTCTTCAGCCGGGATAGCTTGATTCCAGTGGCATGGAGAGCACGGGACCCACGTCTGGGCATACCCGTTCCCACTCGGGGTGACAAATGCAAAATCAACAGTTGATGGACAGAATGCAGAACAATGTCATACATTCACCCCAGTACAGAGATCTGGGCCTAAATCCATCGTTTTTTTGCTCACCATGCCATTCCAGTTTGAACCCAGCCATATGCAAATCAGTCTTGACCCTGTGCCTCATGGGAACAGTCCAGCTCGAACTGCCAAGCCAGGTCCTCCCTGGACTGGAAACAAGCATCCTAGGACCGGTTTCGGGGTTTCACCCCTCTTCAGCCAGGATAGCTTGATTCCAGTGGCATGGAGAGCACGGGACCCACGTCTGGGCATACCCGTCCCACTCGGGATGACAAATGCAAAATCAACAGTTGATGGACAGAATGCAGAACAATGTCATACATTCACCCCAGTACAGAGATCTGGGCCTAAATCCATCGTTTTTTGCTCACCATGCCATTCCAGTTTGAACCCAGCCATATGCAAATCAGTCTTGACCCTGTGCCTCATGGGAACATTCCAGCCCGAACTGCCAAGCCAGGTCCTCCCTGGACTGGAAACAAGCATCCTAGGACCGGTTTCGGGGTTTCACCCTCTTCAGCCAGGATAGCTTGATTCCAGTGGCATGGAGAGCACGGGACCCACGTCTGGGCATACCCGTCCCACTCGGGGTGACAAATGCAAAATCAACAGTTGATGGACAGAATGCAGAACAATGTCATACATTCACCCCAGTACAGAGATCTGGGCCTAAATCCATCGTTTTTTGCTCACCATGCCATTCCAGTTTGAACCCAGCCATATGCAAATCAGTCTTGACCCTGTGCCTCATGGGAACAGTCCAGCCCGAACTGCCAAGCCAGGTCCTCCCTGGACTGGAAACAAGCATCCTAGGACCGGTTTCGGGGTTTCACCCCTCTTCAGCCAGGATAGCTTGATTCCAGTGGCATGGAGAGCACGGGACCCACGTCTGGGCATACCCGTCCCACTCGGGGTGACAAATGCAAAATCAACAGTTGATGGACAGAATGCAGAACAATGTCATACATTCACCCCAGTACAGAGATCTGGGCCTAAATCCATCGTTTTATTGCTGTAACACTTTTCGCCCTAAGTGGGATGGGTATGTGGGTCCCTTGCTCACTGCGCCACTGGATTCAAGCTAGCCTGGCTGAAGAAGGGTGACATACCCTGAAACCGGTCCCAGGATGCTTGTTTCCGGTCCAGGGAGGACCTGGCCTGGCAGTTCGGTCTGGACTGTTCCCATGGGGGCACAGGGTCAAGACTGATTTGCATATGGCTGGGTCCAAACTGGGGTGGCGTAGTGGGCAAAAGAACGATGGATTTAACCCAGATCTTTTGACTGGGGGAGAATGTTTGCATTGTCAGCATTCCGTCCATCATTTGTTTGCTGTAACACTGCACACAGGATATAGCATACAGTTATTCAACCATACATACACTCACAAAATAAATTAATTTACTTTAAAAAAAAAACTAGAAATTCACTGAAAAAAGGTTAATGTAATGCAAAGTTAGGCTTAATAAAAAGATACATACACGGATGCTTACCTTAAATGCACTTACCTTGCATTGTAAAGGCAATGCAGGTTAAATGATGCATGGTACAGCCAATGCATGGTAATGCCTGTGTTGTAAAGGCTGTTTCCCATTTTGGGGCAAATTATATAGGTTGCACCTAATTATCACCTAATTCCAGTCGGTGGCAAATTACATATGCAAAAACCACATTCTGCAGCAATTCACAATTTGTGAATGCTTCATACATATAAATACCAAATCACCATTAGGAAATCTCTAATAATGATTCACTATTTGGAGTGGCTAAATTATCGATTCTGATTACAGTCAGCTCGCAGGAAAAAAAGAGACATACATGACTTTCGGAAATAAGAAATACCTATTTTAGCTGTTGTCAACCTATTTGCTAAATGTTCGTACATCGGGCTCACCATACCTACTCATACCAATGCATAAGAAAAGAACACATTTGTAAGCGCACAATAACTGGGATACGAAAAATGATCCCTGGTACAGTGTGGGTCAGACTACTGCTAGAAGTATTATCCAGAACAGGAGGAATGCAGGAAAATAGAGCTATTGACAACATGGCCCCTGAATGGGTACAGATTCCTCAAAATATTGCCTCAATGGACATATAAAAGAACACTTTACTAGAAGTCCATGTAGTAGCACTGGAAAAGTTGATTGGGAAACAAGATACACAATGCACTTGCGGGACTGCAGATTATAAGAAATAGCATACCAGAGAAAAGGACCTATCAGTACACAAACAAAACAATGCAGAGAAATGGATTATTACTCAGTGTTTCAATCCAGAGCACAGACTCATCTTCAGGTGGCACAGGAGGAATGGAGTAGATATACATTAACAGATAACCATACTGCAGAACCAATAAAATCACCACAAGGCGGAATGCATACCCAGAACAAAGTGTGCACTCATGGGTGATAATCATCAAGTAATGCCATCAGGAAATGATAGGCACAAGCTCGTAGGAAGGCAGCCAACCAATTAACTGGCTGCATCCACCATACAAGAAGGCACAAGAGGGCATTCTTTGTCTTGGGAAAAAAAAACGTGGACATCGTCTATAGATATTAAATCTTCTGCATAAACTAAGTAACCAAATGGGGACCCATGATAAACAGTCATAAACCACTTTTGTATCCATGGATTCAACTCAAAGAAACACAAGGTGGAAACCTTGTTCCCATACCCCACTATCAAGGTTTTGTATCTGTAGCACCCTACCCAGCCCAGGAACTTGTTAATTACTATGCCACACCTGGAGAGTATTTATATATATCTTCATTCTTCAGCGTGTAAGCAAGAACTCAATGTTCTAAACCTGCATTCACTGCAGTACCCTTCAACCCTTAAGTCACATGTCTACAGAGTCCATGAGGAACCAAAAGGGTTCTGTCAATCTTTATTTACACAACACTACAGTAGGGTAGGGATCTTAAAAACTATAACATAATAAGGAATTAAACTCACGTAGTAGCCAACTTATTTATGCATTCTAACAGTGAACAGAGACTAAAGCAGGCATAAAACAGTATGGGCTTCGAATAGGCAACCTCAAAACAGTACCATCATTGTCAGACATATACCAATTAAGGCCAGAAAAGCTGCACCCATTCAACAACATTAAATAAGACATCAGAGTCTGCAAACGGAATCAAGAAAAGTAGATACTTTGCCCCTGTTAACACAATTTCAGACAAGAAATGTCAGAGTCATTGTGTATATTGACAATTAATAATGCAGTAAGAAAAACTGAGAGGAGAGCCATTAAGAAATAAAATAATGGCACACAAGAAAATATGTGCCCTAATCAGTGTCTGCTTCAGCTAGATTCCCAATAAAACGCCAACCATTTCTGAATATACCTACTTCTGAAATCAGAAGAGGACACACCTTTAACACACATACCCAAGAACTCAGACCAGTTGTGCCCATCCATAGACCCATCCAAAGTGCCACTAGCAGGAATATCAGAGACACAACCCAAGGACACAGGGTTGAACTATCAACCTTCAGAGAGAGTGAGAGACCCCAGGATGATTCCCTGTGTGAACCAGTCCCCCACAGCTGAGTACTTAGTGAGTCAATTGGGATTGTGACCATCAAAATGTTGTAATCCTGACGATATGTTGTTACAAATAAAAACATTCTGAGATGTCCATAAAAATACAAAAACGTAGACTCATTTAAGGAACAGGTATCCGGGGTGAAGAAGTGTTAGAGCTACCCCAGACGCAGGAGAGTACATTTCAGAAAGTAAAAAAGAGATATATGAAACTACAGGACTATGCATCTAGAATGAGAAGCATGGAAAATTGTCGAGAGACTTCAAATCGGAAAAGAAATTTATGTAGACAAGCATCGGAGATAATGAAGTGACTTCAACCCTAGACCTCTAAGTGCAAACAGGCATCTAAAACCAGTAGGTTATGATGGCTTCCCTCAATGGAATGCAGCTGTACAGCACACAAATAACATGCTTGTTGCTGCACCTCTACAGGCGATGCAAGCTTCGAGGGGTTCCTACAAGCCTAAAAGTGTAAAGCATCGAAGACACACAATTCAGGCAAGATAAGCTTAATATGATTCCCCTGGCAATGCACAAATACGTTTTTTACAGTCATATTTATCCATCATTGTACATAAATTGTTGCACAAATGAAATTGCTAGCCTAAATCTAACTGTCTCTACAGAGTATATCAGCTATCCATGTGATCTTGACACCGGGCACATGAATATGCCCAGTTTCCACCCCGTTATCCCAAGAACCTGCATAAACTTTGAACATACATAACAATCACTAGAATAAATGAGTAGCTTTGATCGATACCTTATGCCCCGTTCACCTGCCCTTAGAGCCTAATGTGCACATCATTTTGGTGCTTGCAGGGTGGAGGTGCAGGATTTCGCATCTGGATATGTCTTGAACTCAAGATCCTTGTACCCAGCCCCTTGTGCACAGAGCTCGCTATTCCTTTCAGCAATAACTAATTGGCTAGTGGCACACTGCATCGGCCATGGCCACACTCTACAACCAGTATCCGTGTTCGGAAAGAAGATGCTGTTACTAATTTGTTAGTTTGTGAACTGTTCTCGAGCATTAAGTGATTAGTAAATAAATTGGTGTGCATATTGGAATTCATGGACCACCACTGATCTTAATTGTTATTTTTGGTGATTTGCTATAGTTAACAATCATCATTTTTTATAATCTTCTACTCACCAATCATCATTTGTTTTTGTGAAACGCTTCACTCCTCAATCCCTGTTTTTTCATTTCATAATGGCTTCCATAGTTCATGGAGCACATGTTGTGGTCGATGGACCTTCAATCACAAATCCTATTTTATTTATTTTAAATAGCTTTTTCTACATTCCGGGTTGGCCCCTGATCCCCCAGACAGTGGGGCTGGCTCTATGCCTTTGGGTTGCATTGCCCCACATTTCTTTCTAGATTTCTTTTTGCGGTGACATGGGACCATTAATGTTAGACCTGGAAACTTGGCATGGTATTCGCTCAGACATTTTGCCTTCACTCCCCTTTTTTTGCTCAAGTCATTTTTGTTGGTATTAGGACACTGTGCACCTTAACACTGCTAACCAGTGGTATCGTCATTGTGCTCTCTCCCTAAAACATGTTAAAACTGACCTTAACCCAATTGACACATTTGATTTACTTGTAAGTCCCCGGTATATGGTACTTTAAATACCCGGTACTGTAAATTAAATGCTACTAGTGGGCTACAGCACATATTGTGCTACCCATTGAAGCAGCTTATAAAACATGTCTCAGGCCTGCCACTAAAGTCAGTAGTGCAGTTTTCAACTGATATTTGACATGGCAAAATAAAATTTTGTCAGACCTAATATGTCCTTTTTAGGTCGAAGCCCACCCAGGCAGTGCAGCTGTCTGGTTTGCTAAAATCACCTTGGGAACATTCAGAAAGCTGACCTAGGAATGCAATCCGCCCATTGATTACCATTGGCTTTGTGGTTTGTAACTCACAATTTCAGGCTTTCTATTTGCTAGCTTTATTTGTTTTTGTCTGTCTATCGTGAGTTGAGTTCATGCCTCCCAAGGAGCAAAGCGTTTTCCCCTTGTATTCTTCCATAAGTGCTCCTTTCTGTAAACAGGCCAATAAATCTTGTTCTTATCTTGTCACATTTACTGTGTGTTAGAAATGGGGGTCTCTAGTTGGCAGACATTGGTACCTTTGTCCAAATAGGGACTCAAAACACACAGTAATACAGTAATAACATCATAAATGAACACCACACCAGTTTAGAAAAATAAAGTACCTTTGTCTAAACTTCACAAGACCCAAATTGACAAAAATCCAATGTACACAGTTCAAAATATGCCTTTTATAAGATTCCAAGAATTTGTACCACAGAAAACTATGGATGCGTGACTTTTACACAAAGTACCTGAGGTTGCGTCAAAATTCACAAGGCCAAACAGCTGCAGAGATGGGAAGCGCTGGAAACACAAAGCGATGCGTCAGTTCCTGAGACCTTGGGGAGGCTATGTGACAGTTCTGCTGCACGTAGAAGAAGTGATGCGTCGAATCCGGTCTGTAGGGGGAAGTGATGCGTCGATTCCGAGACGAATCTGGTCCGCAAGTGATGCGTCGTGAAGACTTGCCGCACAGGTACGATGCACGGAATTCCGGGATGCGGCGGCGGTCGGTGCGGCGGCGTTGAGCGGCATTGCGCCGGTTTTCTTCAGGCGCGATCTCTCGATGCGTCGATTCTTGCAACGATGACAGGCGCTGCGTCGGTTTTCACAGCGACACGGCTATGTGTGGAAATTCTTCTCACGCCGTGGAGATGCATCGGACAAACAGCCACAAGAAGAGCGATGCGTCGATTTTTGCAGTTCTACAAGTTCCTTCTCTCTTCCAGCATCCAAACAGCAGCAACAACCTCTAGAGGTCCAATACTGGCACAGGCACCTCCTGGCAGGTCAGAACTCACAGCAGCAGAGTTCAGGGGAGCTGGGGATGAAGTCTTTGTGTCCCTGAGACTTCAGAACAGGAGGCCAGCGCACACACAGGCCCTTGGAGATCTCTTTCAAGCAGGGGACACAGCACACAGCAAAGTCCTTCTCCTTTCCTTGGCAGAAACAGCAACTGCAAGCCAACCCCACACAGCACACAGCAAAGGGGCAGTACTTCTCCTCAGTCTCCCCAGCTCTTCTCCTTGGCAAAGGGTCCTCTTGAATTCCAGGAATGATCTAAAGTTCTGGGGTCTGGGCCCCAATACTTCTACAGCAAAATCCTTTGTTCTCTGGTGGCAGATAAACCATGTGCCCAGTCAAAACCAGTTCTGTCCTCTCTTGTGCAGCTACCTGGCAGCAGGTGGAGACAGCATTGTGGAAGGCAGACCAGGCTCATTCAGGTGAAAGGAAATCTCCTCCCCCTACTCTAAATGAAGCCCAGGTCTATTCAGCCCAGCCCTGACTCATCCAGACTCTCTGGAGGAGCCACAGCACATTCCCAGCCGCTGTCACTCCAAAGCCAGATAGTCAATACACATCCTAGCAGAGGCACACTGGATGGCTAAGCAAGAAAATACCTACTTTCTAAAAGTGGTATTTTCAAACACAGAATGTAAAAATCACCCTTACTAAAAGATGCATTTTAACATTCTGAGTTCAGGCATACTAAACTTTATTTTCCCACCTTGTTCCCAGGAGTAGTTATGCTTACAAGATGTTATAAGTAAACTCCCCAGTCTATCCCATGGGAACAGATAGCCTTGCAATAGTGGAAAACGAAATTGGCAGTATTTCACTATCAGGACATGCGACACACACCAGGGCATGTCCTACCTTTCACATACACTGCACCCTGCCCACAGGGGTACCTTGGGCCTACCTTAGGGGTGACAAGTAAGAAAAGGGAAGGTTAGGGCCTGGGAAGTGGGTGCACTTGCCAGGCCGACATGGCAGTTCAAAACTGTGCGCAGTGGCAGGCCTGAGATACCTTTTCAGGGCTACTCATGTGGGTGGCACAATCAGTGCTGCAGGCCCACTAGTAACATTTGACTTACAGGCCCTGGCACACGTAGTGCACATTACTAGGGGCTTACCAGTAAATCAAAAATGCCAATCAGGGAGATCCAATCAGAATAACAGTTTTCATAGGGAGCACTTGCACTTTGACACTGATCAGCAGTGGCAAAGTGCCCAAAGCAAAAACGAAATTCAGCACAGCATCAAAAATACAGGAGGTAGAGGCAACAAGTATGGGGAAACCACACCAAGGATGCCAGGTCTAACACTGTGCATTCAAAAACAGAGGTAAAATGTCAGGTTCTGTCTTCCAGGGTGCTTGGTATTTACTTTTCTTTCTCTGACTTCAAAGAGAAAGGATTTATGTGACAATCTTTTAGAATCTTGGGGATAGGAAAGGTTTCTTTCCAGCACACAACATTTAACTGTGCAAGTATTTTAGAATATTTCAGAATTAGAAATCCACAAATGAATTAAATTTTTTTGTTCATTCTAAAGTGTGTTCGAAACAAATACTTTAATATGATCAAAACAAATCAATAAACTAGGTGATGCCATTTCCATGCATTTTCTCTCTACATTACCTCTCTGCTGTACTCTGAACCACTCTACTCTGGGCCAGTGTATTCTACGCCACTCTACTCTACACCACTGTACTCTTCGCAACTGCACTCTACACCACTCCAGTCTATGCCACTCTAATCTACTCTGCACAACTCCACTCTATGCCACTCCACTTTACACCACTCTGCTACACTGCAGTCTAACCCACTGCACTTTATTCTGTAGCACTGAATTTTATGCCCCTGCACTCTACGCTAATCCACTGTAGGCTACTCTAATCTATTGTGCATCACTGCACTCTACCCCGCTGCACTCTACCCTGCACCACTCTACTCTATGCCACTGAAATCTACCCTGAAACAATCTACTCTATGCCACTGCATTCTATGCAACTGCACTCTACGCCACTCTACTCCACTCTGTGCCACTCCACTCTATGCCACTGCACTCTATGCCACTCTACTCTAAACTATTGCACTCTATGCTACTGCACCTTATGCAAATGCACTCTACACAATGGTTCTCAACGCCACTGCACTCTACTCTGAACCACTGTACTCTATGCCACCTCTACTCTATGCCACTGCACTCCACAAGAATGCACTCTACACCACTGCACTCTACGACACTCTACTCTGCAACACTGTACTCTGCACCACTGAACTCTATGCCCCTCTACTCTGCACTACTGCACTCTATGCCAATGCACTCTAGACCACTTTACTCTGCATCACTGCACTCTTTCCCACTGCACTCAACACCACTTCATTCTGCACCGCTCTGCCCCACTGAACTCTCTGCCACTCTTCTTTATGCCATTGTACTCTACTCTACGCCACTGCCCTCTATGCCACTGCACTCTATACCACTCTGCTCTGCATCAGTGCACTCTGCCCCACTGCACTCTAATCTACACAAATGCATGCTATGGTGCTGCATTGTACGCCACTGAATTCTATGCCCCTGCACTCTACGCAACTGTACTCTACCCTGCACCACTCCACTCTATGCCACTTCACTCCACTCTAAAACAGTCTACTCTACACCACTGCACTCTACGCCTCTGCACTCCATGCCACTGCACTGTACACCAGTATACTCTGCACCACTGCACTCTACTCTGCACCACTGCACTCTATGCCTCTCTACTTTACTCTACTGCACTCTATGCCAATTCACTCTATGCCACTCTACTCTACACTACTGCAGTATACATCACTGCTATCTATGCCACTCTACCCTGAGCCACTCCACTCTGCACCAACGTACTTTACTATGCGCCACTCTGATCTATGCCACTGCATTCTACAATGCTGCATTATACACTGCTGAAATCTATGCTGCTGCACTATACACCACTGCACTCTTAATCACTATACTCTGCAACACTCTACACCAATGCACTTTACACCGTTCCACTCTATGCCACTGCACTCTACTCTGCACCGCTGTACTGAATGCCACTGCTCTCTACACCACTCTACTCAACACCACTCTACTCTCCGCCACTGCACTTTCCGCCACTGCACTCTACGCCACTGAACTCTGCACTACTGCATTCTATGCAGATGCACTCTACAACACTCCACTCTATGACACTCTACTGTGCACCACTCCACTCTATGTCACTGCGCTCTGCAGCACTCAACCACTGTACTCTATGCCACTGCACTCTATGGCACTATATTCTACTCTGCAACACTCTACTCTGCACTACCCTATGCCACTGTACTCTGTGCTGCTCTACTCTACCCGGCACTACTGTACTCTATGCCACTCTACTCTGCGCCACTCCATCCTGCACACAGCACTCTATGCCACTGCACTCTACTATGCAACATTCTAATCTATGCTACTGCATTCTATGATGCTGAATTGTACGTCCCTGTATTCTATGCAGCAGCACTCTACACCACTCTACTCAACACCACTCTACTCTCCACCACTGCACTCTCTGCCACTGCACTCTACACCACTTAACTCTGCACTACTGCATTCTATGCAGATGCACTCTACAACACTCCACTCTATGACACTCTACTCTGCATCACTCCACTCTATGTCACTGCGCTCTGCAGCACTCAGCCACTGTACTCTATGCCACTGCACTCAATGGCACTATATTCTACTCTGCAACACTCTACTCTGCACTACCCTATGCCACTGTTCTCTGTGCTGCTCTACTCTACCCGGCACTACTGTACTCTATGCCACTGTACTCTATGCCACTCTACTCTGAGCCACTCCATCCTGCACACAGCACTCTATGCCACTGCACTCTACTAGGCAACATTCTAATCTATGCTACTGCATTCTATGATGCTGAATTGTACGTCCCTGAGTTCTATGCAGCAGCACTCTACGCCACTATACTCTGCAACACTCTACACCAGTGCACTCTACACCACTCCACTGTACGCCACTCTATGCGACTCCACTCTATGCCACTCCAACACACAACACTCTATGCCACAACACTCTACTCCACTCTGCGACATTCAACTCTACGCCACTCCACGCCACTCTCCTCAAAACCACTAACTTTTAGCCTTGCTGAACAGCAGCCACACTGGTGTACAACATGGTTAAAACACATTGGCAAAGCCAATGATTCTTGCATAGGAGAGACCAATGTTGTAAATACTTCGAGGTCATCCCTAAGGTTGACCTTAAAGGCTCATGGGGCAGGGTGCATAGTTTTTAAAAAGTAGGATATGTGGGTTTAAGTATACATGAAAAAAGAGAGAATTCCCTTTTCAATGAGATCAGATTTTAAACAAGATTAAAATACAAGTGGTTATAAAATAACCTACCTCCAACTTGGACCATGTGATATAGATGTTAATATTAACACAAACAAAAACTTCAGGTATTATAACAACAAAGAGGGGACAGAGAAAACCACCCACAGAATTATTATCCACGTTGCTGAAATATGTCGCAGTAATGGCTTACAAAATACAATCACTACAGAAAACAATCAACAATCATGTACTCATACACAAATTATTTATTTAAAACCATAATACATACATATAAAAACCAAAACGTCTTATTTAAAAAAAAAACATTTCAAATATCCATTCGTAAAATACAAATTCATGTATCTATCGGTGCGTTTTATAAGAGAAAACTTTTTTTCTTGATTACATGAATTACATCTATATTCATTTCGTTGTTCCAAAACAAACTATCAAATACAAATTAAAATTATTCTAAAGAATAAAAATGTTGCCAACATTTTTATTCTTTGGAATTGTTTTCTGTAGCGATTGTATTTTTTAGCCATTACTGCGACATATTTCAGCAACGTGGATAATAATTCTGTGGGTGGTTTTCTCTGTCCCCTCTTTGTTGTTATAATACCTGAAGTTTTTGTTTGTGTTAATATTAACATCTATATCACATGGTCCAAGTTGGAGGTAGGTTTTTTTATAACCACTTGTATTTTCATCTTGTTTAAAATCTGATCTCATTGAAAAGGGAATTCTCTCTTTTTGTGTTACACAGACCCGTCCCTTTTCTAAAGTATCAGGGTACCTCCCTTATTTTGTTAGAATTTAAGTATACATGTCCTGTCTAAGAAAAAGTCTCAAAGTCTATTTCACTGTTGTAAGTCTGTCTCCCCCATAGACTGAAACTGAGTTGCAGTGTTACACTTAATAAGTGATAACTTCAGATTGGGATCAGATAGAGAAATGCTGTTTACACACAAATTAATAACAATTTATAACTCTCTTTAATGGCAAAGTTGGATGTTGAGTTACAATTCAAAAAATGCCAATTTTAGAAGGTTGGCCTTTTGCTGCCTCAACCAAATGTGCATTTCTGTGAGTGTTCAGGATCTCATGACTGTGAATGGCACTCCTATGGTGTTTTGTGTATTCCTTTCAGACATAGAGGCAAGTGGGCCTTGAGTGTGAGGTAGGGGGTTGCTCTTCAGGACAAGATATCTGGGGAGTTGCACTCAGCCGTCCTGAACTTCAAAGAGGTAGCCTCAGGGCTTGCCCATCCGCTTCCAGGCTTCTAATTGCTGCCTGCCCTGACACTGACAAATGCAGCTCACACCTAGGCCTGCCTGCCCTTTGTTACCCTAGACAGTTTGGAGCCTAACTCAGGAAAGAGGGAAGGCTAGGCAAAGGGGGCATTCCTCACCCACAGGCTGGCACTGAGGATAAAGGATAAAAGTAGCTCCTTCTTAGCCTCTCCTCAGAACACTCCTGGTCCCTCAGAAAATTCAAAAGAAGGGTAGCCTTAATGTGAGAAGAAGGAAAATTGGCCTGTTTGCCTTGAACCCAGGCTCTCTAGGAGAGACTTCAGGGTCATATGGCTGACTTCCTGTTTGAGCTAAATGGACACAACAAGCTCCAGAGGCCTGCCGTACAACTGCCCGGCTGACCAGTGCGAACTGGACCTGCCTTGACCTTAATGTGCACTGATGGTGGCCTCTGCTGGAGTGAGCCCTGCCCCGCAAAGGTGCCCCCCATTTCCTGGAACCCTTACTGGCGAGAGAGTGTACTCCTCCTGAATTCAAGGTGAAGATACAGAAGCTATGGGCTCCTCATGACTGCTAGGTGACCTCTTTGCTCCGAGTAATGACCGCCCAGGACGACTGCCAAAGCAAAGCTTCAACAGGGCCTGCTCTTCACGCCAACAGCGACTGTATGTAACAACCACCAACACAAAGCTTCAGCGAGACATGCTGTTCTCACCGACTTCCCACATCGACCACCAATGCTAAGCTCCAGCGACACTGACTCTTCATGCAACAACAGCAACTGTCTACGACGTCCGACTTGCTCCTCATGCTGATGACCTCCTTGTAGTCCATGCCAATATGAACAGCAGCTCCTCACAGGTGCTTGATAAGGTATCTCTTCAGTGGAACAAACCTGGTCCCTGTATCTCACCTGTGCTCCATCTTGGTCAGCCTGAACTTGTGACGAGATAGCAACGAGCGGCGCTTTATGCTTTTTGGTGCCATTTTCACCTACAACTTTAAAAGTCTCATATCTCTGGCTCTACTGATTAGATTTTTGTTTTTTTGGTGTCATTTTATTCATTTAATTGTATTCCACTTTCCTAAATTGGTTTGGGATTTTCCTTGTGTTGTGTTTTCACTTTATTACCGTTTGAGTGCTGAATAATTATATATTGCCCTTAATTTAAGCCTGTCTCACTTTGTGCCAAGCTACCAGAGGATTAAGCACAGGTATATTTTGTAATTCACCCTGACGAGGGCTGTGCTTATTATGTGAGTGAGGCTTCCAACCCTCTCATCTAATTATCCAATTGCTTACAATTAGCAAATCTTTACAAATCGCACAATGGGAGCTGCAATAGTTTTGAGTCACAGTTGTAAATCAAATGGCTCAGGTTTGTATTCATATAAACATTGAAGGGCCTATTTGCCAATAATGCCATGAAAGTAAAGGCTGAGATCTCTGGCTCTGCCTACAACATACTTTTCCAACTTTGTGTTACTCACAAATATTCGAAGAGCATGCCTGAAAATCTTTGCCATGCTCCTGCACGTTCTCCCTGGATGAAGTTCCCATCTGTGGAGGTTGGCCAAACCTCATATCCTACACCTCAGACAAATCTGGGAGGGATTGATTTTCCCTTACAACAGTTGAAAGAGATTCATGCTAGCCCTAGTCTAGTGTACATTTTCTACCATTTCCAGGGTGGAAAGGGGAATGATGGGAGTTTGGGAATGCCCAAAAATATATGTATGTGTGTGTTCACAAATTGCTGAGGCTAACCATAAATTAGGATGTACATTTTCCTATGCTTTGTGTGGGATTTATGGGTACATAGAACTCAGTTCTCATGGCATTGATATCTGCATAGGCAAATGGGCTAACACCTTACAACAATTCCTTTTTGAATTCCTGGCTGGTGTAAAAAAAAAAGGTAAATTTGGTTGCTAACTGGTATAAGTATGCAAAATGTAATTGATCTTCAACTGTAGATTTGCTGTACGTTTAACTCCAACATCACTTAACTTTTCCTTAAACTGCGTTAAAGCTTTTAGCTATACAATTACACTCTTCTTAAGTAAAGTGCAATCAATCACTAACTGGAGAGACATATTTTAGCTTTCACAATTATATCTCTTAATGCAAGTTTTTTGGGAATTTTTTTCAGTTTTCTAATTATATTCACCTGTATTTCTTGGAGGTTCGCCAACTGAAAAACACAGTGCTCAATACTGTAGTGAAAGTGAGCCATGGACGGTCCTTACCTTTCGTAATCTCAATCACTCTAATGGTGTTTTAGAACCAGAACTATTTTTTGAGGTTGATTGCAATCATTATTTTATTACCGGTGTCATTTTTTTAATGTTGCAGTGAGATTCAATGCATTTTACTGCGAGGAACCATGGCATTTCTCACCCCTCTGGAGCCTTCCCTTATTTTCTCCTGCTGCTGACACTGTCTAGATGGCCACAGAGTGCCCCAACTTATTCAAGGCTCAGGGCTCAAACTAAATGGTATGACACCATAATATCAAGTAGTAAATATTGTGCTAGCAAAAGATTGCAGCTTAAATACTGACAATCACAAACATCGGTTTACTATACTTTACTCCATATGTATGTACCTTGAAAATATATATAATATTATATATATATATATCTTTAATGTATGCAGATGTGGGTTTGGTATAAGTAACTCTATAGTAATTAATATTTATCTACTTCCACAATAATATGGTTGTTATTACTGCCGCTGCAATATTCTTGTAGCACGATATTTCTGTAGCTGGTATTGTGGCATACAGCCCTGCAGGCAATTCACTAACTTAGTAAAGGCAATCAAGTCAGGAAATACCAACTATTTAGTCAGATTAGAGAAGGTTCATGGGCCTCCAAAGAGCATATACAATGGTAGGCATGATAAATAACCTGACTTGATAATCAGTACAACATTATTTCAGGCATGATTAATGGCCATGAAATATTGGCAACATTAGACAAAATCTGATTCACAAAATGTAAGTGCATCTGTGAATCGATCCTGAATTGTCCTACTCCTTATTAGTAAAAGTGCAATGAGGGCACAGTCATTTGTATTTGCTCCAATTGTATATGAATATTCCCATTTTATTTTAATTTTAGATCTTCTAGAACCAATTAACAAAGGTTTTTAAGAGCACATGAAGCAGTTTTACAGCAGTACTACTTGACATAATCATAAATGCATTTCTGAATCGGCCTCCACAGGTTTGAACTAATGAAGGGATTAGGGCCTAATTATGGCGTTGGCGGTGTGGGAGCAGGCCACCACGTCACCGCTCCACTCCTACACTGCCAAAGTTCACCGCCAACTGCCTGCCAGATTAGGAGTTTGCTCCTGGTGTGGCGAGCGGTACTGTGGCAGCATATCTGAGCCTTAGAGAGGCAGCGCTGAGGAACTGCCAAAGCCCATTCCTGCACGGCATGGACTGTGAAGTCTATGCCGTGCAGGAACAAGGGGTGATGCACACAGGGGGGCACACCATGTGCCCCCCTGCATGCATCCCCAGGCCTTGAGGCAACAGCGGTACCTGTAGGGCTCCCTTTGTTTCCTCGCCACCACACTTTTCATGGTGGGCTAGGAAAAAGGGTGGATATGAGAAAACGCATAATATGCTTGGCAGTGTTGCAGCGGCACAGCCAGCATTTTGTGGCTTCACACCACTGCAACACCGCCGAGGGATCATGGATCCCTGGCGGTTGCAGCCATCCTTTGGGAGTCCGACCTTTAAACTTGTAATAGGGCCTCCGGTGCGGCGGTGCCTGCACTGCCACTGTGGCTCTGGCAGTCCATTGGACCGCCATAGTCATAATCAGGTCCTTAGACATTTGAATGATGCTGCATGGGGATGGATTTCCACCAGAATGTTAGAAAAAGCAGGAAGCACCATTTTCCATAAAGTATATACCTAATGCTTAAACTAGTGATTCAGCAATCAGAAACAAAACCTAAATCTGACTGGTGTGTGGCCAACACATTCAACCTTCCAAAGATATGTTACAACACTGTTCTCAAGAAACACAAGACACATGTAGAGGAATGCATGTATTCAGTGAAGATTCACCATTACATTTCAGTTGCTGTTGCTAGGGGAGACATCTTACATGGCATATTCATTGCATAATAGCTGTCTGCAGTCAACCTGTGATTATGGGTCATTTTAAAGGTATGCAAAACAAAGAGAGAGGAAGGGAAAAAATATCGGACACTCCTACTCCCCTCAGGATAAATCAAATAAACAACAAAGGAGTGTGACACTAATACAAGAGGAGCACACAAATATCCTTCTTAAATATAGTGTTAACTAAACAGAATGAAACCACCTTAGGTTTTTCTGAAAGCCCTCACTCACCAACCTAGTTGGTGACATGCTTCATCATCGGGCCCCACCAGGAGTGGCCGAATGCCACCCTAGTGTGCTACGACGCCAGTGTTACTGCGGAGCTGGTTGAAAAATAGGTGAGAAGTGAAATAGGTGAATTTAAAAAGTCCAAAATGTAACAAAAAATCTTTTATTTATTTGCCAATTAGACGTGATTAAAAACAAGTGTGAGATAAAGGACCAAATTAAAAGTCCATTTTTATCCCCAAAGTGTAGGTCAACATGTTTCTGCCTTTAATTGACCGTTCGTCAGGCATTCGTCAGGACCAAAGGTGTGGTAAATCAACCCGGCGGTATGGGCGCACTAAGGCCCACCCTAACCAAGGATTGTTAGTGTAAAAAATCAGAACACTAAAAAGATTCCCTCTATTTAAAGCGGAACCGAGTTTATTCTGCAAAAGATGCAAAACGGACAAACAAACAAATAGGAGACAAAAAACAACGAAAGATTATTTCAATATGCCCTAGATGGTTGTTATAACAAGAATAACATATAATGGTGCTCTTCGGGGTGCTAAGATAGCCATAGCTCGAACACAAGTGTCAAGAATAGTGATCTCGTGCACCTACTCATATTACATGAGTGCCGTGAAACATCAGAGGGCCATAGTCCCTCATCACGCCAAATGGCGTGGATTGTAAAACCAAAATATGAGCATAAAACCATACAAATGCCCCATAAAAAATTATTATCGACTACTACGTGTACTATACCTACATAATCCGATAGACATGGTGCTCGTAGGGCAAGAAAAATAACGCTAGTTGATAGGTAACAAATCTTACAGTAGGTGCTAACACTCAGTGCACCATAGGTCTCGGGAAAGGGGTGATGACGCATTGGCACAACCTAAGGAATGAGCGAAAACAACGTTAGATGAGAATGCCTAATGCAAACCACTAACATCGGAGCGTACTTATCTTATGAAAAGTGTGACTCACGCCCTGTCCGCCAGGCACCCGTTTGGAACCTAGGAGAAGTCTCTCTAGCCGGACCCCGAAGATCGTCCGTGACCCGAATGGACGTCATTAATAAAGCCCCGGAAGAAGATGGGCTCAATACACAACGAGCGCGAAGCTCGGGGTGGGCGTGATTACTGCTGTAGGCTACACCAATCATCGGCATTCATGTTAGATTGCCCTGTGGAAAGGAACCAATCAACGAGAACGCTGTCATTAAAAGAATGGTTGGCTAATAGCCAATCAGAGGAAATGGAGGAAAACTATTCCTCACTAATCCAATCAGGAGGCGGATAGCAACTCAGAATGACTCGACTAGAACAGGCGTTGTCAAGGTAACAGACAAGACGAAAGAATATGTACTTGTAAAACTTTAAACATCACCCGGTAACACGATCTCATTAGAATTAATAAAGCAACAACCATGAGTTCATACAGTCAATGGACCACTCGAAGAAGACTCAATCATAAAAATTAATTATTAAATATTACAAAGAGTCTCAAAAATGTTAATTAGTATGCCAAACAGGAAGATGATGTAAAAAGAGTGCCACAATTCTCCAAACCGGAGAGGCACGAAGCCCCCAAGTGACTAGTTAACATTCAAGGGGTCAGGGCAAAGTACGTAAAACCACAGAAGGAATATTAATGTCACCATTGGTCTGAATATAGACAAAACGACCATCATTCACACGTAATGGAATCAGCAAAATGTTATCAGGCCAATATACCCCTTCATAATGAACTCAGTCATAAGGACAAATTGTATATACATACAAATCTATATACATACAAAACTAATGTTGGGTTCAAGGAAGGTCCAGTCTGTCACTTAGAACAAAATTGTTAGCAGAAGCCCAAACTTAAAAGGATATTACGAACGAGGGTAAAGAAGCCTAATAATAGGTACTTCAGAAGTCGCCACAACGGATTCAGAACAGAGGAGTCAGAGCTAGAAATTCAGAATCCAAAAAACATAACAGCAAAATATACATGTCATGAGAAGGGGGGAAGGGAAGGCCAAAGGACTGTGTATACAAGGGGGTCAAACAACTGATAGAATAGGGCCAAGAAATAACCACATGACCACAGAAGACCTCGTGACCAATTCCAAAATGAGCATTTTTTGCAGTATAACCACACTACTAATGATATGGGGTGGACTGTGATTGAACAGGTCAACAGTAAAAGGAATATTCAGAAAGCCCTTTTTGAAAAAGAACAAAGATGGGTGTACCGTCTTGGGACAAATACATTAGGTTTGAATGACCATATTCCGTGGACAAATGTCATGCAGAACTAATTTTTTGTAATTATCTGCTATTTTGGAATTGGTCACGAGGTCTTCTGTGGTCATGTGGTTATTTCTTGGCCCTATTCTATCAGTTGTTTGACCCCCTTGTATACACAGTCCTTTGGCCTTCCCTTCCCCCCTTCTCATGACATGTATATTTTGCTGTTATGTTTTTTGGATTCTGAATTTCTAGCTCTGACTCCTCTGTTCTGAATCCGTTGTGGCGACTTCTGAAGTACCTATTATTAGGCTTCTTTACCCTCGTTCGTAATATCCTTTTAAGTTTGGGCTTCTGCTAACAATTTTGTTCTAAGTGACAGACTGGACCTTCCTTGAACCCAACATTAGTTTTGTATGTATATAGATTTGTATGTATATACAATTTGTCCTTATGACTGAGTTCATTATGAAGGGGTATATTGGCCTGATAACATTTTGCTGATTCCATTACGTGTGAATGATGGTCGTTTTGTCTATATTCAGACCAATGGTGACATTAATATTCCTTCTGTGGTTTTACGTACTTTGCCCTGACCCCTTGAATGTTAACTAGTCACTTGGGGGCTTCGTGCCTCTCCGGTTTGGAGAATTGTGGCACTCTTTTACATCATCTTCCTGTTTGGCATACTAATTAACATTTTTGAGACTCTTTGTAATATTTAATAATTAATTTTTATGATTGAGTCTTCTTCGAGTGGCCCATTGACTGTATGAACTCATGGTTGTTGCTTTATTAATTCTAATGAGATCGTGTTACCGGGTGATGTTTAAAGTTTTACAAGTACATATTCTTTCGTGTTGTCTGTTACCTTGACAACGCCTGTTCTAGTCGAGTCATTCTGAGTTGCTATCCGCCTCCTGATTGGATTAGTGAGGAATAGTTTTCCTCCATTTCCTCTGATTGGCTATTAGCCAACCATTCTTTTAATGACAGCGTTCTCGTTGATTGGTTCCTTTCCACAGGGCAATCTAACATGAATGCCGATGATTGGTGTAGCCTACAGCAGTAATCACGCCCACCCCGAGCTTCGCGCTCGTTGTGTATTGAGCCCATCTTCTTCCGGGGCTTTATTAATGACGTCCATTCGGGTCACGGACGATCTTCAGGGTCCGGTCTAGAGAGACTTCTCCTAGGTTCCAAACGGGTGCCTGGCGGACAGGGCGTGAGTCACACTTTTCATAAGATAAGTACGCTCCGATGTTAGTGGTTTGCATTAGGCATTCTCATCTAACGTTGTTTTCGCTCATTCCTTAGGTTGTGCCAATGCGTCATCACCCCTTTCCCGAGACCTATGGTGCACTGAGTGTTAGCACCTACTGTAAGATTTGTTACCTATCAACTAGCGTTATTTTTCTTGCCCTACGAGCACCATGTCTATCGGATTATGTAGGTATAGTACACGTAGTAGTCGATAATAATTTTTATGGGGCATTTGTATGGTTTTATGCTCATATTTTGGTTTTTACAATCCACGCCATTTGGCGTGATGAGGGACTATGGCCCTCTGATGTTTCACGGCACTCATGTAATATGAGTAGGTGCACGAGATCACTATTCTTGACACTTGTGTTCGAGCTATGGCTATCTTAGCATCCCGAAGAGCACCATTATATGTTATTCTTGTTATAACAACCATCTAGGGCATATTGAAATAATCTTTCGTTGTTTTTGTCTCCTATTTGTTTGTTTGTCCGTTTTGCATCTTTTGCAGAATAAACTCGGTTCCGCTTTAAATAGAGGGAATCTTTTTAGTGTTCTGATTTTTTACACTAACAATCCTTGGTTAGGGTGGGCCTTAGTGCGCCCATACCGCCGGGTTGATTTACCACACCTTTGGTCCTGACGAATGCCTGACGAACGGTCAATTAAAGGCAGAAACATGTTGACCTACACTTTGGGGATAAAAATGGACTTTTAATTTGGTCCTTTATCTCACACTTGTTTTTAATCACGTCTAATTGGCAAATAAATAAAAGATTTTTTGTTACATTTTGGACTTTTTAAATTCACCTATTTCACTTCTCACCTATTTTTCAACCAGCTCCGCAGTAACACTGGCGTCGTAGCACACTAGGGTGGCATTCGGCCACTCCTGGTGGGGCCCGATGATGAAGCATGTCACCAACTAGGTTGGTGAGTGAGGGCTTTCAGAAAAACCTAAGGTGGTTTCATTCTGTTTAGTTAACACTATATTTAAGAAGGATATTTGTGTGCTCCTCTTGTATTAGTGTCACACTCCTTTGTTGTTTATTTCATTTTAAAGGTACACACGCACTAAGCATAATATGTTACACGAGAAAGGAAAACAGTCATGTGAGGGTGTGCAATACTGTTCATAACATTGCTTGATAATACGTAGTGCAGATTAGAAATGAGCATTTTTCTAACACATCGATTTGGATAATGAAAGATCCCCTGCCAAGTGACGGTGGCTGTTACCATGTCTACCTGGGATTTAATGTTCCATTACCTGTTTTATGTGCTGTGTGTATAAGTGCCAAGCAAAAACTGTTTATCCCTACATCATCATGATGTGATTCCAATAAAAGCAACAGGTCCTGTTAATGTCTTTTCAAACACATCAATATTGGTTTTCCTTTATGAGATTTACCTTTATTGTTCATTTTAGAGAACAAATCAAAAACATCATATTTCCCCAAAGCTGATTATAGCCTTGTGTGGTGTACTATAGCTCTCTTCCTGTGGTATGCTGGACTCATGACCCGGGTGAAAAATATTTCAAAACTAATTCGAAGTTCTGTTGTATGTTCTATACACTTGAGAACTCCAACTGGCAGACTGAGGGAGGAGAATGGACAAATGCTTTCAATGTCTTATTAAAAATCTCCTACAGCGCTCTCAGAGAGACAAAATCGAAGCGCTTTTAAGCTCCTAAGTCTCACTTTCGGGTACTATAGGCCAAGCATAAAATGTTCTCGGGGCTCAATCATCAAACCTTTAAGGAGCAAACTTATTTAAAAGAATAAGGCAAGCAAAGTCCAAACCATGTTTAAATAACAGAAAAATGTGATAATGGGTACATGAAGAAGAAAATGGCTGTAAACATTACATTGAAAATTCAGGTGAGTGTCTGTAAACATACAAATCTATAGAAATTAATGTTATGCTGCAAGAAACGATAAATCGACTATCTTCGAATTATGCTTCTAAATCCAGACTATAACATGTTTATGAAATTAATGGGCAATGCATTGGCATCTATGGTTGGGAGTGTGGTGGGTAGGGAGCAGAATGGGTTCATACCAGGTAATCTACATTAGCTGTACAGATGGATGCTGTTGTTAGATAAAACAACATATTTTCTTGGTAAGAAGGAGAGGGGTCTCTTGCTTTCTTGGAAGCTGAAAATACATTTGTTCCTTTTATATATGGTGAACAGAGACTTCCTATGGCCCACAAAAAATGTGTGTCATTCCAGGTCACCAGGTCAATAGTCCAAATTAATGTTAATACTTTATCCCAACTAATTGTCAGAGGATCAACTGAGGATAAAATTTAGTAACAAAATCTCACAAGGTAATTTCAGATTTAAGGTTTTTTGTATACAATTACATGCACCATTCAATTTATGTGGGATTTTTTTCGTATTCTGTAAGAAAATATATTATTTGGGGGAGGCAGTTGCCACCCTCAAGGAATATTAACACTAACTGGTCCGGGTTAATTTAAAAGTCCCTAAATTAACCTAAGCTCAACCCCCTTGTAGCTTTGGCACCCAGGTTTCATTTGTGGCTATGTGTAAAGTATATATGGAGTACCAAAACAGTAATAAAGAAAATATACCAAACAATAAAAATCACAAACCAAATTTGAAACATAAAGAAACCTTTAATAAACAAAATGACACCAAAACGATACAAAATCCAATAAGGGGAATTGGAGATATTAATTTTTAAAGAGCACCAAAAAGCACTAAGCTCCAATGAAAGTCTATGGAACAGGTCCTAGGTGCAATTTCAGGTTAACTGTGATGGAGTGCAGGTTGGATACCCCTAGCAGGTTCAAAGATTTTACCTTCTGACTTATGGCCTGACTTAGATCTTGGTGGGACTCCCATCGTACCTCCATGGTGGCGTTTACAAGTACTCTATCAAGCTGACAGATTCCCACCCACCCTATTTAGATGTGGGCTGGCTGATCCTTCAACCGCGTTGACAGAGTGTTTTGTGTCGCATAAGCGGCTCACCTCCGACAACAGGGCAGACTCCTCTGCTGGCTAACATTACTCTGCCGCCATCAGGGTGGCAGGATTGTGCAGATCCTATTTAGATTTCTCAGTTGTGCTGGCATTGTCCTAGTGGCAGATGCCGTGACAGCAGGATTATGTAGTGGGACATGTTCAACATTGTACTATTTCTGTAGCTTTTGAATGGATGCTACCATCACACACCTAATGTGTATTGGCTAATTGTTTTCACCTGAATCCCACACTATAAAACACACTCCATTTCAAATCATGATGCTTTACCATTCTACTGCAGCAGAACATTGTTCCTGAGAACTTTTTCAGTGGTCAGCTTTTATTTATTTGCTTTTTCTGTTTCTTGTTCATGTTTTCTTTTTTAATTCATTATCTTGTGGGTTAATAAATGCATTTAAGTTAATTATTTGATAATAGCAGGTAGGAGAAATCCCTATTTTACTGAGTGAGAATTGCCAGTGATTGTAGATGAAATTATTAGAGTAGAGCCACAATTGTTTGGAGCCCAAGTATGAAATACAACTATAACTCAGAAAATGCAAATGTGGGCCAAAACAGTTGACAGAGTGAATGCTGTAGCAAGCATCATGCACACACAGGCTGAAATTAGGAGAGCTAGAATGACCTGCAGGAGAGAGTGTGTTCCCTTGCCTCCACGCATTACCTGGTGGCCCAGAGGACTGGTGGTGTTCTCCCAGCACCCCTTACAACTTTATCCCTGGAAGGAGAAGGTCTTCCAGATCCTACAACCTGAAGGCTTGACAGGAATCTCTAGTGCAGTGGAGGCTGGTAAGTTATACTTTTGAATGTGTCACTAAACCTAAATGTCATTTTTGATTTTAATTTAGCTGTTAGTAATGTGTTAAACATTTAAACCTTTTTATCTTTT
The DNA here is from genome assembly GCA_963921515.1 of Calotriton arnoldi. Classification (NCBI taxonomy): domain Eukaryota; kingdom Metazoa; phylum Chordata; class Amphibia; order Caudata; family Salamandridae; genus Calotriton; species Calotriton arnoldi. The sequence continues at coordinate 1,368,452 of CAWUFW010002315.1, read as the reverse complement.
TTTAGGACATTTGTAGCATTACTGTTGTTTCTCTAAATTTACTAATTGTTAATGTGTTGTCTAAATGTGTGTTTTTCTTCATGTTTTATTTTTTGTTTTTGCCTTCTCTGTTTGAATGCATTTTTTTGTATTTAAGATTGCAGGTTTCAATCTCCATTAAATTGCTCATGATGTTATAGTGCCTGTAAGTGTTTTTTTCACCTAATAATATATGTCATATATGTGTTTAATATTGTAAAAGTCTATTCTTTTTTTATGGCATATTTTTACCAGGTATGCTTAACTTACAATTTTTCTAGTGTTCTTATTTTTTTATTGAAATGACTACAACTACCACGATGCCTTGTTTTGGTAATATTGCGGTGTTATTTTGGTCATTCGCTCATTTCATTCATATTTTCACTTATGTTAAATTGTTATGCATTTATTAATCTTCATTCTATACTATGTTTTGAAAGGCTTTTTTGTTTAATTTTGTATGTTGTCATGTTCTTGTTATTTTATTGAATTGATGTTATTTGTTTCACCAATCAAAGTATGTTGACTTAAAACCTTTAATGTATTTTTTTTTTTGAATGGTTAATATAAGTTATTTTTTAAATAAATGTACTTTGCAATGTTTATATCAATTTCAATTTTCTTTAGTCGGTCAGTGATCTGGCTGAGCGTGAGGAACTACAGAACTATGAGTTCCAGCTATACATGGACCCTGGAGACGGCGCCTGTAATCTCCCTCACCTGTGCTGCCTGCAAGCGCTACAAAGTGCATCAACGATTCCTGCAGCATGGGGAAATCTTTCTATCTGGCTGAGTGTGGCAGATTTACAGAACTATGAGTTCCAGCTATACAGGGCCCCTGGAAGCAGCCCTGTCATCTCACACTCCTGTGCTGCCTACAAGCGCTACAAAATGAATCAATGCAAGGGCCAAGTGTGGGCCACACCTGGGCTGCGCCCGGGCCAAGGGCGGGCCCATCTGTATCAGTCAGACACAAGAGGAGGCAAGGCCGGGCCCCCCCCCTCTTGCCTCTGTGAAATCTGAGTGGGTGAACTCAGACTGTAAAGTCATCATTTTACACATTTGTTTATTGTCATTTTCAAAAATGTTGCAATGCAGTACAGAATAAGTTCCGAATCATATTTCCGGGACTAAAGCTATTAGTAATACAGTTCAGTAATACAGTTCAAAATAAGTACTGAATCAGTTTTTTAGATCTACAATTTGCAAACAATCACCTGCCAGGGATAGGGTTACTTCAGGAGCTCTAAATGCCTTAAAATAATAATAATACATGTTTAGAATATATATAATAAAATATAAACATTAAGTCCATGTGTGTCTAAGGCTTATGATTGGATGAAGTAATACTGGCCCTTTCTCTTCTTAACCTACCTCTAGGTAGGTGGTTTTGTCATCTTCGAGGGGACCTGTATGAGCCTCTGCACCCCTGTACACCAGCAAGCCCCAGTTCACTGGAAGGAGGTTTGACTTCTTCCCTTTCCTTTTTGGCACCTCGGTTGGAAGTCAGGGTTCAAACAAGTGCAATGTTTATATGATGACTAATGCCATTTATCCTACTAAGATGTTCAATTTTCTTAATTTTACCCTGTTAGGCCTTGGAATCGCTCAGTTCACATTTCTCCTCTTTACTGTGCTGTGTTGAATGTTTGGTGTATTTTATTTTTCATTTCTAATTTTTTTCTTCAATTCAGGACATCATTTTACCTGCTTTTTAAAGTAGTTTTGAGTGTAATTTTAAATGTGTTTGTAATTTATTATAATAGTACTGAAAGGTATTTTCATTCTATTAATTTCCTTTTCCCTTGCATCCACTCCTGTAAGTCCAGATTATGAGGAGCAGGCTGGCTCATCTGGTCTGCCTGGGCAGACAGCTCCAGTCAGTGTCACCCAGCCTACACCTCCTACCTCAACTGTTACCACACCTCAGCCTCGGGATACCTCCAGTTCCTGTGTCCAAAGGAACACCATACCAATCTTGTGCCCCCCATTCCTGGCTGCTGTATATCCAAACCACCACTGCCTCCAGTTAATCCAGGATCCAGTGGGATGGAGCACACTGGGTCAAGGGAACAGGATAGAGGGGGTAGGGTTCGTGATAGGGATCTGTTGGCCAGCAAAGTGAGACCACTGGGTTCATTGTCACCCAGGCGACCATCGACCAAGTTTTGAGATCCCACAATCAGTCTCAAGGCATGATGGGCCAAGTCCTTACAAAACTTCGAGAGATGAAGCAGTTGCAAAGGGAGCACAATGTTCAGATGGAAAATCTCAACTTGAAATTGGGCTCCCTGACTGGCATGCTACATGATTGATTGGCCCATATGTGAGGGCTTTTCCAGCAACATCTTCCCCTTTCTGTGGTCCAACAACATCTGGGCCTACTACATCTGCCTCAGCCACAGAAATGGAGGCCCTGCCACAAGAGAAAACACCTGCACCCACCTCAAACCCTGCAACTGTGGATCCACCAGTCCCCCTCAGGAGGGGACGTTCATCTGGACCAGCAGGAGAGGATGGCAAGACCTCCACCACCACCAGCAACAGACGCAGAACCTAATTTCCTCCAGTGTGTGACTAGCATGCACTCTGTGGACTATTTTCTGGACAAATTTACCTTTTTGATGCCAGTTGTGTTTCAGACATTGAATTTCAAACAATTTTGGCTCTTCAATAATAGTTTTATTCACCATGATAGAGTTTAATTTTTTTTGGTTTTCATCTTGTTTTTTAATTGTGTTTATACATGTATAATTTACACATTACCTTTTTAAAGGATTTCCATTTGTGGCACAGTTTCTTTTTGCAAAGAATGATGGTCAGATATCAAATGTATGATTAACCTATGCAGTAAAACCAAATACATTTATGGTAGTACATTACTTTACTGTAAAATTCTCACTTATGTTGCTGTGGATATATTAAACAATGTTGTAATGTTTTTCAAATGCAGACATATGAACCCTGGGAGAGTGCGGAGACGACAGCCTCAGGTGTACTGCCCATTTCCAGACCTTGCCACCATGGAAGAAAGGGATACCATCAAGAAGTTCAGATTGAATAGGAAAACTATACTGGATTTATGTCATCAGCTGGAGCCAGATCTTCTGCTTCACAACAGAAATCCCACATCTATTACACCAATTGTCAAAATCATGGAGTTCTTCCTTTTGTGGCCACAGGATCCTTCCAATACACTGAGCCATATCTGGTGGAATGTCACAAACAACTTGCAGCGCTGTACTTCAAGAAGTTCTTTCTTCTATGATCAGACACATCAACAGCTTCATTCAGTTTCCATGGAAGCAGTATTTAGCCAATGTTAAATGGGACTTTTACGCTTAAGCTCACCAACCACATGTAATTGGAGCAATTGATGGCACACATATTGCCTTAGTGCCACCACACGCCAGAGAACAGGTTTACCATAATCGGAAACACTTTCATTCAATCAACGTGCAAGTTGTCTGCCTTGCAGATCTGTATGTCACAAGCATATGTGCGTGTTTACCCGGCTCTGCCCATGATTCCTTCATACTACAGAACAGAATCATACCCCAGCAAATGTTACAACTTGTACCTGAGAGGGCCTGGCTTGTTGGTCAGAATAAACGTTCATGATATTGTTTGGGCAATATCTACTTGAAGCATCTGCAAATGTGTTACTTTTTTGGCACTTTTTTTGTCTTCCAACAAGAAGACTCATCTTATCCCAAACAACCATGGTTGTTGTCACTGCTGAGAAATCCAACAAAGGCAGGAGAGGTCTGCTTCAATGAAGGCCAAGGAAGAATACAAAGGCCAGTGGAGGAGGCCTTTGTGCTCCTAAAGGCCAGATTTCGTTATCCTGACAAAACTGGTGGAGCCATTCAATACTCACCCAATAAGGTGTACCAAATCAATGTGCCCTGCTGCATGCTCCATAACATTGCCCTGTGATGGAACATCACTTATATCGCAGAGGATGGAGTCAATGGAGAGCCACCGGGTGAGGATCCTGGAATGCCAAATGATGATGACAGTGGTGAAGAGGAAGAAGTTGACTTATGTCAAGATGTAATTGACAACTTCTTCTTGTGTGTCTAAATATATATTAACATGTTATCACTTTTACCATTATACCACCTATTGATGTGATGATGATAGAAGTTTGCGTTGGTAATTGTTAGGAAGGGCAGGTTTAGGGAAATTGTGGGCAAAGGCGTCTGTTCAACAAAGTTTTGCAACATTGACTAGTGTGTTCAGTTACCTTGTTTATCTTGGATTGTTTTGTGAAACAGTGTCCTCCAAAAGTTAACTTTATTATGTGTCCATTTTGTTATGATAGATTGGTAATGTTTGTGTTTTGATCTGTTTTAGGTTCTGTCACCATGTCATCTTCATTTGAACATTTCAGAGTTGTGACATTTGCAGGTATATGGTGCTGTTTTGAAGTACAAAGGGAACAAGGGTTGATCCTGGGAAAGACTGACACAGATATTGGTTGTACAAATCTTGTACCAAGGCAACTTGCAACATGATTGAATGGAAGATTTAAAGATTACAGTGGACTTGTTCTATGCTGTGTGTTTGCACTAAGCCAATATGTGTGCCATCATTGGCTCATGCAACATGTGTTAGTGGAGCCAAATCATCGTTATTTTCCATACCATGGCCTAAATTCTCATGGTCTGTAATGTGTATTAAGCTGTTGATATGTCATAATTGTGGAAAAGACTTCTTGTAGCGCACCACTGAAAGATGTTTGTGACATTCCACAAGATACTGCTACAGTGTATTCGAATGATCCCTTAGCCATATAATAGAGTACTGCCTTGAACATGACTAATGGTGTTATTGATGTGGGATTCCTATCGGGAGCCAGAAGATCAGGTTCCACCTGATGACATATATGAAGGATAGTGTGCCTATGGAATCTTTTCTTTTTTAATGATTACCTGTTCTTTCATGGCAGCAAGGTCTGGAAATGGCCTGCAACATTGGTACTGCGGTGTTCTCCCTCTCCCTGGGTTCATATATTGTAATGTTTTTGGGACAATATGACAAACGCATCTTTACTGTCATTTAATAAAGTTAATAGTTGTTGATTTGTGGGGGTTTTTTTGTCATTTGTGGCAAATGTTAGGAACCTTACCTATATGGAATGTTCTGGGGAATTGATATTGGTTGATATTCACAAATGTATGATGGAGGGAAAATTAAGGAGTAAACGAGGTTAGGAATACAACAGCAGTGTTTGAATTTGTGATTATTTCTATTTATTTAACATGACCAAATCAACTGAAAAAGGGTGAACACAACTTAAGAAAAAACAAATGAGATTTGTCAGTCATGGTGGAAGTCCAATGTCCAAAATACAACTGGCATCAGAAAAAGTTATTGCATCCAGATATAGTTCACAGAGTGAATAGTAGGCACGCACTGGAGGAAATAAAGTTGGCGTCTCTTTGTGCTGAGGGTCTTAGGATCCTGTCCTGCTGACTGTCTGGATGGATGTTACATATTAGCAAGGACTAGGGTAAGTGCAGCTGGTTCCGCCTGTGGCAAGACCTCCCATTCAGTGGATGCCACAGCTATACTTGGGCTAGGGCGAGATAGTGTTGGGCCACAGAAAGGGGAAGATGTTGATGGAAAAGCACTGCACACATGGGCAAAGACGTTGTGCAGCACACCAGTCAGGGAGCCCAAATTGGAGTTCAGGTTCTCCAGCTGAACAGTGTGCTCCCTTTAAAGCTGGCCAAACTTCCAGAGCTCGGTGACAACCTGGCCCATCATGTCTTCAGATATTTGACTGGCTCTGAAAAGTCAATTGATGGTGTCCTGGGTCACACTGATCCCAGTGGCCTCACTTAGCTGGCCCACAGATCCCCTCTCACCAACCCTACCCACACTAGCAAGTGCCCTTTACCCTATAAGTCCCATCCCACTGGTTCCTGTCTGGACTGGAGGTGGTGTCTGCTCATCAGCACGCAGGACTGTGAGGCACAAGATTTGAGTGATGGTGCTTGGGCCACAGGAAGGGAAGGCATCCATGGGAAGTGGTGGTGTCACAGCTGAAGTGGGAGGCATAGGTGTGAGCTGAGAGAACCTCACTGGAGCCATCTGCCCTGGCAGACCAGATGGGCCAGCCGGCTCCTCTTCATCCAGATTTTCATATGGCCAGTCCTCCCTGGAAGCTTGATCCTGGGTTAAGTGGGGGTATCCTCAGTAGTGGCTGGGGGCCCCTGTGGTATGGCGGTTGGACCTATAATGAATGCAAAACACCATTTTTTACAAGTCTGGATTATACATCAAAGAAGATAGAAGCTAAAGAAGAAGCAACCTTAAAGGATGAGGACAGGAATGTAATGAATATACCTTTCTTTGGAATTAGAATACATCACAAAAACTGTTTCAATTACACACAAAACAGATTTTATAAAGGCTGGTAAAAAGATATCCTGCAATGGAAACATAGAAATTAGGGAGTATACATGAAATATACCAAACTTCGAACACAACACAGTAGAGTAGAGAAATGTGAAATCAACCATCCCAAGGACTAGCAGGCTAAATATCTGGCAAGGACAACTTAGAAGGAGGTTTAGCATTGGTCATCATATTAAAATTGCTGATTCAAAATGTAGGCAATGCCACTTGATCTGAGCATACAAATTTACACACCTTACCGTTTTTAGCTCAACACACTTTGATTTGTTAAACATATGACATCAATTCAATTCCATACCAATAAAAGGATAACATACAAAATTTAGGCCAAACACATTACAAAGGAGAACATCAAATAGGAATTGCATACATAACACTTTAACATGTGGATATATGATAGTAAAGAAAGAATGGGCAAAACAATTTTGGTATATTCTTTTCACAAACCTGAAACAAGGCATCATGGCAGGTTTAGTTATTTCAATGATTCATTAGCAACACTTGCTAAATTGTTAATTGACCATACCTAATAAACATGTTAGAAGTACAGACATTTAGAAAAGGATACACATATCTGAAATATGTGATTTGGTATACACTCACTTACATGCACCATTGCATCATATGAAATGTGATGAAGATTGAGACCTGTACTCTTATATACAACCAAAACACATTGTAACAAAAAAGAGACAAAATTAGGCAGATACTTCTAGGTTTCTATGTTTGAAAAAGGTGGGAAGCACATTAGCACAGTTAAATTAAAAGCATCAAGGGCGCTTAGGTTTAGTGACACATTCAAAAGTTTAACTTACCAGTCTCCATTCCACCAGGGATTGCAGTCACGCCCTCAGTATGTAGGATCTGCAAGACCTTCTCCTTCCAGGGCATGAGTTGTAAGAGGGACCTGGGAGAACCACCACCAACCTGCTGGTCCCCTTGGTGACGCTTGGAGGCCAGGGAACACACCCTACCTCGTAGGCCGTTCCATCTCTTCCTGATTTCCCCCTGTGTGTGCAGGTTGTTTGCTACAACATTCACTCTATCAACTATTCTGGACCACATTAGCCTTTTGTGAGCATTTTCTAAGACAGGAGGGGTATTTTGGATTTGAGCTCCAAACAAATGCCACCACAGTCTCCCAGCCACATAAAATACACACACACACACACACACAGCATATGTATGGGAAAGGAAGGACCAAAGATATGGAGACTGAACAGATTTAACAAAAGGAAGACCTTTTATGTTGCTTCACATTCAGGGATTATGGTTAAAAAGAAGCCTCTGCACCTGTCCTCCTACTCTGCTGCCACTAAGGAGACAGTATCGTAAGATTTGTGTGTTGTGGTTGAAGCCATTCTGAACTAGGTGTAGGGGCGTACATTGGGTACACCTTTTTACCAGCATGGCCTTATGCTCTGCTGATGAACATCAATAAAATTGTGGCCCACCTCCATTGAACATAGAGAATAATAGGCGACCAAGGGAAAATGATAGGATAGGGCATGCCAACAAATGTACAAAAGCTGCAAGAAGTAACAGAATCCTTGCCAGACAAAAGTGTTTTTCCATAAAAGATGCATTTTACGTGATTGAGTTATGTTGTGCATTTATCACCCCTTTTGTGTCAACAATGTTTGAGCTTTATTGTCCTTTGTCAGTGGTTGTTGATTACTGTCACCACAGAAAGCATCAGGGAGAATATATGCGTATGTCAGTACAGGAACATGTCCCAACCAAACAGGCATTGAATTAATGTAAACAAAAGCTATTGGAGACATAATGCTCTTTAGTTGTAACAAAGGAGTAATGTGGTAGTGTTCTTTGAGATCGTGTGGATATCTTCCGAGGTCAAAATTATCTTTGTTTTTGTATTATTTTTAATTTGTTTTCAATTTGTTGGCTTGATGCAATCAGACATCACAATTTTCTTACTTTATTGATTTGGAGCCCTTTATGCTCAGACTTCTTATCCCCCAAGCAATCACATGATATTCCCAGCGGAACCACTGGAAACCTGCACGTGGCGAAGATTTCCAGGCATTCTAGTTCAGGCAGAGATCTAAATCTGTAGCCATACTTTTACATGTTAAGGATGTATATGCCCCAATATGTGCACAAATAAGAAATTGGGTGCTAGTTGCCTTAATCAATATTTTTACTGTTAGACTTAGTTCACGTCAAACTGACGTAATTATTCTGAATTCTTAACATCAGCCACACATAGCTGAGCCAATTTCTCTCAAAAGATTCAGCATGATTTGAGGGCACATGAAACACAAGCACAGGCTGTTGTTTAAGTTCCAACTATTTTCAAAACAAAACAAAAACCTGGAAAGGTTTTGAAAAATGTGTCATGCTGCAGCTGCAGTGAGGCATGGCGAGCCAAATAAGAGCCTGGCTGAAGTTCATTCATTGCTGTGGGCAAATGTTTGAGCTGCCTGCCTGTCGTGTAACAGTATGGTCCACACACTGCAGTTCAGCAGGTCTGCCGTTTCACTGCTCCTTTTAACTGGTGTCTCGTTTCTCCCTTGTTGCCTGCTGCGGCAAAGCCTTGAGCCAAATGTCACCCTTATATGAGGATAAGCGGGTCTGGAAGCAAAGGGGGAAGTCACCTTCTGTTCGCCTACATAAACCTACATGAAATCTGTATCTTGTTCTGGTATGTTATCATCTAATCTACTCAGCGCCAAAATATTAGCAGCAATGTGGTTAAAACGATGCCAGGGACCTCAAAACAACATTTTGTACCGTACTCTCGAAAAAAAAACAATATATATTGAGAGATACATTCACAACAAGTCTCAGGAAATCTATTACCCAAATGAATAACAATAATAAACAAAGATGCTGTACTGAATCCAAATGTGAGGAAATGTACAATCACATGAATAAACTCCTACTACCTTTGTGCATTGAGACATGAGAATTCGAGCTATTTAAACCCGCAACTGTAATATACATCTATACGTTCTATGATACAGCGGGAAACCAGAAAGACAGTGGGGGCTATTAACCTAAAGGACACTCATGAGAAATAAAGATGCAACAACACAGTGCCGCCAAAATGCTTGCGGTGATGCACAAGATAATGTCCTTTTCAGACAAACTGTGATATGAACAGGGCGAGGCATCACTCTCCATGAATAATTCACTGTTTAGAATCCACCATTGCTACACTTCTCTCTAGAGCTAATCAGAGAACAAAATCTGGAATAGAATTATGGGTGGGCGTTAACTCTAGTAATTCTGTCTAGCGTAATCACCTGGAGTTACCTAAGAACTCCACGAGATTATGTGAAATTATGCGATAAAGGTAATTCTGCATTTACTGCTATTTCTTAGCGCAAAAATGCACCTTTGCATCCAAAATGGACGCGAGGATGCATTTTTGCACTAAGAAATATCTTTAATTGCAGAAGAACATGATTGGCAAGTATGAACAGCCATTCGCGCCTGCTAAATGTACTCTTGGGGTAAGTTTTTTCCCAAATTAATCCCGACATTGACCACTATTTTCTTTGCACAAAATGCACCCTCACGTCCAAAATGGATGCAAGGATGTATTTTTGCGCTAAGAAATAGTGCTAAATGCAACAGAACACGATTAGTGAGCACGAGTGGCCACTCGCGCTTGCTGAATGTGCTCTTGCTGTATGATTTTTCCTCCCAAATTACACAAGCAGAAGTAATTGCATAATTCCGGGTGAAAGTGTAATGCTGAATTACTGAAATTACTCCGATTACTTTGGCATAATAGAAATTCTGCCCAAGCCTAATTAGAATGAGCATTGCAGAAAAAGGTGACGCCCTGTTTTACCCTTAAGAAAAACATAATACCAGGACTTACAATGAAGCAAAACGTGTCACTTTTGAATGGTATGAATAACTGCAGTATGAATGATACATTATGAAATGAGAATTTTTCTATTCCAACTGTGATGAAACTAGTGACCTGTGAAATACACTCCTAGACAATGACAGAGATGAAGGGCTATTACTGACAAGACGCACTCCTAAGACTCATTAGCCCAGTGATACTTACCGGAATGTTGTTGGAAGGTGACCTCAATACATGGGGGGTGACTCGCTGGTCGGTGAGGTCAGCGTAGGCTTTGGCCTTTATTTACCTGGCAGAAGACTATCCCCAATTTAAAGATCTCTGCCTTCTACAGCTTCATTAAAGGCACTCCTCCTTTCTATAGCAGGCACCTTATTTGATGCACCCGTTTGGCAAACCATATTGTTTATTGAAAACAAAATCCAAAGCAGGAGTTTGTTCTCAGAAAACATATAAATTACAGTTTTTACCTGCACATAGGGTTATTGTGCTTTTTCATTAAACAGGACCAACATTTCTTGAATTAGCAGTTTCAAGTAGTGAAAACGAGTAAATATTGGACCTCTCAAAATAGGACAAAGCGATGACCAAAGTGACCTTGCACCCCTCTAGGGGATGGACCATTAGGTCAAGGATATATGAGGGCTCTCAAAGCAAACTCAAGGAGATGATGCATGGAGCACTGAAACTTTCCCCACACTGACGCCCAGTCACAGATCTTGGTTGAATCTATCATCGTTCTTTAGCTCACTTTGCCACCCCAGTTCAGACCCAGTCATATGCAAATCAGTCTTGACCCTGCTCCTCATGGGAACAGTCCAGCCTGAACTGCCAATCCAGGTCTTCTCTGGACTGGAAACAAGCATCCTGGGACCGGTTTCGAGGTAGAACCCCTCATCAGATAGGCTAGCTTGAATACAGTGGCAAAGTGAGCAAGGGACCCATGTCTGGGCATACCCTGCCAACTTAGGGTGAACAAAGCAAAGGAGATGATGGACTGAGCGCTGAAACTTTTCAGACACTCATCCCCAGTCAGAGATCTGGGTTGAATCCATCATCGTTCTTTAGCTCACTTCGCCATCCCAGTTCAGACCCAGCCATATGCAAATATTTCCCCAAAACCAGTCCCAGGACCGAGCAGCGCTTCACCCACTCCAAGCGCCCCTCGATGTCGGAAGCTCCAGCCGGAGTGAGAGCCAGCCCCCGCATTTCTCTACCAGGTTGCGCAGAGATGGCAGTTACAACCCAGTGGCTCGTTGTGGCATCTCCTGAGTCGTCCTTGTGAATTTGGGGCCGACAGGGGGCACAGCAGGCCCCCATGACCTGAGGGGAGTGGCTTAGCCCCCTCCGCAGTTTTGTCGACGGCTGCGCCTGCGTCTGCAAGCAGCAGCTCCATAGCCTGCTGCGGGGATCTTGAGTGCTTAGAAACCAGCTACAGGATGGGAGGGAAACCCTCAACGGAGGTCCCGGTCCCGCTCAGGCCCCCAGGAGTTACAGTGCCCTACATTGTGTAGTGAGATGGGCATGTAAATTGTAGAAGCACAGGAGTGCAGTGGCTTTGTATTTAGGGAGCAGAGTGGTGCCTCTTGCACAATAAAATGTGGTGATTAACGTGTATCCGACCTGCTGCATTTGATGACCTAAATGTGATGCCCTGGAAAAACTTGTTCTTACAACAAGATCTAATTATTATGTACCAAGTGATGGTTTAGGGTGTCTTGTATGACATGCACCTTATAAGTAGTGCTTCAGTGCACTACATGTATTATGACCATTGCCTAGTGGCAAAGTGGTTTATGACCTACGCGATATTATGACAATTGCCTGTTGGCAAAGGGGTATCTGATCTATGTAATGTCGTGACCATTGCCTAGTTGGCAAAGTGAATTATGTGATTGTGGTCTAATGTGTTTTTGGTATAATACAAAGGATATTCTTGGTATAACCTTGTGTGGAGTTTCTTATTGTGGTGTATGTTGTGTGTCACTTGATGTTTGTGTGTTGGCAAATGCTTTACACATTGCCTCTGGAAAAAGCCTGACTGCTCTGCCAAGCTATCAAGGGTGGTGAGCAGGGGTTATCTTGTGTGTGTAACTCCCTTACTCTGACTAGAGTGGTGGGTTCTGCCTGGCTTATGTGCATACCCTATACAGCTACTCACACACCCATTCACAAACCTACAAAACCACTCACACAGCCACTCACAGATCCATACAACCACTCACATATGCACTCACACAGTCACTTACACACCGACACTTCCATGCATACAGAAACCTGGCTAACAGATGATTATGCCAGATACACTGGCAGCCCTCTTTGAAATTACTACCTACTTAACTCAAATAGACCTCAGGGTGAAAAGGGGGTAGCAGTTGTGGTTGTCATAAAAAAGCACCTGATTGTCAACAAACTCACTTCCTTATTGAGCTCCACAGTGAATAACTTAATAGTAAAACCTCCACCAGCCCCATACTTATTGTCCTCTTGTATAGGCCTCCAGACTCATGCAACAATTTCCTCAACTCTTAGCAGACTCTTTAGCCTCACTGACTATTGACTATGTGAACATTTTGCTTCTGGGAGACTTACATTATTGGGCAAATGAGGAGACAGTTGGTCATACTGCCATGGAAATATCCAATACTCTCATGGGTTTTAACTTTGCTCAACATTTGAATAAGGCTACACATGAAAAAGGTCACATATTAGACCAAGTCTGGTCATCCAACCCAACCATTTCGGACCATACGGTCTCGCCTTGAGCATGGTCAGATCACCACCTTATTAGGTTCTTATTGAAAAATTCCTACTGGTGGAAGCCTCCCCCATGTCCAAGATCCTTCTCTAGGAATTGGAATCGAATAAACTTTGAGACATTGTGTGATATTCTGGCTCTTTCCCTTCCTACCTCCACTGAGAACCTGGAAGAATCTGAGGAGGCACTAACAAACTGGTTGACAGCGGCCAGCGACACTCATGCCCCCTTACAAGAAATGAAAAAATAGCAGCGCCATGAAGCATCCAAATGGTTTTAGAGACTTTAAAGCTTGCTAAATTGGAACTTTGGCAAGCAGAACAGAAATGGAGAAACTCTTACTTGCCTGAATTGAGAAAAGCTTTTTGTCAGTGTTTGAAAAATTATAAAAAATTAATCTTACAGGCAAGGATACATTTTTTTTCTAACAAAATTGTGAATTCTGAAAATAAAACCAAGGTTATATTTGAGACAGTCAAGGAACTGTCAAATCCAGACAGAGTAACCACACCTTTTGTCCCCTCCCAAGAGCTATGCAAGCCTTGAATTCCTTCTTTATAGATAAAATAGATAATAAAAGATATTATCCATCCCAGCTCCTTGAATATAGCAACTCCACCTGAAGATAGTAACCCATGGGTTCTCTCGGCCTTTCCAGACATCAGCAGAGATCGCTTTCATGAAGTGTTGGCTAAAGTCTAATCTGGCTCTCCCAATGACATCTGTCTCCCCCAAGATTAAAAAAACAATTTTTTCCCACTTTTCAGATATAGCCATCTCCTTCCTCAACCAATCTCTTAGGCAGGGGAAGGTCGCTCTATCCTTCAAGGAGGCCGTAGTACTCCTCCTCCCAAAAAAAGCTGGGAGGATCCTACTGATTTGAAAAATTAAAGGCCCATCTCTTTACTTCCTTTTTTAGCAAACTTACTTGAGGCAGCTGTGGCCCAATACCTTAGTGCTTTTCTGGAGGAGTCCACTTTTCTTGATCCCCACCAGGCTGCCTTCCGTCCTGCTCATTCAACAGAGGCAGTTATTATGGCAGCCTTGGATGACTTAAGGGATGGAGTGGATAAAGATGTTACACAGGCACTAGTCATTTTAGATCTCTCCATTGCCTTTGACATGGTCGATCATTCTATTCTGATTGACCATGTCAGAACTGTTGGATTGCAGGGCACCGCCCATAAGTCTTTTCTAGAAAACAGAACTCAAGCTGTCCGCCTCTTTCCTTTCTGCTCGTCAAAAGTTCAGCTTAGTTGTGGAGTGCCCCAGGGCTCCTCCCTCTTTCCTCAGCTGTTCTATATCTATATATGGACTCTGATATACTCTCTCCATCAGCGAAAGGTTAACATATATAACTACGCTGATGACATGCAGCCGATCTTCACAATTGACAACACGCTAGAATCCAAGACCTTCTTTCAAAACACCATGCTCTACACCTGGGATTGGATGGATAACCATCAATTGAAATTGAACTCCGCACAAAACCGAGATCGTGATGACGAAGAACAAACTTCACCAATGGAACCCCTCTTTTTGGCCTTCGGAGATGGGCGCTCCTCCCCCTCCCAGGAATGTGGCAAAAAGTCTAGGCATCCTCATAGATGATGATTTATCTATGAAACCTCAGATAGGCATTGTGACCTCATCCTGTTTCCAGCAACTCTGGAAAATAAGGAAAATAAGAAGGTATTTCACCTTCAAACCGATTATTCAAATTTTGACTGCTTTATTAATGTCCAGTATCGACTATGCTAATGCTCTTCATATGGAACTCCCTTCTGGCCTTGCTAATAGATTGCAGATAATACAAAATCATGCCTCCAGGCTGGCCTTTCGGCAGCCTAGATATTTCCATATCAAACCCTTGAGAAAAAAACTGCATTGGCTTCCTGTAGTTCAAAGGTCCATTTTCAAAACAGGCTGCTTCATTTTTAAATCTCTCCATGGCAAAAGCCCTGCTTTCCTATCTTCCAAAATTCAGCACTTTATCCTTAACCACCAGTTCAGATCACCACACTTGAATCTACTCCTAGAAGCAAAAGAAAGAGACTGGGTGGAGCCATGATTTCGGTCTCTGCTTCCCACACTTGGAACACTTTCCCCCTTAAAATAAGATCTTCTGTGAACTACAAAGGATTCAGGAAAAAACTGAAAACTTGGCTGTTTAGACAAGCGTATGAATAATTCTGGATGCTGCAGCCTCTCTCTACCTCAGTGCCAAGAGACATGTCTGTTGTATGTGCGCTTAATAAGTGATCTATAACATAACAACATAACAAACACTCACATGCCCTTTCAGCCACTCACACATCCACTCACAGACCTCAAAACCACTCACACACCCACATAGCTACTCACACACAGGCACTCACATACCCACTCACACACCCACCCAATCCTTCACACACCCATTCAGCCACTCACACACCCACTCACAGACCTATAAACCAATCACACACCCACTCACAAACCCACACAGCCACTCACACATCTACACAACTACTCATATACCCACTCACACTCTCATACAGCAACCCACATACCCACTCACAGACACACAAAACCACTCACACACCCACAGCCACTCACACACCTAATTACACACCCACTCCCACACCCACTCACACACCCACCCATCCACTCACACACCCATTCACACAGAATCTAGCCAGTGGTGGCTCGCAGAGGTAGTGCTGCGGGGCAGTGGGGAGGGGGAGGGGCAGGGTGGGGGGGTAGTGGACTCAGACATACGACAGAACGGAGTAAACTAAGTAAATAAATAAATAAAACTATTTAGCCTGCATGCGCTGCATCACCGAGGAAATACTGCACAAGATCACCTCTGGTACCATTTATCCCATTGGTTAGAGAGTGGCCAGGAGTTTCACCCACCAACAGGCAGGTGCCAGAATTAAATGTGTCATATCCAGTACCCTCCCCAGAACACTTTCTTGACCTGTGGAAGAACAGAAGATGGCTGAACCTGCTGCCTATGACCTGAGACTGGACATCCTCTCCCTCTGGTACTCAAGACAAATAAGTAGGCTCCAAGGGGCATAAGACTGACCTCATCTGCAAGCTACAGAGACATAAGCTACAAGAAGCCTTTACTGATAACTCGGCACTGACCAGTTTCAATAAGACCTGCTCTGGACCCTGCTACTAGCATCAGCGCGAGTAAGTCTTGAACCTCAGTTTCTGTCTCCAATGACCTGGACCCTTGCCTGGTGTCAAAGTGTAGTTTCCTAACTTTTTCTGAAACCTGGGAGTTAGAAACTTCTTGGCTTCAAAGACCTCCAGAGGACTGGGACCAACCTGCCAAGCTGATCTGATAAAGGTGTGGTGCCGTTGGGTGAAAGATTGAGGTTGCTCCCACTCTGATCTTTTCTGCAGCACCAAATCTGATTCAATGGGACCTTGCAGAGAAGATATCTGGCCTCATGGAGCCCTGTTCAGCTACAGCCTGCAGCCATGTCCCACTAGAAGAAGCCAGACTTCAAAAAAGTGACTAAGTCCAAAGTTAGAAAACTTCCCTGTCAAAGTGGCCAAATGAATCCGGCCTGCAATGGACCTTTGCTGGATGCACAATTCAAACTTCTCTCACTCAGAGATTTCCCACCTAAAGTCAATGAGTTTAGTGAGATTTTGTCCAGTGGCTATCCGACAACATGAATCCTCTTCAGCCACAGCCTGCTGCCTTACCCAGCTGGGGATGGTTGACTTCTATTTCAGAGACTAAGTGCGAAGGTAAAACATCCGACTGGGTTGAACCTGGTTTCTGTATCCAGCCAGCGTTCTATCGCTGACCGCAATGGAGCGCGGGTTTGATACAGAAACCACTTAACTTGCACCTGGGCATCTTTCAAGCACACGTAGATGACTGTATTGGCTCTTTATGCTTTTTGGCGCTATTTCTATATTTAAATTTTGAAAATTCATGACTCTAGTTTCACTTTTTGAATTCTTTTTCATTTTGGTGTCATTTTATTTATTCAAATATTCTTTATTTTTCTAGATTGGTTTTGAATGTTTCTTGTGTTGGGTTTTGGCTTTATTACTTTTGGTACTGCATAAATACTATACAATTTGCCTCTAAGTTAAGCCTGTCTGCTCTGTGCCATAGCTACTAGGGTGTAGAGCTCAAATTAATTTAGTGACCTCAGTGATTCACCCTAATAAGGATTGTGGTTATTACTTGAGGTAGGTACTTATCCTCAATTTCATAAAGGAAAGAACTGAGTCCAGCAAACAGCAGGCAATAAAGGGGTGGAAGACAGATTTGATCAAAGCAACTGTGCATTTATCAAATAGCTCCACCAAGACCTGTCTTGTCCTCAGACACAGACTCTTCAGCAGTCCAACCAATGACAAACTGTTGGAAATGGCCCTTTTTGCAGGGTTATCCCCAAACGTTTTGCTTTTTCCTCCTATTTTTCCCTGACCTGTTTGTGTTGGTTTTAGGACTCTGGGCAATTTACCACTGCTAATCAGTGCTAAAGTGCATATGCTCTCTGTGTAAATTGTGTTATGGATGGGTGTTTCCATGATTGGATATTTTATTTACCTGTTAGCCCCTAGTAAAGTGCACTGCGTGTGCCAGGGCTGGTGAATCAAATGCTACTCGGGGGCCTGCAGCACTGGTTGTGCCCCCGTGAGTAGCCCTGAAAACGGTAACTCAGACCTGCCATTGCAGAAGTCTTCACGCAGTTTGTAACTGCCATGTCGACTTGGCCAGTGCACACACTGGCCGGTCCCTAATCTTCCCTTTTCTTACATGTCAGACACCCCTCAGGTGGGCCCAAGGTACCCCTGTGGGCAGGGTGCAGTGTATGTGAAAGGTGGGACATGCCCTGGTGTGTGTGGCATGTCCTGATAGTGAATTACAGCCAATTTCGTTTTTCACTATTGCAAGGCTACCAGTTCCCCATAGGATAGAATGGGCGGTTTGTTTATAACATCTTATAAACATAAGTGGCCCAGGGAATTCGGTAAGAAAATAGAATTTAGTATTCCTGAACTCAGAATCTAAAGATGCATCTTTTAGGGAAGGTGATTTTTACATTCTGTGTTTGAAAATACCACTTTTAGAAAGTAGGTATTTTCTTGCTCAGTCATCCCGTGCGCCTCTGCTGGAATGTGGATTGCCTGTCTGGGTTTTGGATGACAGAAGGCTGGGGGGCCGGAGGGGCTCTAGATGGTCTAGGTAGGTCAGGAAAGGGCTGAATAGACCTGGGCTGCGATGGGGGAAGGGGGAGGAGATGTCCTTGCACCTCAAAGGGCCTGGTCTGCCTCTGACAATGCCGTCTCCACCTCCTGCCAGGAATTCACACCAGAGAAGGCAGAACTGGTTCTGGCCGGGCACAGGCCCTCTCTGCCTAAGAGATCAAAGAATTTTTGGACATAAATACTGGGTCCCAGACCCCTGAACTTTAGAACTCATCTGGAACAAGAAGACTGCCAAGAAGAAGAGCCGGAGAAGCTGCGAAAAGGAACGACTGCTTTGCTGGGCTGACCTGCAGTGGCTGCTTCTATCTTGGGCAGTGAAAGACCTGGACTGCACTTTCTGCAACCTAATTTGTGAGTCTCTCCAAGGGCTTGAGGTAGAGCTTGCCCCCTGTTCATGAAGTCTCAGGAACAGCAAAGACTTCAAGTTCTTCGACCCGTAGCACTGGGGACTGTGTGTTTTGTGCTGCAACCCGAAGAACACCAACTCGACGACGCCTACTATGCCGACTCCGTGACCTGAAGGCAGCGCAGAGGGCACCGCAGAGGGCACCGCCGCAACGCAACCCTGTTCTCACTGACGCCGCTGCCACCGAGCCGCTGCTTGCACCGCGACCTGTGGGTACCGCACTCCGCACCACCTCGCTTCACGCCAAAGCCTTGGCACCGCAGAGGGCACCACTGCAACGCTGAACCGCAACCCTGGTCTCACCGATGACGCCTGTTGATGCCGCCACTGAGCCGCTGCTTGCACCGCGACCTGTGGGCACCGCACCCCGCACCGCCTTGCTTCACGCCGAAGCTTTGGCACCGCAGAGAGCACCGCCGCAATGCCGCACCGTGACGCTGGTCTCACCGACGACGCCTGTTGATGCCGTCACCGAGCCGCTGCTCGCACCGTGACCTGTGGACACCGCACTCTGCACCGCCTTGCTTCACGAGGACACCTTGGCCTTCCTGACGCCGCCACTTCCCGCCAAGATCGACACCGCTGCTTGCACCGTGGTTCGGGGGCACCGCTCATAAATTACACGACGCACCGCCCTCATCCCACACCGCAGCCTTGGCCCACCGACGACAGCACCATTGACTCCCGCTCGTCAACCGACAACAGCTCTTCAGCAACGACGCCGCCGCTGCTTGCACCGTGACCTGCTAGCACCTTGATGAGCACCACCTCCATCACACACTGCGACCCTGGTCTCACCGACGATGCCATCTGATGCCGCCACTGAGCCGCTGCTCGCACCGCAACCTGGGGGCACCGCACGCTGCACCGCACGCTGCACCGCACGCTGCACCGCTGCCCTTCGCCCCGCAGCACCCGACGCCTGTTGGCGCCAGCGCTCCTGATCCCATCAGAAAGGGGCTCGACCTGCAATGCGAGTGACTTCAAGGGCCTCAACGCCCTGCATTTCTCACAGGTACTGTTTTGCGGGTCTTCCCGACACCGTAGCTGGCCCGCGACCCCGCGACCAGCCAGAACTGTTGGATTTGTTGTTCACGACGCCATGGTAGCCCGGACGGAGCTATCCACACAAGGAAATCTTTTTAATTAGCGTATTTTTGGAACTGTGTACTCTTAAGTATAGTATTGTGGATTCTTATCGTTTTTGGTCTTGTTTTAATTATATAAAAGTATTGGATATTTTTCTAAACTGGTGTGGTGTCCTTTTGTAATGCGTACACTGTATTACTGTTGGTTATGTGCAAATGCTTTACACACTGCCTCTAAGATAAGCCTGGCTGCTCGTGCCAAGCTACCAAGGGGGTGAGCAGGGGTTATTTTAGACGTGTAACTCCCTTATCCTGACTTGAGTGGTGGTTTTTGCCTGACTTAGGCCCACGCCCTAGCCTACCAAAAATCCCATTTCTAACATTGGTGGCAGCGGTGGGATAGGACTTGCGTTTGCACTTGACTTGCAGTGATTGGTGGGCACTACTACCATATCGCAGACCATTACGTACCACATACTGTTTTTTTTGGTCTATTTTTGCCTTTCCATTGGTTTTGAACTTGAACTTTCCAGTACAACATGCCTGAATCAATTGCATCATCTGTTGCACCCTTGGAAGTGGCCTTTGAGGAGGAGAGGTTAGAAACCTACAATGTTAAGGGATTGAAGGCGATCTGCAAAAACCTCAAAATCCAAATCAGGGGCCTCACCAGAAGAGAGGAGCTACAAAAGGCGCTGAGGGCCTGGGTAGCAGCCAGACATGCTAGTGAGCTGTCTTGGGATCTTGGCATGGAGGCAGAGGTGCTATTCCAAGGGTGGATGTGCTTTTGGGGAGGGGGGGCGCCCTCTAAACCAGGCAGCAGCCGTTTGTCCCCAGAGGAGCTGGAGGCCAGACGGGAAGCAAGGAGAATTGCTGTGGAACTGGAGAAGCTTAAGTTAGTCTGGAGGAGAAAAGGATGATGTTCGACCATAACATTAAAATGAGAGAGCTGGACTGGGAAGCCAGTATGGCTAGGCCCAGCATAGATGGTGTCAGCAAAAGTGTTAGGTCCAGTACTGAGGAGGAGGTACACACACACACAGATTTGGGGCCCTACTTCAAGGAAGGGGTTGACATACACCAGGGGGTACAGGATTATGAGATTACTCCAGTGGTACGCAGTGTCCCTGAGGTGGATTGGGGAACTGGCACAGGGGATCCTTTTCCTGGTAGTGGGAGGGACACTCTACTGAGTCTAGATGAGAGGTACAGGGAGAGGGGTTCCCCCAGGATAGAAGCCCTATGACGAGAGTATGGAGACCAGCCAGAAGAGTATGGGTTGAGGGACAGCAACAGTCAGACACTGTCTCACCAGTCTTGTGAGAATGATGTGGGGTACTTTTCTGAGGCACTGGATGGTTGGGTGAAGGGTAGTTTGGTTAACGCCTGTGTGGGGCTGTGTGATTCAATTGTTGGAGAGCATATTTTAAGTCCCTGTTTTCCAGAGCTATGCCAACACCCAGTGGATTGTGAGTTCTCTGACCCCAGGGAGCTTGCACTGGAGGCAGACCTTTTGGTGGATTCCAGAGGGTCTGGAGATGCATCTGGGGGTGACCCGAAGGAAGTGGCTTAGGTATTTCCCAACCGAGGGTGGTGGGAAAGGTTTTTGGTAGCCCAGATAGGTCCTGGTGTCGTGGGAAGGGTGTAGGGACTCACGTCCTGTCTCGGCGGAGAAGGAATGGGAAGGGGCCGTGGCCCAAGGTGCCCAAAACCCGGTCCCAGAGTCTGGGTGGTTCCAGGAGGGAACCCCAGGTGGGGAGCCTAGGCTGTACTGGTAGGCCGTCCGTGGAGGGGGATCTCCTAGTGTCAGGAGAACGTGGAGGGTCTGTAAACAGAGCTCCAGCGGTTCTGGTGTCTGGCGGTGCTGCTCCTAAGTGGAGGGTGCAGAAGTCCAGATGGAGGGGTGAGAGGGGGATGCGTTCCCCAGTGGGAGAACCAATGGGTCAGGGGCCAGCCAGAAGGGCTGGGCCTCCTAGGAGTGACCATGGTGACACCACTTCTGTCCTGGGGGATCTTCACGCACTGTCAGATGGACAGGGGTCGGGAGATCTGCGCCAGGTAGACTGTCACATAACACATGAGTCCTGTGTTACCCTCAGGGGGGCATGTGTGCTCCCAAGGAAGTTCTGGTGCTCTGGGCAGGCGCTCAGCCGCAGGGTTTAGTCCCTGGGTTGGGAGGCCAGGTTCAGGTTCTGCCTGACCTGGAGGGAAGGACGACTGTAAGCCAGTGGTGGCTGGTGACATTTGAAAGTGGTGTGGCGTAAAATTATTGGCATACTGCACCGCAGCGAGCGAGCGTAGCGAGCGAGCCTGAACAACCTAAGGGGGGTTCTCCCCCCGAGAAAATTTTGAAAAAAGAGTGGACAAATGGTGCATTTTCAAGCAAATTTGAGAAAGCAGGAAGGTTAATAAAGCAATTGTGAAAGTGCAGTTATTACATTAATAAAGAGATGTCATATAACATAGGTAGCTGCTTATTCAAGCTTTCTTTCACCCCATAGTCCAGCAGGGTCTTGATACAAGACAGATAAGAGAAAAGCAGTGTGGTCCTCGACCAGGAAGACACTCGTATTTCGTTGGTAAGAAGTCAAAGGATTGGTCAAATTGAAAACCTGAAATGCAATATGCAATCAAACAATTTGCAAGTACATCTCATCTATGTTCAACAAGCCATGTTTTACCCATGATTGGAATTGTGAATCACCAAATAAACTGAGCCACTGCAATCAAAAGCAGAGGGCCTCCTCAAAAAGTATGCCCTTAAGAGAGTTCTCTCATCTCATGTACTCTCTATATTTTCTCTGGAAGTTGAAAACTCATCACATTCTACTGCACAAACCTGAACCCTTCTGCATATTCCAACACCAGAACTCATTCTTGGCCATTTAGTTTGGAGCCATTCATACCAGGAATACAGAAAATACCTTTAAATAGAGTAGAAGGTTTATGAATACAAGCACTTAGCAATTGTACATATACTATGAATGAGAGCCAAAGGAAACAAAAAGGAATAAAGAAGGGAGCAACACTCAAACACAACTCATGCTCCGGAACGCCATAAAATTCTCTATGTGGCAAGTTCATCACCTATAGCAGAACACAGTACATTTAATGTCTCCCTCAGTTTAGCATATTAAACAATAGCAAGTGGTAATTCTTGTGATATGTACTCATCACTGTAGACTATTGTAGAGTCGCTATATAAATACAATTAATACAATATGTGGTGTTAGGTGTAGAAAATCTAGACTCACACCTGTCTATATTTTTTTGATGTTTTATCCTTGATAATGTGCCCTATTGATACTCTGGGGTCGATATTCATTGTGCGCGCCCTGAAACCGCTCATAAACTCGAAAAGTAAATAGAAAGTTGTTTAGCAGAGAAAACTATTAGAATGGCAAATGAAAGTATTTAAAGGTGTACAGTTCATCCTTCACTGGAGAGTAATAAAAAGACAGCATTTTCAGATATTTGCACAATATGGTCGGACATGGGTACAGGAGTTAAAGGATCTGCACCCTCACCACTTGTGAATTTTTGTTTTTGCCCTTGATGTAGGAAAGTTGGCAGAGGCAACTGTTGGTGACATTGCGGAAGTGTTTGTAGGCCGTTTGCCGAGAGCCTAGCGGGATGTCACCTGAACAGACACAGCAAGCCGCGCTGCGCTCTGGTGCCACTTAAAACACACAAACACTTACTCAGGTGAATTCAAGAATCTGCGGGTGGAACCAGAAACAATATCCTGATATCGGTTTACAATGTGGCTGTGTGATGTACACACAAGTTACTGACAGCACATCTGTAAGGAAGTACCATCAACTGCATAACAGACACACTCACATACACACATATTTAAAAAAGTAAACTGCGGATGTCCCTTTATGTACAACAAAACGCATCATCACACAAACATAATATCATTGGGCCCATGGCGAGTCACAAAACTGAAGAACTGCAGAGGAGATACTCGAGTGCAAAGATGCGCACACTAACGCTGCTCTTTAGAAACTATAATGGTCATAGGTGTATGCGGAAGAGAGAATTACAATGGCTGAAGGACACGTGTACAAACCAACAACTGTAACCCTTCAGACACAAATGAGAATCTCCATCCCATCTAAACTCTCAGCATTGACTCGCCGGATTAGCCACCAAAGTGCAACATACACATTGTCTGATGTACAAAACAAATTAAGAGATACATTCACAAAGGAAATTAAACGGATGGAAAAGTTGCCAACCTTGGCTGTGGACACACAAACCACAAGGAGATGAGGGAATGCGAAGTGACCAAGCCCCTGTATCAGTTGGGATCCGTAGCCTAAAGCGGTATCACTGTCCACTGCAGGTGCCCATCGGAGATGTATTTTACACCACAAGCACGCATGCGCCCTGCTCTGCTGCACCGGATCTCCCTGCAGCTACTCGCAGGAGGGTGCAACCACACACTGCCCCCATCTGCAGGAACATCCCTACCCCCGTCTCCACATGCCGCCAGCCCCTCTGCAGTGAACCCTATGCCATCAGTTGGCCTGCCTTTCCATGCAACCTCTATCCATGGCACGTGCGACGTCACGCCTGCGCTGGGGCCGCACATGTATGTGTGTAATGTGGCTCACTGTGCGTCAGCCCTGGCTGCACTCTACTGAGTGTGTGTTCTTTTCACAGAAGGATAGTGAGCCGTTTTACACAATATGCCCCAGATTGTTAAATATCGAAACATGAATGAAGACTATTCTCTAGGTATCACGCAGCGCCACCACCCTGTCTTTGTACAGCTGTTCTCACACTTAAAGTGTCTGCCACGCAACCGTGTTTGGCTTGTCGAAACCAAACCAAACAGTTGTTTAGCAGCAATGACCGAGCTCACCCAATAGCTGTCCCCCCGTCTTTTATGTTTATTGATCGCATACAATGTGTTATGACTAGGCATGGATTAGTTGAGCATCACTCCAATTTCGAGGCTCCCTGGTCGCCGATCTAATGACACACAATACTTCCCCAACGATCAATGCTTAACTTTATGCGCCCAACGATCCCTTTACTAAAGAAACAGGGGACTTCAGAAATATCAGCACACTCGCCACCACAATTCCACCCATTAAACCAGCACCTTTTCGCCAACGACCTAATGATGAGCCTCAATACAGCGATATAGAGAAGATCACATATCCACGCTGAAACCAACACAAAAATAGGGTACGGCACGCAATTCCCAGCACTGTTTTAACGACCGAGTTGCAAGCACTCGGGGTATTAGTCCTGCTGGTTTACCTGTAGGTGCTCCGGCTGGATGCTGTATCTCTCTCCCTTTCACTCCTCCACAGGCTCGTATGTTGGATTGCCATCCTTCCAGGCATTTCCGGTTTGAATCGAAAGCCGAAGGCACGCACGCAACCCAAACAAGGTGGATCACCGAGCTATCGAACGTCTATAGCTGCAGAACTATCATATCGCGAAGCTGGCGTGATAACTTAGTTGCAGAATCTGTATGCTGTGCGCTACGTACTGCAAGAAACAGCTTTAGAACCCGTCGCATCCCATATTCTCACGATGGTGGTAAAGACTTTTTAGAAAACTATAATTTAGCTCGTGGTCAAAGGCAAGCTCAAAAATATCATGGTTGTGTCGAGAGAAATAAAACACACCCGCTTTCAACTATATTACTCACTCTCCAGGAGTGAGCGAAACATACGAGTCCGACATTTTTCACAAGCATTGGCAAAGTCAATACGTCTCGTCTGTGCAAGAGCTATTGGCTTTGGCAAATGGGGAATTGTCAAAGTGTTTATTTTTTACCAATTGTTAGAAGAGAGCCTTGCAAAGGCTTCACAGGGTGCATTTATGGCATGGTTATTTCAGAAGGATAAAGCGGATGTTGGTCCCAAACTGTTAGTCAGAACACCCTTTCTAAATACCGTTGCCTTAGGATTATAATCAGCTGCATTATTGCACTGTGTAGCCAATTATTTCTATCCCTCAATTACACCCCCCATTTAATTATATCAAATTACAAATATATCACGTCCCCCAAGCTAACTGAACTGATGAAGATGCCACAATCCGCTCCACGCAGTCCCACTTTCCATAAAAGAAGTGGCCATTACACACTTATCAATCATCTCAGACTGGACGATTTCAAGAGCCCCTGGTAATGCACATCTCACCAATGCCTCCAACCCCTTAATAGGCTCCTCTTGTGATAAATAATGAATGTGTGTAATCCTCCACTTAAATCCAGCCGTCAAGGACTCTGCGAGCCAACCAGCGCGTTTCTGGGCTTTATGTCTGATTCATCAAGACTGAGGCTGAGTCTTGGCCCGTGGTCGCTGCTACCAGTTTTACCAACAGTTGTAGCTAATTTTTTCTCTAACCTTAAATCTAGAGGTAATAATGAGGTAATGCGGGCATGATGCTATATTACTCTGATTGAGTGTTACCACCAGGTTTTGCAAGAATCTCTAAATAAACCCCTTGGTGTCTATTTGAAGGTGTGCACTAATCTGATGAGCACATGCTTGACTTTCACAGCAATCCGCACTGCATTATATGCAGGCATCCACAACGGGAAGGCAAGGGGGTGCGACGCGGGAGTGCGAGAGGGGGAAACAAAGAAGAGAAAGAAGCAGGGAGTGGAGAAAGAAAGAAACATAATGACTGACAGATATACAAAGAAAGAGAAAGAGGAAAGAGACAGGAAGAAACAGGCAGATGGTCAAGTCGACAGAGTCAATTAAAGAGAGGGATAGAAAGAGAGGAAATTAAAGAGAGGGATAGAGCGGAAATAAAGACAGATGGGGTTGGGAGAGAGGAAAACATCAGGGAGCGAGATATAAGGGAGGCAGCAGTAGAAAGAGGGAGAGCAGGGGAGACAAGAAAAAGAAGGGAGATACGGGATGGAGTGAGAGCTGCAGGAAGAGATAGAGAGAAATAAACAGAGGTAAAATGAGGTAAGAAAAATGAGAAAGAAGCCGGATTGGTAGGGGCTGCAATAGAACAAGGAGTGCAGAGGAGGGCTCAGGAGAGATGGGACAGGGGAGACAATGCGATAGAAAGAGAGAGTGCGTAACAGATGAGAGCCGGTCGGGGGGTATGGACAGAACGACTCAGAAAGAGAAAGTGCAGTGGAAGGGGAGCAAGTATCCGAGCTAAAGGGGGAATACGGGAAGAAGGATGGGGGTGAGCCAATAGGGGAACGAAAGTAAGGCAGAGAAAGAGAGAGGGGTGGAGGAAACAAAAAGATGAAGCAGGCGGCGAGGAATGTAGATAGCGAAAGTGTGAGGTAGACATAGAGAGAGGAAAGTCAGAGGGCGGGGAGAAGGGGTGAAACAGAAGGGAAGAGAGTCGAACGAAAGAGAGGAAAAGAGTGAGAGGCAGAGGGCGGCAGGTACACTTAAGGAAAGAGAGAGATTGTCTAGTAAATAAAGAGGTAAGGAAACAGAGGGAAGCTGAAGGAGACAAGGAGACAGACACGGTGAGGGGGTGGAGGCAGGGCCAAGGATCCTCCTCCCTGCGTGCCCAGACTGCCAGATACGCCGAGTGTAACCTGGGGAAGTCAAGTCAAACAAGTAAAAACACATTGGAAGTCAAGGCTGCCCGCGCCAGGTGAATGAGATCAGGGCTGGCCGGCTCTCCCCTGCAGTCACCGCTGACACCTCTCCTCTCCGGGAGCGCTCGCCTCCCGCGCCCCCTTCCCCGCAGGTGGATTCCAGCCACGGTGCGCGCTGTCCGCAGCCGCTGCCCGGGTCAGCCCAGGGGTCAGTGTCCAGCGGGTTGATGTGCCCCCCTCGGCCAGCTGACGAGTTTCTGCGACTTTTATGGCTCCTTCCATTCTCTAGATCATGCACAGAAACTTCCGGCAGTGGATTTTCTACGTGTTTCTATGTTTTGTTTTGGAGTCATCTACGTCAAGCTGGGGTAAAAGTGACACCGGCTGAGAGCACTGTGCGTGGTGGCATTTGAGTTTCTTGTGAGAAGGCACAGCCCTATCGATGTTTGTGGCTTGGTGACTTGATCATACAGCCCATTAAAGCTAGAAAAAAACATTCCCCGTTGAAATGAAAGTGCCTCTAAAGTGCCCATAACCATGTGTTAATAGCGATTTACAGCAGGGCTCCTACTCATTGTTTTACTGATGCACGTGCCTGTGACCCGGATATTATGTTAAAGCCATTAAAGGGATTTTTTAAATAAAAAATAAAATCCTACCTGACTGAGGAGGTCCGCCGTCCGCGCCGCCTCGGGTCCGACTCCGTTTGGCCCTGCCTACAGCCCCTCTCAGCCAATCCTGGCACTGCTGGCAGCGCCAGGATTAGCTTAGGGCACGGTTACCTCTCGCCCGCCTGCCCATTAGGAGACCGGCCCTCGCTCTCCTAATGGGCATGCGCAAGCCAGTGCACACACAAGTGCGCATGACTGGGCACGGCGCGAAAATTCGGTGCCCTTCCCCACTCATGCGCACTTGTGCTGCAGTGCTGCCTGCTGCCCCTCGTCCCTCTGACAATCATGTCAGTCAACATGACGCAGGACCGCCCACCCCCTTCAGACTCTGAAGGGGGTGGGCGGTCCGACGTCATGCTGACTGACATGATTGTCAGTTCTCCCTCGGCTCTTTGAACTTAAGTAAACTGATTGTTTACTTAGGTTCAAAGACGCCGAGGGAGCTGCGGGCGAGGGGGCTACGCCCCAACGCCCCAATGGACGCACCACCCCTGCTGTAAGCAGTGTCCTGACCGGTTTGTCTTCTAGGGGTACCACTCCAGGTGGGAGGGTGCAGAACTCTGGAAGGGGGTGCAGAGGGACGGAGTCCTCGCCTCTGACCCCGGTTCAACCCATGGGTGTAGATCCTCGGGTGGTGGATCAGTTGCAGGGTCAAGGCCCTGAGCTGGTGGAAGAATTGTTGGGGAGGGCTGATTCCAGCATCCTGACAGTTTTTGGTTCTGAGGGTGCTTCTCCTGGGAGGAGAGTGCGGAACCCCAGAAGGAGAGGTAAGGGGGGAGAGCCTTGCCCAAGACCTCTGGTCAGCCTGAGGGTACAGACCCTGGGTTGGAGGGCCAGGTTCAGGGTGTCCCCCCTGACCTGGGGGAAGGGGCGACTGCTAACAGTTCTCCTACCAGTTTGTCTTCTGGGGGTGCCGCTCCAGGTGGGAGGGTACAGAGACCCATGGAGGAGGACCGGGTGTGGGAGAGCCCACCCCAGTCCCTTGTTCAGCCTCAGGGTACAGACCCTGGACTGAGGTACCAGTTGCAAGATAGCCCCCCTGAACTGGTGGGTGAATTGTGCAGGACACCTGCCACAGGTGCCCTGACAATTCTGGAAGGGGGTACCGCTCCAGGTGGGAGGGTACAGAGCCCCAGTGAGAAGGAGAGGGTGTGGGGGAGCCCACCCCCGCCTCCTGTCCAGCCGCAGGGTACAGACCCTGGGCTGGTGGGCCAGTGTCAGGATGCCATACCTGACTTGGCAGGGGGGAGAGTAGAGAAAGGGTGCCAGGCACCTGGGGCTATCGCCCCCCACTCTCTGACAACACAACGGTTGGAGTGGCCTGAAAGGCATAAGGCCTGGCTCTCATCACTGACAGTTGTCAGTGGCTACTGTGGCTGGCTGTCCGGAGGGACAGAGTTGCCCCTGGGAGGGGAAAAGGAGTCACCCCCTGGGGGTGGACTGGGCCACACCCTTGTGTTGGCCATGTGGGTACTGTCTGCCTGTTGGGACACATCTGTGAGCAAAGTAAGTTTAGGTGCTGCACAGATGGGATCCACAGGTGAAGAGAAGGATTCCCCATGGGTCAGCTTAGTGGGCCCTGAAAGTATGGATAGAGGGATCCAACTTGGTTCAGGAAGGCATAGAATGGGAAGGAAACCCTGCTGTTGCAGGCCAGGTTCTGTGTTCTATCGCCCCAAGCAGGGAAGCCCATCGAGGTATGGATTGGTCTCCCCTGGCTTTAGGCTGGAAGGGGGTTGTGTTGGAAATGGCCCTTTTTGCAGGGTTATCCCCAAACGTTTTGCTTTTTCCTCCTATTTTTCCCTGACCTGTTTGTGTTGGTTTTAGGACTCTGGGCACTTTACCACTGCTAATCAGTGCTCAAGTGCATATGCTCTCTGTGTAAATTGTGTTATGGATGGGTGTTTCCATGATTGGATATTTGATTTACCTGTTAGCCCCTAGTAAAGTACACTGCGTGTGCCAGGGCTGGTGAATCAAATTCTACTCGGGGGCCTGCAGCACTGGTTGTGCCACCCCCATGAGTAGCCCTGAAAACGGTAACTCAGACCTGCCATTGCAGAAGTCTGTGCGCAGTTTGTAACTGCCATGTCGACTTGGCCAGTGCACACACTGGCCGGTCCCTAACCTTCCCTTTTCTTACATGTCAGACACCCCTCAGGTAGGCCCAAGGTACCCCTGTGGGCAGGGTGCAGTGTATGTGAAAGGTGGGACATGCCCTGGTGTGTGTGGCATCTCATGATAGTGAATTACAGCCAATTTCGTTTTTCACTATTGCAAGGCTACCAGTTCCCCATTGGATAGAATGGGCGGTTTGTTTATAACATCTTATAAACATAATTGGCATAGGGAATTCGGTAAGAAAATAGAATTTAGTATGCCTGAACTCAGATTCTAAAGATGCATCTTTTAGGGAAGGTGATTTTTACATTCTGTGTTTGAAAATACCACTTTTAGAAAGTAGGTATTTTCTTGCTCAGTCGTCCCGTGTGCCTCTGCTGGAATGTGGATTGCCTGTCTGGGTTTTGGATGACAGAAGGCTGGGGGGCCGGAGGGGCTCCAGATGGTCTAGGTAGGTCAGGAAAGGGCTGAATAGACCTGGGCTGCGGTGGGGGAAGGGGGAGGAGATTTCCTTGCACCTCAAAAGGCCTGGTCTGCCTCTGACAATGCCATCTCCACCTCCTGCCAGGAATTCACACCAGAGAAGGCAGAACTGGTTCTGGCTGGGCACAGGCCCTCTCTACCTAAGAGATCAGAGGATTTTTGGACATAAATACTGGGTCCCAGACCACTGAACTTTAGAACTCATCTGGAACAAGAAGACTGCCAAGAAGAAGAGCCGGAGAAGCTGCGAAAAGGAACGACTGCTTTGCTGAGTGCTTTGCTGGGCTGACCTGCAGTGGCTGCTTCTGTCTTGGGCAGTGAAAGACCTGGACTGGACTTTCTGCAACCTAATTTGTGAGTCTCTCCAAGGGCTTGAGGTAGAGCTTGCCCCCTGTTCACGAAGTCTCAGGAACAGCAAAGACTTCAAGTTCTTCGACCCGCAGCACTGGGGACTGTGTGTTTTGTGCTGCAACCCGAAAAACACCAACTCGATGACGCCTACGACGCCGCTGCCGACTCCGTGACCTGAAGGTACCACAGAGGGCACTGCCGCAACGCTGCACCGCAACCCTGGTGTCACCGACGACGCCTGTTGATGCCGCCACCGAGCCGCTGCTTGCACCGCAACCTGTGGGCACCGCACTCCGCACCGCCTTGCTTCACGCCGAAGCCTTGGCACCGGAGAGGGCACTGCCGCAACCCTGGTCTCACTGACGACGCCTGTTGATGCCGCCACCGAGCCGCTGCTTGCACCGCGACCTGTGGGCACCGCACCCTGCACCGCCTCGCTTCATGCCGAAGCTTTGGAACCACAGAGGGCACCGCCGCAACGCCGCACCGCAACCCTGGTCTCACCGACGACGCCTGTTGACGCCGCGACCGAGTCGCTGCTCGCACTGAGACCTGTGGGCACCGCACTCTGCACCGCCTTGCTTCATGAGGACGCCTTGGCCTTCCTGACGCCGCCACTTCCTGCCGAGATTGACGCCACTGCTTGCACCGTGGTTCGGGGGCACCGCTCGTAAGTTACACAACGCACCGCCCTCATCCCACACTGCAGCCTTGGCCCACCGACGCCAGCACCATTGACTCCCGCTCGTCAACCGACGACAGCGCTTTAGCAACGATGACGCCGCTGCTTGCACCGTGACCTGCTAGCACCGTGACGAGCACCGCCTCCATCTCGCACCGCGACCCTGGTCTCACCGACGGAGCCATCTGATGCCACCACCGAGCCGCTGCTCGCACCGCGACCTGGGGGCATTGCACGTCGCACCGCTGCCCTTCGCCCCGCAGCACCTGACGCCTGTTGGCGCCAGCGCTCCTGATCCCATCAGAAAAGGGCTCGACCTGCAAACCGAGTGACTTCAAGGGCCTCAACGCCCTGCATTTCTCACAGGTACTGTTTTGCGGGTCTTCCCGACACCGTAGCTGGCCCGCGAACCCGCGACCAGCCAGAACTGTTGGATTTGTTGTTCACGACGCCGTGATAGCCCGGACGGAGCTATCCACACAAGGAACTCTTTTTAATTAGCGTATTTTTGGAACTGTGAACTCTTAAGTATAGTATTGTGTATTCTTATCGTTTTTGGTCTTGTTTTAATTATATAAAAGTATTGGATATTTTTCTAAACTGGTGTGGTGTCCTTTTGTAGTGCGTACACTGTATTACTGTTGGTTATGTGCAAATGCTTTACACACTGCCTCTAAGATAAGCCTGGCTGCTCGTGCCAAGCTACCAAGGGGGTGAGCAGGGGTTATTTTAGACGTGTAACTCCCTTATCCTGACTAGAGTGGTGGTTTTTGCCTGACTTTGGCCCACGCCCTAGCCTACCAAAAATCCAATTTCTAACACAAACCCAGACACCGCAACCTCATTGCTCAGGAACCCATAAAAGGGCAAAAGGCCAAAAAAACATGCCTCACTAGAGGAGAAACCAGTCCAAGACAAAGGTCTATGCCCAAAAGATGACAAGAGCAACAAGGGGGGCAAAGCACCCCTGTGGACAATAATCATATGAATAACACCCTGATGGGGGCATAATGTGACAGGGATGCAGGGCCGTATAAGCAAACATTTGTTCTCGCTGATTGTTTTGTGGCATTTTGTTGTGGTGGTGTGTTCAGTTATTTATTTTTTTGGGATGATTTGTGCTGAACTATTTCAATGTGATTTGGCTGTGTTGTACTGCAGTTGTTCTATTACACTTTATACTTTTTTGCTGTGATGTGCCAAGTTATGTTTTAATTATTTTTTTTCTTTTTTTTTTTGTTTTATATAGTGCGAACTAGACCCGAGACATCGGGTATCAGAGCGCTTTACATGAGCACAAGTTTCGTTATAGATGGACACATTCATTTTTTTTTTTTGTTAGGCACGTTTAATTATGATTGTTATATTGCTTTGTACTTTATATGGTGTTATGTTATGTCTTGTTTTCTTTGGATATGTCAACAAATGCAGCTACATTTCCAGCCAAAAGCAGTACATCCCTTGAAGGTTCCTGTGACAAGCTGCAATTTACCACTGGTACAAAGTTGCTGCTTTCCAATTGCTTAAGACAACAGTCATCCAAAGACTGTCTTAATTTACCTGTCCCAGTGTTCACACTAGCCTAAACTACAAATTTAAGCCTGGGAATCAACAGCAATGATCAATCAGATGCTCCTCTGTCAGTCTCAACAACCCACTGGGAGCCAATCTCACAGAAGTCATAATAGAAAGGACAAATAGACAGCCTCATAATAAAATTAATTCAGATGAGCCTCGCAAGAGGAGACTAAAACACATTTTACTCTTAAGACACGAGTAATGGCCGAAAGACAGAGCCAGACAAAATAAAGCAATTACTACAAGGAAACAACCCAACAACTAATCCTGAAGGTGAATACATAACTCAGCAAAGATGCAAGGGAACAATAAACACAAGGACCCACCAGTGTCATTCATCCTACAAGCATTTGGAGCCAGGTTAAAGTCAATAAACACAGACTCCCAACCCAATACCCCCAGAGATACCAGTCACTCAAAATACCCTCAAAAAGCAGCTTCTAACTTTGATAAAGGAGCTCAGCACCCTATGATTGACTGCAAAACATCACACTGCAAAGTTAATAACGTTTATTAAAAGAACAATTATTCAATGGAAAACAGTAATCCACCTCAAAACGTTAATATGACAATACAGAAAGAAAAAGGAAAAAATCCAAAGCAACAACAGGGGCAGGACATAGAAGCATCAAGACCAAAACCCATAGGAACCACACAATGAAAGAAGGGCAACCTAATCAATAGAAAGCGCCTTCCACAATCCCTTCTGGAATGAGAAGAGAATTACCTTTGAGTTGATACTCTAATAACTCAAGCAGAGAAGACCAAGGAAGCCACAAACAAAACTAAAATGTCCGATCTCAATGACACCATTAACAAACATGCCAGTCACATAACATATGAAAGAAGTGATCACTGGGGGGAGTAGCAGCCAAGAGAATACCTCTCCAAGAACCATCACAGGCTAATTCAAAACTGAGATTAGCTCTTCTATCATTTCAGCATATTAAACAAAATAGCATTGTTGGACTTGGCCCTTTTTGCAGGGTCATCCCTGAAATTTTTGCCTTCCTCCTAGCCTATTTTCTGACCTGTTGTTGGTGGTTTTATGACTCTGGGCACTTTTTCACTGCTGATCAGTGCTAAAGTGCATATGCTCTCTATTGTAAATTGTTGTAATGATTTAGTGACTCCATGATTGGCTTATTTGATTTACTTGTCAGACACTAGTACAGTGCACCATGAGTGCCCAGGGCCTGTAAATCAAATGCTGCTGGTGGGCTTGCAGCACTGATTGTGCCACCCACAGAAGCGGCTTGTAAAATATGGCTCAGGCCTGCCATTGCAGGGCCTGCGTGCAGTCTGGGACTGCCATGTCGACTTGACAAGTGTACCCACTTGCCAGTCCCTAAACCTTCCCTTTTCTACATGTTAGTCACCACTAAGGTAGGCCCAAGGTACCCCTATGGGCAGGGTGCATTGTATGTGAAAGGTAGGACATGCTCTGATGTTTGTGGCATGTCCTGACAGTGAATTACAGCCAATTTCGTTTTTCACTATTGCAAGGCTATGTGTTCCCATAGGCCAGAATGGGCAGTTTGATTATAACATCTTATAATTATAACTGACCCAGGGAACAAGATAGGAAAATAAAGTCTAGTATGCCTGAACTCAGAATGTTAAAATTCATCTTTTAGTGTGGGTGATTTTTACATTCTGTGTTTGAAAATACCACTTTTAGAAAGTAGGTATTTTCTTGCCTAACCATCCAGTATGCCTCTGCTAGGTTTGTGTATTCCATGTCTGGTTTGTGAGTGACAGGGGGCTGGAGAGGGCCTTGGCTCCAGCAGTCTGATGAGTCAGGGCTGGTCTGAATAGGGCCCACATAGAATAGAGAGTAGGGGAGGAGATTTCCTTTCACTTGCCTGAGCCTTCATAGAATAGAGAGTAGGGGGAGGAGTTTTCTTTTCAGCTACCTGGGCCAGGTCTGCTTTCAACAATGGTGTCTCCACCTCCTGCCAGGAAGCTGCACCAGGGAGGACAGAACTGGCTTTGACTAGGTACAGATACTCTCTGCCTTTAGAGAACAAAGGATTTAGTAGTATAAATATTGGGGCCCAGATCCCAGAACTTTAGATCACTTCTGGGAATCAAGACAAACCCTTTGCCAAGGAGAGAAACCAAGGAAGCTGAAGGAGGAGACTGCCCCTGTGCTGTTTGCTGTTTGGGGTTCACCTGCAGTGGTTACTCATTGCCAAGCAAAGGAGAAAAGGAACTTTGTGTGTACTTTTACTATCTTGAGGAAGATCTCCAAGGGCTTGAAGTAGAGCTTGCCTCCTGTTCTGAAGTCTCAGGGATACAAAGACTTCACCACCAGCTCCCCCTAATTCCCTTGCTGGGAGTTCTACCTGCAGAGAGGTGCCTGCTGTTGTTTTGGGCCCTCTGGAGACTGCGTGTCGCTGGGAGCTGGAAGCGCCACGCAACGAGGAAGAAGCGTGTCGCCGCCGCAGCAGTTGCCGTCGCATCGCCGAAGAGGCGTGTCGCCGCCGCAGCTGTTCGCCGTCGCATCGCCGAGGAAGCATGTCACATCACCGGAGAAGCGTGCCGCCGCCGCAGAGGTTGCCGTCGCATCACCGGAGAAGCGTGTCGCAGGGTCTGTCGCGGCTCCAAAGTTCATCGATTTCGCCGTACGGCCGTCGGGCGTGCACACATCGCATCCAAGTTGTCGCATCGCATCAAAGACGCCATTTTGTCGCATCGCACCGGATCGTCGCATCGCATCGAGGCGCCATCTTGTCGCATCGTAACCGGAACGCAGTAAGAAACCGATGCATCACCTCCTTTCCAGTAAGGAACCGACGCATCACCTCCCCTGCGCTGCAGTAATGAACCGACGCATCACCTCCCCCAAAGCAAGGAACCGACGCATCACCTTCTCTGCAACCCTTTTGTTTGTTTTGCGTGACGCATCCAAGGTACTTTGAGAGTAAAGTGTCGCATTTACCATCCACATTGAACTAAGCTATTTCTACCATCTGAAAGTCATATTTTTATTACTGTATTGTGAATTTTTGTCGTTTGGTCTTGTGTTAAGTCTAGATAAAGATTACTTATTTTTCTAAACTGGTGTGGTGTCCATTTGTAGTGTTTTCATTGTATTACTGTATGTGTTCACAAATGCTTTACACACTGCCTCTGAGATAAGCCTGCCTGCTCGTGCCTAGCTACCAAGGGGGTGAGCAGGGGTTATTTTAGGAGTGTAGCCCCCTTACCCTAGCTAGAAGCAAGGGCCCCATCTTGGTCAAAGGTACCTACCTCTGCCAACTAGAGACCCCCATTTCTAACATTGGTGGTCAGCGGTGAGGATTCTGGACTTGCATTTGTGATTTACATACAGTGATTGGTGAACACTACTAGTGAGTGCAGACCATTACTCGACCACATACTGTTTTTCTGTTTGCTGGTGTCCTCCTGGAAGTATTTTTGGATACTAAGACTCTGGTTAGTTGTTGCAAAATGGAACTTGACTTATGGCACATGTTCATCTACACAATGAAGGAGCTACGTGTGTTTTGCAAGGAAAGAGGGCTGCCTGTGAAGAGGAGGTCCAGGGAGGATCTAGAGGCATCCCTATTTTATTATGAGTTACCCCGCTGGGGGCCAACACTACCAGTAGAGTCTGAGGAGGAGGAGGACTTCCCTGAAAGTAAGGGAGAAACAGAAAAAGATGGATGGCTTCTGGCTTGTGAGCAGAGGCTGAGAGAGCTTGATGAGGAGCTCGAGAGGGCTGAGACCAAGAGGGCCTTAGCCCAAGAAGAAGAAATGTGTGTAGCTCAGGAAGTGAGCTTGGCTGAGTTGGAGGTGGAGTCCAGCTCAGATGGTGGCTGCAAAATTGTATTATTGAGTGCTGAGGGAGCAGTACACACACCCAGAGATGTGGCGTCTGACTTGAAGGAGGGGGTTAACATACACCAGTGGGTTCAAGGATGTGAGGTAGCTCCAGTGGTGCACAGTGTCCCTGAGGTGGATTAGGGAACTGGCACCGGGGTTCATAGTCCTGGTGGTGGGAGGGACACTCTACTGACTCTAGATGAGAGGTGCAGGGAGAGGGGTTCCCCCATGGTTGAAGTCCTGGTGGGTGAGTGTGAAGACCGCCCAGAAGAGTGTGGGTTGAGTGACAGAGACAGTTAGACACTGTCTTGCCAATTTCAGGAGAGTGGTGTGGGGTACATGTGCAAGGCACTGGATGGTGAGGTGAAGGATAGCTTAGTTAACACCTGTGTGGGGTTGTATGACTCAATTCGTGGAGAGCATATTTTAAGTCCCCATTTTCCAGAGCTATGCCAACGCCTGGTGGAATGTGAGTTCTCCGACCCCAGGGAGCTCACACTGGAGGCAGACCTTTTGGTTGATTGCAGAGGGTCTGGAGAGGCATCTGGGGGTGATCCTAAGAGGAGTGGCTCAGGTATCTTCCAGCCCAGAGTGATGGGAGAGATTCAGAGTAGCCCAGCTAGGTCCCGTTGTAGCGGGAAGGTTGTAGGGCCTCACGTCCTATCTCCTAGGAGAAGGAGTGAGACTGGGATGTTTCCCGATAGTGCCCCACCTCAGTCTCAGGGTCTGGATTGTTCCTTAAGGGAACACCAGGTAGGGAGCCTAAGCTGTACTAGTAGTCCATTTGAGGGGGATCTCCTAGTGTCAGGAGAACGTGGAGTGTCTGTAAGCAGACCTCCATCAGTTCTGGTGTCTGGCAGTGCCACTCCTAAGTGGAGGGTACAGAGGTCCAGATTGAGGGGTGAGAGAGTCCCCAGTGGAAGAAACAGTGGGTCAGGGGCCAGCCAAAAGAGCTGAGTCTCCTGGAGTGACCATGGTGACACCACTCCTGTCCTGGCGGATCTTCATGCACTGTCAGATGGACAGGGGTCGGGAGATCTGCGCCAGGCAGGCAGTCACACAACACATGGGTTATGTGTTACCCTCAGGGGGCATGAGTGCTCCCCAGGAAGTCCTGGTGCACCGGGCAGGTGCCCAGCTTCAGGGGTTAGTCCCTGGGTTGGGAAGCCAGGTTCAGGTGTTGCCTGACCTGGAGGGAAGGACAACTGTAATCAGTGTCCCTACCGGTTTGTCTTCTGGGGGCACCACTCCAGGTGGAAGGGTGCAGGACCCCAGTAAGGGGGGTGGGTAGAGGGCAGCCTCACCCCTGACATCTGCCCAGTCTAAGGGTACAAACCCTAAGCTGGGGTCCCAGTTGCAGGATAGAACCCCTGAACTGGTGGGTGAATTGTGCAGGACACCTCCCACAGGTGCCCTGACAATTCTGGAAGGGGGTACCGCTCCAGGTGGGAGGGTGCAGAGCCCCGAGAAGGAGGACCGGGTATGGAAAAGCCCACCCCAGTCTCCCGTCCAGCCACTGGGTACAGGCCCGGGGTTGGTGGGTCAGTGTCAGGATGTCATACCTGATCTGACAGGAGGGAGAGTGGACCAAGGGTGCCAGGCAGCTGGGGCTACTGCCCCCCGCTCTCTGACGCCACGGAGGTTGGAGAACCATGAAAGGCCTGGGGCCTGGTTCTCATCACTGACAGATGTCAGTGGCCACTGTGGCTTGCTGTCCTGGTGGACAGAGTTGCCCCTGGGAGGGGGACCGGAGTCACAACCCGTGGGTGGACTGGGCCACACCTCTGTGTTGGCCATGTGGGTACTGTCTGTCTGTTGGGACACACCTGTGAGCAAGCTAAGGTTAGGTGCTGCACAGATGGTGTCCACAGGTGAGGAGAAGGGTTCCCCATGGGTTAGCTTAGTGGGCCCTGAGAGTATGGACAGAGGGATCAAAATGGGTTCAGATTGGCGTAGAACTGGATTATGCCCCTGCAGTTGCGGGCCAGGGTCCATGTTCTATCGCCCAAAGCAGGGAAGCCCATCAAGGTAGTGATTGGTCTACCCTGCGTTTATGCTGGAAGGGGGTTGTGCTGGACTTGGCCTTTTTTGCAGGGTCATCCCAGAAATGTTTGCCTTCCTCATAGCCTATTTTCTGACCTGTTGTTGGTGGTTTTATGGCTCGGGGCACTTTTTCACTGCTGATCAGTGCTAAAGTGCATATGCTCTCTATTGTAAATTGTTGTAATGGATTAGTGACTCCATGATTGGCTTATTTGATTTACTTGTCAGACCCTAGTATAGTGCACCATGAGTGCCCAGGGCCTGTAAATCAAATGCTGCTGGTGGGCTTGCAGCACTGATTGTGCCACCCACAGAAGCAGCTTGTAAAATATGGCTCAGGCCTGCCATTGCAGAGCCTGCGTGCAGTCTGGGACTGCCATGTCGACTTGGCAAGTGAACCCACTTGCCAGTCCCTAAACCTTCCCTTTTCTACATGTTAGTCACCCCTAAGGTAGGCCCAAGTTACCCCTATGGGCAGGGTGCATTCTATGTGAAAGGTAGGGCATGCCCTGATGTGTGTGGCATGTCCTGATAGTGAATTACAGCCAATTTCGTTTTTCACTATTGCAAGGCTATCTGTTCCCATAGGCCAGAATGGGCAGTTTGATTATAACATCTTATAATTATAACTGACCCAGGGAACAAGATAGGAAAATAAAGTTTAGTGCGCCTGAACTCAGAATGTTAAAATTCATCTTTTAGTGTGGGTGATTTTTACATTCTGTGTTTGAAAATACCACTTTTAGAAAGTAGGTATTTTCTTGCCTAACCATCCAGTATGCCTCTGCTAGGTTTGTGTGTTCCATGTCTGGTTTGTGAGTGACAGGGGGCTGGAGAGGGCCTTGGCTCCAGCAGTCTGATGAGTCAGGGCTGGCCTGAATAGGGCCCGCATAGAATAGAGAGTAGGGGGAGGAGATTTCCTTTCACTTGCCTGAGCCTTCATAGAATAGAGAGTAGGGGGTGGAGATTTCCTTTCAGCTACCTGGGCCAGGTCTGCTTTCAACAATGCTGTGTCCACCTCCTGCCAGGAAGCTGCACCAGGGAGGACAGAACTGGTTTTGACTAGGTACAGACACTCTCTGCCTTCAGAGAACAAAGGATTTAGTAGTATAAATATTGGGGCCCAGACCCCAGAACTTTAGATCACTTCTGGGAATCCAGACAAACCCTTTGCCAAGGAGAGAAACCAAGGAAGCTGAAGGAGGAGACTGCCCCTGTGCTGTTTGCTGTTTGGGGTTGGCTTGTAGTGGTTATTCATTTCCAAGGAAAGGAGAAAAGGAACTTTGTGTGTACTTTTATTATCTTGAGGAAGATCTCCAAGGGCTTGAAGTTGAGCTTGCCTCCTGTTCTGAAGTCTCAGGGACACAAAGACTTCACCACCAGCTCCCCCTAATTCCCTTGCTGGGAGTTCTACCTGCAGAGAGGTGCCTGCTGTTGTTTTGGGCCCTCTGGAGACTGCGTGTCGCTGGGAGCTGGAAGCGCCACGCAACGAGGAAGAAGCGTGTCGCCGCCTCAGCAGTTGCCGTCGCATCGCCGAAGAAGCTTGTCGCCGCCGCAGCTGTTCGCTGTCGCATCGCCGAGGAAGCGTGTCGCATCACCGGAGAAGCGTGCCGCCGCCGCAGAGGTTGCCGTCGCATCACCGGAGAAGCGTGTCGCAGGGCCTGTCGCGGCTCCAAAGTTCATCGATTTCGCCGCACGGCCGTTGGGCGTGCACGCATCGCATCCAAGTTGTCGCATCGCATCAAAGACGCCATTTTGTCGCATCACACCGGATCGTCGCATCGCGGCGCCATCTTGTCGCATTGTAACCGGAACGCAGTAAGAAACCGACGCATCACCTCCCCCGAAGCAAGGAACCGACGCATCACCTTCCCTGCACTGCAGTAAGGAACCGACGCATCACCTCCCCCGAAGCAAGGAACCGACGCATCACCTTCCCTGCGACCCTTTTGTTTATTTTGCGTGACGCATCCAAGGTACTTTGAGAGTAAAGTGTCGCATTTACCATCCACATTGAACTAAGCTATTTCTACCATCTGAAAGTCATATTTTTATTATTGTATTGTGGATTTTTGTCGTTTGGTCTAATGTTAAGTCTAGATAAAGATTACTTATTTTTCTAAACTGGTGTGGTGTCCATTTGTAGTGTTTTCACTGTATTACTGTATGTGTTCTAAATCCGTATTTGTAAAGCGCGAACTACTCACCCTTACGGGTCTCAAGGCGCTGGGGGCCGTTGTGGAAATTAAGTGAGCTATTGCCCAGAGTCACAGGATGCTGAGCTGAGCTGCCGCCGGAGCCAGGGATCGAACCGTGACCCCTGTGCTCCGAAGTCAGCTGCCCTGGCCGCTGCACCACACCTCTCACCTGTTCACAAATGCTTTACACACTGCCTCTGAGATAAGCCTGCCTGCTCGTGCCAAGCTACCAAGGGGGTGAGCAGGGGTTATTTTAGGAGTGTAGCCCTCTTACCCTGACTAGAAGCAAGGGCCCCTACTTGGTCAAAGGTACCTACCTCTGCCAACTAGAGACCCCCATTTCTAACAAGCATCTTAAGGATTTTATAATGTACGTACGTCATCATCACCAACATTCCTAAAAACAAATCAACGGGAAACAGTGGTTCATTAAAGAACAAGGTCTACCAGTGGCTGAACAGAAAAAAGAAATGGTATAGAAACAGCCTT
Source organism: Calotriton arnoldi (assembly GCA_963921515.1). Classification (NCBI taxonomy): domain Eukaryota; kingdom Metazoa; phylum Chordata; class Amphibia; order Caudata; family Salamandridae; genus Calotriton; species Calotriton arnoldi. Next base: position 1,326,678 of record CAWUFW010002315.1, on the reverse strand, counting down.
CACGAAATAATTTGGATTGGTAAAAAGAATTTAGATACCTGGTGGATAGAATAAAGACACCATCTTTTGGTAGGTATGAAATGGAGCTCATTGATTACTTACATGAAAAAAACAACCACTCTCCAGCCCATTCTCGGAAATCAGGATCACTCTCTCCCAACAAAGATGAGTCAGATCCCAGCAATAAACAGATATTTTGGCTCACATTTCAAGATACCGAACTGTGAAACAAAAAAATAGCTGAAGATACCCACAAGGACAAACAACCACAGTCTCATCCACTGAGCTACAGGAAAGGAGTGGTGACTACTGACAGAGCTCCAGAGGCAACGATCTGCTTCAATGTTCATAGACCTTCAGGATCAACAGAGCCTGTTTGAAGAAAGGATTCACCGACTATTCAAAGGGAGAACTTATTCCTACTAAAGGCATCTACCAACAAAGAAACATATAAAAATGTATTGGAAGTCACTCACAAACCCCAACACAGGGCATGGGGCACCTTAAAACCATCCAGGACAACAACAAGAGTACAACTACTCAGTGAGTTCAATTCAAACCTAGGAGCATGGGGAGGCAAGACTGAGGAATGTGAAGAAGCTAGAAGAGTTCAGGTTGTCCCAGTCATTCCACATGGGTTTTCTAACAGAGACAAAAAAGGAGGAACTCTGCATCAATATCACTGCTTCAGTCAAGCTGGCCTGACAATACCCTGGCACTAGGAGAATGACCACAACTCACTAGCTAGCTTTATGCAAGATGAGAGATTCAACAGTTAATCACCATCATCCCACAGACACAGAACTCAGAAACAAAAGAAGACTGATGGGAAACAATAAACAAAGACATATTTGCAAAATTATTGTCAAAGGATCTCCACTCCAACCCATCAACCTTAAAGCATATGACCTTGGACTGCAGTACCTTATTAGCCCCTGAACTCAAGAACACCAAGCAGGAACTAATAAAAAATCTCATACCATGGCTGACTCAAGAATAATCTCTAATGAACAAACCTAAGAAAAATATGAACAATAACCATGGCTCAATTAGATGTGCAAACAATCTAAATCAGACCTACAACAGGCCCTGAGAAACACTGAATATATTAAACATCTAAGAAACGGTTATAAAACAAAACTCACCCATGTGCAAAGAAGAAGTTATGAAGTCAGCAACAGTCACTCAACTAAACTGCGACTACCAATAATACTAAGGAACTCTCAGCTCTTGTGGCACAAAGTACAGGCAAGTCCCAGTTGAGCATTAACACCAACATCCCGGCAGATGAGTTGACAGACCACTACAAGGCGATATTCTACATTGACAACACGACTGATAGCCTGGCGTCTGAAGAGCAGATGAGCACAAAAGTTCTGTTAGGAGTAGAAGTCACTTGGTTCACACTAAAAAAATATTCAGAGACAATAAAGGGACTTAAAAACATCAATGTACCAGGACCAACATGATTCCCACTGAGTCACACAACTGCTTTGCAGACTGGTAGTCACCTATCGTCTTGAAGGTCTTTAAATTTTTCAACAACAACACTGGTTTCCTGGAATCATGGAAAACAAGCTAAATAGTACCGACAATCTACAAGAAAGGCATGACCTCCAATCCCAGCTATTATCGCCCAATTAGCTTAATTAACATAGGAAAGAAATCTTCATTAAAATCATCTTGGAACATCTGTCTTCTTTGGCTGATAAGAATCGAATTCTGAACTCCATTCAGAGGGTGTTTTGCGGAGGACTCTCCTCAACAGTTCAGATCTTCAACCTCTTCCAAATCATGGTTGAATGTTCCACCAAGAAACATTTACCATTGTTTGCAGCCTTTCTTGATTTCTTACAAGCCTTTAGTCTTGCCAACAGGCAACCTCTTTGGTCCAAATTGGATATTATGGGCCTCCTTCCAGCACTCCTTAGAATCATAGTTGTTTTTTTACTCAGAATCAAAAACATATGTCAGAGTGGGCAATGACAAACAAGAAGTTGACAGTTCAGTGAAAACAGAGGAGTCAATCAAGGCTGCATCTAGTCAGTTTACTGTTCAATCTTTATGAAAATTATATGTTCAGTGCACAATTGACAACCTCCCCAGATATCATAAGAATAGACCAAACCAAGATTCAAAAGCCCCCATGTATGAATGAATCTATCCGTCTTGAAAGAATGCAAAATGCCTTGCAGTTTGACCTCAGAGCAATGGAAATCAATTGTGTCAAAAGGAAATTGCAAATTCACCCAGCAAAATCAAAAATGATGACTTTGGGACCAAAAACAATGGCGAAGCTTCACAGTATATTAGTTCTGTGCAACCGCACACAAACAACAACAAATGACCTATACATGTCTTGGAGTAGCAATAAACGACTTATTCTCTTTGAAAAGCCATCTAAATGTCATGCATTCCTGGGACAAGGGTGATGAAAAAGGAATAATTCAGTTCACCAAAAAGATAGCAACTCAAACCCACTGATCATTGATTTAGCAAAAATAGCCGCATCTAATGGAATGGCAAGAGCTCTTGGGCTCCCTAATCAACCGGACAGCCATAAACCATTTGGAGAGGAGCTTCTGGAAAACTCTATTCAGCCCCCCTCAATTAGCAACCACCATCATTCTCGAAAGACCTAGGAAATACATCTATCAAGGACAGAGTCCCACGCACTGTCAAAATGGAATTCAGCACCTAATTGATAGTGCATGGAAGGAGGCTGCATGATCAAAAAAAACCTGTCAATGTCTCACTTGCAAAAAAACCTAGCTGACCTGAATGTTGAACATAGAGTAATCATGAATGAAAAAAAAGTGTTCAGTGGCCCAAAATTTACTCTAACACACCAAAAGGAGTAGAGGGTGATAAAATATCTCTAGGTGTGGTGGCACGTGCTCTGTGTCCAAATACTGCCCTCACTCACACAGTTGTGTGACATGCTTCTTCATAGGGCTGCTTCAGTACACCCCTGCGCAACCCAACGCCTGGGGTGGAGTAATAGGGTAGGGGAAGACAAGACAAAACACATAAAAGAATAATATAAATTGACTGGGATCACCGGAAGTGGAAGTGCAGCGTGAATTAAAACTAGCTCGGAGTTGTCGCTATGCATAAAGTTTATTCCTGGACCCTCCGGCCAGGATTAAAAACGTGAAGGATGGTGGTGACTGGAAGAGATTATGAGCTCTTTACACCCCTCCTTACTGCCACTTCTTGTGATCCCAGCAAATTTATATTATTCTTTTATGTGTTGTGTCTTGTCTGCCCCTACCCTATTGCTCCACCCCAGGCGTTGGGTTGCGCAGGGGTGTACTGAAGCAGCCCTATGATGAAGCATGTCACACAACTGTGTGAGTGAGGGCAATATGTGGACACAGAGCACGTGCCACCACACCTAGAGATATTTTATCACCCTCTACTCCTTTTGGTGTGTTTAAGTTGTTCCTTGTGGGGCCGGAGTAGAGGGGCCCGTATCCCTCACCCCTTCACTTTTGTGTTTAAGACCAAAATTTAGTCTGCCACACGAAGATCAGTTATGTTTCACAAAGGAGATAACATGATCCCAAAATAACTGTCCTTGATGGCTTGCACCAGCACCCCGCCCCTGAATACTTATGCAGATACCCAGTGAATTCACCAGCCTGCCCGTCAGTGGAGTAACAAAACTTTAGGGGGCCCCCCGCAAAGTACAAGGAGGGCCCCCCACACGCTCCGGACCCAGTCAAGAGCTCTCAGGCTGGGCCTGCCTGCCGTGCACAGTGCCAGAGGGAGGCCCTGCAGCTCAGGGGCCCCTTGCACCGCAGGACTATTGTTACTCCACTGCTGCCAATCCTGCAGCTATCATCTGGAATTCATAATCCACTTACTATTCCCATGCAGTTCATATCACAAAGCTCGTAAAAGACCTGTATGGTGAACTGTGAAGAAATCTGGTCTGGGAAGAACTTATCAAATGGTAATCCACCTTCTGATAGGAGACTCAGAGGGAGTTATGCGTTGATGGACATTTATTAGAAGAGGCATGGTGCAACCGTGGGACTAAAATAATACTAACACGATATAAAGACAAGCCAAACCTGGGATTAAATTGAATTCAGTGGCCCTCTCCCAACACAAACACTCAAACATGTGCCTTGGTGCATGGAAGCCCCTTTCACTTTCCTCCTTTCCCAGTTTTCGAGAGAACAAAGTCTTTACACTTATCTCTCGCCACACCTTCTTTGGACCACCTTTTTTTAATCTTTCCCCACCTTCCCACCCATCATCCCTGATTAACCGAACTCTTCCTCTTGCTTCCCTTTACAGTCCTAACCCATCTTTACCTTTAATCTCTCCCATCACTACCCCTGCTTTATCCCTCTCTCGACCATTTAGAATACAAACTTGCTTGATTAAACACCAAAGCGCATTTAGCATTTTAATTTCATATGTATTTTAATTGTGTTTACGAAAGTGGGGAAAGTGTAAATGAAAATGACGGCAACAAAGAGTATCAAGATGAGGGCAACATGTTTCAGTAAATTTAGCTTGCACTACTGACATATTTTATCTGCAGAACATTAGTTCGAATCCCTAAAAGGCAAAGCCCAGCCTTTCATCCTAACAAGAAAAGACTTGAATTTTATAAAAGTAACACATCTTTATGGCGATTACAAACATACAATAAAGCAAACATTGCCTAGCACAGAGTGCAGTAAAACACATGAATAACAATGAACACTGATTCTCACTCACTTGCCTTATCATTACATCAATACATATTTAAGATTATTGTTCAATCTTTTTGGAGGGTATAATTAATCATGAAAGAAAGTGTAACATGCTTTTCTTTAACATATATTGTATAGTATACAATAGGGCGAGTGGGCAAAAGGTTATTTCCTAATGTAAACGTAAAACAGTTGCATATGTTAACAACTTTAAAATATTGGTACTTATACAAACATATCACATAAAAGAGTGAGTCGACAAATGTCTTAGAAGATTTACATTTTACACCTATTATCTCTCTATCTGTTGATTTTCATTTTCTAAATGATCCCATTCTTTGTTGAAACCTCGGCTTGCTAATGCCATTTTATTACTTCTGTCTTATCAGACGCCTCTTTCCCCAGTACAAAATCTACATAATTAGCAAATAGCATGACTTTTCCATCTAGCACACCAGGAGGCTAGGGATGTTGTCCTCATGCCTTCATTTCATATGCCAAGTTCGATAACACTGATGTGATAATAACAGATTTTCAATTTAATAATGGTAATGGGCGCCCTGACTTCCCGCTACAGTGGAATCAAAAATGGAACATTAGACAGTCAGGAATTGATGAACACAATCGATGCAACGGCTTTGGTTTTAATGTCAAATTAAAATGTTTGGAACATTTTATACATCAGACAGCTGAAGCTCTGTTGCTAAATATAAAAAAGGACAAAATAGGAAGGCTGTCAAAAAATGGTTGACAACAAGTTTAAAGAACTAGGGCTGGATCACAAAACATTTTTGGCTGGACTATTTCACGTCCTTGGAGGTATGTTAAGGTGGTGAGTGGTGTAAACACCTTTTACCGCCGTATTATGAAAACAGGATTCTGAAGGTGGAAATGTATGTACATAACGTTTTTGTATATTTGTTCTGTGGCATTCTGTTGTGATGGTGTTAAGTTGTGTTTTTGTGCTGCTAATGCCATTGCACAAATGCAGCATTGTTGCCATATGATCTTGTTGTGTTGTACTACAGTAGTGCTGCGTTCTGTTTTGCTCTGATGTGCCCTGATAGGTTTTGTGTTATGTTCCGTTACCGTAATGTATGCTCTGGTGTTCTGTTAGTTCTTTCCTCAGCTGTATCAACAAAAATGCTGCTTTATTTATAGCCAAAAGAAGCACGTCTTGAAACGTCCTGTGACAAAGAACCACTTACAACTGTCCGGCTATTTGTCCAAGGTGTAAAGATAGCGCTGCTCCATCTCTTCAACTAATTAAAAACATCAGTAAGCACAAAATTGTGGGAGAAAGTGTGTCTTAAATTAGCACTCCCGGGACTCACTTTATGTGATACGGCACCCAGTGTAAAATTACACTGTTCCTCAAATTGTGCATTATTTATTTGCACTAGAGTCTGTGCAGATTTCGTGTCACGTCTCATTCAACTAGATTAGGAGAAAGTTAGCCATGTGTGAGCACATTTAATGGGCAGAATCACGAGATCTGCATGCAAGGGTGGTATCCCTAGACTTGCCTACTTTATGCCAAAGGTATGTATTTGCATGTGAATCATTGGCATATAAGAGGAGCATAAGAAAGTCTACTTTACTGTAAAAGTAATAATAGTGTTGAGTTGGGGTAAAATACAAGAATTAAATACAAATACAATGTGCACAGGAAGCAATAACATTTATGTGAATTGTTTTTTTAGATTTTTTAGAGGAACAGAATTTTTTTTTTAAATTTATTTGGTCGAAGCCTACCAGACAGCGTAGCTATCTGGTTTGCTAAAGACAGCCTGGGGACATTCGGAAAGCTTCATTGGGAATGCATTCGCCCAATGGCTTTGTGGTTTGTAACTTACATTTGCTTGGTTTCTATTTGCTTGTTTTATTTGTTTTAGGCTGTCCAGCTTGAGGACATTCCTTCCATAGAGCAAACCTTGTTTACTGTATCCTTCCGAGTACACGATTTCTGTAAACAGGCCATTAAATCTTGTTCTTATCTTGTCACATTTGCCATGCATTCAAAGACAGAGGTCAAATGTCAGGCTCTGTCTTCTGAGGGAGCTTAGTGTTTACCTTTATTTCTCTGATTTCAAAGTGAGAGGATTTATGTGACCATCATGCTGGCTACTGGAGGTGTGCTGGAGAAAGGCTGTAGGATGTTATCTTTTTCTAGCACACAGCAGCATTTAAATGTCTTTAAATAAATTGTGCAGATATTTCAGAATATATCAGGATTAGGAAAGCACAAATTAAGCATATTTTTTAGTTATTTTGAAGTTTGGTGGAAAGAAATATCTAATACAATCAAAACAAATCTGTACACTAGGAGATTACATTTCCACACATTATCGTTTGTGCACTGTATACTGCTATCAGTGAAATTGTATGTCTGTGTACATGTAATGGTCATTTTAATTGAAGATGTGTTGTCTGTAATGGCAGTGCTCTACTACACCATGCATGCTCCACTTTACACCACTCAACTCTACTCTGCGCAACTCCATTTCACTGCACTCTACTCTGCATCACTTCACTTTACACTACTCCTCTCTATGGTTCTCTACTCTGAACCACTTTACACTATGCGATTGCACTCTACGCCACTCTTCTATACTCTGCACCACTGCACTCCCTGCCTATGACCTCCATGCAACTGCACTCTACTCACCACCACTCTACTCCATGCTACTCTACTGCACTCTACGCCAATGCACTGTACTCCTCTACACTCTATGTCACTCTACTCTGCATTACTCCACTCCATGCCACTGCACTGTACGCCAGTCCACTCTAAGGCACTCTAATCTAATCTGCACCACTGCACTCTACAATGCTGCACTCTTTGCCACTCTATTCTGCATTGCTCCACTCTATGCCACTGTACTGTACACCAGTCCACTCTAAGCCACTCTAATCTAATATGTACCACTGCAATCTACACCGCTGCACTCTATGCCACTCTATTCTATGCCACTGCACTCTACGCCATTGTACTCTACTGTATGTCACTGCACACTACCCTACACCACTCTAATCTATGCCACTTGACTCTACTCTGAAACAATCTACTGTACACCATTACACTCTACTCTGCTCTAGTCTAGGTATTTTCTGCAGGTCATGAGACATGATTTGTGAATTCATGTGATTACATGCTCAGTTTGGAATCTGTATCTTTGCACATTATTACACCGCTAAACCAGCTTTTTTGTTGCTGATTATTAAACTAAGTATATGAGCATCCTTGCTTTTTAAACAAGAATTATCAATGTTTTATGTTTCAAGTTTTTACTTTTTGGTAACAACTAAGAACTAACCAACTCTGGGGTGGATTACGATGTCATTCAGAAAGGCTCCGAATGGGATTCGGCATCTCCGAATCCGATTCGGAAGCCTTGTTTCTGACTGAATCGTATACATCTCCAAATGACCGATTACGATGCCCGGAAACCGAAAGGCATTCGGACAGCCCGAGTATTTCGGAGCCGAATCGTACAGCTCTATGGACACGGTTTCCGAGCGAGCGATTACGATGACCGATTCGGACAGCTATTGCGATTCAGTCTGCCCGACATGAAACAGCTGTCAGAATCTGTCTTTGGTGGGCCTTTTGCAGGCCCCCCTTCACCCGGAGGCATCTGATTGGGGCCCATGGGGGTACCCAAGGGACCCCTCTTTCCAACCATGCACAATATGGCAGGCACCATGGGGTGCCCGCCACAGGGTGCATGATTTTCCACAACCACCCCTTTTTTAAATCTTAGCCTATGTTCTCGTTCGGAACACAGGCTCCCATTGAAGTCAATGCGAGTCTGACCGAACGATGTTGGAAAGCATCGTAATCGGTCGTTCAGACTCGCAGAACCCAATTCGGTTGGAAACTATTCCGAGACCAATTCGGTCTGAACAGTTTCCGAATGACATTGTAATCGGCTCCTATATATTTTTTTCTTTTTCTTTTTTTCATTCTTTTGTCTCCTTCTTGTCCTTTCATTTCTGCCTATGTTTGTTGTGTATGTGTGGATTCACTCAGTTGAATCTCAGGCATTGCATTAAAAATGTCCTGATGAACATCTTTACATTACAAAAGGATCGACACTTCATCGACTCTGCACACTGTATTGCATATGTAATACGGCTGGGCTGGTTTGTAGATTTGTGTACTGTGACATACATTGAATAACGTTTATAACTGTCACTTGGGAATTGCCTGAGTAAAGATATTCTCTTTGGCGCTACCCCTTCTTTTGATTTTCAATAAATATATTTAAAAAAAATTGAGATTAAGACATTGAGTAATAATTAAATATATTGATATAATTTGAGAATAACTGGTTTTGTGGGGAGTGTTGTTACTTTAAATTAGAAATGACCACCAGCATGGCGGTCATCTCATGATTTGGCAGGCCGGAGTGCAGTTAAGGCAACTGAGTAAATTACTCTGTCGCCCTGACTACAATACCTCCCTCTGCCAAAATATAAATCGGCCCCATGGTGTACCCTCAAAAAATAGCACTTCAAATCATCAAAAAAGTTAAAAATGCTTAAATCAGTTTCATCACCGATGATAATTGTAATCATTTATTTCCACAATATGTGATTTTGAGGGTATCCCAGCCCTGCCAAGTTTTCCAAGTCCATGTGTGAAATACTGCTCCAATGCAGGTTTTATCTTTGAATTCTGGTTATTGTATTCTTGTTTATTCCACTATGAAACATGACAACAGCTCCCGAAATTCAAAGAAAAAAATCAGGACTGGAGCAGTAGTCCTGGGAAACTTGAGAGCTATGGGTACGCTATGTATATTAGCATTACACTTTGAGGGTCCAACCCCCTTTGGCTTTAAAAGGGCCCTACTCCATTATTGCACATATGACATAAAATTGTTACAGGCAATATTATCCTTGAAATATTTTGCACATTCATAGATAAGTAGCTGCCCTCGCTTACTTAAGTGGCTTCTCGGTATAAAACCTGCTAATTATCTTCCTGCCCTAGCCATGGGAACCTACACTCTCTCTTCATATGATCAACAGTATTTGAAGAAATGGTTAAGTTCCTTTGCATCCCATTCCCTTATTCCCGCTCTATTATTCCACTTCAGAACCATCAAGGGGCCGTTTTCTTTGGCCTTTTCTTATATTATGCTACTCGATATACCATTGCTTTGAAAACTCTGAGGGATAGGGACCAGAAAAATTTAGTGTGTATGGCAAATATGTCCTTTTCCTTAGCATCAAAATCTACAAACCATGCACCACAGCCTAGTCATTGCCCTCACAGGGTACTGTTCTGGACTGAGATGGCTAATGAATTGCCAGAATATGTTATGTTATATTGTTTTGTGAAGCGCACAGCTACTCAGCAGAGTGTCCCGGCGCTAGGCAGTGGGAAATCGAACATGCAACTGTTTTAGCTGTTAAAAAGGCAGGCTTTTAATTTCCTCTTAAATATATCCAGGCTGTGAGCAAGCCGTAGGTCTGGTGGGAGTCTATTCCAGTAGAGTGGTCCCAGATAGGAAAAGGTTCTCCCACCTATTCTGAGGCGATTAATGCGGGGCACTCCTGCCAGGTACGCTGAAGAAGAGCGAAGGGTGCGTGCAGGAATGCATGCTCTGATCCTCTCACTGAGATAGCACGTGCCCGTCTTGTGCAATGCCTTGTGCATAAGGACCATAGCCTTAAAGACCACCCTCTTTTTCACCGGGAGCCAATGAAGGGCCCTCAAGTGCGAGATCATGTGGGACCTAGGTGGGAGTCTGAGTAGCAGTCTCGCAGCTGAGTTCTGCACCACCTGCAGTTTATCCAGGAGATAGTCTGGGAGGCCGAGGTACAGAGCATTCCCATAGTCAAGCCTCAACGTAATCAGGGGCTGCACTACCTTTCTACCAGCAGACTCAGATAGAAGAGGTAGAAATTTTTCCAGCATGCGGAGCACGCTGAAGCAGGACCCAACTTGGGCTTGAATCTGAGGTTGGAATGAGAGGGAACTGTCTATTTTGATCCCTAAGGTCTTTACGCAGTTTTGTGGAGAGCCAGGGAGCAGCACGTTGCTCGGCCAGCAGGTTTCCACAAAATTGTGGGGGATGTCTCCAAAGGTCACGATCTCTGTTTTGTCCAGGTTGCACCTCAGGTAGTGCAAATCCAGCCAACAAAACACCTTGGTAAGACATCGTGAGATCAGCTTCCCGTCTAAATCCTTACCCTTCTCGCAAGCAAACAGAAGCTGCATTTCATCAGCAAAAGAGATTACTTTTGCTCCAAATCCAGCCAACAAAACACCTTGGTAAGACATTGTGAGATCAGCTTCCTGTCTAAGTCCTTACCCTTCTCGCAAGCAAACAGAAGCTGCATGTCATCAGCATAAGAGATTACTTTTGCTCCTAAGGATTCAGCGAGAATTGCTAGTGGCGTCAGATATACCTTGAACAGGGTGGGACTGAGGGCCGAGCCCTGTGTAACGCCCACAGTCAGGGGTCTGGCTTGTGCGGTGTGGGACGGCAGCCAGACTTCCTGAGTCCGTCTGTCCAAGAATGATGATAGCCAGTTTAAGGCTGAGAGTCTGATCCCTATCTCATGAAGGTACTCAAGCAGCTCACGGTGGGGCACGGTGTCAAACGCTGCTGTGAGGTCCAGCAGTATAAGCATGGCTTAGCCCCCAGTGTCTAGAATACTCCGAACATGCTCCACCACTTCGAGAAGTGGGGTCTCCGTACTAAAGTGGGGGTGTAAACAGGAATGATTGGGGTGAAGTATTTTATTGTCTTCTATATAGCTTGAGAAGTGGTGGTTAACTTCCTTTTCCAGGATCTTGGAGAGAGCAGGAAGAAGGGAAATGGGCCTATAGTTTCCTGCTTGCTTGGGGTCCGGTGCTGGTTTTTTTTGCAGCGGGAGCACTTTAGCCTTTTTCCAAGGTAAAGGACCCACACCTGTTGCCAGCGAGGGATTAAATATGTAGTTCACCGTAGCATTGATGGAAGGTGCCACCATCTTTAACACTGCAATTGGGCAGGGGTCAAGGGGGGAGCCAGATTTTAAGCTCCTTAATGCAGCAAGAGACTTAGAGGGAGAGATGGGAGCGAATGCGTCTAGGGAAGAATGCGTCAAAGGAGACGCCGGTATCCTGCACACGGGGCTCTGTGTGTGGGGAGTCTGAGCGCTATTTTGGAAACTATTTTGAATGGTCTTGATTTTTTTGTGGAAGAAAATGTCAAGTTTGTCACACCACTCAGCCGAGGGGGTGCAGACTCTAGATGTGACAACGGGGCGAAGAAAAGAGTCAACGATTTTAAAGATTTATTTGCTTTGTTGTCGGCTTCCTGAATCCTAGTGTCGTAGAAGTTCTTTTTAATTAGGTGCAGCTTCCCCTGATAGTCCTTTAGTGCGCTCTTGTATTCAGCTTTAACATCAGGATGATACTTCCGTCTCCAAGCTCTCTCAAGCTGCTTGCAATGTTTCTTGCATGTGCTGAGCTCGGCATTGAACCAAGGAGCCAACAGGAATGATCTGGCTTGAGATTTCTTTTTAATGGGGGCTAGAGAGTTAACAGTCTCACAGATCCAGCTGCCTAGACAAGCGGTGTCCTCTCCACGCCACCAGTAAGGACTGGAATGTTCCTAGTGAGGGCATGATTAGGAGCATCCAGCTGTAGCTTATAAAAATCCTGACAGGAGTATGAGGCGTTATCTTTCGAAGGTGGCTTATTGCTGGTCTGAGACCTTGCAAAGGGGATAAGATAATGGTCTGTCCATGGAAGAGGGGTAGGTTGCGATACGCCAGTTTAGAGAACACCTTGTCAAGGGTATGTCCGGTGTGATGTGTAGGGCCGAAGACCTGTTGTTTCAGAGTCAAAGGATTCATGATTTCTAAGAGAGCGTTGGCTTCTTGTCCTAATGCATTGTCTAAATGGACATTAAAATCTCCAAGCACCTGGAAGTGGGCCTGTCTCAATGCCCAGGGAGCTAACGTACTTTCCAACGAGCGCAGGCATCTACTGGCTGGGCCAGGTGGGCGGTAAAGAAGAACTCCTGCCAACGACTGGTTGGGAGTGAGGGATAGGCAGAAACCCAGTGCTTCCACCTCCTGGAGGCCTTCGAGATTGAAGGATGAGCATTTGTACTCTTTTTTTAGATACTATTGCCGTCCTGCCCCCTCTACCTACTTTGTGGTCCTTCCTCAGAATTCTGTAGTTTGGGGGGATGGCAGACACTAGTGTGGGGGTGGCCGCAGCTGAAAGCCAAGTTTCGGTAAGAAAAAGAACATCCAAGTCATCATCAGTTAATAAATCAAATACTGGCAGCTCGTGTTTCTGTAGGGATCTGGTGTTCAGTAAGGCCACCCTAAACTGTTTCTGCGTTTTCACAGCGTTAACTGGGATGCAAAAGGTCATGGAGGAGGCTGGCACATTAAAGGTCCAGGCACACCTGGGTCAGATAAACTCTTCGCACAGAGTGCCAGGCGACCAGAGGGCAGAACATTACCTCGGAGGGGCCATGTAAAGTAACGAGGTCCTATCCAAAGAGATTTGGTGCTTGTCTGCTGGCAAGAAACCGGCATAGTGGCTAGCGCTGGGCGCTTCCGGGACACTGACGGGTGCAGACGTGTTTGCCTTTGGCGCACCTATGAGTGAGGAGATCTGTCAGGGGCTAAGGGTATTAGCTTCATCAGGACTGGCATCATAGTAGAACCTAGCCTGCTGATCAGAGCTCATGTGGATAATGGAGGGAGCTTTATGGTCTTTCCTGCGCCCACAAGTCCTGGAGAAGGATACATCACATTGCTATCTTAGTTAACCTCTATATATTGGGGACTAGTCTCCTTAGACATTGTTATAGTGGACATCCTACTCAAACTAGCTATCCACCAACTGAACTTCTAAATGTAAGCATTGGCATATAATGGTAGCCATGACAATGGATTTTTCAGGGTCCTCCAATTCATTTTTCATCGCTCGATAACTGTAAGATTAATAATATATGAATGTTTACAGTTAATATCTTGTCCTAAACTAGCTGCTCATAAGTCTGCTAGCCTGTGGAGCAACCTATTTAGATTGAAGAGGTGGATAATGAGGGTAACTGCATCATTATTTTAGATGCTTGTCTCTTTCATTTGAGTAAAGCAAAGGTCACATGAGCGATACTTTTTCAATAAAAAATTAACAACATATTCATGATTAACACTGCCCTGAGGCAAGTACTGTTATTGAGAACTGGCAGTCGTGAACATTCATGGCTGTTATGAACCAGATGTTAATTCCTTTACATGTATAGAAAATATGTTGGCTCTTACCAGATGCATTGGAGTGCCCCACACAATTTACCACGCCCTCCCCTTCATGATTCTTTACATGGATGGCATCTACTCACTTCCCATACCTGTAAATTACCCACGAACCATTACAATGTGCAATGCACAGAACAATGGGAACTGCTCCATTTTAGCCACTGCCTGCAAATCAACAGGACCTCAATCTCAAAACGTTATCATCTGTCCCTTCACAATGTGAAATGGCTGGCCATGTGCCCTTTGAATCTAAGTACCACCTGAATGTCAAAACGTTTTACTAGGTAATGAAACCTCAGGAATAAACATGTTATAAAGTGTGACATCATTTAAAACCAACGGTGATACAGCATAATGCACATGAAACCTATTATGGATTATAGTTTGATGTATGATAAGAAAATACCATTATAAATCACAACATTAAATTACTTTTCATAGACATCTTGGATTGCTCAGTTAAATTGCAGCTCCATGATCAGTCAGGGCATTCCAAAAAGATCTGTTCTCTAACAGGAAGTGGCGGCTCGCAGAGGAAGTGCTGCGGGCAGTGGGGCGGGGCGGGGGAGGGGCTGGGTGGGAGGTAGTGGAGTCGGACATACGACGGGCAGGAGTAAAGTAAGTAAGTAAATAAATAAAACTATTTACCTTGCGCTCGCTGCATCGCTGCATCGCAGTGGTATTTTCAAATACAGAATATAAAAATCATCTTTGCTAAAAGATGCATTTTTATATTCTGAGTTCAGGCATACTAAACTCCATCTTTCTATCTTGTCCCAATGCGAAGTTATTTTTATAAGATGTTGTAAATAAACTCCCATTCTATCCTATGGGACAGATAGCCTTTCAATAGTGAAAAACGAAATTGGCAGTATTTCACTATCAGGACATGCCACACACATCAGGGCATGTCCTACCTTTTACATACACTGCACCCTGCCCACACGGGTACCTTGGACCTACCTTAGGGGTGACTCACATGTTAAAAAAGGGAAGGTTAGGGCCTGGCAAGTGGGTGCACTTGCCAGGTTGACATGGCAGTTCCAAACTGTGCACAGATACTGCAGTGGCAGGTCTGAGTTACATTTACAGGCTGCTCATGTGGGTGGCACAATCAGTACTGCAGGCCCACTAGCAGCATTTAACTTACAGGTCCTGGGCACACACAGTGCACTGTACTAGGGACTTAGTAGTAAGTCAAACAAGCCAATCATGGAAATACCCATCCATAGTCACATTTTACAGGGAGAGCATATACACTTTAGCACTGAACAGCAGTGGTAAAGTGCCCAGAGTCATAAAACCAACAAAAACAGGGTCCAAACAGGAGGCCAAAAAACAAAAAGTCTGGGGATAAACCCGCTGGACAAGCCAGGTCTAACAAATTGCAATTATTCGAATGTGTTTACACAATACAAGATTGATGAATGCCAGTGATGTCATCATCATTGGGGTAACCCGTAGCACTTTGCAAGTAAATATTTGATAAACTGCAACTGCATGATGGAGGATCGATGCTACACACAGAGAACACCAAGTGCAGCTCCACCACCAGTTCTTCCTTTGATTTATTTTCTTCCTATTGGTTGTCTGGAGTCAAATCATAAGGCTTCTCACAGAGAAGCCCAGTAGAGAGACTACATTGTGGTCTGTCTATAGTCAGTAACCCCTGCCGTGCATCCAAGAACAAGGACCTTCTCAGAAACTTGTCTGAGAAGTAAAACACTTCCCTAGCCTGACTGGCACAACCCTTCCAACCTGGAGGCTGCTTGGACCATGATTGGCAATGGATTATGGCCCAACTGCTTCAACAAAAATATATGTCTTTATCAACCTGAAGGAAAGTTAGATATTAGAGTTGGACCTACATGGATTTTGCTGTTGGTAATGTCTCCAGAACATGGAACTGAGTATACTCTATTCTCTCCTGGTCAAAATGCATGAAAGCTCCTGTTCAAGCATTGCTGCCTGGTCCTTCTGCTGCTGCTACCCTTGGTGCTAGGAAGCCTCCAGCCTGACCAAGGAGTTAAGAGACACTCACACATCACCATGAAGCATTTTTTAACCAGGAGAGAACTACTTTAAAAAGCTACTGCTAGCAGTTTAGGTGAGTTGAGCGAGGGGTGACTCTGCCTGGCAAGTACATACCCACTTTGAACAACCTTTTGGCATTTTCTTTGTTTAATTCTACTTGTTTGGTGGTACTCCAGCACCCTGTTGGCTTGAAAGCTAGCTAGATCACGAGAGAACTGCATGGTCTAAATAAACCCTTTATGTTTGTAGGCATGCATCCCTTGCTGTGGGTTAAACTGTGGTTCGTCCTTTCATCACTAACCATGCTCCAGACTGATTGAAGAGTCTCTGACATAGAGATTCTATTGCATCCAAGGAGTGATCATTTCTGAAGAATGACACCACTAAGCCTAAACCATGAGGTAGGTCTGGGCACAAATATTCACTTTCTGAACTGTGAAGCATGTCCCTTTACTTTGCTGATTACACATACACTGTATTATTAACTGCCATTTGTTTCTTTTATTTCTGTTTGTTTTCCGGATCGCTAACTTTACATTTGCATTTTGTAGTTGTTTCGTGCACTTTCTATTACTGGAGTCACATTTTTTTTTACCATAAACATTCATGTATTGATTAGTATTAAGGGTTTGTGTACTGACAAATATGACAATAAATGGAACATCATTATTGCAACTGTAATGATTGTGTTACAGTGTACCTAGACTCACCCGACACTTAATCCCTGAGCTAAGCCTAGGTGCCTCAGCTATGTATACCTAGAGAGTCACAGAGACTTAAGAGGGCCATCTTGCATTACAGTCTAAGTACCTAGAACATGCTTATCCTTCATAACCTATGACTGAATGGGTCAGGAAAACCCTGACAAGAAATGATGGCTAATTTCCACACATTTCAAAACATTTGCCTAGAATTAAAGCACAAACAGCTTACATCACGTGATCAGCAATATTCATGTGTGAACCTTTAATACAATTAAACAGGTTTGAATTTGACTCATTTTAAGCTGACAACCATGTACTAGTCCCAACTGAACCAACAATTCATCTCAAACTCTTTAATAATCCCACACCGTGTGCCATAGAATATCCAGGGTAAAATTACAACGTCCACAAGAAGCAAAGATACAAAGGGCCACATGTACGACCGTTTTTTGCAGTCCCAAAGGGGATTTCAGCCCCTTTGCAACCGCAAAATAAGTCAGCCCAATGTTTCAACCCTATTTTGTGAGTCGCTAATCAATTAGCGACTTGCAAAATAGGGTTAGTGACTCGCTATTAGGAAGGGGCGTGCCAAGGGCGTCCCTTCCTAATAGCGACTCCAAAACCTGTGTGTGAATGTTTTGCAACCACAATTGCGGTCGCAAAACACTCGCAGTTTACCACCCTTCTGCGAAGGTGGGTAAACCACTCCCAAAGGGGAAGGGGTCCCCAGGGGACCCCTTCCCCTTTGGGAATGGATGCACAAATATTTTTTGAGAGCAGGCAGTCGTTCCAGGGACCACTGCCTGCCCTTAAAAAATGAAACTGAAATGTTTCATTTTTATATTTTAAATGCATCCCGTTTTCCTTTAAGGAAAACGGGCTGCATTTTTTTTTAAAACTGCTTTATTGACAAAGTAGTCCCAGACATGGTGGTCTGCTGACCCCAGCAGGCCACCATCCCTGGGAGTGCCAGCCATTCCCAATGGGGTCGCAATTTGTGACAGTCTCATTAATATTCATGAGGCATGCAATTTGGAACCCCTTTGGAAATCCCAAACAGTGTCTGAGACACTGTTGTACATTGGATTTTGCGACTCGCAAATTGCGACTCGCAATTTGCGACTCGCAAATTCCAATGGTCGTACATCTGGCCCAAAATGTCAAGTCGACCATTCTAACCTGTGAGCAATATTATCAAAATGCCACTCTTTATTGTGCATCTCTCAAACTAATACCTAGCTTTTCACCACGTATTATCCCACATACCTAATAAAATGCTTTTACGTCAGCCAGGGAATCCAGTTCTTCATTAAATTTACATTAGCACCTATTGGATTTAATCGAGTTCGAGGAAGATACTTCGATCTCTTCAATTCCCTAACGTTTGCAATTTATTCCTTGTCTTTAGTACTTGTTACACAATCAAGACATCTCCGAAAGCATGGATAATGTTTAAAAATATGACCTAGTATGATCAGCTCAACTCTACGAGATTTAGTTCTGATACCCTTGTCTTCATGCAGAAAAAAGTGAGACTCCCTCAGAGTCAAGTCTTCAAAATAGCACTTACCAAGAGGAAACCTAAACCATCTCCCTGTGTGTTAATACAAGTATAATGTGGTGCCTTTGGAATTTCTTATTCCCCAGTAAGAAATTTGCAATTACTTTGCATAGAAATGCAACGCATTGAGCTATTTATTGTAACAACAATAGATAAGTGAACATAAATGTCTTCAGCTTCGTTATTTTCTGCCAAAAAGAGAAATTAAGCGACTGCCATATTTTACATGCACTTTATCCAATAAAGCATATACAATTAGTTCACATAGAAATATGGGGTGTTTCTAGGTGACCTAACTTCTAGTTGTTATTCCTTCCTATGTGCACTCACATTTCCATCTTGAAAAAGGCATTTTTTCACAATTCACATTATATAATAATATTTTCCTTCTTTGCAAGACAAACCTGGTGGCACTATGTAAATCTGTTCAACATTTAAAAAATAATAGCAGATCTTTGGCTTCTGGAACTAGATTAACCTCATCATCACTGTTAGATTTGGGGGTCTCTAGTTGGCAGAGGTAGGTACCTTTGTCCAAATAGGGACCCTTGCGTCTAGTCAGGGAAAGTAGGTACACTCCCGAAATAACCCCTGCTCACCCTCTTGGTAGCTTGGCACGAGCAGACAGGCTTAGTTCAGAGGCAGTGTGTAAAGCATTTGTGAAAACATACAGTAATCAAGTGACAACACTACAAATGGACACCACACAGGTTATATATTTATAAAAATAGGTATACTTTATATAGATTTATCACAAGACCATAAACGACAAAAATAATCCACAATACTGTTAAGAATACTTAGTTCTGATCAAAAAGGCTTAATTCAAGGTTCTGTGCGAGTCGGTAGCCTCCTCCGGCTACGGTGATGTCGAGAACAAACAGAGTCTAACAAATCCAGCTGACCGCGTCGAGACGGGCCAACACAGCGTAGACAGACTCGGTCACAGTACCTTTTACTTGAAGCGGCAGGCACGGGCGTGCGAGCCGGATGGCTGTTCGTCGCGGTCGCGATACAAAAATGGAAGCGTTGCAGGACGCGTTGTCCCTCGATGCGGTGCAGTCAGCGGCTCGTTGACGTCGTCGAGACGGAGTCGGTGAGACCACGGCCGTGCGTTGCAGGGCGAGACGGTGCTTCATTGCGGTGCTGGCAGGTTGCGGTGCGGCGACGGAGCCGGATTCAGGAGCTGGCGTCGATCAGTCCGGACAGCGGTGCGAGTCGGGCGGTGCGTCGCAAAGCGTGCGAGCGGTGCCCAACTCCGGTGCGGTCACAGGACTCGAACTCAGCAGCAGTGACCGTGTCGGTCGGACCAGTTCGATTCGGCGTAGCGAAGCGTTGCAGGGCGCGTTGTCCCTCGATGCGGTGCAGGCAGCGGCTCGTTGACGGAGTCGGTGAGACCAGGGCCGTGCGTTGCAGGGCGAGACGGTGCTTCGATGCGGTGCTTACAGGACACCGAGTCGGTCGTGAGAGTCGGTCACAGCTCCCTACCTCTGCAGCCACTGAAACAGAGTTTCCAGCAGCAGTTCACAAAGGGGGTGAAGTCCAATGGTCCTGGGACTTCGGTCAGGGGGCAAGCTCTCTTCCAAGCCCTTGGAGATCCTTCACAAGTTGATGAAAGTCACAGCAAAGCAAAAGTTCCTTTCTCCTTTCTTTGGTAGTCAGGCAAACCACTGCAGGCCAATCCCCCAAGCAGCACTTCAGCTTAGGGATAGTCTCTCCTCAGTTTCTTCTTGGTTCCGCTCCTCAGCAAAGGTTTCTTCTTGTTCCCAAAAGTGATCTAATTTTCCTGGGGTCTGGGTGCCCCTCTTATACCCTGATTCTCTTTGTTCTCTGGAGGCAGAGAGGCCTCTGCCTAGTCCAAAACCAGTTCTGGTCAGTCCTGGAGCACTTTGTTTTTCTGACTCCTTCTTTCCTTTCAGAATGTGGGGCAGAGTGCTCAGCCGCCCGGCAGGAGGTGGAGCCAGCATTGTGGAAGGCAGGCACAGCCCTATTCAGACCCAGGTGCAACTCCTCCCTCCACTCTGGATGCAGATCTTTCTATTCAGCCCAGCGCTGACTCACCCTGTCTCCTGTAGCCACCCCCAGCCCCTGTCACTCAATCTCCAGACAAGGAATACACAACCTAGCAGAGGCAGGCTTGGATAGTTAGGCAAGAAAATACCCACTTTCTAAAAGTGGTATTTTCAAACACAGAATGTTAAAACCAACTTCACTAAAAGATGTATTTTATCATCCTGAGTTCAGGCATACTAAATTCGTTTTTCTACCCTGTTCCCTGGGTCAGTTCTGACTATAAGGTGTAATAGTCAGTCTGCCCATTCTGGCCTATGGGGAGCAGGTAGCCTTGCAATAGTGAAAAACGAAAATGGCTGTAATTCACTATTAGGACATGCCACACACCAGGGCATGTCCTACCTTATACTTACAATGCACCCTGCCCTAGGGCCTACTTTAGGGGTGACCAACATGCAGTAAAGGGAAGGTTTAGGGACTGGTAAGTGGGTGTACTCACCAAGTTGACATGGCAGCCCTAGGCTGCACACAGGCTCTGCGATGGCAGGCCTGAGACACATTTTACAAGCCGCTTCTGTGGGTGGCACAACCAGTGCTGCAAGCCCACCAGCGGCATTGGATTTACAAGCCCGGGGCACACTGAGTGCACTGTACTAGGGACTGACAAGTAAACCAATCATCCAATCATGGAGTCACTAATACATATATCAATTAACGATAGGGAGCACTTGCACTTTGGCACTGATTAGCAGCGGCAAAGTGCCCATGAGCATCTAGTCCAGCAAAAACATATCGGCAACAGTGGAGGCATTACGAAACAATGGAAGGGAGACCCATGCCAAGGATGCCAGGTCTAACACGTGTCCCCTCCAGCTGAAATGTGGGGAGAACTATCCTACCCCTAGGGAGTTCTCATCGCTAAGGCGGAAAAATCTGGACAGACCATCAGCATTGGCGTGTTCTGTACCAGGGCGGTGTTCCACCGTAAAGTCCATCCCCTGTAGGGAAATGGACCACCTCAACAGCTTTGGATTCTCACCCCTCATCTGCATCAACCATCTGAGGGGCCTGTGGTCTGTCTGAACCCGGAAGTGAGTCCCAAACAGGTATGGTCTCAGCTTCTTCAGTGCCCAGACCACAGCAAATGCCTCACGCTCGATAGCACTCCATCTCTGTTCCCGGGGAAGTAACCTCCTACTGAGGAAGGCTTCAGGTTGG
This sequence comes from Calotriton arnoldi, assembly GCA_963921515.1. NCBI lineage: Eukaryota > Metazoa > Chordata > Amphibia > Caudata > Salamandridae > Calotriton > Calotriton arnoldi. The sequence goes on along the minus strand of CAWUFW010002315.1, from coordinate 1,305,151 downwards.
TCTAGGCCCTCCTCATTGATCTGTGATAGAACAGCCCCTACACCATGCTCTGAAGCGTCGGTCTGAACAATGAACTCATTGGAGAAGTTGGGTGCCTGGAGCACAGGCGCCGTGCACATGGCAGTCTTCAAGGTGTCAAAAGCTTTTTGACAGGCGTCAGTCCAAATCACTTTCCTGGGCTGCTTCTTGGAAGTCAGCTCTGTCAAGGGGGCAACAATGCTGCCATACCCCTTGACGAATCTCCGGTAATACCCGGTGAGTCCTAGGAAGGCTCTCACCTCTGTCTGGGTCTTGGGGGGCTCCCAAGCCAGAATGGTATCAATTTTCGGTTGGAGGGGCGCCACCTGGCCGCTCCCAACCTGGTGTCCCAAGTACACCACAGAACCCTGCCCAATCTGGCACTTACTCGCCTTGATTGTGAGGCCTGCCCTCCGCAGCGCCATCAACACTTCCCAGAGGTGACGCAGATGTTCTTCCCAACTGGCACTGAACACTGCGATGTCATCCAGGTAGGCGGCACTGAAATCCTCCAGTCCAACCAACACCTGGTTGACCAACCTCTGAAAGGTGGCAGGGGCATTCTTCATCCCAAAGGGCATCACCCGGAACTGGTAGTGCCCATCTGGTGTGGAGAATGCTGACCTCTCTTTGCCCCATCAGTCAAGGCGATCTGCCAGTACCCAGACGTTAAGTCAAACCTGCTGAGGTACCGCGCAGCCCCTAACCGATCTATGAGCTCATCAGCTCTGGGGATGGGGTGGGCGTCAGTCCTGGTGACGGAATTGAGTCCCCTGTAGTCCACACAGAACCGGAGTTCTGGTGTGGCACCAGGCGCGGCAGCCTTTGGAACCAAGACCACTGGGCTGGCCCAAGGGCTGTTAGAGGACTCAATGACCCCTAGCGCAAACATCTTGGAGACCTCCTCCTTGATGCAGGCTCTGACCCTGTCAGTCACCCTGTAAGCCTTGTGCTTCACAGGAAGACTGTCCCCAGTGTCCACATCATGGACGCACCAATGAGTGACACTGGGAACCAGGGAGAACAGGTCAGGGAACTGTCCCAACAGTTGGCGACAGTCACCCTGCTGCTCAGGTGTCAGGGAGGTAGAGAGGTTTACTCCCTCCACTGAGCCATCTTGCTCTCGGGCTGACAGGAGGTCAGGAAGAGGCTCGGTCTCCTCCTCCATTCCATCATCTGTAGCTAAGAGCATGCCCACTTGGGACCTCTCCAAGTGGGGCTTCAGGCGGTTCACATGCAGGACCCGCAAGGGGTTCCTGGGAGACTGCAAGTCCACCAAATAGGTAACTGGACTCTTGCGCTCCACCACCGTAAAAGGGCCGGTCCACCTGTCCTGGAGCGCACAAGGCTCCACAGGGGCCATGACCCACACTTTCTGACCAGGCTAAAGCTCTACCAGAGTGGCATTCTGGTCGTACCACCGCTTCATCTCCTCCTGGCTGGCTTCCAGATTTGCCTCAGCAAGTTCTCTGAAACGCCTAGTCTGGTTCCTGAAGGCCAGCATGTAACTGTATACATCCTGGGGAGGTTTCCTGGGAGATTGCTCCCAGCCTTCCTTGACCAAACTCAGAGGTCCTCGCACCGGGTGTCCATAGAGGAGCTCAAAGGGACTGAACCCTAGAGACTTCTGTGGCACCTCCCGGTATGCAAACAACAGGCATGGTAAGAGGACGTCCCATTTACGCCTCATGGGTTCTTCCAGACCCATAATCATGCCCGTGAGGGTCCGGTTGAATCTCTCAACCAGACCATTTCCTTGAGGGTGGTAAGGAGTGGTGAACTTGTAAGTTACACCGCACTCCTGCCACAGGGACTTCATGTACTTGGACACGAAGTTGGTACCTCTGTCAGACACCACCTCTTGAGGGAATCCCACACGTGAGAAAATTCCCATCAGTGCCCGTCCCACCACGGGGGCCGTCACTGTCCTCAGAGGGATGGCTTCAGGGTACTGGGTGGCATGGTCCACCAAGACCAGGATAAACCTGTTGCCCATGGCTGTCTTGGGGTCCAGTGGCCCCACAATGTCAATACCCACCCGTTCAAAGGGGGTGCTGACCACAGGGAATGGCTGGAGAGGAGCCTTGTGCTTCCTCCCACTCTTTCCACTTGCCTGGCAAGTCTGGCATGTCCTGCAGTGAGTGGCGGCACTCCTGCGCATCTGGGGCCAATAGAAATGGGTAACAAGCCTGTCAAAGGTCTTGTCCTGCCCCAGATGTCCCGCTAACGGTACATCATGAGCCAACCCCAGTAGGAAGGCTCTGAAGCGCTGGGGTACCACCAGCACACGGGCTGACCCAGGCTCAGCAACCTTAGGCTCTGAATACAGGAGACCATTCTCCCAGTAAACCCAATGTGATCCAGACTGATCACCTGCTGCCTGGTCTGTGGCCTGTTGCCGCAGACCCACGAGAGAAGGGCATGTGTTCTGCTCCTTGCAGAACTCTTCCCTGGAGGGTCCTCCTTCTTGCTGCCAATGGGTCAGCTCAGGTAGGTCCCCCAGTTCAGCTACCTGTTCCCCTGTAGGCTCCAGGGCATCCCCTCAGGGTCTGCCTCCTCCTGGACCGTGGGAACTTCGGGGCCGGTTTCCCGCACCCCCTGCCTCCTCTCTCTCCGGCAGGCACCTGGGCCTCCCTCTCAGGCTCCAGGTCCTCTTGAACACCTTTAGCTGCCATTGACCGGGTGGTCACACATGCCCAATCAGGCAAGCCCAACATTTCTAAATGCGCACTCCGCTCCACCTTAGCCCAAGGTGAGCTCTCCAAATCGTTCCCTAACAAACAGTCAACAGGCATGGCTGGCCTCACAGCTACTTGAAGAGTACCCGAGACCCCCCACTCAAAGGGAACCTGAGCCACCTTGCAGTGACTCTCTGTGTTGTCAGCGGCAACAACCGGATAGAATGCATCAGGGATAACCTGCTCTTTAGACACCAGGTGACACTTGACAGCTGTCACACTGGCTCCTGTGTCTCTCAGAGCCTCCACCCTATGGCCATTGATGGTCACCCACTGCCTGTATTTCTTAGTGTTCTCAGGCAGCGGGGTCCTAGGGACCATCTCAGAGTCTCCTAATGAGACAAGGGAAAACACTGTGGGATCCCCCCCACCTTGGGCACCCAACTCCTCCCCCAGGGCTACACTAGCCAACTGCCGGGGGACTTCACTGGTGGGTGCTGGTTTTCCATACAAAGGGCAACGAGGATCGTTTGCCTTGTGGTCAGGGGCGCCACACTTGTAACATACCAGTGGTCCCTGGTGAACAGGGGGCCTGTCGGGGCCACTGGCTTCTTCTCAGGGGAGGCTGGGAACCTTTCCCTTGGTTCCCTTGGGGTTTACTTTGGGGCCCTTTATGGAACTCCTTCTGTTTACCCTTGTCCCCCCCACTCTTCTGCTGGGGACCCTGCCCACCCTTGGCGGAGTCTCCCACGTGACCCTTGTGGACCCGGGTACTCACCCAGCGGTCCGCCTCCTCAGCAAGCTGCCTAGGGTTAGTCAGCTTACTATCAATCAGGTGCTGGCGTAGCTCAGGAAAACAATTACCGGACAAGTGCTCCCAGGCAATCAAATCAAAGAGCGCCTGAAAATCAGTCGCTTTGCTACCCTTTACCCAACCATCCAAGGCTCTGCAAAAGAAGGTCACATATTCAACCCAGGTACTGCTTTCAATCTTACTACAGTTCCTGAACCTTTGCCTATAAAGCTCAGGGGTCAAACCATACCTAGTCATTAAGGCATCCTTCATGTGGCTGTACGAATTATAGACTTCAGAGGGCAAATCCAACAAGGTATCCCGCCCTTCACTGAGGAACCGTCCCCACAACCCCGCTCCCCAATCCTTCTCAGGGACCCGGTGGGAAGACATGGCTACCTCATAGGCTTTGAACCACTGCCCTATGTCATCATTTTTAAAAAATTCCTTAACCACATCTTTTGGAATATACACCCTAGCTTCAACAGGCACAGGCGGTACACTGCCACCAGAGGGAGTAATCTCTAAGCTTTTGGCCTTCAATTCCAACTCCCTCAAAACTTTCTCATGTTTAAACTGCATTTTCTTTTCCTCTAGGGCCAATTTCCTAGTTTGCATTTCGAATTCTAACTGCCCATTCAGCTTGAGCTTGGTCAGCTCCATTTCGTGCATCCTACTCTCTTTCCTGTCCTCCAACTCCTCTGGAGACAGTCCTCTGGCAGAAACACTGCTACCTACTGGGGAAGGTGGTCTTCTAGCCCCTAGACCCAATAGCCCCTCCAGCTGCCCTTCTGCATTCTCAGCCCCCTCCACAGGGGCACTCCTTGATTCGACCCAGGCCCTCAGCGCCTTTTGAAGGTCCTCCTTCCTGGAGAGTCCGGTCATGGACACTTTAAATTTTTTGCAGAATTGCTTGAGCTGTTTGAGGGTGTAGCACTCCAGCCTCTCTTCTTCCCAATCACACTCAACAGAGGCTACTGATGCTGGTTTCTCCATAGTGACTGAACTTGGCATTAGCAAAAATAGGAAATCCCAGAAAAAATGCTATAAAAGTATGTGGTTGCGTTTTGGTCTGCACTCACTAAGTAGTGTTCACCAATCACTGTACATGAGTCACAAATGCAAGTCCAGAATCCTCACCGCTGACCACCAATGTTAGATTTGGGGGTCTCTAGTTGGCAGAGGTAGGTACCTTTGTCCAAATAGGGACCCTTGCGTCTAGTCAGGGAAAGTAGGTACACTCCCGAAATAACCCCTGCTCACCCTCTTGGTAGCTTGGCACGAGCAGACAGGCTTAGTTCAGAGGCAGTGTGTAAAGCATTTGTGAACACATACAGTAATCAAGTGACAACACTACAAATGGACACCACACAGGTTATATATTTATAAAAATAGGTATACTTTATATAGATTTATCACAAGACCATAAACGACAAAAATAATCCACAATACTGTTAAGAATACTTAGTTCTGATCAAAAAGGCTTAATTCAAGGTTCTGTGCGAGTCGGTAGCCTCCTCCGGCTACGGCGATGTCGAGAACAAACAGAGTCTAACAAATCCAGCTGACCGCGTCGAGACGGGCCAACACAGCGTAGACAGACTCGGTCACAGTACCTTTTACTTGAAGCGGCAGGCACGGGCGTGCGAGCCGGATGGCTGTTCGTCGCGGTCGCGATGCAAAAATGGAAGCGTTGCAGGACGCGTTGTCCCTCGATGCGGTGCAGGCAGCGGCTCGTTGACGTCGTCGAGACGGAGTCGGTGAGACCAGGGCCGTGCGTTGCAGGGCGAGACGGTGCTTCGATGCGGTGCTGGCAGGTTGCGGTGCGGCGACGGAGCCGGATTCAGGAGCTGGCGTCGATCAGTCCGGACAGCGGTGCGAGTCGGGCGGTGCGTCGCAAAGCGTGCGAGCGGTGCCCAACTCCGGTGCGGTCACAGGACTCGAACTCAGCAGCAGTGACCGTGTCGGTCGGACCAGTTCGATTCGGCGTAGCGAAGCGTTGCAGGACGCGTTGTCCCTCGATGCGGTGCAGGCAGCGGCTCGTTGACGGAGTCGGTGAGACCAGGGCCGTGCGTTGCAGGGCGAGACGGTGCTTCGATGCGGTGCTTACAGGACACCGAGTCGGTCGTGAGAGTCGGTCACAGCTCCCTACCTCTGCAGCCACTGAAACAGAGTTTCCAGCAGCAGTTCACAAAGGGGGTGAAGTCCAATGGTCCTGGGACTTCGGTCAGGGGGCAAGCTCTCTTCCAAGCCCTTGGAGATCCTTCACAAGTTGATGAAAGTCACAGCAAAGCAAAAGTTCCTTTCTCCTTTCTTTGGCAGTCAGGCAAACCACTGCAGGCCAATCCCCCAAGCAGCACTTCAGCTTAGGGATAGTCTCTCCTCAGTTTCTTCTTGGTTCCGCTCCTCAGCAAAGGTTTCTTCTTGTTCCCAAAAGTGATCTAATTTTCCTGGGGTCTGGGTGCCCCTCGTATACCCTGATTCTCTTTGTTCTCTGGAGGCAGAGAGGCCTCTGCCTAGTCCAAAACCAGTTCTGGTCAGTCCTGGAGCACTTTGTTTTTCTGACTCCTTCTTTCCTTTCAGAATGTGGGGCAGAGTGCTCAGCCGCCCGGCAGGAGGTGGAGCCAGCATTGTGGAAGGCAGGCACAGCCCTATTCAGACCCAGGTGCAACTCCTCCCTCCACTCTGGATGCAGATCTTTCTATTCAGCCCTGCGCTGACTCACCCTGTCTCCTGTAACCACCCCCAGCCCCTGTCACTCAATCTCCAGACAAGGAATACACAACCTAGCAGAGGCAGGCTTGGATAGTTAGGCAAGAAAATACCCACTTTCTAAAAGTGGTATTTTCAAACACAGAATGTTAAAACCAACTTCACTAAAAGATGTATTTTATCATCCTGAGTTCAGGCATACTAAATTCGTTTTTCTACCATGTTCCCTGGGTCAGTTCTGACTATAAGGTGTAATAGTCAGTCTGCCCATTCTGGCCTATGGGGAGCAGGTAGCCTTGCAATAGTGAAAAACGAAAATGGCTGTAATTCACTATTAGGACATGCCACACACACCAGGGCATGTCCTACCTTATACTTACAATGCACCCTGCCCTAGGGCCTACTTTAGGGGTGACCAACATGCAGTAAAGGGAAGGTTTAGGGACTGGTAAGTGGGTGTACTCACCAAGTCGACATGGCAGCCCTAGGCTGCACACAGGCTCTGCGATGGCAGGCCTGAGACACATTTTACAAGCCGCTTCTGTGGGTGGCACAACCAGTGCTGCAAGCCCACCAGCGGCATTGGATTTACAAGCCCGGGGCACACTGAGTGCACTGTACTAGGGACTGACAAGTAAACCAATCATCCAATCATGGAGTCACTAATACATATATCAATTAACGATAGGGAGCACTTGCACTTTGGCACTGATTAGCAGCGGCAAAGTGCCCATGAGCATCTAGTCCAGCAAAAACATATCGGCAACAGTGGAGGCATTACGAAACAATGGAAGGGAGACCCACGCCAAGGATGCCAGGTCTAACAATCACCATAACATATAGCTGAGAACCTTTGATTCACATATGCTTATATAGCCAGTGTTAGACCAGGCATCCTTGACATAGAGTTTTCCCTAACTTTCAGCCTTCAACCCTCCAGTTTGCTGACTTCATTTTTACTGGCTTTAGAATTCTGCGCACTTTACCACTACTAGCCAGTGCTAAAGTACTTGTGCTCTCCTTAGAACATGGTAGAATTGTCTTCGACCCAATTGACATTTAATCTACTTGTAAGTTCTTAGTAAAGTGACACTAGCTGTGCCTAGGGCCTGCAAATTGAATGCTACTAGTGCGCCTGCAGCACTGGTTGTGCCACCCACTTAAGTAGCACTTTACGTATGACTCAGGCCTGCTATTGAAGCCTGTGTGTGCAGTTTTAAACTGCCATGTCAACCTGGCAAAATAAACGTTTTGCTAGGTCCAAACCTCCATTTTTAATACATATGACTCATCCCTGGGGTAGGCCCTGGACAGTCTTGAGGGCATGGAGCAGTGCATTTAAAAAGTGGGACATGCATTTTTTAGTTTTACATGTTCTGGTAGTGAGAAACAGCTAAACTTGTTTTTCATTACTGTGAGGCCTACTCCTCTCATAGGCTAGCATTGGTAAATCCTTAAAACACTTTTATGCTGTAATTCCTGGTTATAAAGGAATAGCTAAATCATGTTTCATATCTTTGGAATGGTAATGATAAATCCTCTTTAATGGTAAAGTTGGATTTGACATTACTATTTTAGAAATGCTAGTTTTAGAAAGTGGGCGTTTATCTGCCCTACACTTTGCCCTATATGCCTGCAGCTTGTCTCCAATACACGTCTGGGCTGGGTGGCAGCTACACTTTGTGCATTCCCTCTAGACAGCCACAAACACAGGGAGGTGAGGCTCATCTGCATTCTGAGCATTCATCTGCATTTTGATGGGTCTTCCTGGGCAGGGAAGAATGAGAGGGGCTGACACTTACACTTAAACAGGTAGTATCCTGTCCACACACAAAGCACTGATTCACCCCCAACAGCTAGCCTGGCAGAAGGGACTGGGTTGAAAGGGATCTTTGTGCACTTCAGAGAGCTCCTTTGAAGTCGTCCCCTACATAAAAGGCACTTTTGGTATTAATACTGGAGCTCTGACCCTACCAAATCAGTAGACTACGGGACCTAGGAAGAACTCTGCTTGAGTAAAGACCTCTGAGCTGTAAGGATTGCCACTCTGCCTTGACTGACTGTTCTGAGGAACTGCTTCTCTGCTTTGCTGAGCTGCCCTTCTGCCTGCTGAACTCTGCCCTGCTGAAGACCAGGACTGGACCCCTCTCACTTGAACGCAGAGTGACACCAAGGGCTTGCTGGCTTGCCTCCTGTTTTATTAAGTCTTAGGGACACAAAAGACTTCCTCCAATCCTGCTGGTGCTGCTGTACTCTGCCATCTGTGAGTCCTACCCTTGCCTGAGGTGCCCCTTCCAGTCCTGGGCCTCAGAAGTGCGTTATGCAGCTGATTCATTTAAAAACACACTGCATTGCCTCAAAAGCGTGAGAAATTCCATCGCATCGCCCTTCGAAGCCAATACAGAGGGTGCTCGATGACAGCTGATCCACAGCCTGCACGGCTCAATAACTACATATTACATTCACTTCAGTGGAGCTCGATGACAAAGCAGGACGCCCTTTGCACGTCATCAACAATGACGCAGTAGGCTTTCAACGTCCACACTTGCTCCAGCCAAGGTATTTCTTCAGTTGGACCTGTCTGGGTCCTGTAGCTGGCCTGCCCTCCATCGCGGTAGGCCTGAACTTTGGATTTGTACCAGACCCGGACGACCTCAAAGAAACCTTTTGACCGCTAGTGACTTCTAAGCACTATTTTCGGTTTATTTTTAAAAATTCATATCTCGACTTCTATTTATTGGAGTTTTGGTGTTTTGGTGCTGTTGTAACTCAGATAACTATTCTCTATTTTTCTTAACCTTTGTGGAGTCTTTTTGTGGCATATTCATTGTGTTACTGTGTTTGTGTGTTACACAAATACTTTAGACATTGCGTCTTAAGTTAAGCCTGCCTGCTCTGTGCCAAGCTACCAGAGGGTGAGCACAGGTTAATTTAAAGTGTGTATCTAGTTTACCACGACTAGGACTGTGGTCCCTACTTGGACAGGGTGCAAACCTTTGCCAACTAGAAACCCAATTTCTAACAGTTCCTTTTTGTGTGGTGTTTTCACTTTATTACTGTTTGAAGTGTTGCACAAATACTTTACAAATTGCCTCTGAATTACTACTCCCTGACTACTCTGTGCCAAGCTACCTGGAGGTTAAGCACAGGTTAATTTGGGGTTTGATTGTGCCTTACCCAGGCAAGGATTGTGGTGGCTGCTTGAACAGGGCTCACACCCTAGTCAACCAGCAACTTAATTTCTTACAGCCAGGTTTCCAAGTTAATACTAAATAAACAAAGCTATTGCACTCCCACACCAGCGAAACTCTTCTACTTTTACACCATTTGTGCACACTGCAGCCCTTCGCTTTATGTACAGGGACATCGTGGCAGTTCTGAATACGATGATATTATATAACGATGGTACCATTCACGATTGCCAGAATGACAATAATACCCCTTGCTTCTTGCAAACATAGAAGCATCAAACACAGGTTGTCAGGAACAGGGTTATTTATTTGGGAGGGGGTATCCATGCCAACTCAATAAACCCACTATGGGTTCGGAGAGAAACTCACCTTTAATCCTTGTAGCTATGGCACAAGCAGTAGGCAATCCCCATAGAAGTGCATAATAAATTCAAGCAGTATCAACAATTATGAAGTCAAGAACACAACACAATATATTTCTGAACACATTTAGAAAAAATTGAAAAAAACAATTAATCAACAAAAAGACAGCACAATCTTTAAAATAGGTGAAGGGGGCACAGAGATATGATTTTTGGGGTTCTAGGGCAAAAGCACCCAGTAAAAGTATATTGCAATTGAAAAACCCACAATTTGTGGTAGACTAGGATCTAAGTGCGGTTTCAGGTTGACCACAGTGTAGAGGACGTCAGACACATCTTGCAGGCTGTCCCAGTCAAAGATTTTAACTTTAATCTCCAACTGTTGGGAAAGCTATTCTTGGTCAGTCATGCAGTCCAAGCTCCTCAGGAAATACTTCTGGGCTCAACGTCTCTCTCCAGCAAGGGCTCTTGAAGGGCCCAGTCCTCTAGTGAGAGCTGAACCCTAATGGAGTCAGGAGTCCTTCTGCTTTTGTATCTGCAGCAGGTAATCAGGAGGCCAACCACTTGACCCATATACAGCAGCAGTCCGTGGTTGCCACTGGTATGCAGGAGTCCTTGAGTCCTTAGGCCAGTTCTCTTCTCCCAGCCTGAGCCAGATGTGAGGAGCTTTCTTTAATCAGAGCCTTCTTTTTCAGATGGAGTCTTCTGGTCCAGGAATGTTCCTAGATGCTGGCCAGCTTTATCCTCTTCACTAACCAATGACAGGAGAAATCCTACCATCCAATCCTATTTTCTTGTAGCCCCTCCATCAACTTTTGCAGCACTTTCTCTTTGCATTACTATAAATTACCCAAAAGGCCTTGGTTCAAAATGCAGAAGCCAGCTGGTGGAAGGGCGGCCTGTCATCAGTTCCTTAGCCTCTAGTCTATTTAGATTATCTCTGCACCCATGGGACAGCACAAAACTGGATCTCTCACCTACTGTGACTGGAGCCTGACTATATGTGTATGACAAGGTTCTGGCAATAAATAGGATGAGTCAGCTTTGGCATCTCCAAGTCAAAAGAGATAGTACTAAAGCTGCCCTTTGTTCTACCAATTGATCCTGTCCTCTCCGGAAACTTAATCCATGCTCAGTGGTCAACAGGTAACACACATTTACTCTTTTCGAGCTTATAGGCACACTATTTTACTCCGAGCCACAGGTGTTAACTCTCCCACCCAAAGATGCATTTTCCAGTTATGGGAGTGTGACGAGTGGCAGACCTGGTTTTAAAATAGTTCTGGCTCAGGCAGCCTAAATTACATTTTAACAAAATTATTTCCGCTTAAGGTAAAAATCTAATTTCACCATTGAATCAGATTTTTAAAATTAAGTATGAAGTAACTATGAAGCATTTTTTATCATTTCATCAAGCATAGATAGGAAATAATTTGTATTCCCATCTAGGCCTGTTTAAGGAAAAGTTTAGCAAGGCCTTCACAGTGAAATAGCTTTTGAGTTATTTTTCACCATGGGAGCACACTTACCCAAAAATGTAGTGTGCTCTATTTTTCAATATGAGCACCCTGCCTTGGGGACCTAAAAGTCATGTTTTAGGAGTGACATAAATACATAGAAATAGGCTTTTTGTGCATGGCAATGTACGTTTTCCCTGCCATGTGCAACTGCAGCCCAGACAAAGCAGCGTGTTGCTCCTGTCTGACTGATTATTTATTAGTAAATTGTATTATTTGCTTATATGTCTGTTATGTAAATGCACAGTGCAGCCCACCTCTGATATTTAATCTTGCATACCATGGGTGCTTTTTAGGCAAAATTTACAGCAGGCATATTAGGAAGTTAAGTAGGCCAAACAAGGTGAAACCAATGTTATCACTACCATTCGAGGGCCAGAGCACATGCTTAGCAATGTCAATATGCACATAGTCCGAATACAACCAAAAATTGTGTCCAGAAAAAAGGTGAAGAATCTAGGGTAACCATTCAGAAGAGGTGAATTTCTACAACAGCCCCAATAGTTTATACACAAATTTCCAATTCAGAGGATTTCTTAATATATATATTTTTTTTTACAAAGTTTTATATAGCGCGAACTTGACCCGAATCGGGTATCAGAGTGCTTAACATAGCACCAGTTGCATTACATGAGGACACATTCATTTTTATTTTTGTCAGGCACGGGGAGATTAAGTGATTTGCCCAGAATCACAGGATGTTCAGCGCCATTGCCGAGACTCAAACCCAGTTCCCCAGATTCGAGGTCGACTGCCCTAGCCGTTAGGCCAACTCCTCTCCCCATGGTGTTGGTTGAGCACTTTGACATCAGCAATTATTTATCAGCACATATATGATTTACATGAAATGCTTAAGAGTCTTATGACAACAATCACATGGATATGTGCCATATTAGTCATACTTCAGTAAATATGCATTTGTAGCATCTGTTAATTTCACGTTGCCAAGAATAGATCTTTTATCACCTAAGGATTTAGGGCATGCCCTTGTCTACATAAAAATTGGAAAGATTATTTTGTCAGTTCATTGTGAGTTTGATCAAAGTTACGGCTTTGTAATAACTTATTATGGAAACAAAAGTGATTGAGCTGCTCACTTTTGATGAACACAGATTTTAAGAATAGTCTGCATAAAAGCATTAGTTTTCTTGCCTACTAATGCTGGCTCTATGAAGTCTTTTACATTTTATAGTATGTGCTGAACGTTTCACTTAGAGAATTCATCACCTTTTTCTCTGCATATAAGAAAAAGTTATCAAAGTCTATGAAATTGAGAATGAAAATATGGCTATTACATTGAAAATGAGCCATCTGTTGAAAGTGCAGATTGAATGGACAGGTTTCTTTGCATGTTAGCCGTTTTGGGGAAAAAGAGATTGAAATAGGTTCATAGCACTCCAATTTAGGAAAATAGAAAACACAAGAAAAATACAACCAAATGTAGCAATGTAATGACAACTAATGAACGTATTAAGGTGAAGTTATATTACTATACCAACTTCTTTGACACAGGGATGTGGGAAATCGGGTTACTGCTTGAAGAGTGCGAAACCCTACTCAAGTAGCTGCCACAATTCTTGTCAGTGTGAAACACAAGCAAACCCCAAATTAACCTCTGCTCAACTCTCTGGTAACTTGGCACAAAGTAGTCAGGCTTATTTTAGAGGCAATGTGCAAAGTATTTATGCAGCAAGTCAAAAAGCAATAAAGTGAAAACACCACTCAAGTAAAATCCCACACCAAGTTAGAAAAATAGAGTAAAATGTAATAAGTTATTTGAGACCAAAAATCCAATCAGTAGAAACAGAGATATGCAATTTCAAAGTTTAAAGGTAAGTATAGCAGGAAGAGAATGTAGTATAACTCCCAGAGCTGCTGACTTTGGAGCTGGAGACCAGTTCGAGTCTCTGCGTCGGCTCCACATCCTGTTATTCTGGGCAAATCACTTCATCTCCACGTGCCTAACAAAAATAGTAATGCATCTTTGTGTGATTTAACTGATGCTCATGTAAAGTGCTCCAATACTTTTGGGTCAATATTTGTACTACATAAAACTGCAAACAAAAATGGGGAGGTTAGCATCTAAGGGCATGGGCGATACATTCTTTAAGTAAAGAAATGCCCCAGAAAACGTATGGAATTAGGCCGCTTTAATTGACGCTGCTATTGAGTTGGAGGAGTTTAGTCTGCCATTTCTCAATAAAAAACAGATTTGGGGGTGTATGTCCAGTGTTTGCTCAACTCACTTTTTACCCAAATTCTATCTAGGGATGCCATCCCTGTAATTATAGGGATATGAACGGCCAATTTGATCCACAAGCTTTGCAGAATATTCATATGTGTGCTCATTACAAGAAAACATTGCTCATTACAACTAATTTAAAACCCTTGCAAAAATCTGCTATCGAGACTATAATTCTAGAAGACGAATATTACTGCTCAGTCCCAACTGGGTTTACTAAAGTACAATACAAGCATTGGAACGCCATTAGGTCTGGTAATACATGCCAGCTGCCACAAATCCGAGATAACCGAATAAAACATCATATGTGCAAGACTTTATGTCTCCCTTTTCAGTTTTTTATTTTAAGTCGGTACTACACCTCGAGAAGCTCGTACGGAGTGTCCTATACATAATGTCTGCGATGCAATGTAGAGTGCACAAAAAAGCTAAAATACTCTTTAAAGCCAAGCCCTCCCTCCTTGCCCACCACCCGTGTAATACATTTAATAAATTATAATAATGGACCTTGGCATTGTGGAACGAATACACAAGAAACTGATCTTTTTCCAATTGCATATGTTACACTTGCATCATATGCCTCCCGATTCACTTATGTTTCCCCCTCTGCAATTTTCCGCCCTGCTCGAGATACCTCGAGGCCCATATTCAAACCTCTTTCACTAACTCTGTGTGAAACCCGCACCAGGTTTTTAAACTGCTTCCTGTGTTAACCCATCGGCACAGGTTATACAGGTTCAAGGGTCATACAGTGCTACACCGTGCTCTGGTCACCTAGCATTGCACACATTGTGACAAATAATTCACACAAAATAAGACACATCTTTCCAACATAAGCATAGCCCTTGACAATCACCACCACTGGTCGCATGTTCCATTCAGACTCCATGGCATCCTCGATAAATATATGTATACTGTATTGTTCTATGCCCTCTGCAGGAGAAATTTGCAGCTTTATCATGTTTCTTCCTACTGCCTGATTTCTCTGTCGCAGCTTTTTTTTAGAAAATATTTCATTTAAGTCTCCGCCAGTTTTATCTCGCACCATTTGAAAGGCTCTCTCTTTCAAAAGGCTTTCTTCCTATCTGCGCCGCTGGGAAAAGCCATCAGAGAACAGGGCCCGCAGCTCGCGCAGCGACCAGCTGTGAGCAGAAGAGTTCTCCGGCTTGTGAGCTGGCGTCGGGAAGTCTCAATCTCTTCCGCCGCGCGCACACCGACTGTTAATCCTGCAAATCCCTTCAGCGCTCGCGGAGTCATCTGCTGGCCATTGTGGTGCATTACGAGCCTGTGAAGTTGTTCCAGGGATAATGACCTGGGACGTCACACCGCAATGTCAAATATCAAACAGTGTCTTACTAAGGGGAGAAGAAAATCCAGGCTTAGCAGTGTCTTTTCCTACAGAGTGTGCCGCTAAGAAAGCAGAACACATACTAGTTCTGTAATTGCATTTACCAGGGCGACTGCAAAAATCCACTCTGCCTTGTAAATGGACTCCAAGAAGGATCCCACTGTGAGCGAAATGTTTCTAAACACACCAGCATCAGACGTTTCATATACTGTTAGTAAACAGATCGTATTTGCTTTTGGTACATGTTATATGATTTTGGAGTATCTAATTCGTTATTTTTTTCGTGTCAATGTATTTATTGTGATGACTATAGTTGCCACAAATGTTATCCAGAGGTTGTAAAAAACAAACTGTTTGTAGGAAATGCGTGCAAGTGAAGGTAGCGAATGAGACGGACTATGATAAAAGCAGCCCAATCAGAGATGTTGAGGAAATAAAAAGACATCCACCAGGTCACCCTGAAAGGCGGGTTACCACTATGGGCAGGTAAGAGAGCCTTGCTGGAATCAAGCAAAGGCCAGCTCTCCTCCACTTCTGTAGGCTTTGGAGTTTAGAGAGCACTTAAATGTCAACAGGCAGTCTACTGATAGGCATAGCAGAACTAGAGACCAGACTGTTGTTGAGCAGTTGTATGAAGTGTAAGTGACGCTTATTGATTGATGAGCTTTCAGGTCGGTCAGTTGATTTTTCATTTTATTTTTGATAAAAAAAGAGCCATGTTCAGCTCATGCCCTAGTGCTAAGCCCATCCCAAGACCAGCACAATCTAACAAAACCTCCTATCACCCTGGTCTTTAATTTGGTCCAAACTCCACCACACTTGCACTGCCAGCACTACGCAAACTCTGTATTATTTCTATTATAGTTTGAATTTAACCCCAATTTCTCTTCACAAATACCATTCAAACATACCGAAAACATGTTGGACTTGCAAAAATAACACCTGGTACATACATGCATATGTTTTTACATTGTCCCTCAATTCAATCTTTTTGGATAGAGGTATGTAAAACAATCTCAACAATTTGTCCAGTTATTTTTCCTTTCGATACTCAACTTATTTTTCTGGGAAGCTCCTCTCCTATTTGGATTTGCACTCGTAAATTGGTTACATTTGTGAACTTAATTATCGCCATTGCATTCCTAGTCATCACATCCAACTGTAAGAGTGCTACTATGATTAACTCTACTGGATGGTGGAACTTACTTTATCATCATCACATACTTGACAGAGCATATGCTACTTCTAAGCAAAAACTTAATAAAAAGGACCTAATTTGGTTAACTCTCACTACATATTTACCCAGAAAGCCCAGTTGGCTTCAGAGCAGTACTATTACATTCCATCCTCCATTACTTTTTCTTATATTTTGTTCAGGACTGCAACTATGTTATTTGTATTTGTAATATAAAAATCAAGCCACTACTTAGTTACAAATAAGATGACATCATTTTATCGCTCTTCTTTTTTCCCCTTTATTTCTTTTTCTTTCTTCTATCTTTCTTGTTCCTCTTTCTTTTCCTCCCTCCCTACAAAACTACAAACCATAAATTGTGATATACTTAAGGTATTGTTTTGTATATTTATTTACAATTCGTCCATTGATTTATAGTGGACTAATTTTCCTGTTTATCAATGCTCTTTGCTGTATTTTACTCTATTGCCTTGCATTTCTTTATAATATTGTCTAAATCAATAGACATGTTTATTATGTACTTTTGTTATAATTATTTAAATAAAGATTTCTTAAGCTAAAAAAAATCTAACAAAACCTAACTACTCTTTCCCAGAACTTTATCCCAGAACTTAATCCAGCACCCAGTGCATAACCCAGTGCATATTAGCTCATCCTAGAGTATAACAAAGCCCAGCACATGGCATAACTAACCTAGACAGCAGTATTCAGGATTGCCTGACCTGTAATTAAGAGCCAAGGTAATGAACCCATCATAATAACCCAGGGCATTGTCCAAAGCCTAGCCTGGGGCTAAGACTAAAGCCAGTTCAAAAACATAGCACAACCTAGCTCATCCCAGCTTAGACTTTCAAAAAATACCAGTCCAGAGCCCAGTGACTGACCCAAGTAAAAACCGACCCTAACGAAGACTTAAGCAAAGCCCGAATCTGCCCATCCTCACCCATTGCCCAGCCTTTCAGATCTCAGGCCATGCTAGCTGAAATCAGAGGGCAACGCTTAGTTCAAAACACTCAGGGGCAGATTTACAAGCCTCTTGCGCCACTTTTGCGTCACTTTTCTCATGTTCAAAATGATGCAAAAGTGGCGCAAGGGTCTTGTAAATAAGCCCCTCAATACCCAGAACCCAGTCCACCCCTCACAGACAGACACACAGAGCAGTGGAGATATTCAATGGGAGGCCAGCACTACTGGCTGCTTCTGCACCTCCCTTTTCCTTAATCTCTCATGAACACATTGACATATGCATGACAGCTGCATATTGGAAAGTGCAGGTCATGCTTTATCAGCAGCAGAGCTGTGTGTGTGGCTGAGCCTTACCAGTAGTAAACCTATAAGGAAGTCTAGGTATTATCAGGATCAGAACTGTAATGGGAGTTTGTGTAAAATCAGCATGTCAACTCACTGGGTGCCCCAGTATTGTTAGAAGCAGAATGCGCCTTTGCAATGAGTGTTGTCATTAGCTGAGCACTGAGTCAGCGCAAGCACAAGGGTATCTCGATACCATTAAGGCCCTGAGTGATTAGGAGTAGAGCTCTCGGGTGAGTCTATACTGCCAGGAGGAGGAGAGTGAGACTTTGGATGTTATCAGGGGCCGATCTCTTATTGAATCTTTGTCTTTCTAGAAGTGTCAGCGGTATAACAGGAGCAGAGCTTTGAGCGAATCTGTTTTATCATAAGCCGAGCTCCATTTGCTGCTTTTGTAATTTAAGGGACAAAGCACTGAATTAATCTGATTAGTCAGAGCAGATAATTTTTGTTCATGCGGTTATTTTCAGGAGCTGACCTCTGAGACTGAGCTTTATGAAGGGGACATACCTTAGTGAGTCTAGGCATTCCCCAAAACAGGTCTTTGAAAATGTTAGTATACTACTGGGACAGAACTTTAATATAGACAGGGTATTGTCAGGAGCAGAGCTATGAGTGAGTCTAAAAGAAGACTTACATAAGTTACATGGATGTCAGCCAATCTTTCACCACTGGCAAGCCATTTTACATTAATTGTTGCACTGAGCTATCAGTGCAACACTTCATTTTTTGCACTGCTCGGTGAGTGCAAATGCAATTTTAGCACTAGTCAGTTGGTGCTAAATTAAACTTCATTGTACCAGTGCAAAATTATTTGACATCAATGAAATTGAAAAAATCTGATCTTGGGTATTATCGAGAGGTATGAGTGTGCTGGATAATATCAGATATATATTATTGCATTGAAAAATACTGAAGGAGTAGGGTGTTATCATTAATCAAGCTCAGATCATGGATAAAATGAAGAGCAGACTTGTAAAATAATCTCCATATTTTTAGAAGCATAGCTCAGTGTACATTGCTGTTATTAGAAGAAGAGGTCTGAGTGATTCTGCATTATAATGGTCAGTGTTCTGCTAAGGGCCTGATTACGATGAGGGTTAGAAAGCCTCCGACTCCTCATTGTGGTTTCAGTTTCGACTCCCATATTACAATGCAGGAGGTCTAAACTGAAACCGATCGGTCATGCTGGCTGGATACAAATGGGCTCAAGGAGCCCGTCTGCCAGTCGGAGACCGGCACGTAATCCCAATGGATGGCGTTTCCACCGTTGGGATTATAACGCTGGTTTCCAACAGGCTTTCCATGTCAAGCTTTCCGACATGGAAAGTCTGTCGGAAAGCGATATTGGAGGCCCCTAGTAGGGCCGCCTTCATTCTGTGGCCGGGTGTTGGGGGCCAAGGGGGCACCTACGGTGGCCCCCTGTGAATCACTGCACTGTGTGGCAGGCACCATGAGGTGCCTGCCACACGGTGCAGGGATTCACACTAACTCCCATTTCTCTATGGGGGCTTGTGCTACGGCCGATTTACAGCCACAGCACAAGCTCCCATAGGGAAATGGGAGTATGCGACCACACCATGTGCTGTCGCATTGTAATTAGGTATGCAGAACCGCCAACCAATGTTCGAGCAGTTCCCATACCGATACGGTGTCGGGCAGACGCAAGTTTGCCCACCATCATAATAAGGCCTTAAGTCTCTGTATTATTAGGAATCAATATCTGTATGGATAGTACAAGAAGCAGAACTTAGAGTAGGTCTTTATTGTAAGGGGAAGAACTCTACTTGTGTATTATCAGGAGATGGACCCTGATTCAGTCTTGCAATTGCCTCAAGCAGACCCTGGAGTCAGTTGGGGGTATTATCAGGAACAGAGATTGGAATGCCTCTGTGTAAGCAGGAGCTGAGGATGGAGTGCAGAGTACTGAGTGAGTATAATTATTTGGAGAAGACCTCTGCATTTTCAAAAGTAATCCTCCAAGCGAGTCTATAGTATGAAGATCAGAGCCGTCCGCGAATGCTGGGTATGGTCAGGAGGAGAGCATTGCACGAGTCTTGGAATCCTCTGGGCAGACCTCTAGGAATGTTTTCATTAGCAGTGGCAGCCCTCTGAATGAGTATGCATGAACAGGAGCACAGCTCAGGTTTAGATTGATCATTATCAGAAAACAAAGAGATTATAATGCCATAACCATTAAAATCAGGTTCATATCTGAAGGTGAGAAATCAGGGATTTGGGAACCAGGCAAGAGCGCTCTTGAGATGACAATGGAGATTGTGGAATACAACGAGTGGTGCTCAATTTAGCTTTGAATCTATACTTATTTTGAAGTGGGAGGTTTGATCCCCTCCCTAAATGAGTACATCATGAGTGTTAACACTGTATTTTGATACACCTTATTTGGAAATAGGAAATGGAGAGCATTTTTCATGGAGATGATAGAGTAGACAGTAGAAATGAAAGATGGAATTAGGATGAGCAATAGTTTCTACAAAAAAGTGCTTGACAGTCAACACTTAAAAAAAGGAGGAAAATTACATACAATGGTAAAACGGAACTTAAAAAGACCATAATCACCTGGGACACATGGGTTCGATACCTTCCCCGGACGAGTACACTATAGCAGTGAATATTTGAATTGTTACCTTTTAATCTGAAGCAAGAAACTATTTATTAGTAAAGAGGTATCAGTGCCTTTTCAATAAAATTAGGACGAGTGTAGGCTTCACCAAAAGACTTGCGCCCTCGAGGCCCCATTTGGCACATACACAGCTTGGACACACACGTGAGAAATGAATCTGGAACTACAAAAGTGGCTGCTAGGTTTTTCTAGGTACGACAGCCAGGCTCACCCTGCAGTACAATTTTTCAGAGGTTTATGTACAATTTGAAAATGACAGTGCACGAACTGTGATCCGAATGCAGGTGAGAATGAAACAGAAAAATGGTGTATTAATAACTGAAAAATTAATACACATGAATAACTGACAATTATAACTTTCCGAGGCATCAAGCACAGACATGGTGAGCTTCTGCGCCTTTATATCTTTCATTTTACAGAGCTGTACAATGAGTATTGTTTTTATATTGAATTAGTTGATTTCAGATAACAGGAAGAGAGCCATCACACGCTGGAATGGAGTTGAAGGTTTAAGCGACATTGAGTGAGCTCTCTTTAAACTGCGAACACTTATGATTGTGGGGAGCTGTGCTTTATTAGAAATCTGAATATTAAGAGAGTTTAGAGAAATGGAGACCAAAGACCAACAAAGTGACCGAGTATTTGAAATGAAGTACAGAGCTCCTTATAAGGAGAATATTGCAGAGGAGGAAAAGAGAATATCGAGGAGAACGGAATGTATTAGGAGAAATGTAGATCTGACAGAAATTTGGGTTTAAGGAAAAGAAGGGAGAGGATTTGAGAGGGGTTGGCCTTACGGCTAGGGTGGTCGACCTCGAATCTGGGGAACCGGGTTCGAGTCTTGAGTCTCGACAAGGACGCGCAACATCCTGTGATTCTGGGCAAATCACAATCTCGCCGCGCCTAACAAAAATGAATGTGTCCTAGTGTAACGCAACTGGTGCTCGTGTGAAGCCCTCTGATACCCGATACCTTCAGGTCAAGTTCGCACTTTATAAAACTCCATAAAATAAGGAATGTCTGGCAAGCTGTGAAGTGTGTGTTTGCACTTGGCATTGTTATAGACTTGCAAGTTAGGGATCAGAGATGAAGTTGCAATATGTTGAAGCAAAAGAGTGTCGCAATGAATTTAGGTGATCCAAAATCTTCATGCATGGATTTTGATTTGCTTTTGTGTGTTTTGGCATAAGAGGATATAATTAATATAAATCAAAAAAAGTGATTTGAATAACAAGGTGCTGGAGGATCCAGTGAATGTAATTGACGGATTGACTTCAACAATTTAACATTCACCTAAGCTATGATAAATAGATGATTTGCATAGTGATCATTGGTATACTTTTAAGGTGCTTCCATCAATTTGAACTATATTAGGAAAAACAGATGTAAAAAGAAATACTTAACTTGCTGAGCCAATTTGTTGACCTAGAGCAAGAAGTCACATTTGGACTTGGTCGTGCTTCCGATGAAAAATGTTCCCAAGCATTATTTATGTCCCAGAGGGTTGGTTTTGTCTTGCAGATCATTGTGCTGAAATAGAAATCCATAGTTGAAGAAAGTTGGTGAGGCGAAAATTGGTACGGTAACAATAGTACACAATAAGTCATCGAATGCACTCATTGATGACAATCGATTGACTGAAATGTGTCTTTTACACCTCATTTCTCTCCTTAATTGGTTGGGTTAACAGATTCAGGCCAAGCAGCGCTCATTATTCCCAAAGCAGCAGGCTGGTTCTTGCACTGATGGCTTTGCTAGAGCTTAACATATCCCGGTCATGGGCCTGGAGCAGGCGAATAAGATTTGAGAGATGCTTGCAGGCGCTTCAGTCAGTATTTCACCAAAGGTTAGAATGATTTCAACGTCTTAAGTAATTCATTTTTGCTGAGGCTCACACAACTTCTCCACTGCTCCAATGGATAAGCTGGGGATGTTACAATGCAAGCTCTGCTAGAACGAAATCAGTCCAGTATGTCACGTGATACAGCAGTAAAGAAGAGTATTGAGGTTCCAGAAATGTTGCAACATTTGGATGGTGTCCAGAATAGTAATATGTTGGTGAATACTGGATTTCTATTCGAGCAGCGTCCAATCTCAAAGGCTGTAAAAGCTAAGCTTTTCGTGAAAAGACATATTACCACTTTTACATCATAATAACCTCAGCACAAAGCAATGAGATTTTCCTTTATGTCACTAAAATCATATGTTTGTTTGCCCTGCAATTCCAAAATTGATAAAAACTCATAATATGGGTAATGGCTACTCAAAAATGACTATCCATTCATTTGTGGTCACTCATATCTGTGTGGGATTGCGACAAACATACTGTCACACATTTTGCCTTTTGTGGTCTGGGATTACAATAAACCAAATGTTTGGTGGTATGAATGGATTGCAGTTTATAGAGCAGTAATGTGTTATATCATAGGGAAGTGAATATATATATATGTATATATGTATACATATATTACCTACTGGCGGTCGCCAGTAGGTAGTTATAGTTAGGACCTCGTATCTATTCAAAAAGCGTTTTTTCTTTTGCCAATATCTTTGGCGCCGTTTGACGAATCTTCATGAAATTTTCAAAACTAATTTTTCACTCAGGCCAGCTCCTGTCTTGCAAGTTTTGGGATGATTCGTCAAGCAGGAGCCAAGAAAAAAGGGGGGTCCCAAAACATGTTTTCCCCATGTTAATTTCCATAGGTTAAAGCCCGAACTGCTGAACGGAATTACACCAAATTTGGCAAAAAGGTAGCCCTTGGTTCAGAAAGAGACCTTTTTTTAAATGGTGTAAATCCATTCAGTAGTTGCTGAGAAATTCAAGAAATAAAAATATCGATATCCGAGCACCGAGGAGGGTTCGCGAACCCTCCCGGGCACGAGCTTCACTCTGATTGGCTGCCAACACTCCAAACCAGGAAGTGTTGGCAGCCATCTTGTGACTCGGTAACCGAGTCACAAGAAAAGAGTAAAAAAAAGGTGAAAAAGAAGAAAAGCGGGCAGGGTAGAAACACCCTGACCCCCTAGGCCTGCTCAGTGGGTCCCACAAGGACCCCCAGGCCCAAAAAAAGCAGCAGAATTCGCAGTGGGTGCACAAATCCTGCTGAGAAAATAAAAAAAAATGAAGCGCGGACTCCCGCTCTTCATTTTAATGAGCCCCCGGTTGGGCCAGGTCCCGGGGGCAATGCCAAAATTAAATAGTGGGGGCCCGCGGGGGCCCCCACAGCCCCGTGGACCTCCACCTCCCTGGGGCTTTATTATAATAGGGTGGGGGGGCCTTGCGGGCCCCCCAAGCCCCGGGGACCACCACCTCCCCGGGGCTTCATTTAAATACGATCGGGGTGCCTCACTGGCCCCCCAAGCCCCGGGGACCACCACCTCCCCAGGGCTAAAATAAATAAAAAATAATGTGTGTGGGGGGCTCGAGCCCCCCCACACTGCCCCGGGGACCACCACCTCCCTGGGCTTTAAACATATATATATATACATATAAATATATATATATATATATATGGCTTTGCTCCGCGTTCTCCAAGCATTCGCTGAATTTACGGACACGGACCCAGGTTAGTCGATTCTTCAATATTTTATTGCTGTGCCGCCATAACGTTTCGGCTCTGAGGAGCCTTGATCACATGACACGGGTAGAGGGGTTGTGAGGAAATTTAAAGTGACAAGTGCACGTAAAAGACTACAATTGCGTGAAAAAATCTCTCTCATAGACATAAAAGAAATACATTACATCTCCACATTTGTTTTGTTCAATTATACAAAAAATATATATATATATTTATAAGATTCAATTGGTTGATATGACGGTAGAATACCCATTGTTTATGCATTTAACTATGTCATGTTTAAGGGTTACTGAATTGAATTTTATTCTATCAGTCTTTTGTTCCTTTATTGAATCTCAATATAAAGTTGTTGTAATTCTAAATGAATACTAGATATTGCAAACATAGATGGCTTGGGGAGATGTCTCAGTTCATTGTATATAGTCTATGTCGTTATGTAGTGCCAGTGTGTTATAATAAATGTGAAATCGGTGATTTAAAATAAAAGAACTCCTTTCATCTGACAAGTAGATGTTAATATCCTTGTCGTAGGTTACATTTGTTTGGAACAAAGTCTGTTAGCCTTGTAGGCTACATTGAGGTCAAGTGTATGTTAATGTCTGAGACATTGGATTTGCAAACATGTACATTTCAAGTATAGACTGCATTTGCTTGATCTATTCCTTCGTATGTGGAAACATGCATGATTGATTCATAGAAGAGTTATATTGCATAGAATGTGCAAATATAGCAATAAATATGTAAATAAATATCATTGGTTAAATTAGTTAAAACCAGTGAAAATCTGTATAAATATGAATAAGCACAACCATATAGATACATACACACTCATATAGATATTTGAATAAATAAATAAATAAATAAATATATAAATACATATGTTGACATTGATTATAAAATGGTAATTAATATGTGTGTATCAACTAAATTAATATGTAAAATATTGTATATATATTTATCTGTGCTTGATGTTTAAAGGCTGTTGTATAATATATTGCGTTGCATTGCGAAACGTTGCTAAATACCTGTGTATTCATATTTCGATATTAGGTCAAATATTCTAATATCCACATATTGATATTAAATTCTTTATGTTAGTCACCAGCATTAGTTTCCACTATACCTTGAATTCATCTTTCCTGCAACATGTTAACCTAGACATGTGTACATATCCTCTGTGGCATTAAGACCTCCTGGTGCCTTGGAATCCAATTGTAGTATATATCTAGTTTCCAGTCTACGTAGTTTGGATTCTCTATCTCCTCCTCGTCTACTGGGCGGTACACTATCAATTACAAAGTACTTCAAATCTGTGTTTTTAGAGTTGTGGGATGTTCTACAATGTCGTGCCACTGGATAAGTGTTATCCTGATTACTGATGGCACGTAAATGCTGCAGGACACGTTTGTGTACTTGTAACTTTGTGCTGCCTATGTACTGGAGGCCACATGGGCACTCCAGCACATAGACAGCGTATTCAGTTTTGCATGTGAGGAGTTTCTGTATTGTATGCTCCCTGTCACTGAATGGTGTTGTGTATGCTCTTTTGTTGACACCGTGGGCACAAGCTTTACATGTCCTACATTTAAAAAAGCCTTTGTTAGTCTGTAGCCAATTTGTTTTCTCTATTACTTCAGGGCTAGTGTTGACCAGTTCATCTCTCATGGAGGCAGATTTACTGTAAGTAATGGACACCCTCTGCGGTAGCAGGGGTCCAATTGTTGCGTCATTTAGTACTAACCGCCAGCTTTTCTGTATAATCTTTTGTATTTTGCTATGTTGGTTACTGTATCTAGTTATCATTCGGAACGTGTTTTCTGTTTGTTTTTTGTTGGGTTCAGGTTCTTTGCTCAGTGTATGTGCATTAGTTTGTTTATCCTTAAGCAAGGAATCCCTACTAGGGAGCATAGATTTTGATACTGCATTAGATATAGTCTGATCGTTATATCCTCTTTCCTTAAGTCTCTTGCAGCTATCTGTTTGTGCTATTGCCAAATCTTGGTCATTGCTACATATGCGGCGCAACCTCAACATCTCACCATATGGTATACTGTTTATTAGATGTCTTGGGTGAGCACTTGTTGCATGTAGCGTAGTGTTGCCCACCGTTTCTTTGCGATAGAGCCTACTTTCTAGTTTGTTCTGCTTGACATAGATCTGTTTGTCAAGGAAGTTGACTGTACTGGCACTGATATTAAAAGTGAAATGTAGGTTTAACTGGTTGCTGTTTAAAATTTCAACAAAAGCTACGGCCTCTTGCTGGGTTCCTCGCCAAATCACAAATATGTCATCTATATATCGAAGCCATGTCTGTACATGGTTCTCAATAAGACGGTTGTGTGTGCCCATGAGGACCAGTTCCTCCCAGTAGCCCATGTGAAGACAGGCATAACTGGGAGAAAAGCTGGCCCCCATGGCCACTCCCCTGATTTGTTGAAATAAAAGGTTGTAAACATAAAATTATTGTTAGTTAAACAGAACTTTAACATTTCCACTAGCATATCATTATGTTCAGTATGGTATGTCAATCTTTGTGCCAAATAGTGTTTTATGGCTTGAGTGCCATCATCATGTTTGATGCTTGTATATAGGGACGTTATGTCCATTGTCATTTGCAGATAGCAGTCTTTCCATTCCACAGTGTTAATTTTCCTTAGAAAGTCTGCAGTGTCGCGGACATAGGATGGCAATTTTTTGACAAAGTCCTGTAAAAAGAAATCCACATACATGGATGTGTGCTCCAGTAACCCCCCTCTGGCTGATATAATTGGGCGTCCAGGTGGTTTTTGTGCACCTTAGGGATGAAGTATATCGTTGGTGTTATAGGGTTGTCAATTTTGAGAAATTTGTATTCGTTAACAGTAATAAGCCCTTTTGATTTCCATATAGACAATTTGTTGTAGTATGAGGCATATATGTTTTTTAGGTTTACCGCATTGATTCTCACATAGCATTCTTTGTCATTCAGTTGCTTGAATGCTTCCTTTAAATAATCTTCTTGTGGCCAAATGACCACATTGCCACCTTTATCACTGTTCCTTATTATGATACCTTTGTCTTTTTTTAGCTTTGTAACCAAGTTCTGATATTGTCGCTGTTGGTTATTGTATTTGGTTTTGGTCATTCCTACTTCTTTATTTAGTTTTTTGAGTTGGGTTATCACTGTCTCGTGGAAGACATCAATAGAATCCCGGGGTGTAACGGGATTAAATGTGGACTTTTGTTTGAATGGAGTTGGTTGTAATGGTCCTTTCTTGTTACTCATCTTTTGCATAGAATCAACTGCATCTGGGTTGGATGAGTGACTCTGCTGGTGATCTTGTTCCCTATTGTCCCATAGGCTCTCCATTTCCAATAGCAGCGGTATATCAGTTTGTGATAACATCGGGTATTCTTGAAGGGCTTGTTCTGTTTCCGCATTAGATTCCATTTGTTTAGATAATAAATGAAATTTCTTAAGCTTGAGTTTTCTCACTGTTTTGTAAACATCAAGTCGTGTTGATGCATAGTCAAAATTGGCACCTGGGGAGTATGTTAAACCCAAACTTAGAATGTTTTCTTCCTTGACTGACAGATTGACGTTAGAGAGGTTGATTATGGTTTGGTTTAGTTTTTCTGTCATAGTTACTTTTTCTGCCAATACCCCCTTCCCTTTTCTTTGAATAATTTTGTGCGCCATTTGCTTGCTTTGCGCCTCTGCCTGAAGTTTTTGGTTCTTCGTTTTGTCTTTGTGGTCTGGGGCGGAGAGTTTGTCTCCTTTGTTAACATAAAAAAACTAACTCCTCTCCTGGCAGTGGCTTTTTGCGATTTTCAGTGGGGTCTGGGTTTCTCATCTCGGAATCAGACTCACTGCCTCCTGCTGAACTCATGTCAGATTGTGAAGTTTCTTGTCTTGCGTCAGGATTTTTTTGGCAGTGTATGTCCTTTGTGTCGATTTGCTTTTTGTAGCTCTAATTCCGTCGTATTTTTTAGAAAAGGTGAATATCTGTCCGAGTTCATAATCGATGCGATCTCTTTGGAACTTATAAGTCTTCCTGTCTTATTTTATCTTCTTCTTTTTTCAAACGCACCATCATATCCATACTCATTTTAATCATTTCATCAGTTTCCTCATGTTTTGCCATTTCGTCATTTAATTCGTCTATCTCTTTAAGAAGTTGAGCTCTATCTATGTCAGCATATTTAATCAGGATTAGAACAAGTCTTCGGGAAGAGTCCAAATTACTTTCAGCCCACTCTCGCATAAGGTCGGGGTTTGGGTCTTCATAACTCGGGGCGTTCAAAATTCTCAATCCTCTAGGAATTCTGCCCACATCTATGTATTTTTGTAATGAGTGTGATTCCCACCATTTACTCTGTTCGCTTTTACTCTTTTTTTCAAGCATTTTGAATTTTTCTTTTAAGGAGTTTGTATCGTTAACATTTTTGTTACTGGCGTCTGGTTCTTTAGCACCTGACGTTGATGGGGGGTTGTCTGAGAACATGTCCATTGTCGCAGCCACCCTCTCTCTAACTATGTCGGCCGACATCTTGCAAATAAAACAAGCATTTGCAATGCGATAGGTCTCGCATTTGCGAGACTTAGAGCTATGGGTATTGTAGATGACAATGTGTTATTTATGTGTTTGGGTTTGAGGTGGAGTGGATGTGTGTGGAGTGGAATTATGTGGGTTGAATTGGAATTGAGTGAGGTGGAATTGTGTGGTGTTTTGTGTATTTGTGTAGTGGAATTATGTGACATGGTGAATACATAGGAGTGAGAGCTGCACAGAATAAATAGAAAGGAAGATAGAGAAGGATAGGTAGTTTGTGTACGAAGTGGTGAACGAAACAGAAGACAAAAAGGAGGGACTGAGAGGCATGACTAATAACTAGCAAGGAAGGATTTTAAAGGACACTGATATAAGCAAATGAAAAGAAATGCAAGCAATGAGCAGATTTGAACTCTATAAACCATAAACACGCAATCAGAAGCTTTGTGTGAAAGTGGCTCCGCCCCCTTACTATCCCGTTCCGGACAAACAGTGTGATCCAGGGCAATTATAGCTAGCTACCTAATTTTGCACTCCCAAGCCAGCAAACGGGCACGAGTATGTACGAGTAATGATTAAGCTCTGACGTCAATGGCACACTGTGGTAATGCGGCAGACTTTCCCAGTATCTGCTGGCTTAAACAGTACCGTGGGAATCACAGAGTGTGACAGCTATATTAGGGATCCGTTCTGCAAAATAGAGAGGCAAAGGCACAAAGTGAAAGCAAAGTGCCATTCTGTAAGCACGGATGGGGTTTGTATTTGTCTGCGTGTGTGTGTGTTGAAAAGAGTGTTTAGTGATGCATGCTTAAAGTGGTCCAATATAATTATGTACATAGGACCTTTATAATTCTACTAAAGTTGACCAAGATTTATGTGAGCCGCACGTGTGACTGCTCACGTTGACATGGCCCTAGGTTATGATTTATACATATGACGTAGCTGTGCCAGCTGATATAGCATTACTGCTTTTAATATACAAGTGCAGCAGCTACATATAGGGGTCCATCTAAATTAGGGCTGAAGCAGTGCTCCTAGCTAGAAAAAATAAACAGAAATGCAAAATTGATGGTCTGGGAGTTATCCCAACCAAACACAGGATAGTTATACTTTGGCTCAGAGCAAAGGTACCACCAATGAATATTTAGGTGAGGGATATGATGGAATGGGCCATGGCGGAATAGGGTCAAATAAAAATGGAGCGAAAAGATGTAAAACTGACAGGATTATGCTGATTAGGTGTCAATGCTACAAAAGATTTTGTATCCCCTGAATACAAGATCCTAGGGAAGCTAACAGGACTGGCTTAAGTGAGTGTGCTTGACGCAGGAAATTGGCAGTGACCTATAGCCTTTTGCAGTGGGGTAAATTAGGATGTGGAAAAAACAAAACTCATTTCGAGGTCGATAGCAAAAGATACTGGTGCGAAATGAAAAGTACTAATTATTTGCTGTTAATTCAGTACTGGTATGTTTATTATCAACAATCACTGTCCAACACGTGTTTCACAACTTTAATGTTGATTTTTTTGGGGGTCATAACAGTTACTTTTACATTGCAACCATCAAACGAACTGATAATAAACACACCAGATACAGAAGAAAAAAAGCATTTGCAATTCAATAGGTCTCGCATTACTGAAAGTTTGAGCTATTGTCGTTGCAAATAATAATGCAACGCCAATAGTTCAAACTAAAAGTAATGCAAAAGCTACTGCATAGCAAATGCTTGGAACACCACCAATTTTAGTGGGGCCATAAAGGGATGGGATTTCTCCAAAGGCACAAGACTAAAACATTTCCCACACTGAACATCCTACAAACACAAAATGTTTTTTCCATCTATGCACTAGTCTAGTGAATCTAGGCATTTTATCCCTTACTCCTTTTTTTCATGACACACTAAGACATAGCAGCAAAAACACAATAAGAGCATTACTCTGGTTTTCATGCAATATTTTATAGGACGTCTTAAACAAGATGCACTAGAGACCCACACACTTCCATCTCTGCAGAGCTAGTGTGCGGCGTGGTGTGTCCACAAATGTGTCAGTGCCTCGTCAGCGGTATGAATTATTGTAGAAATGTATCTACTGTTCTGATGCGTGGAGTCTTTTGGTATCTACACTCTACATGACATTTTTTTTAAAATACGGGACTGAATAACTGAAAAACGGACCGATCCATTACGGAACACAACAGGTGTAACAGAAACGAATAAAGTACAAGACTTTCAATGGCCGTTAATCAGCAATAAACCAATGGCCTAGAAAGGTGGGGAATCGTGAACGCTGGTCATAAACTGGTGAACCATTCATCCATTACACACTATGCTGACAATACAAACAAGAAGGTCAAATATAATCATTTAGATTCCAGGGTGGGACACTGTGCTGGGAGTGTTGTGAAACAAAGTCAGTGCAACAATGCATCCATTATCGTGTCTAAATTAGGCTCGACCTAAAAATGTAAATGACACAATAAGAGACCAATGGATGAAAAAGGCTGACTAAAAGCCTCTGCGATTTAATTATTCATAGAATTTTAGTTAAATATAAAGGTACGGTCTAAGAATATACATAAACGCTAGGCAGGGCTTCAACGGGACTCTTAAACCAATATACTTTAAAAGAACAGACATTCAAACGGGACCACGAACCCTCACTATGCATCAATATGTCTGGCAGAACGAAGCAACCTAAAAATGAAGGTGCATTCTGTGCAAATGAGGCAGTCACATTTTAGCACTGTATGCTCCACTGCTGGGTCCTGTTATACCTGGCCGAAGAATCATTGTTTTAAGGTGACCGCTGGTGGCACAGCTGGTAGAGCTCAGTCCTATGTGGCACGTAAAACCAAGAGAAGCCTCCTTAGACTGGAGACGCACTGGGGGCAACGGCATATTGCCTCGGAAGTGAAAAGTTCCAAAAATTGCCAAGTGGTAACCGCCTAAACCACAGAGCAACATCCTACGGTGACGAGGTAGTAAGCGCCTTGTAAATGTTATAGCACGAATCAATACAATACATCAGTGCCTTAACCATTCCGCATTCGGCCCCTATCGGCTCCTCCGCAGCAAAACCACACGTAAGATGGCCTCTGCTCTCCAGTCGCACTCCACCCCACACATGCGTGTTCTTACAAGTTTACATTTTTGCAGTCCTACCAATGCATTCATTTGGCCGTCTGGGGCTGCGCACGTTTATATTTGGATTACCTAACCTACTAAGGAACTGTTTACAAATCACAAACATGACAACTCTCACTGGCATAGCATTAATGTCTGACTGCAGCAACTTTCGTCTAGGAGCAAGGTGAGCCAATCGGAATGCCTGCTTACATTGACTGATACGATAAGGGAGGCACTATAGGAGGCTGGAAGGCTAGGCAGCCGCGCAAGTTTAACATTTGATGTCCTGCCTTGGGTTAGAGCAACCCCTGCACTTCTTCACGCATAATTCGCTGCTTGGGTCAACTCTGCTCGTGCTGGTGACATTTATTCAAGCCCCGCCCCTCACTGAGTACTCAGTTTTGCATGAGCAGATAATGGGAGACGTGTCCCTAGCTGCAGCCGTATTCCATCTGTAAAATCTTTCAAGAATGGGGTGATTGTTTTGGATGAACTTATGTGCGTGGCGGCTCATGAATGGGCGCCATGGTAATAAAAACAAGGAGGGAGGGGGAGAAGGGAGGGGGGAGTGAGAGCGGAGAGCGTGGTGGAGGAAACAATGAAACCATTAACAGCGCGGCGCTCGTAAAAGGGCGCCGTGCTGATTATGTATGCATGTGTGTGTGTGTGTGTGATGCTCGACCTAAAAAGAAGTAGTCCCCAAAATAACATATAAATACTCACAGTGTAGGGAAACTGTAGTTGGTCGGTGCTGCTTCCTACAAAAACAGAAGTGACGTATCGGATCAACAGCCAACAGTAAGCGAGATAAGAAAAGCAATGCCAGAATCAACCAATGGCAAGCGACAGGAGAAATTACCCTACATATTGTGTTTACTATAGGTCTTGTGACAGCGCATGCGCTGTCTACGCGAGACCTAAAAAAATGAAGCGCGGACTCCCGCTCTTCATTTTAATGAGCCCCCGGTTGGGCCAGGTCCCGGGGGCAATGGCAAAATTAAATAGTGGGGGCCCGCGGGGCCCCCACAGCCCCGGGCACCTCCACCTCCCCGGGGCTTTATTATAATAGGGTGGGGGGGCCTTGTGGGCCCCCCAAGCCCCGGGGACCGCCACCTCTCCGGGGCTTCATTTAAATACGATCGGGGGGCCTCACTGGCCCCCCAAACCCCGGGGACCGCCACCTCGCCAGGGCTAAAATAAATAATAAATAATATGTGTGGGGGGCTCGAGCCCCCCCACACTGCCCTGGGGACCACCACCTCCCGGGGCTTTAAACATATATATATATATATATATAATCTACTGATGGTCGCCTGTAGTTTTCATTGGAAAAGCGTTTTGTGACTTGCTTATAACTTTGGTGTGTTGCAGGGTGATTTTTTCACCCTATTAATGTGCTATCTAAAATAATAAGACATGTGTGAAATGCAGGAACTGAGTCAGAGTGGCACTTTATTCGAAGAACAAGTTCAAACAATAAATGTCAAGAAACACCTCACTATTCAATAATAAAGCTATGGAGTCTTAGCAAATACCAAGTGTCAGGGACATATTTGAAACAAAGAGAAAAGCCATGCAATCTAGTAAGTTCTAAAATCATGGCAACACAAAGGAAAGAGAGAGAGAGACAATGAATTTCAAAATACAATAAGCATTATAGCCTCAGCCAAAGATGCTAGAGAAAATGGCTGAGGGGGCACACACACACGTCATGACCAAAGGGGATCATTTGTGCGAGGTAGTCCGCTGAATGGACTGAAGAGCAGATCTTATATACTCTTTTAATAAGGAACTATTGACCGCAGACCTTTGGCCACTTCCTGGAAATATTAGGACCACAGAAGTGACACTAATTACAAAAGTTTACCAAAAGGTCACTTGATGTTTGACCGGAAATCATAATAAAATTGAACATTTATCGAAAATCATTTGCGTCACTTCTCGGAAACTTTTTAAGAAAGCAGAAGAATACAAAAGGTGGAAAGTCCCAGTTGGCCCCCACTCCCTACTCTTGACCAATTTTGTTCTCCTAAATGACAGACACATCCTGTTAGTGCTACATCTTGATGTTCAGAAAGATGTACACGAAGAGGTCATAGGAGTGTGGACAATTTTAACACAATCCTGTCTGTGGGCTGGCAGGGACAATTGAGACTCTTATGCTTCAGATGTGGACAGAATGGGCCTGGGGCACTATATGGTAAAAACTAGACCCTGCTTCATTCCCTCCTCTTGTTCATTCTTGAACAAAATTCTTTCAGCATACCTTGTAGGCCCTCCTTCTAGTTGGTGTATCCCAGGGGTGTCATTCATATTGGAACATTGGCCCATTTGGAACATTGGCTCTCCTGCGTCTTCCTTAACTCTATATACTCTCCTTCAGGTATATCAATAAGGGATGTATATGGTGTCGGTGTAGGTGATGGTAGATCCATATTCATATCCTAGCTCAGTTGGTATCTACTAGTGGTGAGTAGGGGGCTATTGACCTGGCACTGGGTAATGGTAGCAGGCTGCATTGAATGTAGTCCTATTGTTGTTACTTCTACTACTTCTATAAGTCCTAAGTTATCCCCATTCCCTGTTCTATCCTTTTTCCTATGTATATATATAGGCTTTATGAATGTTCCCTATTCCTACATAATTCATACCTACTAATTTACTATCAGTATTTTTAGCTAAATGACAGAATAACTGCACGGTACAACAGAGGAGCAACAGCACACCGAAAACCGGTACCAAAACATTTTTAGAATGGCCGACAGCCATGAAGGTATCCAGTCAAAGTTCAACCAACCAGTGGCTGTGTCTGCTATGGCACCTCCTCCAGCAATCATTTTCAAGTCCTTGATGGCCTTGGTGATGGAGCCATTTTCTTCATCGTTGGCAATGTGCAGCACAGACTCCCTATCCAAAGGCATACCCTCCTCTTGATATTTCGAAGCCAGAGTGCGTTTGCTTTGATCTGGATCTGCAGTTTGACGGATCTTCATGAAATTTTCCAAAACAAGTGCCTCGCTTTGTCTAGCTGTGCATGGAATGTTGTGGGGTGACCCATCAAACGGGGGTGGGGGGTGAGAAAAAGGGGGGAATGAAAAAAGTGTGTTTCCCATGTTAATTCCCATAGAGATTTTAGACATGACTACAGGCTGAACCACTGAATGGAATTACACTAAATATAGCAGAAAGGAAGATCTTGGTCAGAAAGCATGCTTTTTGTGATTTGGTGTAAATCTGTTCAGCAGTGTTGGAGTTATTAAAGAAAAAAAATATATAGATATCTAGGGACACACACCCTCCGTAGATCACCAGCGGGGATCAGCGAAGTCACACGACACCAGCAACGCCATGATTGGCTGGCCACAACCTGAGAGGAAAGTTGCGGCCTCCATTTTAGATACGAGGGAACGGTCGCAAGTTGTGAGAATTGACAAAGAATGGAATAGAAGGGGTTAGGGTAAAGGTACCCTGACCCCATGTGTGCAAGATATGGGTGTATGAGGGACCCATGATTGAAAAGGTATGGCCTATATGTATTCTTTTCCCATCAGTGTGACTTTGCGGATCTGCCACCACACTCAGCATGGCCCCGTGTAAAATTGCAGTGGATCTGTGAATTTGGCGATAAATAAAGAAAAAAGAAAAAATACTAGCACTCACTGAGCCACTGAGATAGTCACACACCCACTTGCCAAACAATCAGACACCCAGTGAGAGACCCACACAAACACTCCAACACCCAGTCAGAGACCCACTCACACACCCATTCAGCCACTTAAGCACATACTCACAGACCCACTCACACACTGACACACCCAGACACAGAGCCATTCACCTTCTGACACACCCACTCACAGACCTACTCAGACACTTACGCACCCCACTCACAGACACATTCACATTCACATACTCACACACACCCACTCACAGACCCACTTACACTTTCACACACCCACTCAGAACCACTCAGACACTAAGACACCCATTCACAGACCCAGTCAGACACTCACGCAGGCAGAGACCCATTCACATATTTACACACCCACTCACAGACCCACTCACACTTTGACATACCCACTCACAAATCCACTCAGACACTCACACACCCATTTGCAGCTCAAGTCAGACATTCATGCAAGCACTCAGAGACCCATTCACACTCTGACACACTCACTCACACTCCCACTCAGACACTTACGCACCCACTCACTGACCCATTCACATTCTCACACACCCACTCACAGACCCACTTACCATTTCACATGCCTACTTACAGACCCACTCAGACATTCACACACCCATTCACAGACCCAGTCAGACACTCACACACAGACTCAAAGACCCATTCACATACTTACACACCTACACACAGACCCACTTATACTTTCACACACCCACTCAAAGACCCACACAGACACTCACAAACCCACTCACAGACCCCGTGTGGATCCACAAACTCACTGTGAAGTTACACAGGGGGCCACGCTGAGCACTGCAATGGATTTGCAGATTCACCCAAAAAATAATGTAGGCTTCTTCACAGAAAACATGGAAAGGGTTAAAGAAATACTGACCATTTAGAAGTGGTATAAAAAATTAAAAGATGAAAGGAAGCCTGAGATTTGTTATCTAGAGCAGCATGAGTAAGAGCACAAGGTGAAGGATAGCCATTTTAGCTGCTTTTCTACTGAGATTGGAAGTGGACTGCATCCTGCAGCACACTTGGAAAGAGGAATACATGAGGATAAATAAAAATATTTCTCCCTGTTAAGCCTGCTCTGGGGAGACCTAAGGTTTTGGCGCTTCTCCAGCCTTATGTGATTATGTAAATCTGGGGCAGTGCCAAAATCCATGGGTGTTGCGTGGGAAAAACCACAGCAACACCCATGGAACACCTCCCTGGAACAGAGTAAGACAATGCAGTGCCTTGCGCTGCTTTGTCTTACTCCATATCTATGAGGCCATGCAAAGCCACACAAAGTGGCTTTGGGTGGCCTCATAGATATGATTGAGAGACTGGCGTGGCCGGAATGTAAAAAAAAGTGATGCTCCGGCAGCACAAGCCTCTCATAAATAAGCCCCACAGTGAGCAGGAAAGGAGAAAGAGAAATTGTATACTGAAAGCATCGTAACTTTATTAAGCCAGTATGAATGAATGTGTTTGAAATTAGATGTTGGTGTTTGCTTATAGTATGTAATATAATAGTAAGCAATTTGCACACACTCACACAGTCAGGCAGGCACTTACACACCCAGTTACATTCCTGAAAAAACACTTATTTACCCACCACTCCCATAAAACCATTGACACACCCATTTACTCACCTATACGTTCAAGTTTGAGTGCTAGTTCACCTTTAGAGCCTGGGGGACAACCACTAAATTCAATATGCACCACAAGAAGAGTTTGAAGAGGACTACTTCAGTGCTCTTGAAAAGAGAGAACCCTGATTGTAGGTGACCTCAGAATTAGGGCCCCAACGGGTAGTGGCTTCGAGAAGAAGCTAGAGGAGCAAGGAAATTACTTGGCAAAGTCTCCAGAGAAGAGAGGGAATCCTGCAGAGAGAAAATTCCCTATTGGATATGATGCCCAAACCTAGTCCAATGAGGACCTCAAGGACAGACTGGCTGAATGGGACCTAACGCCCAGCTAGCTGAAGAGGAGTGAAACCCTGAGGCTAAGAGAGCTTTGGAGGAGAAAAAGGGGCTTGCTGGCTCATGAATTGAGTGTCAAGGAGCTGGACTGGAAGGCCAAATAGCAGTTAGAGTCTTACAAAAAATGGTGGGAGCACCACTACAGTGCCTAGTGCAGAAGAAAGAGTCCATATATCCAGAGACTTGGTGTTTGACTTTAAGGAGGGGGGTGATATAGACAAGTAGTTTCTGGCACATGATGTATCTCTAAAGGGACAGAGGATCTCTGAGGAGGATTGGAGAGCTGGTCTTTGGAGTCATATTCCTGGTGATGGGAGGGATGATGTACTGGCTCTAGAGAAGGGGAAGAGGTTGAGTTACCCCACCATGAAGGAAGCCCTTGTCAGTAAGTATCGATTCACTCCAGAGGAGTGCAGGTTGAAATTCAGGGGTGGTCAGAAACTGTATCACGACTCCTGGGAGGATTTTATGGGGTACTTTAGAATGTCTGTAAAAAGTTTTGTTGTTTTTTAAGAAGGTTTTTCTAAGAGTTTTATACTTTTTCTTTTTTTTCCCAAAGAGAACTGGGAAGAAGCAACTAGCTTCAGACTGTGAAAAACATGAAGGTTCAATGGGGAGCTAACAAAATAATTAAATATTCCTGCTGACAGTACTTTCCACATTTATGTGATTGGAGGCACAGTACTTCCTGCTTTATGTTTTTTCCTCAGTGTCTTTTGGAATGCTACATTTAATATACTGTTCTGTGAAAGAAAGTACAGAGTAATCTGTGTCTGTTCCAAATTTAGGTGCATCTTTTACCCAGAACTGCTTGTGAATATGAAGAGTCCCTCTTGCTTTGTACTTTTTTTGCAAAAAGAAATCAGTAATTTCTCTAAGAGGTGGATTCTTTTTATTGCAGATGAAGGACAGCATGATTGATTGATTGATTGAAATATGTGCATAAAGTACCGCCAAACATTTGCCAGGGCAAGAGTTCTCCTGGTGTCTTGATTTTGATGCCTTTATTATTACAGTTTGTTTTTCCAGAAAGTCATTTAGGTCGCCCCATGGATATTTTGCAGAGTTCAGCGTTAGAAACCAAGGTGGTGTTCCTACATTTCTCCATCCTGTAATTAGTTACATACAATTTGTATGCAGTTTTGGGACTTTTCTTAATACAATCTTTGTGATTGTTTTTTCCCCACTGTTCATTGATGATTCCTTCAACAGTACATCACTATTGCTATATGAGTATAGAACCTGAGAACAGTAAAAAAGGGAAAACGCACCAACAGAAGAGATTTGTATGGTGACAAGTATGTGGCTTTTCACACAGTGAGTAAGCACCTCACTTAAATTTTTCAAGGCAGGTAGTATTATAATGACTGCAGCTGATGGTGGTTCTCCCAAGGTTGATGTACAGGTGGACTGTCCCACTGTACCTAGTTTCTCCCACACCATCTGGTTGAACACCCTTTCATGAATTGTTTTTAAGTGCTTCCACATGGAACCTGTCCCATGAGAATACTTCTTGGCAGTGCCCCGGGTAACTGTATGCTGCAAATATTACACTGCACATATTTAGCTGTAACCTATTTTTCCCCTGAAGGTATTGTAAAATGCTTCCAGATATCACTTTGTTTTGTGCTTGATGCTGTAAAGATATATCTACATGTATCTGAAGTGATTGTGCAGAAAAGTGTAATTATAAATAGTTAAATAAGTTGCATAATGTCTTCTTGTTTATTGTTTGATTTAAATTGTATTGAAATGTGTTAATACAATATATTTGTAAGGCTATAAAAATGTATATTACTAAGTTAACTTGTGGGTCACAAACACACCTAAGCAGGTACACCTACATGAGCTCACACATCTATTTACACATGCAGATACCTACTTACATAGCCTTATACACCCATACAGTAATTCACACACCCATGCATACATCCACTCACACACCAAGCCCCACAACAATACAGCCACTCAGGCACCCACTTGTACACTGTTAAAGCCGCACAGAGACTGACACATACATGCACAGACCAATACAGTCTCTAACACACCAAGGCACTCACTGATACAGCCACTGACAGAACCAGGCTCACACTGATACAACCACTGACACACCCAAGGGCACTCCGATACAGCCACTGAAATACCCAGACACACACTGATACAACTACTGACACACCCAGCCACACTCCGAAACAGAAACTGACACATTCAGGCACATACTCATACAGCCAATGGCACACCCAGTCACATACCAATTCAGCCACCTCAAAATTCAGCCAAATACTGATACAGTGTCTCAAACACCTATATACATACTGATGAAGCCAGTTATACATCCAACCACAGACTAATACGGACACTAACACAGCCAGCTAAACACTAATGCATCCAATAACATACTCAGGCACACACTGATGCATTCACTGACACACCAGGCATACACCAGTGCAGCTAATAACACACCCAGGCACACATTGATGAATACACTGACACACCCAGACAAACATTAATGCATCTAATAACACACCCAGGCACACATTGATGCATACACTGACACACCCAGGGACATACCGATGCATTCACTGATAGACTAAGGCATACAGAAATGCAGACACTGACACACCCAGCCAAACACTAATGCATCCAATAACACACCCAGACACACACTGATGCATACACTAACACACCCATGGACATACTAATGCAGACACTGACACACCCAGCCAAACACTAATGCATCCAATAACACACCCAGGCACACACTGATCCATACACTGACACACCCATGGAATTACAAATGCACACACTGACACACCCAGGCATTCAGCAATGCAGACACTGACACACACAGCCAAACATTAATGCATCCAATAACACACACAGGCACACACTGATGCATACACTAACACACCCAGGGAAATACCTATGCATTCACTGACAGACCCAGGCATACAGCAATGCAGACACTGACACACCCAGCCAAACACTAATGCATCCAATAACACACCCAGGCACACTGATCCATACACTGACACACCCATGGAATTACAAATGCACACACTGACACACCCAGGCATTCAGCAATGCAGACACTGACACACACAGCCAAACACTAATGCATCCAATAACACACACAGGCACACACTGATGCATACACTAACACACCCAGGGAAATACCTATGCATTCACTGACAGACCCAGGCATACAGCAATGCAGACACTGATACACCCAGCCAAACACTAATGCATTTAATAACACACCCAGGCACACACTGATGCGCAAACTGACACAACCACTCTCACACTGAAACAGTCACTGACACAATAAAAACACAGAGTTAGCTCTTTTTTTGATCAGATGGTCATTCCAAAAAACTGTTTTTTTTTCCTAGAAGGGTTTTGAACAGTTTTTTAAATTTTATTCTTTTTTTATTTTTTTTCTTCAAAAAGTGAACAGGGTAGTAAAAGGGTAAGGATGTGGGAAATGCAAAGAAGCAACTTGCTTCAGCCTTCAAAAAACACTATGTGGTAACTGGAAGCACAAACAGCAATGCTTCTTCACTGTATTCAAGTATGCACCCACAGAGGATATTTTTACAGCAACAAGCATGTGGCACTTCGTACAGTGTGTAACCATCTCACCCAATGCTTTGCAGGCAGTTGGTATTGTAATGAGTGTAGCTGATGATGTTCCTCCCAAGGATGCAGTGGAGGTGGACTGTCCTGCTGCACCTGCTTTCTCGTGCATCATCCTGTTGTAGGCCCTTTCATGAATTGCTTTTAAGTGGTTCCACATGGCACTTGTACCATGTGAATACTTCTTTGCAGTGCCTATGGCTAACTGCTTTCCACAAATATTGCTCTGCACATATTTTGCTGTTACCCTCTTTTCCCCAGAAGGTATTGTAAAGTGCTTCGAGACATCACTTTCTTTTCTTCAAGGTTTCTTCTCATCCTCAACTGGTTGTGAATGTTCATCCTGGAAAGAAGATGTAGCTTCAGCTGTTCTGTGAAAGCAGAGTACCACTTGTTCTCAATCCTCTTTCAAGAGACTTTACTGACTAACTGTTTTTAGGTGTGGTTTTAAATGTATATGGGTGCGGTCCTAATGCATCCAATCAAAAGGCAAGGTTTGGGTGTGTCATCGAGCAAATTCACAAACCCAGTCCATAGATTTGCAGAATCACAAAATTCCTTGAATGAGTAACTTTCTTGAAAAACAGATATAGAGTGCCTTATATATGCTTGTAAATATGTTCACACTGATGTCATTAATGAAAATGGAATAGTATACATATTTAAAATAAGCTAGAAAATAGTCAGTGAACTCACAGATGTGGCTTCATGGATTCATTCCGATCACATTATCGGGATTAAAAACCATAGAGTACTGGTCCCGTCTATGTTTTTGGGCCAGCGGAATTACAACTGAACGGTAAAATAATAAAAAAAAAATTCTAGACAGGCTCAAAACAAATGAAAGTGCGACTTCACATCAATGAGGATGCTCGCCCTGTTGCTCAGCTGCACCACAGAGTCGCTTTCCACTTGCAAGAAGCTGTTGAGGAAGAACTAGAAATGCTGTTGAAGCCTGACATCATTGAGTGCTCCACCGATCCTACATCATGGGTTTTGCCCATAAAAGTTGTGCCAAAAAAGGACAGTGGAGGTGCAGTGCATATCTGTGTTGGTATGCACCAGGCCAACAAAGCAATCAAGATAGAAAGACATCCTGGTCCACACGTAGCTGACATGATCATGCAAATGAAAGGTGCCAAAGTCTTCTTCCATCCTGACCTCAACAAGAGATACCATCAACTCGAGTTGAAAGAAAACTAAGGTACATCACTACTTTTTTGACTCATGTTGGTTTGCTCGGATACAAAAGGATGAGTTTTGGAATGTCTTCAACTGCAGAAATATTTCAGGATGTTATACGTCGAATAATTCAATCTGTCACGTATGCTTTTAATTACAGTGATGACATACTGGTATTTGGAACAACGCAAAAGGAGCATGACAAAGCTCTTACGCAAGTGCGCCAGTTATTTGCTGATGCAGGTCTCACTTTAAATGCAGGAAAGTATGAGTTTTAGAAGCCCAAACTCAAATTCTTTGAGTACATATTCTCTGCTGGGGGACAGACTCCTGACCCAGATAAAGTGTGAGCATTGTCAGCTACCTGCCGCTCACAAGATGTCACCATGCTGCAATCCTTCATAGGCGTGGCCAGTTATTGCTTAAGGTACATTCGTGATTTAGCCACTGTGAGCGCCCCATTGAGAGACTTGACAAAATTAGATGTCCCTTTTCAGTGGTCTGCTGAATGTGATCAAAGCTTCAAAAGCATAAAATATTCGATTGAAAATGCAACCGAGATGGCCTATTTTGACCGCAAGTTACATACTGAGATCACAGTCGACACAAGCCCAGTGGGGCTGGGGCCAATCCTTGCTCAACATAATGGTCATCCGAATGCTCAGAGACACATTGTGGCCTATGTCAGTTGAAGCCTGTCTGACACAGATTGCCTATTCTCAGCTAGAGAAGGAGAGTCTGGCTGTAGTGTAGGCCTGCAAACAGTTTCATGTGTTTCTCTATGGAAAACATATCACTATCATTACAGATCACCAAGCGCT
Organism: Calotriton arnoldi; assembly: GCA_963921515.1. NCBI lineage: Eukaryota > Metazoa > Chordata > Amphibia > Caudata > Salamandridae > Calotriton > Calotriton arnoldi. The sequence continues at coordinate 1,262,610 of CAWUFW010002315.1, read as the reverse complement.
GCTCACTATTTTTGGAAACCCAAAAGCCAAGATGCCCCCTCACATTGAGAGGGGGGGGGGGGGTTGCAACTGCAAGAGTATGTTTATGCAATTTTACACAAGCCGGGTAAAAGACTAGAACCCTGCTGATTCCTTTTCATGATTACCATTACAGCGTCACAGTTTGACATCTTAAACACCTGAGGAGTACATTAACTTCATTGTGAGGACAAGCACGCCAGCAGCCTTATCCATTGAACAGATCATTGCTGCTACTAATGCTGATAAGAACATGCTTATCCTCAAGGACATCATTTCAACTCAGTTGTGGAAGATGCATTCTCGACCTTTTGATAACGAAGTTTAATTAAAAAAATTCAAGAATGTACAGAATTAACTGCCTGTTACCAAGAAAGGTGTTGTATTTAGAGGCTCACGAATCATCATAGCTGAGACCCTTAGACTGCAAGTCATTGCACCACCCTATGAAGGATATTGTAACATTGTAGTCACCAAAAGAGCCCTAAGAAAGTGAGTGTGGTTTCCTCACCTAGATGAACAAGTGGAGTGGGAACTAAAAGATTGCCATCTTTGTAACTTTTCCAAAAGAGATGCAACAACCATTGACAAAGGCTGACCTTCCTGCACATGCATGAGAAAAAACTGCAGTTGTGTTCTTTCGACCTATAGAAAACGGACATAATTTCATGGTAGTCATTGCTGAGCATTTATGTTTTTCTTTAGTAGAGGAGTTATTGTCAACTACCCAGGACATGGTCATCGAGCAACCGGATGACATATTTGCAGCATGGGGTAACCCCGCCATTCTCAAATCTGACAATGGTCGACCTTTCAATAGCAAAGAAGTCAAGGAATTTTTGGTCAGGCTAAATGTCAAGCATCAAAAAGCACACCACTGTGACCCCAAGCTAATGGTGTTGTGGAACGATTCATGGGAACCTACAAATGGGTAATTCAACAAGCATCAACAGAGGGAATCAAGTTAAACCAGGCCCTGTGTCAAGCCCTACATGTCTATCATTGAATCCTCAGTCCGCAACTGGTTAGAGTCCTTCCACCGTGCTATTTGGGAGAGCCATCGGAATCAAACTGCCGAAGTGGACAGTACACCGATCATTGAATGCGGATAAGGTTTGTGTCAAGGACTAGTTTTGGAAGTGGCAGATAGCAACATATGCCGATCGTCATCGACAAGCTCAGGAAACAGACATCGATGCAAGTGACTGGGTCCCGACCAAGCAGAAACAAAAGCAGAAAACAGACTCTCAGTTTTATGTTGAGCCTCTGAGGGTTGTGACATGCAAAGGACCTATGGTTACAGTGCATGGTCCTGGAAACTCCATCACATTGGACTCGTCACACTTTAAGCACTTTCCTCAAAGGTCATCAGCTCCTGCAATCATGAATGAGGCGACCCCGCCTGACAGTCCAGATCAAGCATCAGAACTTGCGTCACTGGAGCATAATCAGGATGCATCTCTGCCATCTTATACCACTCAATCTGGCCAACTAGTTGAAGCACCTCAACGCCTTATTTGAGAAATATGATGTGTCTATAGTTTGTACTTTTTATTTAACAAAGGGGGAGATGTAGTGTCATGAGACACTAGGACCATTGCAGTTCTGGACGTACCTCAACAAGGAATTGCGTAACTTGCTGGGAGGTGTTAGGGTGTGGTTATTGGTGATTGTGATATGGTGATAGGGCAGTATGTGATTGTGTGCTGAGGTAAAAAGATGTACAATCTTGAGCTCTGCGTGTGGCATATTCCATTGCATGCTCCTGGGACTGGGGAGGGCACTACAGATATTCTTAATGACATCATCCAATGAATGTATTAGTTTTTTTAATAATTTACATAGTGGCACGTAAATACCATATTTCTTCTCTACCTAATTTTGTACAGCTTGGGTCCAGCTAAGTGGTGTAAATGTTTACGAAACACTTGTGGTTCTAATGCACCATAGGTGTGTAGAGGTATTAAACACATTATAAATATTTGAATTCAAGAGTAATTCTGTGTGCAACAGTTGACTTGTGTTCATTATGTTCCACAGAATTGTTTTGGTTCTGCAGAAAACGTTTCGAAAAGGAGAAAGATTCTATATAGTACTAACTTTTGTGAGCAGCCTTGAGTTATCGTGTCAGCTGGAAACTTTCTACTTAACATAGAAGACTGTGTGCATCAGGTACTAACCTATGTACATGTGCTTGTCTGACTTCAGAAAATGGGCTATCTGTAACGGATTCACCACAGTATGTAGGGTGCAGTGATATTATGAATTATGTCATTGAAGATGTCATGAGCGATGTAATATGTGTGGTAATTCGCTGTGCATGTCGAGGGCATGAGTTATAGTTACCTTGGGGCATGAGGCATGGTTATTAGAGATAACTATCCCTGATGAATTTTGGTGTTTTTTTTGTGTTTCAAAAATTTTCACCTAACTATAATATCACTTTAACAATTGTCTTTCAGTAAATTTCTAGTTTTTTTTTTACATAAAGTATAATATTTTATTACCATATATAATTACCATATATAAAGCCAAAACCCCGCCATTCACAGCCTTTGGCCTTGCGCATTGTGGGGGTTGGCTGCAGGGCCTGGCTTGCACGCAGTCATCCTCCATGCATGGCCTTCTGCAACACCAAAAATGAGCCTATTGGCTTTATCAAAGGGTGAGCATATCAATATATATAAAGCAGATCTATCACCTTTCTCCAAAAATCACCAACATTTTTAACCAAATGTATATTTCAGTATTTGCACAATGCAATATTTATTAATATTAAGTTTTAATAAAAACATGTCTGTTCCTCTTTTTATATAGCTTTTATTATTACATTCTGTGGGTGAAAAATATTGAATTAAATAGGCAAAATAAACAAACGTGTAAGTCTTTCATTTAATATTTTTCAGCCCACAAGATGCAATCATAAAAGCAACCACAAGAGGGTCTTGCACTCCAGCTGAAGAAGATAGAGATACAGCTAGGAGTGCTTTAAAACAATATGGCTTTATAAAAAGTCTTGGTGGCCCCCCTCCTTATTGTAGGAGCACCAGCAATCTCAAACAAAATATGAAAAATAAAGCCTTTGCATGGCATTGCAGGATGTGCCTTCAAAGAAGCATTGAATCACTTTTTAAAAATAAAGTTAATGTGGGTGTCCAGTGCCACACGTAGGACATCCATATATAATTTTTTATAAGAGACGGGAGTCATGCGCCCCAATAGCCTTCCCAGGCAAGGGTAACCCCATTCCCCAGGGCTATATATCATTTTAATAAGTGGAGGGAGTGTGCGGCCCTTCTCCCTGAACTGCTAGTGGCCCGGAGACCCCATCGCCCAGGGCCTTTTTCATTAAATTAAAGGGATTTGCAGCCCTGGGGTCCCATCTGCCTGGGCCTCTAGTAGGGGTCACACTGAGGCACCCACCTGGGGGAGCCCCCTAGGGAGCCCCAGGGCTCCTGCAGAGCCTGCCATTTCTCCAGCCAACACTACACACGGTACTGGCAGAAGCCGGCACTTTGTCTTTGCTCCCGCTGGGCAGGAGAAAAGTAGAATTTCATGTCCTGGAGAGTGCGGACAGAGTATGCCAACACTCTCCCAGGCAGGGAACCACAGTATTCTGGGAGATGGCTCTGTGGGACACTGTAGATTACCCCACTCCCGAGATGGGGCACCCAGGGCCAATAGTGTCACGGGTAGGGGGGTGTGTGGCCCCCTCCCCTTCTTGTTGTTTTGGCCCCCAGTGGATAGGGTCCCTAGGGCCCATTTGCAGCTGGGGGAGGGCTGCATGCCCCACTCGCCTTAACTTAGAATTTGGTCACAGGAAATAGGGTCCCTGGGGCCCTCACAGGCTCAGGGAGGGGGGTCCCACTAACGCCCCTCCACAAAAATATATTTGCAAAGACGATGGGGCTTTAGTTCAACCCAGGGGTCCAATTTTAGTTTAATAAAAATGTAGATGATGTTTCTTTTATTTAAATAAAAAGCTGCAATCCCATGGGAGTCTCACTAGACTCCCACGGGATTACAGCTTTTTAAACAAAAAATATATATTTTGGTCCCAGAGTGTGTTCTTATAGGACCCACAAGGCCTAGGGGGCAGCGTATCTCTACCCTGCCTCTTTTATATTTTTTAAATATAAAACTCAGGACAGGGGACCAAGTCCTCGAGTCCTGTAATGGCTGCCAGCAAATGTTTATACATGTTGCAGTCAGTTAATCAGAGTGCTTACTCCTCCGGGAGCGTTTATCCCCTGGGAGCGAATTAGCCCAAGGGGAAAAAAGCACTCTGGGCAATTCAGAAAACTCAGTTTTTCAAACTTGGTTTTGAGGTACTCTCTCGACAGTCTCTCGGACTCAACTGTCCAGAAATACAAAAATCTGTGTTTTTTGTCACGATCCCATGGGACTCACACACGATTCTAGCAAGCAAAGCAAACAAAAAAATGGTGGCCGTCATTTTTTTAAAGTATATGGGAGTGGCCATGAGTAGGGCCTCCCTCCCTTAGCCCATTTTGGTCCTTGAGGACATCATCCCCCAGGGCCCAATGTATAAATTAAGGGGCGGGGCATGTAGCCCCCTTCCCTGAGCCGCTTTCAGTCCAGGGAACCTCATCCCTTGGTGCCCAATTTATAAATTAAGGAGGCCCAGGGGACCCCACCCCCCAGAGTCTTATTCAAAAATAAAGGCGAGGGTGGCCATGCGGCCCCTTCCCCGAGCCTTAAAAAAGCCTTGGTTACCCCATATCCCAGGGCTGTCCTTTCAAACAAAAGAAATGGGGTGTGTGCCCCCCATGCCTTTAATGGCACCAGGGCCTGCTCACTTACTGTGCCCCGGGAGCCCACTCCTGGGACACAGTATTTTCCCTGCCCGCACTAACTGAAGCATGCACTAAGTCTGCTCCCAGCCAGGGGCAGCTTTAAAAATGCTCCTGCCAGCTTGGATCAGACTTGTGCTCTATTTCCCTGCCTGCAGTGATCCTGGCAGGGAAACAGCACATATTGCTCCCTTCTGAAGGAAGAAGCATAAGTAGTTGCTCCCTCCAGGCAGGAGCAAAGCCAGCTCCTGCACCATGCGGGGAGCCATATGGGGCTGTGGGGGCCCTGGGTCTTCCTCCGTGCCCCTAATACACGGAATATGGGTGCTGCAGGAGGACCCCGAGGCACCCACCTCTGGCCACGGTAAAGGGGGTCCCTGGGGCCCGAGAAGGCCCAGGGAGGGCTATACAGTCTCCTCCACTTGAAAATTAAATATGGCCCTGGGGGATGGGGTCCCAGGGCCTAATGAGGCTAGTGGAGAGGGGCCATAGTTGTTACAGACATATTCACATACCTATAACGTTACCCTTTATGCTGCTCCACTCTCCACTGTTCCACTCTATGGCACTCCACTCTACGGCAATCCACTAAATGCCACTAATACACTGTATGCCACTTCAATCCACCCCAGTCCACTCTACATCACTATGTTGTATGCTATTATACTCTATGCCACTCCACTTTATGGCACTCCAGTGTATGCCAGTACAGTGTACGCCCTTCCGCTCAACGCTTCTCCACTGTGTGCTACTCCACTATATGACATTACACCATACGCTATTTCACTGTATTCCACTCCACTGTATGCCACTTCAATATACTCCAATGCACTGTGCTCTATTCTTCTGTACGCCACTGCACTTTATGACACCCTACTGTACGTCATTCCATAACAATACATCACTCCGTTCTACAGCACTACACTTTACTCTATGTCAATGCACTCTTCTGTACAACACTCTGCGCTAGTACACTGAACAACACTCCAGTCTACACCACTCTACTCTACGCTATTCCACTACATGCCACTCCACTCTACATCAATACACTGTATACCAGTATTACTCAAAGTTATTCCACTCGACACCACTTTGCTGTACTCTACTCTACTGTATGCCACTTCACTCTACACCACTACACTCTATGCTATTCCACTGTACACCACTCAACTCTAGAACACTCCACTCAATGCCACTTCACAGTACCCTAATACACTGTACATCACTACAGTCTCGCCCCCCCTCCATTCTACAACACTCTACTGTATGCTTTTTGACTCTACATCATGCCACTCTACTCCACTACAGTGTACTCCATTCCATTCTAGGCCACTCTAGTCTACGCTATTCCACTGTATGCCACTAAACTGTACCTCACTCCACTGTATGCCAATCTACTGCACACCACTTCACTGTACGCTATTCCACTCTATGCTAATCCACTCTACCACACTCTATTGTACATTATTCTACTGTATGCTACTCTAGCGTATCCAACTCCACTCCAGACTATGCTATTCCACTGTATGCTACTCCTTTCTATGGCAGTCAACTCTAGAACACTCCACTGTATGCCACTCCACTCTACACCAATCCACTCTACCCTACTACACTCTAACCTATTCCACTGTACGACACTCCATTCTACGCCCCTGTACTGCTATTCCACTACATGACCCTCCACTCTACTTCACTACACTGTACGCCAGTAATACTCAACATTATTCTACTCTACGGTTACACCACTCCACTGTACGCTACTCAACTGTATGCCACTCTACTCTACGCCACTCCACTCAACTCTGCACCACTACACTCTACACTACTTCACTGTACGCCACTCCACTCTAGAACACTCCACCCTACATCATTCAACAATATGCTAATACACTGTACACCACTACAGTCTGCCCCCTCCACTCTACAACATTCCACTGTATGGTACTCAACTCTGCAAGACTCCACTCTACACCACTACAGTGTATGACACTCCACTCTATGCCACTCCAGTTTACGCTTTTCCACTGTACGCCACTACACTATACCTCACCCACTCTACATCATTTTAATGTACACCACTCCACTGTATGCTATTCCACTCTATGCCAATCCACTCTACCACACTCCAGTGTACACTATTCCATTATATGATACTCCAGTGCACCTCACTTCACTCCATACTATTTCACTGTACACCATGACACTGTACCTCACTCCACTCTATGCCAGTCAACTCTAGAACACTCTATTGTATGCCACTCCATGTTACACTTTTGCACTATACGCCATTCCACTCTAACACACTCTACTGTATGCCACTGCACTGTACACCACTACTCTGTACGCCAATCCACTCTACACTATTCCACTGTACGCAACTTCACTTACAGCACTCCAATCCATTCTACTCCACTCTATCTCACTCCACTGTAAACCACTCCACTGTATGCCACTGCAATGCATGCCACTCTACTCTACTAACCCACTCCTGTCTATGCCACTGCAGTCTATGCCACTCCAGTCTATGCCATTGCATTCTACACTACGTTATTCCACCGTACGCAATTCCACTCCCTGCAACTGCATTCTCGCCACTACACTCTACGCTAATCTACTCTACGCCACTCACTGTACACCACTCCATTGTATGCCACTCCATTATATGCTATTCCACTCTACGCCACTCAATGACACACCACTCTATGCTATTGCACTGTATGCTACTACACTGTACTTCACTCCACTGTACACTGATTCACTCTTCGCCACTGCACTCTATGCTTCTCCACTGTACGCTATTCTACTGTACGGCACTCCACTCTACAACACTCCACTCTCTGCTATTCCACTCTTCACCACTCCACTATATGCCACTCCACCCTACCCCACTGCACAACACCCCACGCTACTCTACACCACTCCAGTGTACGCTATTTTGTACCACATTCCACTCTATGACACTATACTTTATGACTCTCTCCTACATACTACTGTACCACAGTCCATTTATTAACACTCCACAACAGTAAATTCCACGATTTCAAAAATGTTTTATTAAAAATAAAAGACATTAAAATTCAATGAAAACAACATTAAACCTCTATTTTAGTTTGGAAAACTTTATTTATTCTTTCTATACAAAACAAGCTTAAAATCCACAAATATTAGACATTCTTGAGTTATATATTACATTTATAATTTACACACCACTTTTAAATTTATATAACTTTATTTATTCATTAGCTACAAAGAAAAGTAAGCATACAAAATTTACATTTATAAACTTATACCCTTAATTTATCATTTACCAACACCTTCAAAGTATTATAACTTCTGCGCCTCCATACATAGTGTATTTTTTTCGGTAGCCACACTATTAATTATAACTCGCGCCTGTACCATACACTGTGTTCTCACAAAAGATATGATTTGCAATGTCATAAGTATTAGTGTAAATAATATTAGTTATTTATTTATTATTTATTATCTTAGATGGTATAAATGATATATTATAAATGGGTATAAGCAGCGTATGGAGAAGGAATGAGTTATAGTGAACCCTGCTAGCCAAACAATTATCAGCTAACACTCTAAGTTTTGCTAGCTCCGTCTCTGTCAGATCAGCAGGTGTTGCCTATGTAGGATAGAGCACTCCTCCTTGAGTGGCCTTGTCAACATCCAGCAAAATAGCAAATTAAAGAGCAGACAAATTGCATGTGAAATGCCAATATCTATAACTCCCCTATAAGGAGTCCTTTATAGAGGACGGAATCCCATCACCCACCGAAGTGGCATGCTTCATCATCTGGGACCTCCTCTAACCCCCTCACTAGGAGGGAGGAGCACAGGGATGTTTTAAAAGGGTAGGCCTAGGATTAACTAAATCCAAATGATATGAAGCTAGAGTTTGTATAGGGGGTGATGGTTACAGTGCGTATAAAACAGTGAAAAGGTGATCTAAAATTAGCTACCAGGAAGAGAAAGAAACTTTATTGTGACCTTCACTGGTGTCAAATCAATAAAAACAGTGCGTATGCAGTTTAAAACAAATAACTGCATTTGTCCAGTGAAAGGTCTACATGTTTCAGCCTACAAGATCAAACAATGTGATCACGGCTTTCTTCAGGACCTAGGTGATAAAACGCTACTGTAAATCAGTGAAAAAATTGTTAAAAATAACAATTGGTTGGAATGAAAACAACCTACGTTCACCTATGTCTTCATATCAATTTTCTAAAGAAGGACACAGGGACTTGGCTGCACCTGCAGGAAACAAAAAAAGGGGGAAATAGTATCCTACAGTCATTCCAGTCTAGCAATATTGACTTAAAATAGAAACACATGCATCAATGTACTGCTCTATGATATTAAGCAAAAAATGTCAAACTTATTGTATTGACAATTTAATAAATATCTTATATGCAAACATCACAAAATGGTGATGTGAAGTAAAGAAGGCTCACCCGTAGTTCGACGGGTGTAGTCTTCGCCTCACCTGGCACCAGCTCAGGAATTGAGGCCCCGCTCTGATAAAACATAAAAGTAAAATGCCATATAACACCAAGCAGTTTTCCACAAGGCTATCTGGCAAGGTACTGCATTTAGCATAAACAGACTGAGCACATAGTTTACCATATGTCCATGGATGTACATCATGTCAATAATCCTAAGTCCAACAAACCATGTTTGAAAAATCGCTTGGTAAATGATGGGAAACCAAGCAGTACTAAAGGTCAAACCATCATCAAAAACATCTTAAGAGCGCATAAGGATTTTAAAAGCGTTCGAAAGAATATCTATGATGGAAATGTCAAGAGATGTCAATACTCGTAATCTGTATGTTGAAAGAGGGAAGGAAAAGCTATACCGCAATACGTTAGCACAGTATGTTAAACTGAAGTCAAGTCGTATATAAAGTGCTCCAGTACTAGGATAACGGGTGTAAGACACAATGACGAGCGAAACACGGGCCACAACACACACGCGCTTACCTGTCTGTCGGTACCTCGGTCGGAGCAAGAGCTGGACTGGAGGTAATCGGTCGACAGGCAAAGCGCGTTTAAATAGTGAAAATAAGGATCCGGTGTGTACGAATAGACATATCAGCGCATGTCTGATGACATCGACGCGCATGCGCCTAATTAAACCGAAGGTGAACTACAAAAAGTGTGACAAGTACTGGGATTTGTAGTTCCCAGCGTACCTCTATCGCAAATGCCGATTCTGGCTGTGAGTAAAGCGCTTCTGGCACAACAAAGAGATTTAATTGGTTCCTTGATTATCAAGTTTCTTGGTTATCAATCATCTAGGACCAATGAGCATTGTTCTGAAAATATATATATTTTTTTCATAATGGGATAACAATAATGTTTGTGGTGTTGGGTAATATTGCATGCACAGTATACCATCCAAAAACTATCTACAACAGGTTTATAGCTTGCGCTTTGTTGTGCCAGAAGCGCTTTACTCACAGTCCAGCTCTTGCTCCGACCGAGGTACCGACGGACAGGTAAGCGTGTGTGTGTTGTGGCCCGTGTTTCGCTCGTCATTGTGTCTTACACCCGTTATCCTAGTACTGGAGCACTTTATATACGACTTGACTTCAGTTTAACATACTGTGCTAACGTATTGCGGTATAGCTTTTCCTTCCCTCTTTCAACATAAAGATTACGAGTATTGACATCTCTTGACATTTCCATCATAGATATTCTTTCGAACGCTTTTAAAATCCTTATGCGCTCTTAAGAAGTTTTTGATGATGGTTTGACCTTTAGTACTGCTTGGTTTCCCATCATTTACCAAGCGATTTTTCAAACATGGTTTGTTGGACTTAGGATTATTGACATGATGTACATCCATGGACATATGGTAAACTATGTGCTCAGTCTGTTTATGCTAAATGCAGTACCTTGCCAGATAGCCTTGTGGAAAACTGCTTGGTGTTATATGGCATTTTACTTTTATGTTTTATCAGAGCGGGGCCTCAATTCCTGAGCTGGTGCCAGGTGAGGCGAGGACTACACCCGTCGAACTACGGGTGAGCCTTCTTTACTTCACATCACCATTTTGTGATGTTTGCATATAAGATATTTATTAAATTGTCAATACAATAAGTTTGACATTTTTTGCTTAATATCATAGAGCAGTACATTGATGCATGTGTTTCTATTTTAAGTCAATATTGCTAGACTGGAATGACTGTAGGATACTATTTCCCCCCTTTTTTTGTTTCCTGCAGGTGCAGCCAAGTCCCTGTGTCCTTCTTTAGAAAATTGATATGAAGACATAGGTGAACGTAGGTTGTTTTCATTCCAACCAATTGTTATTTTTAACAATTTTTTCACTGATTTACAGTAGCGTTTTATCACCTAGGTCCTGAAGAAAGCCGTGATCACATTGTTTGATCTTGTAGGCTGAAACATGTAGACCTTTCCCTGGACAAATGCAGTTATTTGTTTTAAACTGCATACGCACTGTTTTTATTGATTTGACACCAGTGAAGGTCACAATAAAGTTTCTTTCTCTTCCTGGTAGCTAATTTTAGATCACCTTTTCACTGTTTTATACGCACTGTAACCATCACCCCCTATACAAACTCTAGCTTCATATCATTCGGATTTAGTTAATCCTAGGCCTACCCTTTTAAAACATCCCTGTGCTCCTCCCTCCTAGTGAGGGGGTTAGAGGAGGTCCCAGATGATGAAGCATGCCACTTCGGTGGGTGATGGGATTCCGTCCTCTATAAAGGACTCCTTATAGGGGAGTTATAGATATTGGCATTTCACATGCAATTTGTCTGCTCTTTAATTTGCTATTTTGCTGGACCCCTGATTTTGTTTGTGTTTTTTCTATGATATATTTGGGGAATGAATCTGTGGTTGGTCTTTAAAAATTTCCCTTTGACCCCCTCTAAGTAGTTTGTTTGTTCTGCCTTGTCAACATCAACTGGTTAAGGTTACTGAAAATCCTTGGCCTCCATCCCTCTTACCCACTCATTCCAATCACGCAATACACCATGAATCTAAGTCTGAAATGGCACACAATTCGTTCTCTTGCAGGCAAAAATTCTCTGCAGATATTGAGCTGACTTCAGACCAAACTGCCTAATGAGAGCTTTCTTCATTTGCTCATAGGCCATCTGGTCTGCCACAGGCATCCTCCCACTGATCTCTGTCCCTTCCAGTCACATGCACCACATAGAGGCAGCTACCTTAGACACCTCGTCTTGGCCTGCGCTTTACAAGCAACCTCAAAGCTCACAAACCATTCCAAAATGTCCTGACCTTCCACATACACATGCACAAGATCTTTTGGAATCTTAGCAACAACCTGGCCAGAACTGGGTGTAGTCACTTATCCCAGATGGAGTGGTTATTGCTGCCATCTTAAGTATCTCGCTCCCATGGGCTATCTTTTACCTTTCCAGCTCTCTTTCCTTTTTTTTCTGTTTTTCCTCCCACTCTCACTGTTTCTCCTCCACCTCCTGCAATTTCTCCTCCCCGGCCCCTTCCTCCTCTCCCTCCCTCGTCCTCTCCTCTTGTTCCTGGTGAGCTTAGTTTCTCCCACTCAAACTCTCTGGCTTTCTCATCTTCCTCAGCCTTAGCTTTCTGAAGTGACAGCTAAGCTACAAGCTCAGTGTTTCAGAGCCTCTGCTAGAGATAACCTACCCAAGGGATTTACTCCTGGAATTAATCACAGTGGTACCTAAGAAATTTGTGGTGGTGTACACACCTGATGTATTCTAGCAACTAAAGGTGGTGAGTGTCTTGGTAAAACTCTGGAAAATGCATTAGGGGACACAGACGGCATATGTCTGGGAAATATCTGTGCTAAGAGGATTTAGAGCCTGAATCCACAGCACTTTCTTCCTGGTTTCCTATCATGGTTCCCTCCTCAGAGGCAACTACAGCCTCATCGCTTTCACTCAGTATCCCAAACCAGTGCCTAATGTATTAGCAAAGACTTCTCTGTCCCTACTCCTGGGAATCCCACACTCTCTGTCCCTACATAAATCCTTCTTCTGATCTACATGGTTCTGAGGCCAGTTCCCAACCCTGTGTTCTCCACCACTGCCTATGTGTGTTGCTTTGTGTGTAAAAGAAAACAAAAACAGACTGTGTGCACTTTGAGTTATGAGCTGTGTTCAATAGCCTGTACCTGCACCCCGCATCCTCCCTCCCCACCGGCAGCCTTTGAATGCTCATCCACAGCTACCACTGACAGTCAAGTGCAGAAGGGGTTTTTAGCCCAGTTATTCAGGATCCATAGTAGGTTAGGCCCTGGGATAACAGAGGTAAAAGGCCTCAACCACCATAGTTTGGTCCAGTAACCCCTGTGTGCCCTGTGGCCCTCTGAAAGGGGTTCAGACAATTTGTGGCAAGTGGTGGGACACCTAACCTTTAGAAGCCAAGATATTCAAATTGTATTTCTTGTGTTGGGTCGGAAACGTCCTCTGCATGGTTCAGGACATGTACCCCGCCCCTGAGTGCTCAACTGTACTGTTCTCAGCAGAAAGAGAGAGTAAATGTCTGACCTGACAATGGCCTGAATAAAAGATTTCAAGCAGCAAAGAGTCGAAGATGAAACCCAAGTATCTCAACTGGACAGTTATGATCACACATTCTTCCCCTTTCCTTGCAGGTAAATTTTCTTGAGCCAACAATGTATGGTGACAGCCAAGAGAACCTCCCAATGCTAGGATCCTATGACCCTAGATGGTTACGCTGATGATGAGAGCAGTATGCCCAGAACCTATTCCTGCTTTTCTGTTGATGTATATATAGTCTTGATATATGTGCTGTTTTCTTTCCTTCACCTCATTTGATTTATTGTGAAGTTGTAGGACAGAATACAATAGGTGGGTTTAGATTTGGTATTCTTATTGTATGCTTTTAAAGAGCTGTTAAATACCTATGTGTGTCTTTAGTGATATTCCTTTCAATACTATTCTCTCACTATTTGTGCCTACAATTTCCTCCAAGTCAAATATCTATGATTAGCCCTCACTCTGAGCATTGTGGAGGGGTAGCATTAATCTATAAAATGGGACTACTACAATTATCCCAATCATTTTGTTCTTTCTCTCGTCCCTCTGCTGGTTGCCTTCATGCAGCACCGAACCCGGTATGTTCATTCTGAAGGTGGTTTCATTATAGGGCGGCATAAAGTCTGATTTCAGGCAGGACACTTATCAGGCACGCATCCTGCTTGCGAGGTTTCTTGCAAATACGGTGATTTGCATTGCTGGGTTTACTTTGCAAGCTCAGAGGTGAAGCATGGTCGAAATGCAACTAATGCATCATTTTGACAAGTTTATTGTGCGGCTCTTGGAGTTCAGCCAGCAATTTCTGATATAATAAATGTTTGCTGTATTTCAGTTTTAATGAACACCCAGGGCTAAAACACCTGTTAACTCAGTTGTGTATATCCACTAAAGGGACAGGCACTTGGCTCTTCAAACTAATAGGAGGCAAAACGAAATGGAAAGAAATTACTACAATGTACAGCGCTTTCAGACTCGCTCGATTCAGAACTATATGGAAACCTTACAAAGGACCGTGATTGCTAGTGTCAGTCCAGCACTGTTGTGGCAGTGATTGTAAATGTTTAAGGGACTGCATGCTTACGAGCTTTAGATGGTTACTTTCAGTAAACCAGTGATCTAACAGAATAAGCTTCTTGCCAATAATGGCCAGTAGAGTAACTGGAAGAATGTTTGTGTCCGATCCTAGACTTCCAAGTGTAAAATTACCACATATTTGGGACTCCGCTCGAGCACATTTCGCCACATATGACCTGCTGAAATTTGCATGGAAAAAAGAGAAAAATTGACATGTGAGTTAATTGGGTGTGCTAACTTGGATTCTAGAGGTCATCTCTCACTCCACCCTCGGATGGTCAGCATCTGCCAGTAAGTTTGTCTCAGGGTAAAACCCCAAATTGCGGAATGCATATACCCCAAGGCAAATTACTTGCTGCTAATTCCACAGAGGTCATACTCTAGGTCGTCATGGGACAGAAAATAGGCTTGGGCATCAAAATAAAAGTGGTCCCTATAAGCGAGTCATATAGCTAAAAAGTGGCCCACATTTGGACATTAGGGCACGTTTGTATTTGGGAGACTGCATACAACCGTGCTTGCTGCAGGTAATGTTTGTGTTAATATCAGCGAAATTGACAGTACAAACCGGCCCACCAAACCACATAACAGGCACAGAAACAGACAAAATCTGGCCCACACACTGACCTGTGAGACCAGCCGTTCTACCCCTGCCTGATAGCCGTATAGGCCACTCTGACACTGGTCATATTGCGGGCTACTGTGTTTAAATAGTTTTACTGTTACAGTTCGCCTGGAAAAATGATTTAGGAAAGTATATTTCAGTGTGGGCAAACACAAGTCATTCATGCTTTAAACCTTTAATTGTAGTCAATCATTTTAGTGTGGGGGTCATATTCCTGGAGCTCTGGCAGCTGTGTCCATAGGTCTTGATTAAGTACATTAGCTCCTCGTCAGACCTCCCCGTTACAGTCTTTAACATATAAGTTATAGATCCTCCTCACAGAAATCCCAAGCGAATAAACTCCCTTGGTCCCATCCCTACCCTCCAGGCCACTCCCACATCCTGTGGCATATAACCCCTGACCTACCGAACAACATCCTGTACCACCAAGCACAAGAAGCTGAAACAGGGAGGGAGGGATGGGAACCAGGACTGTGACAGGGAGGTCTACGACTCAGAGTAATGAATATTACCGGTAAGTATCCGGTCATTAGCACAGCCGCGGAGGCTCACCTTTCCTCTCACCCTGCACAAACAAGTCCTTCTGGCTTACTTAGGAATGTTTGGGAAAAAAGTCCAGAATATGTGGCTAGCTTAATCAGAGACAACGGTGATCAAACAGGTAACGGCATAGTGTCAAGAACGTGTATGATGGGATGTCGCCTCTTTACCTCCAACTGTATCTATCGGTAAGGAAGATTAAGCCCAGACTTATCACGTCTTCGCACAAGGATGATTCAGAGCCACTAAAGGGAGACAATTGATTTGGTAGCACAAAATTGTGGGATGAGCATAAGGTTAGAGGTAGCTAGAGTTATCCTTGTTCTACCATTGTTTTACTTTCATGGCACAGTGCACATAGTCTATTGATATTTTTTTACACATATCTATGCTTTGCCTTCTGGGAATGGAAGTCACCGCATACTTAAACTTAAGAGGCGTAGCAGTTGTGCCATCATATTCCTTCTATTTTGAAGCTTACTTTGAGTGAAGGCTGAGATTATGCATCAGAATATTGTGTAGGGGAGACACACACTACATTGCAAGATGCCACCTGAAAATGCTTGGCTATGATTGCATTCCAGGATTATTTGCTTCCAAATCTTTGGTGTAAGGGGCTATCTGGTACTGGGGTCTTTGTGTCTCACGCAGCACTACATCCAATCATGAGGCAGAGCTCAGCATTGCCCAATAATTCTCTCTATTCTGCACATAACGAGTCAGGTTCCGAAGCAGTAGTCTGACCACCGGGGTGCCAATACCAGTGTGAAATAAGTGGGAGAGGTGTTGACTGGGATGGTCTCTGGTGCTCCCCAAACACGTTGTTTTAATTTTTATAGGGGAAGGATGACTTGATGTTAACATCAATGTTGTCAGGCTTGGTACAACTCCAGTTTCATTCTTGTTTCTGTAACAGTAAATGCAGTAATGGCTTTAATATCTAGTGAATGTTTTATAGTGGTAGAAATTGGTCTTTTGCATTGCCTTTGTCGATACACCACTTACTCTCTGTGGTAGGTACTATTACACATGGCAGAGACCACGACAGCTGTCCATGCCGTCCTGTATATTTGGTTGCTTTTGCCATATCTGTGCATTTCAAAGTTTGGCAAAGAAGGATGCTTATGGGTGCACTGTGCCTTATTAAGGAATGCTAGGAGTTGCAGCTGGCTGAATAACCGACTTCCTTTAGGTTTAGAGGACAACCTCCTCTAGGCGATACGCTTCTAACTGACCCACCAATCTTGTAAACTATATTCTCTATGTACAACAATTCTTTGTAAATCAATAAAACTTGCTTGCATAATTGATCAGCTAACACATTATTGTGGCATCAAATGTATGGACGCAAGTCAAAGCAACATTTTTGGTTTGAATTTATTGGACATGAGAAGTAGGAATATTAGTTAAATAAATATTCCTCTCACAAGATTGTGAGGATTGGTTGATACAGGAATTTGCAGTTGGCAAACGTTTTAATGGGCTAAGACTTATGTTTCCTTGTAGGCTGCACGGAAGTGCACATAGACAAGTCTATCTAGGATCGAGAAAGCCACCCGAGTCACCACAGGAGAGACTTTGTTGGCTGTTTCTCTAAATAAAAAAAAAAAACAAACTTCTTTAAAGTAAAAAAAAAAAAAAAAAGAAGGCGAGCCTCTCTGGTGTGCTGTGAGTCCATTCAAAGACGTAGCACGCCATGAGCTTGAGGAGGACGTTTCATACAGAGAAATAGAAATAAAAACTCACACAGAAATAGTGTTGCCATCCCTGATGTTTGACAATGGTTAAGTATTTTATTTGCTGAATCCAGTAATGTGCCCGATTACCCTGCCCATCCTTGATTTTTAGCACTTTTGTCTGGTTTGAGACAGCTATTTCGTGCAAATCAGTGGTGATGCTTGAATGAAAGTCTGTTGACAGGCAAATAGTCTCTTGACCAGAGATATGTTTTCCAGTAGGTATGAGAAGTCCGCACAGCAGAACATTGGGTGTGTGGCAGAGTTTTCCTGATAATACATAAATGTGATGTAGAAACCAGAACTGAATGTATATCAACAAGAAAGAAGTAAGGGCCTCATTTATGGGGTTTTGACGTAGGGCAGCACAGCAAGGGCAGGAATGCATAATATTTATCTAACAGGGTGCATTCCTGTCCTTTCTCCCAGCCCTGCCACTGTTTCGGCAGCCTAGCACCCATGCAGGCACCCTTGCACCTTGGTGCAAGGGTGCCTGTCTGTTGTCAGCAGGATTGTTTTTGTGCACGAAGGGGCACCTTGCTGGCCAAAATCAATCCTGTGAGGCATTTTCCTCTTTTTGCAGCACACATGGAAAGAGGACAAAACGAGTAGAAATAAAGTTATTTCTCCTCGTTACGCATCACCTCAGGAGGCATAAGGTTTTGGCGCTTCTTCAGGTTTACATGCTCTTGTAAATCTGGGGAAGCATAAAAATCCATGGGTGGTGCGTGGGAACGCCTCCGGAGAGCAGAGTAAGGCAGCGCAGCAATTTGCCCTGCCTTGCCTTACTCCACATCTATGAGGCCATTCAAAGCAACGCAAAGTGGCTTTGCGTGGCCTCATAGATATGACTTCAAAGTTTGCGCTGCCAGAGCGTCACAAAAAGTGATGCTCTGGCGTCGCAAGGGGCTCATAAATATGCCCCTAACTCGGTAGTGTGTGTTGACTAGGCTTAGGACCAAGTAAACCAATATTCTGAAAGGTAATGCGAACAGCATGTACAAGATAGCCATATTATTTCAGACATTTTCAGAACTGCATTTTAACACATTGTTGTGTTAGCTGAACAGGGAATTTGAAAATGTCCTGATCTCTGAAAGCTGCAAAACTATGTGTAAATGTTACAGTCACAAGGTCACCCTGCCTCACTTAGATCTATGCCTTTAAAAGAAAGAAATAAATCCAACATTTGTTTTCATTCCGTACACTTCTGCAAAGGACATTGTCAGTGTGGCAACATAGGGAGCTGCTCGGGAGTTCACCTCACCTATCCATAGGGAATCATTGAAGGAAAATGCACAAAGGATGACAGTATTTAAGAGAGGTTAGACATCTGAGGACTGCTTGCTGAGGGGACAAAGATGCTGAAGAGGACTAATCCGACTGCTGACCCATGGGCTTCATTTGGTATTCAGGTAAAATGGGTATAGCCTGGCATAACGAAATTTCGATAGACTTCATAACAAAACATTGTCCAATAATAGCATGGCTAGAAACATATAGATACTAATTAAGCAAGGATTTAAACTAACAAAGTAGGGGCCTTTGAAGAAAAAATGTGTGAGCATATTTACAACTGCTGCAGCTTTTATGACGATGTAACAAATAACTAATAGTTGTAAAATGCCATTTGTTGTGTGTCTACAGTTATGGGATCTAGTCCAGTCTCTGCTTTATAGATAACCCCTGCAGGTGAGAGGTACTCTGATCTTGGCTGTCTGACTTCCTGTCCAAAGAAGCATAACTTGTTAGAGAGACTGGAGTGAGGGGCACCTGCTGGTTCTCCTTTTCTCTGAAGAGGGAGCAATATGTATTTTTCCTCTTGGGGCTGAAGTCATCTACTTTGTCTGCCCCCCTAACAAGAGTTGATGACAACGTGCTGCCACAACTTACATCCAAATTAAGCAAGCCACCCAGGGAATCAAAGAAAAACAGTGGCCACTACTGACCTATTAAAAATACAAAGAATTTCTGAAAGAAATATATGTGACAAGAAACCAAAGCGAGGCATTAGCATTGCTCGCTGCAAGATATGGTGCAACTTGTTCTTCAATAAACACATAGAAAAATACATACATAGTCAGCATAATTTATTGTAACTTTTCAATGTAATGTACCTGTGCAGGTGTTTGTGTAAGCTCCTACCAACATGGCCATTTACAGAGCACAAAATACAAAGTGAATAATTTTGGGGACTTATGGTATGTTTTAATTACTAGAAATCGGATGGGTTCACAAGACAAACTTTGGTTAGATCCACAAAGATTCAAACGTATGCCTTTCTGATTACATGTAGAAGTTGAAACTGGTACACAATAACCAACTGAAGTGTGTAGGAACTTGTGACCTGTAGGTTACAAAAAAAAACTTAAAATGGTTCAACACGATTGGCTAAGCTTGTAGCATTTGAACGCATGACTTGAATGTTACATGAAGTGCTCTTCTGCAGAAATATTAACACTCAAAAATTATTTGTGATGATTCAGAACCGTGACTAACTTTTACTCATAGCTCTGTACCAAGTCCGTGAAGCACCTGAGATGTCTTGTCAACATTATAGACTATGCTACCTTGCATGTAGGTCACAGATTTGAATCTTGTACCAGCCAATTCAGTATTTCCCTCTGCTAAGAGTGAATACATTACCTATGAGTTAAGAGATGAAAACAAAAAGAAAAATATGCTGTAAAGGGGCATGTCAGTCTCAGGGGAGCAGTGTTTAAAGTATCGATTTTGCTTTAAGCAAAGGTAATGACCATATGCAGAGACATTTTAAAGCATGGGCAGTTGCCCAGGCCCCACCTTCGAAGGGGAACCTGGGAAAGGGAATTTCCTCTCAATCACAGTTCTAGTTTACTATTTCAACCTCATCTCAGGGCATCAGCAGTGCTCATATTTGTATCAAGAGTGTGAAAGTGACTTACAGAAGTAGGGGGAAGGGCCCAGCAGTAGTGGTGTGGAAGACTGGCAGCAGTGATGGGGCAGGGGCAGTGGCTTTGTTAGTAGCAGGGCCTTTGAAATGAAATAAAAACTCTTACAGAGCACACAATACTTGAAGATCACCTCTAGGCGCTCTTCCACTCTCAACAGAGACATTTTAAATTTAAGAAAGCTGGGAAAACTTTGCTTCACACTCAGTTTCTTGCTTGTCTTCGGACTTTGTGTCTTTTGTTGATCCTGGAGTTGGGGATGCTTACAACTGGTGCGGGCGGTGTAATGATTGGGGCAGACCTGCCTGCACCTATGCTCTATTGTTGTAGGGCTCGTCCAGGGCTCTTGGTTAAAGGGCGCTCACATATGGCTGGTCGACACAGCAATATATGGGTAAAAATGTTAATTCCTGAAATTATGCCACTTTTAAGATGCAAATTTCTAACACGGGCCATAAAACAGCTTTGCCTTTCGAGGATCTTGCTACTTGTATTCGGTGTGTTGCCTGCTTATTGCTGCTGGTGCATTATGACTCTGAGGTGCAGGGTTTGAAGTTCTTCTCCTCCATTGCACCTTGACTTCCTTTGGACCTGGCTTTATTTAATATACATCTTAAAGAAAAGCAGGTCCAGGTCCAAAGGGGATGAGTTGGGTTTTCTGTGTTTTTGGATAGAGAGACAAACTGAGCTTTGGTATAACTTGCTCTATTCCCCATCCTCTGGGATCTTACATTCCAAGTTCTTTCTGTGCTTCATTCGTCACCCGAGCTACTTAGCTAATCTAAGACCCATCTGAAATAAATATATAATAAACATTTTTTTTTGATCAGTGCAGGAAATAACCCAATGCGGCCATATGTTCATGTCAGCACAACCCGCCCTCATACTCAGGCATCTGCACACAGCTCTGTTGATGGACCCCAGTGATGTGTTGATAACACAAGGCTAGTGGAGAATAATGAGAATTTCACATTGACCACTCTCGGTTAGTCCAACACTGATCGTCTAGACATGGGTGTTTGCTTTGATGCAGCATATGCACGAAATGAGCGAGTAACTTTCTGTATCATTACGAGTCACTGAAGGATGCAGAGCGGATTCGATTAAGTTGTGCTCAAACCTAAGAGTAAATATTGCACTCTTGTGAGGGATGAAGTCAAGCATTGAGGAGAGACATGCAAATGGCCGAGATGGTTCAGGATTCATTGTTTTCACAGTGATGCAGAGAATGGCGAAATGCACAGCTGGACAACACGTACAGAGACTGATACAAGAGACTCCAGATGGACTACCGCATGCCGCAAAATGCACCTTCTTGCCTGCGTTTTCAAACGTATCTTAGGAGTGGCAAACACCACTGACTATGGTAGCTCGAGCACTGCGCTCTCTTGTATAGAAAGTTGTTTTTTGTCTTCGGCCCACGAGGCTTTGGGTGTAGTGCAGAGACATCCTTCATTGCTGCACACAGATGAAACAAATGAAAGGGAACATTCGACAAGACTCATATCCAAGTTTGCCTCCTTAAAATACATGAGAGGAGAACTGGCCTAGGATGGTCACTGGTGACCGCCAACCACTCAAGTTGTTTTAAGTTTTATATGGACTGGAAGATGCTCTTCGGTTCAGGGCTCAGATTTCATCAATCAAGCCAGAACGGGCCCTTTAACGTCCTGTATGATTTGTGTTCACCAAAACACAATATGCAAGTTGCTATGCTTTCTTTGGCAACCAGAAATGTGGTCATTGGCTTTACCAGACCCAATGTATTGGAGTTTGTTGTGGCAAAATCAGGCTCTCTGCTTCACGTACTTAAATTTATCAGGAAATTCTTTGGTTTTTCCCACCTTTGTTCCTCAGATTCGCTGAAGCCAAACCACATTACGAAGTCGATTTTCAGACACATGAAATTAAAGTTATCGTTGCACAAAAAGTCCTTCAGAGATGAGGCTTAATGAAGTGAGGTTTTACAACTCACATGATAATCATGATTAATGTGCTCATGCAGCCCCGGTGTTCCTGTAAAATAAATGCTTGATTACAATAGGTGCTTCTCTCTGATTAAACGTTTCACGCATTTCTGATCAATTTATAGCTATTATCATGTCCCTGTTTGTTTAACCAGCATGACATTCGGAAGTCAGAACCGAGATACTGGCTGAATGTAAAATTACTGCGATGCTTTCTAAATCAAGGGGCGCTCGTGAACCCTACGAACCAAAATCAGATCAGCATGTCTCTTTCATGCTAATTACAGCTCAGCTCCCTGTAGGAAATCAAGCTCGCGACATGGATGGGACGACCACAGATTCTGCTAAATGACTTGTGAGAAATGTCTCTGCAAATATGTTGGTGCTTTCTCTTTGCGACTGGACACATAGAAGCTTTGGAAGCAGAACCATTTGAGATCTCATTGCTATAGGCGGAGAGGGCAATTCATCACCTGAATATGGAAATGCGGAATTTCCATGGTATTAAAAGGTGTCCCTAAGAAAGGGGAATAACCAAAAAGTTCAGTATCACGCAGGTTATTCACACTTTTTGACTTATTTTTCCAACGCACATTTTACCCGTGTATTTCCTGGTGATTTGTGCTAGGGGTCAGGGAGGGGGCGGGGGTGCGGCTTTCCCTAGCGCCTCGAAATTCAGATTTGTCCAGAAGCACATGTTTACAGACAAAGCGGGATTACCGTAACTCTTGTAATGGAATCCTTAGTGATTGGTACTACAGTTTATAGTCAGATTCCACCTCCCCAAAACAGACTGTCATTGTATGAAATTTGTTGATATTTTGGTGACTTTCTACAAATAATAGGTTCAGTGAACCATCCATAATGCAGGCTCTGGAAGGGATAGATTTAGAATTGCTCTTTAGCACTTCTGACTTGTAGCTCTCTGTAAAAAAGTTTATAAAAGCAAATTCTAAGCAGAATGTACAAAGACCCAGACGCCCATAAGGATGTACATTGTGCTTGGTTGTTACTTCAACATCTTGTGAAAAAAATCAGTTTAAAATTTGTTGCAGTGCGACTCCGAAGCTTGCTCATTCTGTCTCTCTCTGTCTCTCTTCTTGAAAAAAAGGCCTTATTTATTAACAATAGCCTTTGTCATTTCTATATTTCTTTATTAATATTTGTAGGAAATCCTCCCGTTCTAACTGGTCACCACAAATGTTATGCTTTTTGCTGGACGGTTATTCTTGCTGGTTTTGGAACTCTATCCACTCTACCATTGCTAAATAGTAGTAAAGTGTCTGCGCTCCCCCTTTAAACATGGTTGAACTGGTATATTCTTAATTGGCCTATTTAACTTACCTGTAAGTCCCTACCATATGGTACAAGATGTTCTCAGGGTCTGGAAGTTAAATTCCACTTGTGGACTGAAGCACCTATTGTGCCATCTACTAAAGTGGAAGAGCAAACATGGCTTCATGCCTACCAGTGTATCTTGAAAGTAGTAGGGCAAAAACTGTGCTTCGACCTGTCAATGTAAACCATTTTCACAGGTCAGGCTTCACTTTTAAATATTAATAAGTGACCCATGTGTAGGCTTTGTAGCCCACAGAGCAAGGTGCATGGTATTTAAAAGTAGGACATGCAAAAATGTAATGTTAATATGTTCTTCAAGTGACTAGCACCCAAAAACTATTTTTTGCTGTGGCAAGGCTAGCTGTCTTATGTAGAAAAGCAGAGTACAGATTAAAATCCTAATGCTGTGTCTCGGGAATGGGACAAGCTAGAAAATTAGTTAAGCAAATGTAATAGTTATTAAAAATCCAATTCAATGGTGAAGTTAGATGTTTAATAATCATTAGAAAAAGTAACTTTAAGAAAGTTACCTTTTCCCTGCCTGACGCTCCTGGAGGCTAATTTGCATTTGCTCTCCAACTACTCCCAGCCAGTTATTAGAATTTGAATAGGTGTGAACGAGGTGTGAAGTTCCTCTCAGTAGCTAAACAATAGGTCACTGTGATTGACAAGTTGACCTGAATAGATACATTTGAGCTCAGCAGAAGGGTGGGTGCCATGAGCATTGTTTTTGACATAACAGTGTCAAATCCTGCTTGAGGGTCAAATCTTGCTTGACAGGTCTGCCGGGTTTATATTAAACCCTGAGAGCACAATTGAAAGGAAAGAAACAGGATGCAAAGGGAATTATTGTGTATCCAATCTCTGGTTGCTGGAAAACCCTGGTTTTTTCCTAGCAGACATCTGTCTCAGTATTTATTGGGAGTTCAGTAGCTGTTCCAAACTGTATTTTGGCTTTAGATTAAGGAGGATTACCACAGTACACTCCCAACACACACACCCCAAGCCCTCAGAGCCCATGTTTAGTGTGGCCGCAGATTTTCTTCATCATGCAAATGCCTGAAGTGAGTAGGGTTAGCCCTAGGAACTTTTACCCAATTGTTAGGGCATGCACAGGTGTTATTCTCACCGACAAACTCATGCCAGGCATAAATGTGGCACCTCCAGGCACCCACTTCGATACACTTTCTTTACCTGAGGACGAACAGAAGAGGACTGGACATGCTGTCTGTGATCTGAGAGGAGCTCTGGAGGAATGGACATGTTCACTCCTATACCAAAGACAAAAATGTAACTCAAAGGATCATGAGGCTGATGAATTGTTCAAGCTACAAGAAGCTTTTCTTGCACCTGCCCAGCTGACCAATGGCATCTGACCCGCTGTTGGCCTCTGCCTGACACCTGCGAGCCTCTATATGCTTCCCCTGATATTCTGGCAAGTGTACCCCTGTGGTGGACTGGGATATAAAGTACTAAATCAGAAGGTAATATTTTTGACCAGGACAAAACTAATTGGTTTATCCAACTATCATTCTATCACTGCCATCCTCAAATGTCACTGAGGTGCCTGTCTACAACAAGCAATGACTAATATTGGTACTTTGTGCTCCATGCCGCTATTTCTACTTAACACCCCCATATTAGATTTTTGACAATTTGGGATTTTTCATGTTTTGAATTTTGACTTTATTTCTTTATTGGTGCTGCCCAAATACTTTACACATTACCCTAAGTTAAGCTGTCTGTTCTGTTCCATAGCTACCAGGGGTATAAGCTCAGGTTAAATTAGTGACTGAGGGTCCACCTTAACAAGGGCTGTGAATATTCTTTGACATGCATAGGCACCCAGTCCAAATAATCTATTTCTTACAGTACAGTTTTGTAAGAGAAGACTCATAACCCAAGGATGCTTAACTTATGTAGGTGGTTGCAGGTGGCTGGGCACTGGCACTCATTTTTGTAGACCTACCCTCACTTTTCATAAACAGAAGTTGGCACATCGCAAGAGTTAGAAAGGCATAAAATCAAGTAAGCAGGAGGAACAGGCAAACAGTGATAAAGGAACACAGCAGGAATAAATAGAACCTTCATGAGTGAAATAAATTAGCAGAAAGGAAAGGGTTGTGGAAGGAGGAGGTATGAGGTGCAATAAAATCTAGACAACCCAGCCATCTGGCAACCATGGCATACTGTAACACTGACGGCAGGCTCCTAAAAAATGTTGTGCCCCTACACTTATTTATTTATTTTTATAGCTTAGGCACTCGGTCAGTCTTTTGCCAGGTGAAAGGCTCATGAACAGAGCGATGGACATTGCTGAAGAGGGTGCTCACTAAAAAGTGGACATCCTTTAAACTAGGACTACCATCCCCATGTCATAGCACAACGGTTGTTTGCAGATGATTAAATAGCAGAGTGAAGGCATTTTATCTGCATCTCCTATTAAGGAGGTTGTCTACTGGCCCTTCCTGGCCAATTAATATATTATTTTATGACTGGGATACTTCATTCCCCACACAGTGTGAGATACATGTATGTGTAGAATACTATGGCATATATGAGTATGGTTCCGTCAATGCCAAAATAGAATGAAGGGGTGTGGCTAAGTGAGATCGAATAGCCTTGAAATAATTTAAAAAGTAGGACACATACTTTTATGTTTTCCATGTCCTGGTAGTGAAAAACCCTTACATTTGTTTTTCACTACGGCAAGTCCTACCTCTGCCATAGACTAACATTGGAATTACTTTATTACATTTTGTAAGTGTAATTTCCAAATGGTAAAAGGTAACTGGTTCATGTTAGGTGTCCTTGGAATCCCAATTTAAAATCCAAACTTATGGTGAAGTCAGATTTTAAATTGCAATTCTGAAAATGCCACCTTTAGAAAGTTGCCCTTTTCGTACTTTAGCCTTGTGGGGCCTTCAGTTTGTGGCTGAGTCACATGACTGGATGTTAGTGGCAGTGGGGCTTTGTGTTTTCCTCCTAGACAGCCACACCCAATGGGAGTTACGGTGTGACTGGAAGGACCATCACTGGCAGGATGGAGGGAGGAGCTGGGCACAGTCCCACATTCACCTGAATAGGCTGTGTCCTACCTCCACAAAAAAGGGCTGTATACCCCTGGAGTAATCCTGGAGCCAGGACAGGGAAGGCAGGATTCCTGGGGACTTGAAAGCTTTAGAAGCTTCTCCCCCACTTCAAAGGCACAACTGGGTATAAATACTGGACCTCAGACACTGCCACCTTAGTACTTGTCTGGACCTGTTGTTACTCTAGCAGGAAAAAGGACTCTTGTACTGCTTCTCTGAAAGAACTGCTGCTCTGCTGTGCTGACCTGATGCCTGCTTCCCTTTTGCCTGGGTGAGAAGGACTGGACCTGCATCTCTTGAACCCAGAAACCAGACTGACTCTAAGGGCTAGTTGGCTGGCCTCCTGATCTGAAACCTCATGGACATACCAGGCTCCCAACAACATTGCATCAGCACCTGACGCTACCAACTGTGGGTATACCCTGCCAAGTGGTACCACCTTAGTCCTTGACCATTGGAAGTGGGCTTAAAGTGCTTTGCCAGCCTCTCTACATACAGACATACCTCCTCTGCTTCGCAGCCCGAACCCAAGCTGAACCAATGCATTGTTGCTGCTGCGTGGATAGTATGTGTCTCAAAGACACACATCACATCGCAGCTCTTTGGAACCACCGCATCGCACTGACTATGCAAGGCACTCTTGGCACAGACCTTTGGATCTCTCACTGGCGGCGGCCATGACAATGATGACGGACTCTGCATCGCAGCCTTGCAGCTGTTTGGAACCGATGCATCACCCCGAATGGCACCGCATCCTCAACTTCGCATTGCAAGCCCTGTCAATGGGATTCTAGAAAATGATGTAGGCCCTTGCCTCGCTGCATCTCAGAACTGATGCATCCGTTCGGCTGGTCGGCTTAGGAACTTTACCTAGTATCATGGGAACCCCTATTTATATACAGCTGTGAAATGCTTTAAGAACAGTGTAAGATCTCACAACACATTCCGAGGGTGCTGTTTTCTCCGTACGAAAAGCAATTATTCACAATCTGAACTTGACGCATTGTGACACTCATGTTGGAAGAGGTAAGCTAAGTACCAAGGAGAAGATAACACCATGACTTTAAGCATGCTCCGTTCATAGCATGACTATATATCATGTGGTGTTGGAGCTGAGGGGGGGTTGTCACAACCTGAACAGAACCACAGGTAAAGTAAAAAAAAAGCATTGATCCTACCTGAGTAGACCGAGGGGAGCAGGGCTGAGGGTTCTTCATATAATATGTCTGCCATAACTGGTTTCTGTTCTTCTCATCAGCAAGCACCCTGGACAGCAGCGTGCACAGCTATATTGGAGAAGAAGAAAAACAAACATATTTATTTCTGAATGCCCAGAACACATTGATATATTTTTCAAATATTAATATCACATAATACATTTGTCACACTGTAACTGCAAGAGAGAGTTTGCATTCTTGATTTCCTCTCATAGCAGAAGTTGGCAAGGTCACTGATAATGTAGCAGTAGAAGAGAAGGTAAAAGCTTTTATGCACTATTTTAATGCTTCCACAACTCAGTCTCACCTATTGACAAAGGTGAGTTACTGCCCCTAAATAAGTCTCACTCGTGGAAATTCGCAAGCTACATCTAAACCTGGAGTAAGACACAATTACTCACAGAAAATGCTTTTGAATTAGGCATGGATATTCAGGTGCAATTAAAACTTAATGGAGGATAAGAACAAAACTATTCATAGGAAAAGCTTTGTGAATTGGGCCTCCAGTGTTATAGCACAGACGTCAACAAACAAATCACAGGTGAATGATACAATCCAAGTTAGTCAATACTTTTCATGATAAATCATGACAATCCAGCTGCACCGGAATAGAGTAGTGTAATGAAGAGGTTACTGATCCAGGAATGAAAATACAATGCTCTTTGAATATGCAAAGTATTACAGAATCTGCAGTAAATTCATCTTCCATTGGTTTTCCGATGTATCACTAACGAAAGTGCAATGCGGTACTTAAATTGTTAATACATTTCAGTGCTTATTTAGTACCAAGATCATTGATTAGAAAAAACTTTACATTTCAGACAAAATATTGGACATTCATTATTATGTCGGTAAAACAATGCAGTTTCAAAAACTTAAAATGTAAATTAGGCAGTTTAAGATTGTAAGGAAGTAGTACAGGGCTATTATGTTCCTACCTATGAACTGGTTTCCATAAGAACATTGCACCTACTTCGCATCACGTGTAGGAGGTGGTAACTAGCATTTTCTTGCATAACGTTTTGTAATGAGTATGAATCAGTTATTTGTCGAACATATTTTACAAATCACTATATGAGATTCCCTAACTTTGAACTAAAACCCTTTTCATATTTTAGAGCAAATCTGACTAATGAGTGGATTGCATTAATTTGTGCATGTGAATTGCTTTTACTGACTCTGAATTCATTTTGCGAACCCTAGAGGAAAATTACAATTTTCGGCTTGCAATCACAACCCCCTTACCCTAAAGGGAGGTCCCAAAATAATTTAATGGCGGAAGCTTTATTTTTTACATAACAAATTTGATTAGCCTTCATGGGACTATCTTGATGTCTATCTGGCGTAATGTCACGGGACTGGTAAATTGACCCATTATTTTGAAATAAGAAGGTGCGACTGTAGTTATCACCTGGTTTATTAAATCACTGCACACAAGAGGTGACCGAAAATAAAAATGTAGAAATACTACATGCCAACTAAGGGGCTCATTATGATGGCAGACAGAAAAGCATTCTGACCGCCGTGCTAGCGGGAAAGTTCCGCCCGCAGGTACCGCGGCAAAGCCGCCGGCCAGATTAGGATGCACCGCCAGAAACACCCTACCGCGGCGGTCGGATTCCAGGATTCAGCGGCGGAAAAGCTGAAAATCCGTCCGCAGCGGTCGAATTTGCTATGGTAAGGCCAAAGACTGCCGTTTCCCCAGCGGTCAGGAACACATGGAGCTATCCGCAGTATTTCCACCGCCATCCTTGATTGGCCGGATTCTCCACAGCGGTGTGGTGGGCTGTTTGTGGCATCGTAATACAACCGGCGGTCGTAACCGCATTCCGCACGGCGGTCCCTCCCTTTTGGCTCCGTCCGCCACCACTGCGGAAGGGGATTCCTGGCGGTTCCTGAAACACCGCAGCGGACGGGAAATGGGCTATCTTTGCCCATCGTAATGCGGCGGACGCAAGGACCGCCGATGGAGTGCGGAAAAGGGCATTTTCCGCCAGCACCGCGGATGTGCTTCCGCCCGCCATCGTAATCATCCCCTAAGTGTTTTTTCTAAAACATGTTTTAATATTTTATTCAGCATACAGCAAAAATGGTAACGACATAAGACATCAGCTCCACAATATTATGGCTGGGTACACTATTGAAGATAAGAAACAAAGTTGTCATGTGAAATACTCGCCATATCCATTACATTAAATGCCAGAGCATCAACAGATGTGTGAGCGCACAACCCGGTGTGGTATGATCATGTCAATACCAAGCCATCGGCTACGACCAGGAGCAATGTAGCCCCGAGATGGACTTTAGTGCTGCCCGATTGTACCTGTCTCTAATACATTTAAACAAGTTCAATATTCAGGACTGAAACATTCCTAACAAAAACGACAGACACAAGTTAAAGTTTTGAAGGTGTATATAAGACATTAATAGGCAAAATAAAGGAAATATGCCAATAAAGGTTTAGTAGCAAGGCATACAAATCATCAATACAATGAGCTTAGTAAAGTTCATATGATATCTGACATAGATTCACCTTCTAAAGGTGGGAAATAGTGGGGTTCTGGGGTACAGTGAAAAGCACATCCTCTTAAAGGACTTTAGACAATGGCTTCCATACATTTCTGCACAGAGGCTTGGTTCTCAGATTTTACACCAATGAGGAACAAGGAAGAAAAAACAATACATTCTTACAGTAGTATTATGTTACATTTGTCATTCTTGCAATTTATTCCAACATGAAAATAGATAGATCATACAGGGATAACCTAGGACAGTTAGCATGCCCTGATTAGGTACAGTGTGGATGAAATCTTTGGGAACGCTCTCCATTTATTAGTGTAAAGCTTGCAATTCTGTATTTAGAACAAGGAAACAACAATAGTAAACATCACCTGGTTTTTTATGGCAGTGGTTCCAAATGAATGGAGGAAAGTGTAAATACAGCTAGGCTAGTGTAACTTTAGTTTCTAATGAATTTAAAGGGGAACAAAATAGCTCTCATAATCCCCTCTCTGATGATTTCCGAATCATCACCTTATCTCTTTATTGCAGTACATCATTCATTAACTTTGGGTTCGTCTTAGACTTTCCCAAATCCTTCAGAGCGTCATAGAGATCACTTTGCATCTCTTCAACTTTTATTTCAAGTCTCTTTCTTTTTCTTCCTCTCGTTGTTGACAACCCATTGAGCCCACAGTCTATTTTACTGTTTGATGAAATTCTTTTGCAAAGTTTTATGAAAATAAGCACACATGCATTGCCAATTAGTATAACCAAAAGAGTCTTTAGAAGAAGTTTTATAATTCCTACACCTACATTAGCAAGTCACAAACTATGCCCTCTTTTGGGAGGAGTAAATACAATGCAAGGCGATTTGGCATAATCATAGCCCTCATGAGAAGCAATTCCTTATTTATGACCGTTAAGGTTCCCGCAATATTAGTAGCAAGTCGATGTACTAAAGTTGATAGCCTTCTAATCTTAACATAGTTCAATGCAATTCCTAGTGGCGGTATAAGTGCTCTAAAAATATCATTAAGGATCTGCTCGAAACTTTGCTTACTTTGCTTAATATACTGCTCAAGAGGAAAATCTAGATCATTAGTGTGATATATCCTAGGGAAGGCTAGGGTTGCGTAGCAACTACCTACCAAGTTATGTGGTAACTAGAAATAAGCTGACTTACTGCATACATAATAGATGCCTTTTGTTAGAAATGGGGGTCTCTAGTTGGCACAGGTAGGTACCTTTGTCCAAGTAGGGGCTCTTCTCCTAGTCAGGGTAAGGGGGATACACTTCTAAAATAACCCCTGCTCTCCCCCTTGGTAGCTTGGCACAAGCAGACAGGCTTATCTCAGAGGCAGTGTGTAAAGCATTTGTGAACACATACAGTAATACAGTGAAAACACTACTAATGGATACCACATCAGTTTAAATTCAATTCAATTATCTTTATTTCGGATAAAAACATATCCATAAAAGAGGCAAGCGCATACATAATCATAAGAGAGGCAAGCACATACAATAAATAAATATATACATAGTCGTAAAATTATTAAAATCGCATAATTCTTCAGTGCATTACAGACTAAAAATGCAGATAGACAGAATTAATTGAAATACGAGCTCTAACCGCAGTTTTCAGAAATGTGGCCACACGGATTATCAATTCATCATCGCCCAATTCGAGGAGAGTTTTGTAGGCGTCTCTAAAATCAACATAAGATCTTTTTTTAAAGAAGGGGGCAAGAATGATTTGGTATATTGCTCATAAAACCTACAAAAAAATAAAAAGTGTAATAAAGTTTGGCCAGACTGCCCATTACACGGACAAGGAATAAGGTCAAGATTTATTCGAAAGCCCAAAGGAAAGCATAGTAGATACTTGACAGTGCCAGCTCTTAGGCGAAAAAGGAGGCCATGCTCCCATCGACACATTGGTTTAGTCAACTAGCTGGGTACATATCGATTGTTCTCAATATTCAAGTACACAATTACGCTAGATTTGTTGGACTGTGTGGCCAGTCTTTACTTATTGTAACACCCACACAGGGCCGCCCGCAGCTCCTTTTTGTTTACAGTATCTAAATTATTCGAATTATCAAAAACATTTCCACAGCTGATCCTGCATAAACTGGATCTTACCTCCGCTAGCCACAGGTTTTCCATACCTTTCTCACATTTAAGACAGTCAGCTATAATATCTCTGGTGAGGGACACTGCCTTGTTTTTCCATATGCGTAACCAAAATAGGGCAGGGTGCGCTCTTATAAAGTCTTCAATATAGTGTAACTTAAGTTCACTATGGCACACAAATTGAGAGGATGAGATTGGGGCACCCAGAAGCTTGCGACAAAACGTATTCTCCTCAAGCTGAATATTATGACATTTGGCAATGCCCCAGAACTCGGCACCATATGTAGCTGTCAGTGTGCACTGGGTTTGGAAATTTTTAAAATAGGTAAAATAGCTCCCCCCCTCTCCTTGGTTGTGGCTTACTCAGTACAGTGTTAACTGGCCTAGAAAACCTAGACCTGCAGTAGGCAATATGGTCTGTCCACAGACCATTGGCAGCAAAAACCAAACCCAGGTAAGAAAAAGTGCTAGTGCAGGATAAACTCTGATCACCAACACAAAGATTGGTCAGCGCATACTTCCTGGGACCGCAGGCCATTATAAATGATTTTTTTAAAATGTGTCCACAAATCTAAAGAAGCCATAAAATCAACAAAGCCTCGCACTAGAAGACGCAGGGCTTCAGGGGTGTGGCCCATTAGGACTGCATCATCAGCATATAATAGGGATGGGAGTATAGACCAATTAATTCTCGGAACATCATTAGTGAGTGTGGTTAAAAACTTGCGTAAATTATTAATACATAAAATAAAGAGAAGTGGGGCCAAAACGGAGCCCTGCCTTACCCCTCTAAAAACACCAATATCATTGGAAACTTCCCCTTGCATGTTAATTCTAATTCTAGCTTTCAAGTTTCGATGTAGATAATCTAAAAGATGCACTATTGTCTCATCCATTCCAGTTTCCAACAGGACAGACCATAACCGTGAACGGTTAGCAAAATCAAATGCGGAGGTCAAGTCCATGAACGCCAGATATATTGGTGAGCGCTTAGTGATTGAGTATTTCCCAATTATCAAATTTAAATTGAGGTACTGCTCAATTGTGCCCACCTTATTTCTAAAACCAAATTGACAGGGATGTAAATAGTGTTCTGCTCTGCCCAAACTTTGATCTTGTTATAGCACCCTACCCAGTATTTTCAACTTTGTGTCGATCACAGAAATGGGCCTAAAGCAACTTGGTTGTGAACGATCGCCCTTTTTAAAGATTGGTAAAATAATGGAGGTCGACCATGTGCTTGGCAGCGGGGAGTTGGGTAAATTATTCAAAACATTAAGCAAGAGGGGGGCCCACATTTCAGGATTATGTTTAATGAGGTCTATCGGCACCCCATCTGGTCCTGGGGCCTTGCAGCCTATGCTCTGGGTTATAGCTTCCTCTACTTCTGGGAGAGAAATTATGACTCCCTTAGGGTTACGCAGCTCTAGTGTATCCTTATCATTTTGTGGAGCTGTATATATTTCTGAGAAATGCACCTCCCAGGGCTCACTGGTAATATTACAAATGGACACCACACCAGTTTAGAAAAATAAGTGATCTTTATCTAAACCAAAACAAGACCAACTGACAAAAATCCACAATACAGTTATCAAGATATCCTTTAAAAATAGGTTATTCACTCAAATACTGTTTGTAGCAACAAATAACTCCACCTGGAGTTATTACGACGTCGTGACAGATGAAAATCCCAAAGTACGGTGCCGACTATGAAGTGTGTGGCGTCAGGCGTGGAGTCAAGCAGACCCCCAAAACACAGTACCTTGGAAAAGATGAAAGCAAAGACAGTGCACGGTGTCAGGGAGGTGATGCTTCGTTGGCGCCAGGCGGCGTTGGTTCCAGTGGCGGCTCGCAGAGGGCGTGCTGCGAAGCGGTGGGGAGGGGCAGGGTGGGGGGGTAGTAAACTCAGACATACGACGGAACGGAGGAAAGTAATTATTACGTTCCTCCATTTCGTCGTATGTCCAAGTTTACTACTCCCCGCTCTTCCCCTCCCTGCCACCACACCGCAGCACGCCCTATGCGAGCCCCACCGGTTGGTTCCTTACGACCCCAGGGGACATGAAACCTCAGTTCCTTACTGCTTTGCAGGGGAGGTGAGACGTCGGTTCCTTACTGAGTCGGGGAGGTGACGTAACGGTGGCGGCGAGGCGGCTGTTTCTTACGAAGGTGCGGTGTCGATGGATTCGGGAGTCACCCACGTCGAGTATCAGCTCCGCGTTGATGAAGCACCAACGTCGGTGAAGTCGGGACGGTGCGTTGTGGACGTCACGAGCAGTGTCCTCGGCTCCGGGGCAGGCATCAGCCTCGGTGACGGCTTCGGAGTCGATGCGGCATGGCGTCAGCAGGTGTCGGGCCTACGTTGCCAGTCGGGGTGGTGCGTCGTGCTCTTCATGAGCAGTGCCCACGGCTTTGATGCAAGTTACGGCGTTGCTCACCGGCGTCAGTGTTGCAATTTCCTTCTATGGCAGCTGAAACAGCAGTTCCAGAGGCAGAAAGACAGAAGAAATGAAGTCTTTGTGTCCCTGAGACTTCCGAACAGGGGGCAAGCTCTATTTCAAGCTCTTGGAGATCTTCCTCAAGCAGGGGGCACAGCAAACAGCAAAGTCCTTCTCCTTTCCTTGGCAGCAAGTAGCCACTGCAGGCCAACCCCAGACAGCAAAACACAGGGGCAGTATTCCTCCTCAGCTTCTCCGGCTCTTCTCCTTGGCAAACGTTCCTCTTGATTCCCAGAAGTGATCTAAAGTTCTGGGGTATGGGCCCCAATATTTATACTACAAAATCCTTTGTTCTCTGGTGGCAGAGAAGCCCTGTGCTCAGTCAAAACCAGTTATGTCCTCTCTGGTGCAGCTACCTGGCAGAAGGTGGAGACAGCATTGTGGAAGGTAGACCAGGCCCATTCAGGTGAAAGAAAATCTCCTCCCCCTACTCTAAATGCAGCCCAAGTCCATTCAGCCCAGCCCTGACTCATCAGACTCTCTGGAGCCACTGCACCACCCCAGCCCCAGCCCCTGACACTCCAAACCCAGACAGTCAATCCACAACCTAGCAGTGGCACACTGGATGGCTAAGCAAGAAAATACCTACTTTCATGCATACTAAACTTTATCTTCCTACCTTGTTCCCAGGGGTAATTAGGCTTATAAGATGTTATAAGCAAACTCCCCATTCAATCCTATGGGAACAGGTAGACTTGCAATAGTGAAAAACGAAATAGGCAGTATTTCACTATCAGGACATGCCACACACACCAGGGCATGTCCTACCTTTCACATACACTGCACCCTGCCCACAGGGGTACCTTGGGCCTACCTTAGGGGTGTCTAACATGTAAGAAAAGTGAAGGTTAGGGTCGGGCAAGTGGGTGCACGTGCCAAGTCGGCATGGCAGTACTAGACTGCACACAGACACTGCAGTGACAGGTCTGAGTTACCTTTGATAGGCTGCTTGTGTGGGTGGCACAACCAGTGCTGCAAGCCCACTAGCAGCATTTGATTTACAGGCCCTGGGCACACACAGTGCACTGTACTAGGGACTGACTAGTAAATCAAATAACCAATCATGGAAACACCAATCCATAACAACAATTTACAAAGGGAGCACTTGCACTTTTGCACTGAACAGCAGTGGCAAAGTTCCCAATGCATGTAGACCAGCAAAACGGAGTCCAACACACAGCAAAAACACAGGTGGTCAGGCAAAAAAAACAGGGGAAACCCACGCCAATGATGCCAGTTCTAACATGTGTCCCCTCCAGCTGAAATGTTGGGAGAACTACCCACCCTCTTGGGAGTTCTCTTCACTAAGGCGGAAAAATCTGGACAGTCCATCAGCATTGGCATGTTTTTTTACCAGGGCGGTGTTCCACTGTGAAGTCCATCCCTTGTAGGGAAATGGACCACCTCAACAGCTTTGGATTCTCACCCCTCATTTGCATCAACCATCTGAGGGGCCTGTGGTCAGTCTGAACCCGGAAGTGAGTCCCAAACAAGTAGGGCCTCAGCTTCTTCAGCGCCCAGACCCCTGCAAATGCCTCACGCTCAATCGCACTCCACCTCTGTTTCCGTAGGAGTAACCTCCTACTAATGAAAGCTACAGGTTGGTCTAGGCACTCCTCATTTAGCTGTGAGAGCACAGCCCCCACACCATGCTCTGAAGCATCTGTCTGCACAATGAATTCCCTTGAGAAGTTGGGTGCCTTCAGCACGGATCCCGTGCACATGACAGATTTCAGGGCACCAAAAGCCTTCTGGCAGGCGTCAGTCCAGTTCACCTTCCTGGGCTGCTTCCTGGAAGTCAGCTCTGTCAAGGGGGCGACAATGGTGCCATACCCCTTTACAAATCTCCTGTAATACCTGGTGAGTCCTAAGAAGGCTCTCACCTCTGTCTGGGTCTTGGGGTGTTCCCAAGCCAGAATGGTATCAATCTTGGGCTATAGGACGCCACCTGGTGTCCCAAGTACACCACAGAACCCTGCCCGCTCTGGCACTTGCTTGCCTTGATCGTGAGGCCTGCCCTCTGCAGAGCCTTCAACACTTCCCAGAGGTGGTGCAGATGTTCCTCCAAGTGGCACAGAACACTGCGATGTCATCCGGGTAGTCGGCACTGAAATCCTCCAGTCCAGCCAACACCTGGTTGACCAACCTCTGAAAGGTGGCAGGGGCATTCTTCAACCAAAAGGGCAACACCCGGAATTGGTAGGGCCCCTCTGGCACTGAGAATGCTGACCTCTCCTTTGCCCCATTAGTTAAGGCAATCTGCCAGTACCCAGACTTAAAGTCAAACGTACTGAGGTACCAGGCAGCTCCCAACCAATCTATGAGCTCATAAGCTCTGGGGATGGGGTGCGCATCAGTCCTGGTGACTGAATTGAGCCCTCGGTAGTCCACACAGAACCGGAGTTCTGGCATGGCACCGGGTGCGGCAGCCTTTGGGACCAAGACCACTGGGCTGGCCCAAGGGCTGTTTGAGGGCTCAATCACCCCTAGCGCTAACATCTTGGAGACCTCCTCCTTGATGCAAGCCTTGACCCTGTCAGTCACTCTGTAAATGTTATGCTTCACAGGAGGACTGTCCCCAGTGTCTACATCATGGACACACCACTGAGTGACACCAGGAGTCAGGGAGAACAGAGCAGCAAACTGCCCCAACAGTTGGCGGTAGTCACTCTGCTGTTCAGGAGTCAGGGCGGGAGAGAGGGTTACACCGTCCACTGACCCATCGTATTCCTTCACAGACAGGAAGTCAGGAAGAGGCTCAGTCTCCTCCT
This sequence comes from Calotriton arnoldi, assembly GCA_963921515.1. Taxonomy (NCBI): domain Eukaryota; kingdom Metazoa; phylum Chordata; class Amphibia; order Caudata; family Salamandridae; genus Calotriton; species Calotriton arnoldi. The sequence continues at coordinate 1,224,810 of CAWUFW010002315.1, read as the reverse complement.
CCATTCCAGCATCTGTTGCTAGGAGCATGCCCACTTCGGACCTCTCCAAGTGGGGCTTAAGGCTGTTCACATGCCAGACCCGCAAAGGGTTCCTTGGAGACTGCAAGTCCACCAAGTAGGTGACTTTACTCTTGCGCTCCAGCACCTCAAATGGTCCGGTCCACTTATCCTGGAGCGCACAAGGCTCCACTGGGGCCATGACCCACACTTTCTGTCCAGGCTGAAACTCAATCAGAGTGGCATTCTGATCATACCAACGTTTCATCTCCTCCTGGCTGCCTTCCAGATCGCCTGAGCGAGTTGTCTGAAGCACTTAGTCTGGTTTCTGAAGGCCAGCATGTAGCTATATACATCCTGGGGAGCTTTATTGAGAGCTTTCTCCCAGCCTTCTTTGACCAGACCTAGAGGTCCTCTCACAGGGTGCCCATAGAAGAGTTCAAAGGGACTAAACCCTAGGGACTTTTGCGGTACCACCCTGTAAGCAAGCAACAGACAGGGTAATAGGACATCCCACTTACACCTCATGGGTTTACCAAGACCCATAATCATGCCCTTCAGGGTCCGGTTGAATCTCTCACCCAGCCAATTACCTTGGGGGTGGTAAGGAGTGGAGAACTTGTAGGTAACACCGCACTCCTGCCACAGGGACTTCATATACTTAGATATGGAGTTGGTACCCGGGTTGAACACCACCTCTCTGGGGAACCCCCACACAGGAGAAAATCCCCATCAACGCACGACCCACCACACGGGTCATCACAGACCGGAGAGGGATGGCTTCTGGGTACCGGGTGGCATGGTCCACCAAGACCAGGATAAACTTGTTGCCTGTGGCTGTCTTGGGATCCAGAGGCCCTACAATGTCAATACCCGCCCTCTCAAAGGGGGTGCTGACCACAGGGAAAGGTTGGAGAGGAGCCTTACACTACCTCCCACTCTTACCACTTGCCTGGCAAGTCTGGCAAGACCTACAATGAGTATCAGAACTCTTACGCATTTGGGGCCAGCAAAAGTGGGTGACAAGCCTTTCAAAGGTCTTGTCTTGCCCCAAATGTCCTGCTAAAGGCACATCATGAGGCAGACCCAGTAGAAAGGCTCTGAAGCGCTGGGGTACCACCAGCATACGAGCTGACCCAGGCTCAGCAACCCTAGGCTTGCTATACAGGAGACCATTCTCCCAGTAAATCCAATGTGATCCAGACTGATCACCTGCTGCCTGGTTTGCAGCCAGCCCCGCAAACCAACAAGAGAAGGGCATTTCTGCTGCTCCTGCCAGAATTCCTCCCTGGAGGGGCCTCCTTCCTGCTGCCAATGGGTCAGCTTAGGCAGGTCCCCCAGTTCAGCCACTTGCTCCCCTGTAGGCTCCAGGGCATCCCCCTCAAGATTTGCCTCCTCCTGGACTGTGGGAACTTCAGGGGCCGGTTTCCCACACCCCCTACCTCTTCTCTTTCTGGCAGGCACCTGGGCCACTCTTTCAGGCTCCAGGTCCTCTTGAATGCCCTTACAGGCTGCCATAGAACGAGTGGTCACACACGCCCACTCAGGCAGACCCAACATCTCTAAATGAGACCTCTGCTCCACCTTTGCCCAAGGGGAGCTCTCCAAATCATTGCCTAGCAGACAGTCAACAGGCATTGCTGGCCTCACAGCTACTTTCAAGGTACCTGAGACCCCCCCACTCAAAGGGAACCTGTGCCACTTTGCAGAGGCACTCTGAGTTGTCAGCTGCAACCACTGGTTAGAATGTGTTGGGGACCACCTGCTCCTCAGACACCAGCCGATAACTGACAGCTGTCACACTGGCTCCAGTGTCTCTCAGAGCCTCCACCCTATGGCCATTGATGGTCACCCACTGCCTGTACTTCTTAGTGTTATCAGGCAGATGAGCTCTTGGGACCATCTCACTCCTAAAGAGACCAGGGACATTTCTGTGGGACCCCACCCCTCTTGGGCACCCTACTCCTCCCCCAAGGCTACATTAGCCATTTGTTGGGCGGTGCACCAGTGGGTGCGGTGGTAGCCTTGTTGGGACACCTATGATCCCCTTGGAAGTGGCCCACCTGACCACAACCATAACATGCACTGGAACCCCTGTGAACAGGCTTGCCTGTTGGGGCTCATGGCTTCTTTTCAGTGGGAGTCTGGGAACCCTTACCTTGGTTCCCTTGAGGGATTACTTTGAGGCCCTTTTTGGAACTCCTTCTGTTTACCCTTGTCCCCCCCCACTCTTCTGCTGGGGACCCTGCCCACCTTTAGCGGAGTCTCCCACCCAACCTTTTTGGACCCTGGTACTGACCCAGCGGTCCGCCTCCACAGCAAGCTTCCTAGGGTCAGTCAGCTTACTTTCAATCAAGTGCTGGCATAGCTCTGGAAAACAATTATCTGACAAGTGCGCCCATGCAACCAAATCATAGAGCCCCAGCAAATCATTTACCTAGCTACCCTTCACCCAACCATCCAGTGCTCTGCAAAAATAGGACACATACTCCACCCATGTACTTGACTCCAGCTTCTTACAGTTTCTAAATTTCTGCCTGTACACCTTGCTAGTAAGGCTTCCTTCATCGGGGCATAGGACATCTGATCCTCAGTGGGCAATGCTAGCAATGTTTCCCTTCCTTCACTGATAAAGTGGCCCCACAACCCAGCTCCCCAATCTCTTTCTGGACTCCATGGGACCTCATTGCTACCTCATAGGCTTTGAACCAATGTCCTCATGCTTCATCAAATCCTTAATAACCTCCTTGGGGATGTATACCCTCCCTTCTCCAGGCACTGATGGTGCGCTGCCACCATTGGGATTGGTCTCTATACTTTTGGCTTTCAGATCCAACTCCCTCCACCCTCTTTCATGCTCTAAGAGCATCTTCTTCTCTTCCATGGCCAATTTCTGCTTCCCTAACTCCAATTTCTTACTCTCCATGTCACACTCCTTCCCCAGCCTGAGCTTTGTAAGCTCCAACTCATGCACTCTGCTTCTCTCCCTGTCCTCCAACTCCTCTGGAGACAGACCCTTTAAAGACACACTGTTGCCCCCCCTGGAAGGCAACTTCCCTCCAGCCAGGCTCAATAGCCCATCCTGCTGCCCATCTAAATTCTCTCCCTCCACCATAGGCTGCTCGGTATGCTCACTGGCATTCCTTGATCCCAACCAGGCCCTCAGCGCCTTTTGGTATTCCTCCTTTCTGGTGAGGCCTCTTATTGAGATTATACATTTTTTGCAGACAGCTTTAAGTTGTGGTACAGTGCAGGTATCAACCCTCTCCTCTTCAAATTCAATATCCACAGATGCAAGAGATGCTGGTTTACTCATGGTAAAAATTGGCAGTTCTAAAGTTGCAAAAAATTCCAAGGAAAAAGTTCCACCAAATGTATGTGGTCGCGTAATGGTCTGCACTATACTAGCAGTGTACACCAATCACTGTATGTAAGTCCCAAATGTAAGTCCAGATTCTCACCGCTGACCACCAATGTTAGAAATGGGGATCTCTAGTTGGAAGAGGTTGGTACCTTTGTCCAAGTAGGGGCCCTTCTTCCTAGTCAGGGTAAGGGGGATACACTTCTAAAATAACCCATGCTCACCCCTTTGTTAGCTTGGCACAGGCAGACAGGCTTATCTCAGAGGCAGTGTGTAAAGCATTTGTGAACACATACAGTAATACAGTGAAAACACTGCAAATGTACACCACACCAGTTTAGAAAAATAAGTAATCTTTATCCAAACCAAAACAAGACCAAACAACAAAAATAAAATTTGTAGCAACAAATAACTCCACCTGGAGTTATTACGACGTCGTGACAGGTGAAAATCCCAAAGTACAGCGCCATCTGCGAAGTGCGCAGCGTCAGGCGCGGATTCAAGCAGACCCCCAAAGAACAGTACCTTGGAAATGATGAAAGCAAAGATGGTGCATGGCGTCGGGGAGGGGAGGCTTCGTTGGCGCTGGGTGGCTTTGGTTCTTTTCGACCCCAGGGGAGGTGAAGCCTCGGTTCCTTACTGCGATGCAGGGGAGGTGAGACATGGGTTCCTTACTGTGTCGGGGAGGTGACGTCACTGTGGGGGCGAGGCAGCGGTTACTTACAACAGTGCGGTGTTGATGGATTCCGGAGTCACCCACATCGAGTATCGGCTCTGCGTTGATGAAGCACCGGCGTCGGTCGAGTCGGGGCTACGGTGCGAGTCGGGACGGTGCATCGTGGACGTCATCAGCGGTGTCCTCGGCACCGGTGCTGGCAACGGCCTCGGTGACAGCTTCGGGGCGTCGGGCCTACGGTGCAAGTTGGGGTGGTGCGTCGTGCTCTTCACGAGCGGTGCCCAAGGCTTTGGTGCAGGTTACAGTGTCACTTGCTGGTGTCAGTGTTGCAATTTTCTTCTGTGGCAGCTGAAACAGCAGTTCCAGATGCAGAAAGACAGAAGAAATGAAGTCTTTGTGTCCTTGAGACTTCAGAACAGGAGGCAAGCTCTATTTCAAGCCCTTGGAGATCTTCCTCAAGCAGGGAACACAGCAAACAGCAAAGTCCTTCTCCTTTCCTTGACAGTAAGTAGCCACTGCAGGCCAACCCCAGACAGCAGAACAGCACAGGGGCGGTATTCCTCCTCAGCTTCTCCGGCTCTTCTCCTTGGCAAAGGTTCCTCTTGATCCCAAGAAGTGATCTAAAGCTCTGGGCCCCAATATTTATACTACAAAATCCTTTATTCTCTGGTGACAGAGAAGCCCTGTGCTCAGTCAAAACTAGTTCTGTCCTCTCTGGTGCAGCTTCCTGGCAGGAGGTGGATACAGCATTGTGGAAGGCAGACCAGGCCTATTCAGGTGAAAGGAAATCTCCTCCCCCTACTCTAAATGCAGCCCAGGTCTATTCGGCCCAGCCCTGACTCATCAGACTCTCTGGAGCTTCTGCACCGCCCCAGCCCCTGACACTCCAAACCCAGACAGTCAATCCACATCCTAGCAGAGGCACACTGGATAGCTAAGCAAGAAAATACCTACTTTCTAAAAGTGGTATTTTCAAACACAGAATGTAAAAATCAGCCTCACTAAAGGATGCATTTTAACATTCTGAGTTCAGGCATACTAAACTTTATTTTCCTACCTTGTTCCCAGGGGTAGTTAGGCTTATAAGATGTTATAAGCAAACTCCCCATTCTATCCTATGGGAACAGGTAGCCTTGCAATAGTGTAAAACGAAATTGGCAGTATTTCACTATCAGGGCATGCCACACACACCAGGGCATGTCCTACCTTTCACATACACTGCACCCTGCCCACAGGGGTACCTTGGGCCTACCTTAGGGGTGACTAACATGTAAGAAAAGTGAAGTTTAGGGCCTGGCAAGTGGGTGTACATGCCAAGTCAACATGGCAGTACTAGACTGCACACAGACACTGCAGTGGCAGGTCTGACTTACCTTTGACAGGCTACTTGTGTGGGTGGCACAAACAGTGCTGCAAGCCCACTAGCAGCATTTGATTTACAGACCCTGGGCACACACAGTGCATTGTACTAGGGACTGAATAGTAAATCAAATAACCAATAATGGAAACACCAATTCATAACAACAATTTTCAAAGGGAACACTTGTACTTTGACACTGAACAGCAGTGGCAAAGTGCCCAACGCATCTAGATCAGCAAAACGGAGTCCAACACACAGCAAAAACACAGGAGCTCAAGGCAAAAAATACAGGGGAAACCCACACCAATGATGCCAGGTCTAACACCTTTAATATTCACTTCTAATTTGGAAAAGGTTCTGCCTTGAACTGAATAATTATGCTCACATTCGCTCTGTCCCACTTTCTTGACAGTCTCATTTCCCTCTTGTTTTCTCATTATACATAGGGATCCTTTCTTAGCAATTTCAATTCTCAATCGTGGGGGTGGTTCCTTCAAAGTATCCTTGCTCTTTCCAAAATATGTTCTGCACCCATTTTCTTTTCCCCTTTCTCTTAATCTTTTCTTACCCTGTCATTCAGATCATCTACGAACACCCTTTCATCGCTACTAATTCTAGAAGTTACATTGTGCATGCTTTGGTTAGTAGTGCTCATGATAGTTACAGGAGTAAAGTCCTTCATCATATACTCAAGCTGATTCCTTGACGAGTTAAAGGTCTTGCAAGAATGAATAACATGTTTAGTAGCCCACAAATACATAGTTCCATCATTCACAATTGGCACATCTTCTAAAAGCTTATCATAATTTGAATAAAATAGTTTAATAGAATTTTGTTGATAAAAGAGATTTAGGAAAACAGAAAATAACAAGCATTGGCATAGCCAATAGGTCTCGCTTTTGGGACCTTATAAGTATTTAGTTATGCAGCACAATATCCTTGGTGCAACAACATCAACTGTTGCATGGCTAAACACTTATAAGGTCCCAAAGGCGAGACCTATTGGCTATGCCAATGCTTGTATATTTCTAGCGATGGTTTAGCCTAGCATGCAAATGTATATTTAGTAACTTTCACTGAATAATCTAATTAATTTGTACCAGTTCCTAAAATCTGTAAAGTTTCGAAGCTTTACACAATATTTTGTGAATAGTAGCCTATTGATCAATTGTGCAGCTGCTTGGTAACACCAGGCCTAGAGGTGGGAGCCTGCCCTGCACCTAGTGCAGTAATTTTAGAACACACTCAGAAACTGGTAAGCCCAGAGCCTGTCGGTTTATTCTTCGGGGAGTTTGGGTAGAGTACTGTGGGAGATGGATGAAAATGAGTGAAGGAGGAGAGGAAAAGGATTAAAGAAATGCAGAGAAAAAAATGATAAGATTGTACAAAGGGATAATGATGAGAGAAAGAACATAAGGACGAACAAACAAGACAAGGAAAGAGGATGTCAGAGAGGAAGAAGGGAGGGAATAAGGAGGGAGAGACAAAAGATGGGAAGAAAGGAAGAGAAGAAAGAGGAAAGAAGTGGAGTAATAGGACAGGAGACAAGGTTGGTAATAGGGAAAAGTAAATGAGGAACTTTGAGACCCTTAAGAAGGAGCACACCTTTTAGTGGCAGCAGGGCCCAGAGATGCACAAAATTGTTGTATTGAACACCAAGAAAAAGCAAAACGCATTAATGCCAACTGTTTTCAGCCGCTTTAAAAAGTGAAGAAAAAAGGACAAACTGTGCCAGTGAATAAATATCACTTCCTCCAATGAACAGCAGGATAATTAAAAGTTCTTTCCATGAAGCAGGGCATTATAAAAACAACTGTGATACAACCTCTAGGTATGGTCAGCGCAAGGAAAGGGTGCATATAGGTGACTCACTTTAATGGAAAGCATGATGACAACACCATCTTAAGGGAGGTCCATGACTTCCTAGAGATGCAAACAGATGATCTCACCCTGCATACGTGACATCGACAGCATGTGGCACCACAGTGGGGAGTGAGGGGGCAGAACTGTGAGTGCAAAGAGTTAACTCATACTTTCTCATCAATTTCCAATGGTTTTTTGCTGCTTTCTTTCTCTGTCTTTAGATACCAGACTGCCCCAAATTTTCTGAAAAACAATTTTACCCAAGAGAGAAGAGCAGAGTGCAGTAAAAAATACATTTGTGCTAAACAAGAAGATACCACACACGCACACACACACACGCATACTCACACACGCACGCATACACACACACGCATACACACACTAAACATGAAGACGAGCAGGAGGTAATAAAGAGCATGGGTGGCGTAATTCACAATCGCATGCTGCGATTGCTGCAAAAGTAAAGAAATAGAAAAAACATCTATTTCTTTACTTTTGCTACTAATACGACACCCGCGCTTTACTTTAATTTTAAAAGTAAAGCGCGGGTGCACGATTATGCGAAAGGGAAACAAAAATAAAGTTAAACAAAACAAGCACGCGAGTGGTGCGCGCGCTTGCGAGCAGCAGGCGTGACCACACACTCGTGCACCATGGCCTTTTGCTTGCGCGTAACCGCAGGGAAAAGGCCATGACGCACGAGCATGTGGTCAACTTTTCAAACCCCCTAACATAAAGTCTTGCCAGGGTAGCGCTTGCGCGCTACTCGAGGCTCGACCTAAAAATGACTAAGGAGGACTGGGGTATGAGGGATAAACATCTAACAGCCATCCAAATAGAGACAGAAATGGCAACCACCAAATCTACAAGCAAGAATTTGCAGCGTCGCTGCACCATGTTAGCTTAAATCAGGTCAAGGGAATATCAGAATCTCAGAATGCAGCAGTTAGTCCTTTTTGCTTTATCCTACAGTCACTACCAATGTTCCCTCTAATTAGTCTTCCTCGTGTGCGGCAACAGTATATTTGCATGCACACTTTTCTAGCTTGTGTGCACAACCGAGTGATGTGATGTGCAACTAGGAAAATTGACTATCTACCACTTGAAGGTTGATAACAAGCATTGGCAATGTCAATAGGTCTGGCTTATATTCGAACGCGCCTCTTTATCCCTTAATGGATTTAGGTATGATGATTTATTCTGTACCTAAACCCATTCATGAATAAAGTGGCACGTTCAAATGCTGGTCATCCTTGCACTCATGCATCTATTCATCACTAAGTCACTCTTGCATTCACCCATTTACAGAAGCACATTAAAATGCATGCACAAACTCAGCAACATAGGCAAGAAATTAAACAATAAAAACTGAAAAAAGAATGGCAGACATATGCTTACAATAACAAAATTAAACAAAGCAGCAGATGGCCGTCTTACAATGGTACTGTACATAGTGTATTGCTTTATAGTTGCATCTGACTGCCACATTTAGAACCAACATGTTGGCCATTTTGCAATGTTAAAAACAATGAAACCTTATTGGCATTATTCTTGCATGGTGGTTTAGATGAAGTGGCTGTAAATGTTGCAGTACACTGCAGATGGAGTGAGCGGCAAGGAAGCTGCGAGTTAGCACTGTCTTTGGAGGTGTAGCAGGCATTAATCATGAAAATAAAAAGAGAAGATGGAAAGAAATGAAAAGGGACCTGTAACTAGAACATGGAAAATTAAAGAACTGGCCCATCAGCCTTGGCACTGAAATGCACTCATTTTCAGGTGGCTGTGCACATATGGTCAAACAAATGTCATTCACAGGGCAAGAGAGTCAATGACTGAATTGGTATATATACCACTGGTATATATATCAGTGGTATATATTTTTTTATTACAAGATCCTGGCCGACAACTAAGCTTGAAAAACAAAGGTGTGCAGTTCCTATGGAAAGTAGGTCAGAAGGGTCATGAATGATCAAGTCTGGGGCATCTGATCCTTCAGGATCAAGAGCCCTCACACACCCCGAGGGGTGTCATGCTTCATCATTGGGCAGCTACTCGTTGGGCCGGCACTGCAATGCCCAACGGGCCCCGCGAAGGGGCTCTTTGCCGGAGTTCTTTTGAGCTGCCGTCTGTGAAGTGTAGGTGTTATGGTAAGGGTGTTGTGTGTGAGTAGAGTGCAGCAAAGTGTTTAAAAATAACTCTAGGGATTCGTCAATAGAGTCTTTAATGTGTTGAACCCTAGGTTATATTAAAAGCAGGTGTGGGCTTGGGTGGATAGCCCTGAGCTAATGTGGACCATTATATCCACCCAAGCCCACACCTGCTTTTGATATAACCTAGGGATCAACACATTAAAGACTCTATTGACAAATCCCTAGAGTTATTTTTAAACACTTTGCTGCACTCTACTCACGCACGAAACCCTCACCATCACACCTACACTTCACAGACGGCAGCGCAAAAGAACTCCGGCAAAGAGTCCCTTCACGGGGCCCGTTGGGCATTGCAGCGCCAGCCCAATGAGGAGCTGCTCAATGATGAAGCATGACACCCCTCAGGGTGTGTGAGGGCTCTTGCAGGATCAGATCCCCCGGACTTGATCATTCAGGACCCTTCCGACCTACTTTCCATAGGAACTGCACACCTTTGTTTTTCAGTCTTACCCAGGGGCGTGTGTGCTGGACCTCCAACTAGCCCTTTGTCCCTCCTTGTGTATCCGACAGCTAAGCCTGTCAGACCTTCTGAAGAGATTCTAAAAAGAATTATTACAGTGCAAATTGTGTACCTCTAAGGTTTGTCCATTGGTAATAAACACATAATCTTGCCTAAAAACTAATCTCTGAGATTTCATGTAACAAAATACATCTGGAGGCTTTAACAGGGTGCCATACCAGCCCACCCTTAAAGGCCTGTTGGTTTTAACAGGTGTATTTCATAATAAATAAAGAAGGTTTACTGCCTGTGCCAGAACTTTTCATAAGATATAGATCAGACCTATGGTATATGAAATAACTTTTACCAATGAACTAATCAGATCTATAGCTTTTGTGATTGGCTCATCACTGTAATAGAGGCAGGCCAACTGTACTGAGCATAAGGTTTACTACAAGGCAACCATCAGTAAAATTGCAAAATAATAAAAAAATTACAAATGTCTAAAAGAAAATTTTTAAAACTCTAAGAAGGCCTAGCAAGGATTATCATGGTGCAAATCTTCTATGTCAACAGTTTATTTGAGTCAGTCGCCAATACCAAAACCCTTGCCTACTATGGTAATCTGTGAAATTCCATGTAAGTACTACAACAATCTCCAATATAGGCCTACTGGCATTAACAAATGCTTTCACAATAATCAAGCCTGTCCTACTGCCTTTGTCATAACTTTTTATAATAAACAAATCAGAGTTACGGCATCAGACATAACTTTTCCCAGTGAATGAATCAGGTCTATAGTCATTTTCCTCGGCTTCACACCATAACCGGTTTAGTGCGCAAAACCTTATAACCAGTGAGCCTAAAGTTATGGAATTACAAATGTGATTAAAAATATCTGTTGATTCTCTCTCACAGTTGACAACATCATTAAAAATCAGAAAGACCACTGCAAAGGATTCTGGTACTTGAAGTTTCCCAAAGTATTTGAGACTATAAGCAGGGCCACTGGAATTACACGATTTTGCGGTTGCAGCATTTTCTGCATTTTTATGGTTTTTCCATGTTTGCCACATAATCCATCATCTACTACACTATTTCCAGATTTAAACAAAAAAAAAGTATGCATACTGCATAGGGGGCTCTTAAAATACCATGCCAGTTTCTCAAGCAAGACCCATAAACAAAAAGAGTATGGTCAGATTCAGGAAGGGGTACATACAGTATGTCGGGTCATGGTTTTGTGCACAATTCGGTAACAATAACACAGTTGTGTTCAAAATCGCTCTCATCATCTTCCTCTAGGGTTGGCAATAGAGAAGCATGGTTTAGTGTGTTACACCTCTTGATTCAAACATTTTAGGCTGCCAAAATGATTCCTCATAGTGGATTATGTGGCTGTTTGTCAAATGTTGCATGCGGGCGAGGGACTATAACAATCAGTGTATAACCCACTACTATCCCTTCAGTTTGGTGAATGCTAAGGCTCACCTCTGCAACTGCTTTGAGTCAACCAAGCAATGCTGCTGGCACCGGGTCAAGAATAACTGAAAAGTACACAATGGGGCACTCTCTAAGAGCTTGTGTCCGTACAGACAATGAACATCCATCTCTTTCATGGCAAAAGAGTACAAATTCTTTAGTATTGTTTGGCATACCAAGAGCAGTTGCGCTGCAAAGTACATTTTTGAGCTTCTAAAAGGGAACGCTTCAATAGTTTCATCATTCTTTGGTACTGGGTCATTGGCATCAGTGTGCGTCAGCCTCAGTAAAGGCTTCGCCACAAAGGAAAAGTTTGGGATCCATTATCGGCAGTAGCCAACCATGCCCGGGAACATTCACACTTCTCTCTGTGTAGTTGGAAATTTCATTTTAAGGACGGTCTCTATGTGTTCGTGGGTCACTCACCTCACTCCCTTCTCGTCCCTATCTGGTGTCCTAGATACATGATTTCCTTCTGACAGTACTGTAATTTCTCGGGGGAAACTTTATGCCCATTCTCAGTCAGGTGGTTGAGCAAAGCAATTGTGTCTTGTTTACAAGATTCCATAGTCATCGATGCAATCAAAAGATCATCAATGTATTGAATCAGGGTCGAACTTCGAGATTCTAGATTCTCTTTGAGTACCTCATTAAAGTAAAATGGGCTTTCGGTATACCCTTGAGGTGCATGACACCACACAAGAGTTTTCTCGTGGAACCGAATGTGAAGAGAAACTGTCTCTCTTCAGGTAAGGCAACCGAAAAGAAGGCTTGTCAGAGGTCAATGACCGTAAACCACTCGGTCTCTTGGGGAATTTGGAATAAGATCACAGCAGGATTCTGTACCACAGGACAGCGTGGAATGACAATTTGTTTAATTTTCCAGAGACCCTCAACTATCCTCCACTTTGGTTTTTGAAAAGGACATGATCAGTGAGTTACATGGACTCCAGATAACTTTCTTTAGAATTCCCTGTACTATCATGCTCTTGATGACAGGAGTGATCCTTGCAATGGCCTTTGAGGTAATCTTGTATGGAAGTGTTTAAGGGAAAACAATGTTGGGTTGAAGGGTGATCTTTAGGGTCTTGGTACCCTTAATCAATGCAATTTCTTTTCCAGTGAAATCCTAGACATCCTCTTAAACTGTCTCCCTCAAATTGACTGGTAGGTCCTGCTTAGTAATGACCAGATATAATCTGACAACAGACTCTGCTGTTTGTAGCTAGAACTCTGAATCTGCTGCTTGGGTCTCAATCCTGACTCCGTCCCGCCCACAGTAAATTATGCAGTTGAGTTTACAAAGAAGATCCCTTCCTAGCAAGTTCACAGGACTTGAATTACAAACCACGAACTGGTGTTGTTCTCTGATGTCTCCTTTTTTTACTGGGACCGGGCAGTAATTTGGTTGGTACACTGCTGATTGGTGATACCTACAACTTGTACTTCTTTTCCTGAGCGGGATAGGTTAGGGATATCAACCGTTCTAGCGGTCGAGCAAGTTGCTCCTGTGTCTCTTAGGAAAGATACAGGATGTCCGGTAACCTCTTCATCCACATACGGTCCACTCTGGTCCACTTCCAGGACTGGATTATAACAACACTCCGGCTTTCAGTGCCCCACTTTGTTGCAAATGTGGCAAGGGGCAACCTTCTTTAGGGCAATTAAGCTAGACACTTTAAATTGACCTCTCCCCACTCCCAGGGCATCCCTCCACATGTTATGGAAACTCTTTACATTGTCATCCCTTAAATGAAATCTACTCCAGGGCCTTCAAGAGGAACTTTAAATCCCTTTGTCCCTCCACTCTGTGCTAATTGGATTTGACTATCATATATCTCTCTTTAAGCCCCTTTTGCTTGGCTTCCAACAGGTCAATACAATATTTTGCATACTCCAGGGTCTCATCAATTTTTTTGCTCAGTCAACAAAGGGCACCTACGATAATCTGGTTACTGATTTCGGGTCCCTGCACAATAGAGGTATGAAACCCTCCCATGTTGTCTCCAAGTGGATTGTTCATTCCACTATGCTCCCAGTACAACTGCAATAACCTCACAAAATAAGCATGGACAGAGTATTTTGGCTTTTGAGAAGCACCGAAATTCTTTGGCCAATTCATTTCTCTTTGGGGGACCTTTGTCTTCATATGACTTTGTCATATTTAGTTTTGACCATGGGCAAAGTGCATTAGTCTCTGCCACTCTATGGAGTTCTTGTGCCAATCAACTGCCCTCTTACATTCCACCCAGAAATCTTTTTGAGACCGCCACCTTAAATAACATGTCCAAATTTTCCCACAAGACCTTTAAAATGGTCACTGTCTGTTCCATCTGTGTGTACCACTTATCGGGATTCTCTCTTAGTTTTGGAAGGGAGTTTGTTATGATCTGCTCAAGACCACAGGACATATACATATGCTCCTCCCTGTACTACTCTTAAATCATGCTCCTTCACCATCCTTCCTGTGACTCCTCCGATAACTTCCTTAGTACTCTCTTTCTTTCTTTTAGTCTTGACCTTATCCTTCCTGTGCCACAGCTCCCTGCATTTTCAGTCTTGCTACATTCTCTAATGTTCTCAATCAATTCCCTTACATAAATCCTTAATCCACTCAACTTCAACAATTTGAACTCTTTCTCACCCATCATCATCCTAACATTCTTCTGCAACTTCTTTCTCTGGGTTGACACTTCTACACTCATCCGCCACCTTTTCCATCCTTGCACGCACCACTCTCGCTACTTCTTTGATCATGTAGACTAACTCTTTCTCTTTGTAACGTCCTACGAAATCCATTACCACATATCTCTTAACGATTTCTTCAAATTAGTTTTTTAGCTGGGCAAATTAATTTGCTGTGGGGTTTGCCCTGTGCTTGGCAAGTTGGCTGGCAAGGCTGCAATAGCCGTCTGACCTCCTGTTATGGTACTAGTCAAATTCTCTCCTTGTGGAGGTCCTGGTGCCATTACTTTAGGTCTCGGTGCAGTGTCCTGGGGTACACTTGGGATAGGTTGACTCAGTAGAGCGCTAATAACTGCTTCAACTGGGGGAGCGATCGAGGTGCCCGCCAAGGGTTGTGTGATTGTTGCTATAAGCTCTCGGATCTGAGCAGGTGAAGAGACAGTTGTCTCTGTATAGTTTGGAGGAGCATGAGCTTCTACAGGGAATCCTGCAACTGTCCTGGTCTTGGTTGGTGCCAGGGGTGTTGTACTTGGTGCAGCAGCAACAGCATTATATGGGGGTGACCTTATGCTGGGAAGTTTGTCTATGAAGGCATCCTCCTCCTCACTCTCTGTTTCTGTCTCCTTTTCTTGTTTCTCCTCTATATCTTCGCTTTTTACCAAGAGATAGGCTCCAACAGTCTCATTGACTTCCTCCTTCAATTTTCTCTGCCTTTCCTTGTCCTGTGTGCATCTCCATGAATGAGCCCTACGGTGGGTCTATAGTTAATTTTTTTTCTCTTTTCTTTTTACTCGCAATCTGCTCTCAAATGTTTAAGACTTCAAATTGTGTGGGCTTCGGTGGAGGTTTTACATCATACATTCTTATTTTCAAATTCACTATTCTGGTGATATGGAAGGTTTTGCTCAGTGGGAATCATAATTCTCCATCTTTGGATGTGTATTTGTGCCTTTGGCTAAGCCACATGCACACGTGTAACCTTTTCTTGGCTGTCATTTCTCTGGCTGGTTTGCCTTCTGGGGGAAAGTTCTCCTCTTTATTTACATCTTTCCCATTTTCAACAAAGAATTTCCCATACTAGCAAATTTTCAATCACTCTCCGTTCCAATAAACTACACTGCTCGCTCTACTGAGTTCATGATTCATCCACCAATACCAGTGTGTCTGTATCAAAGGTTACCCTATGATACTGTGGCCATGGCATCAACCAGCCAATCCCTGCCCGCACCCTGATGATACAACGCTTGAATACTGTCAGGACTTCCTGAATCACTTCTTACTATAATTCTTCATTTTCCAGTTCCAACTAAACTGAAATTTCTACAATAGCAAGAATACTACTGACTTTCACAGTTCCCCTAACTTTTTCCCTTCAGACCTCCTGTTTTACTGACTTTGTTTTTGCGAGCATTAGGACTCTGCACACTTTACCACTGCTAACCAATGCTAAAGTGCTTGCGCTCTGTCTTTAAAACATGGTAAGATTAGCTTATACCTAATTAGCATATTTAATTTACTCACAAGTCCCTAGTGATTATGCCACCCACTTAAATAGCACTTTTAACATGTCTCAGGCCTGCCATTGCAGCCTGTGTGTGCAGTATTAAACTGCCATTTCTAATTGGCAAAATACATTTTTTTCCAGGCCCAAACCTTCTTTTTTAATACATATACGTCATCCATATGGTAAGGCATGGACAGCTCAGAGGGCAGGGTGCAGTGCATTTTAAAAGTTAGACATGTACCTTTAAGTTTTAGATGTCCTAGCAGTGAAAAACTAATAAATGTGTTTTTATCTACTGCAAGGCCTGCCTTTCTCATAGGATAACTTTGGAGTTATCCTATTACATTTAATAAGCTGTAACTTCAAAATGGGAACAGGTAACACATTCATGTTCTGTATTTTTGGAATTGGAATGCAAAATTTGAACTTATGGTGAAGTCTGAGTTTAAATTACAATTTAGAAAATACAACTTTTAGAAAGTTGGCATTTTCCTGCTTTAGCCATTTGGTGCCTGCAGCGTTTGTCTGGGTCACATGATTGGATGTAGTTGACAGTTGGACTTTGTGTATTCCTCCTAGACCGCCACCCACAATAGGGAGCTTAGGTGTGCCTGGATGGGCCATCACTGGCAGGATAGGAGGGAGGAGCTAGACAGTCCCACTTACACTTGAATAGACTGTGTTCTGCCTCCACACAAAGTGCTGCATACCCCCAGTAATTAGTCTGGAGCGAGGGCCAGGAATGCAGGGCACCTGTGCACTTCAAAGTCATGTCTATTGAATGAACATTTTATATATGTTTTGTACAGCACTGTATATATGTTATTCACTCAAAGCACTTTGTCACTTCTAGATCACCTTATCACATATTAAGTTTACTTCTGCGTCGTTTTTTAACAACATATCTGTTCTCTGTGACAGCCTGACTATGTTATAACACAAATTGTAATATGAAAAAATGAATTAATTTACTAATATAATTCTTATTGATCACATCAATCTAGGTGTGTTTCCTTTTTTCTTTTCATGTATAAATGCTTAAGACATAGTTAAAGTAATTATTTAACTCCCGACAGAACCTAACTTACCTTTGCTTTTCTCAGAATACATATAGAAGGACGATTGGAATGGTTTCAATAATTATTTATTGGTCAAGCGTCAGTTTAGTATGAAACATGTTAGCTGCGACAATCAAAAGAAAGGAGCAGACAAATGTATCGCTAGTACCAATATCGTAAAAAGTAGATACATTTCTACCATAGTGCTAATAAGATGAATAAAATTTGCATTGTTGTTTCTTTTTGATGTTTTTAAATTTCAACTGGAATGATTTGTGCTCCATTATTCGTTACTCCTTCAAAGTCGTAGTGGAGTCTTGAAAGGTTATTAATCTTTCCATCTGAACTTCCTGTATAGTAGCAAGAGGAGGTCTGCGGCTTCTCAGGACCCCACGCGGCCTACTGTTGAGGATCGGCCAGATGGTGCGGTTTGATCAGATCAATGAAACAAATCTTTTTTCTTTTTTGACTGGCAAGAAATGGTACTGTTCTTGTTCCCACTACCGCTAGGACAGCTACAGCTGTTCTGTAAGATGGCCCAAACTCTCTCTGTCCACAATCTTTTCCCTGACCTAGTCCCCAATCTTCGGGACCAGGCAGGTCATGCCGGAACTGGTTTCACTTCCCCAGTGGCGGTGCGTTTGACTTGCACGTCGCTTTGTAATGCTCGGAATTGTAAAATGTAAAACAGCCAAACGATCATTCAGTTCAAATAGTTTTGCATCCACCACTGTGCTGGCACAATCAAGATCAGGTACCCACATTCTTGTCCCAAACAGGATTTCATAAGGGGTACGACCTCCCAAGGATTTTCTTGGCATATTATTTAGTGCCCTCTGGACCCCATATAGGTGATTGACCCAACTACCACCCGCGCCTAAAACTCTTGCTGTTAAGGATTGCTTTAGGTCCTGGTTTTTCCTCTCCACCACTGAATTTCCCTCAGGATGGTAGGGGAGGAGTACCGCAAGGCCACGCCCATACCTTCCATGGCTTTCTTGTAAGAACCAGGCTGTGTTCCGCTAGACCCGCCTCTAGGATCTCGCAGTGTGTGATGTGCGGTAGTACCTGGCCATGGAGTAGATAGTAGTCTATATGAGACTGGGATTCTATGGGGCTCAGGAAAATAACATTAGTTTCCTATCCCTCAGAAGCAGTAAGTGCCAAATAGCTACCAAAAGATGGTCCCCCATGAGAAAATTGAGTTGTGCCCTGTGATTTCAATTATGCACATCCCCATTCCTAGTCCTGTTCAGAATCGGGTCATTACCCATCCAAAAGCTCAAGTGTCTTGCTAAGGGTGGACAGAAGTCTTGAGACCCGTGCCAGGAAATGGGTTTTATCTATAGTGGGCACTTAGACGGAGCCCACGATGATCACCCTATTCAGGACCCTTAGCTTGGCCAGTACCCACTGACCGTCCAGGTTTTAATAATTTTACAAGAAAGGCTCTTCCCTTTAAGGATTGATATCCTGCATTTCTTTGAGCAGCTACTCGAGGAAGAGCCCTCACCCTGGTCGCTGACTGATCTGCTAATGCCCACCAATTCCTGTTTGAGCTTGGATGATTTCACTTGAGAGAGGTGCATCGCCTGCTATGTCATTGCGTTTTAAATGGAGGTAATGCAGGATCTTCTTGCACTTGTAGGGGACATTCATGGAGATCAGGGTCAGCGTTTTGTATGACATGTGAAAGTGTGCGATGACACCAGGAGGTGACTAAAGAAGAACTGGGATAGAGAAGCTGGAGGTCCAACCGGGAAGGAAATAGTGGGAGGGACCCTAAGTGAGAGGAAAGTGTGGTGTAGACCCCTAGGGTTAGGGTCCTCTATCTTTGGGTTCCAAGGTCGGTAATGCACCACCTTGTATGGAGGTAGGGGCCATGAGCCTCAGGTGGTGGCTGACGTAGATGTCTGTAGGTGTACAGAGTCCCTATATTATGCAACTTGGGTACCAGAGAGGAGTAAAAAATTAGGTAGCATCCGAAGGCAGGCCCAAAAGGCAGGCACATATCAAGGCTGCAACTTGAAACTCAAGCCGGGGTCCCGGAGAAGCCAAGACATCCACTAGGCACCCACCCCCCCAGTAGAGGCATGGAAAAGGACCCAATGGGGCATAACAGAAAGTTATGCCCCCCAACCCAACTAATGGAATATAAGCAAAGAGATAATCTTGAAGAGACAAAAGGTACAATAAAACAATGAACAACAAACACTCAGCAACAAGAGACTCCCAGGCAAAAGATATGGTAAGGTCTCTCCCCTGTCACTGGCATTAGTCACTTACTGCTTCCGGGGATGTCAATTTGTCCCTGACTGTGTCCTTGTGGAGTGTCTCCACCACCTGGTGCAGGCCAGCCTGATCCAATACCCCACCCATTGCAAAAATGACTGGGCTGATATGTAGGGGGCTTCCAGGGAGGGAGTCTACTTGATATGGAATTGTGAATGTGTTGTTGGTGGCTGTGTCTTTCGTAAAGTCATCCAGGGAGTCCAGGAAGAATTTGAGGTCCCCTGGATGAGTGAACTCCATGTCGTCCCATTGAAGGTCCAACCATCCGTGCAAGTTCAAGTAATCCGTTTTTTATGTCCTTGTGCTCCAAGTGGCTGCAGAGGGCAAAGAAACTCTTACTCCAGCCAATGATGGTTGTGGAAATGTCAGCCAAGAAGGAGCCCTGGCTTCCATCAATCCATAAAGGTTCAGGTAGCTTCCTGCCCATCATGAGGATGGCCCGAGTGTGTTGGTGGCAGAGATTATGATGGGTCATGGGGTGTTGGACTGAGAGGCTGGGTGGGACCAAACCAGATAGGCCCTCTAGAAATCTAGAGGTTTGTGCAAGTGAAGATGGAGGAGGAGCTTCGGGATTCTTTTAGTGAGGTAGCCCAGAATGTCAGCCTGTTCTGCCCCTTCTGGAACCTGTGAATCAAAAAGTTGTCTCTCCATGCCTTTGCCTCTTGGTCGATCACTTTACAGTCCATGAATTCAATAGCCTGCCCTCAGTCCAGTAGATAGGTATATGGAGATTTTACATAATCCAGCCAATGATCTAACTTGTTCAGGCATGAGTGTATGGAGGACATCTCTGGCCAGATGAATTTCATCTCCTATGTGAGATTCGTCATCTTTTCATCCATCATAGAGAGAGTGGTGCCAATGGCCGAAATTTCGTTGAGGAGACTGTCAATATAGTGAGAGGCAGCCTTGGGGCAGGCTGAGACCATTGTACAGACTCAGAAAAAAGGAGGTAGCTGGTGGGTTGACTGTTGCTGGAATAACATACAGATGCACTAAGCAAACTGAATGTTACCCCGCAGCGGTGGAGCCCCTATGGGGTTGTGAAAAGGATAGTCAGATAAACGTGGTGGGGCCTGGCTAGCATAGGCACTCAAAGATGACAGGGATATGAGCTAAAGAGTGAGTCCTACCCACTAACTAGGGGCCACCATTCACCCAGTCAGGGGGCACCACGTGCCACCTACAGGGGAGAGAATAGTCACAAGGTCGAAGGCTAGGGTAGCCACACTGTTTCACTTCCTAGGACCTTGAGGTGTAGGAGTATCATTCAACTGAGCCAGGCAGTAGGAGGTACCCCGGTCTCCATGTTTGGGCACACCAGATGGTGAAAACTAGGGAGCATCTGAAGAGGAAGGACATAGTTGGTATGCGGGCCCTCAACAGTCAGGGTGCACTCCCAGTCAGGCTCTAACAGGGCTGAGTCAATGGTAAGCGGGGAGCCAGTGGTCCACGGGGGTGGGAGCCTGCTCACGCGCTAGTCCCCTGCAGTGCACAGGATCATGTGGGCCCTGGTGGGGGAGCATTCCCAGCTGGACGTTTGTTTTGTGGCCTCTGGGAGTGCATAGTCTGCAGCAGTGGTAGGGCTGCATGAATCAACAAAGGTGCAGACTTTGCGGGTCTCAGTGGTGCTCTGAAGCCATTGGGCCCCTCGAGCCACCCAGCAAGGTGCTCAGCCCTTCACCTTACCATGCCATTGTCCTCCTACCGGTTTTGTGCTGTCACCGGGAAGGTATGGCTTGAGGGTGAGCAGCTGTCTAATGGACCCACTGACCGGCCGGTAGGCAACTCGGGGTGAAAGCGGAGCAATGGGTCTCTATACGGAGAAGAGTGCAGTCGGTGCTGTGTCAGGTGATAGGCTGCATCCCATGTGGCTGTCACAGCGCTGAGTCCAATTGCTCCAGGCAGTGGGGCATACAGCTTAAGCCCCCTGAACAAAAGCAACATCTGCAAGCCCCTGAGGTGCAGCAACAGGGGTGCAGGACCGGCACAGAGCTTTAAAAATGAGCGACTATCTTGGTCAGCTCCAATCTCCCCTAAGTCATTGGTAATTAACCAAATATTTCTTGCAGATCAGATCATGTGGATCCTGTAAGAACAACTCCTCAAGATTGACTGTTTACTGTATCCTAGAAGAACCATTATGGAACATTGACCATTGGAGATCAATTCTCAAACATATGTTTCTCTTCCATCTCATGTGAAAAACATAATTGAGAATCTATATCTTGTGATTCTTGCTAAACTGGCCCTGGCATCAGTTCTAAGCTACTTATTATGGAATTACTTTTTGGAACTACTTTTGGTTTTACTCTCCGCCTATGTTTTTGGTTCAATCACTTATGATTACTGTTGGTCAAATAGCTGCCTAACCTTCCACCTGCTCTTAAGCCTAGTATGATCAGCTGTGAAAAATGGACTGGAGAAAACATTACCTATCTTATTTTCACTCCACCCATTCCTAACCAATTTTGAAACAGTCCCCAATAATTCCAGGAGGTAATGTGCTGCCAATGTTTGACGAGACACATACACAAGGTATTACTGCATAGTTTGGGAGGTAAAATTCTATGAAAAACATTTTTTGTCTGAAATGTTACCAGCAAGCGAAGTTCAGACTTCACAACTTCAACAAAAAATTGCAGTTATCAACTTTATTCACCTTTGCCAATGGAAGTTTAGTAGAACACCCTTATTAAAAACCTAATCAATTCTAGGGAAAAAAATCCAATTTCCAGTACACTAAAATCATGCCACATAACACATGACATATGTAAAGAATTCTTCTTATTCTGCACATTTTACATCATGCTGACTTCAAATATTCATTCTGGTCTTCAGGACTCTTTGATTTATGTACCAATATCACTTTTCAACATTGATAATGAGGTTTCTACTAAAAAATTAAGCATTTTTAAAAATAGAAATCAGCTGCTGCCTTACACACATTGGTGGACACTTTTCATTCTCAAGGAATATTTCCCGGCTATGCTCTCACTATTGCATTCTCCCATTTTATCTGGAGATACTGCAGTTACGGTATGTGATGTGACAGCCTCTTATTGCCCTCGCGATTCAGCACAAGGCTAGGTTCTCGTCCAGAGTGGAAATATGTCAGCACTCTGTGCACCATCATCAATTTTTGTCTTCAACAGGATGCTGTTCTTGCATCATTAAAGGAAACTAATATGACTCAATATATGTAAATGCATGACGATAATCATGATGAGCCTGTCAGTTTATTAGTAAGTTGGTGCCTATTAGTAAGTTAATGGCAAAGGTCAAAATTAGACAACTTCAGAACCTGTTGGATCGCCATAGAAATCTTCATCTAAGTCAGTCTAGATATCATCAATATCATAGGACAAAAATGACTCTTCTAGTTTATTAATTATAATAACAAAAGCACAGGCAATGGACACACATATCTATACTTATTCTATTGGACCACTCCACCTGGTTCTGCACAGTAAATCACCCCAAACGTCTTTTGAGACATTTGTCCATGTACTTGTAAATAAGCTCATGCAAGTTTAATTCTTTTCCTACTTGAGTAACAGCATTATCAGTGGATAGATGGGATTTTTTTTAAGTAAGTAAATCTTTATTGCTTGATTGTTAAAAAAGATGGGATATGTTAACTACATATACCTTAAAAATTCCTTATGAATCCACAGCATCCTAGGGCCTCATTACGATGTCGGTCAGGAAGCACTCCGACTGACTCGGTCTCGGAATGGTTTCCAACCAAATCGGATTCGGGGAGTCCGACCAACCGATTATAATGTTTCCGAACACCGTTCGGTTAAGCTCCCATTGACTTCAATGGGAGCCTGTGTTCCGACCGACAACACAGTCTCCCATTAAAGAAAGAGGTGGGTGGGGAAAATCGTGCACCCTGTGGTGGGCACCCCATGGAGCCTACCACACTGTGCATGGTTGGGAAGAGGGGACCCATGTGTGTCCCCACAGGCCCCATTCGGAGGGCCCCGGGTGAAGGGGGGCCTGCTACAGGCCTCCAAAGTCAGAATCCGACAGCTGATCCATGTCGGAACAACCGATTCGGAAAGGCTGTCTGCATCTGAAATCGTAATCCATAGGTTGGAATCACGTCCGTAGACCTGTACGAGTCGGCTCCGACCGACTCAGCTCCTCCGAATGGTGTTCGGAATGGAGTCGGAAAGTCCGAACGCTTTCCAAACATCGTAATCAGTCAAAAGGGTTTCCGAGTCGGTCGGAAAGGCGGGTTCCGAATCGGCTTCGGATAAACCGAATGCCATTCGGAGCCTTTCCGACCGACATCGCAATGAGGCCCTTAGTCTCTATTTTTAGTTCCAAACACTGTAAATGTTTGTGCTTGTGTGTGTGCATGAGTGTTTGTGTGTCTTTGTTTCAGAAACACAGGCATGAAAATGTGGCCATTTGATCATATTCTTATCTCAGATTACCCACTGTAGCAAGGCGGCTTTGAAATAAGTAGCCCTTAAGCATTGACCAAGGATCACTGGGAGCGTCCTAAAATAGACTAACATACTATAGGCAAGCATGTTCACATGGAATGCATAGACACAAAAAGAGATTATTTTAACTAGTAGAGAATGGTGGAATCTATCCAAGAAATACATCTACAGTATCAATATCATAGCTTAAGGATGCTGGCCATACCAATTCCTTTTGTAGCAGTCTAATAAAAAAGATTTACTCCAGATTAAAATTCCCGCAAACCACTTTTTAAAAAGCTAAAATGGCACTGCATTCTTTGTTAAACAGGTTTGGCTATCCAAAATATCAAAATTACCAACAAAAAATTAATATGGAGCGCCACAGGGATCCAACAGTCAACATGGTTTCATTGTCAGGTAGCCCAATGAAATACCTAACATTGTAAATCTTTGGGCACTAGTCCACAAGGAGAATCAAAAACCATTTTCAGCAAATAGGCACCTTGATTTACACCACCTACATTCTGCAGCCCCATTCTACTGAATGCGCTTCTCTGTAAATTTTCAAGTAGTATTGCCATTGGCAGGTGGCAGTGCAGTGAACCAGACAGTAGGACTCCAAAGGAAGTTTGACTTGATTCATTCTTAAGCTTCCAGTAGTTTAGTATATTCTGTGCCTTACTTCAACCCTGTGTGTAGTGCTAAAATGGATTTAAATGATATTTTTCTCCTATTTTACCTCAAGTACACACACATAGAAAATTGTGTTTTGTGCTTGTTTTTAACAAAACCTTTTGACTAATAGTAAAAGGAAGCTTCAATGGAGAAAATGGAGTGACATGATAAACAAACACGCATTAGCAAAGCCAATAGGCCTGATGTTGGCCGCCAGTCTTTTGGTTTTGGCAATTCTTGTATTTTTCTGTCATGGTTTTTCAAAATATTATTGTTGGGGAAGCTGTCAGTCCATTATAAGTTTGAAAAAATTGGCTAACGGCAAACATTTTTTGGTCTGTTGCTTGTTTGAAATGTTTTTGGAAATCTTTATTGCAAGTAGATAGGGTTGAAAAGATAGATATATAGGTGTGCAAAGGCAGAGAGTGTTGTATATATAGATAGAGAGGGTTGCGTAGACAGTTACAAATATTTGTGTAGATAGGTAGGCAGGTAGTTTCATAGACAGAGATGGTTGCATAGATAGAGAGGGTTGTCTAGATTGATAGATGCACAGATAGAGTTACAACTATAGGTAGATAAGGTTGCATAGATAATTAGGGTTGCATAGATAGACAAATCAATAGAGTTGCAAAGATAGATAAGTAAGAGATAGATGATAGATTGATATAGTTGTTTGGTATGACAGAAAGATAACTATATTTGCAAAGATAGATAACTAGATTTGCAAAAAAAGACAGGTTACTAGAGTTGCATAGATAGACTG